>CM058234.1:12527271-13130198 GCA_030180135.1 Orychophragmus violaceus | reverse complement strand
TTCCTCTTCCATATTAAGTTGATAAGTAGAGTGACTCATATACCTTATATATTAATAAGGATTCCTTCCTATTACCGATGTGGGACATTATGTCTCTAATACGATGATTTTTTTAAGGGAAAATTAACATAACCTAAAAGACTCGATTTTAGGAAAATTAACATAACCTAGAAGACTCGATTTTTAAGGGAAATTAACATAATTGAGAGGAAAAATTTTCATTAACAAAATATTGTGTCCTCTTGGATTGGCGGTGGCTCTGTTTTCTTTCGGGTCGTGTTGGGTGGCTGTCGGTTGTTGTTTGGAGGTTTGTGGTGGTGGTGGTCGCCGTGCATGGGTTTCGTTGGGCTCCCTCCTTACCTTATCTAACCTCTTAAGGACTGCGGCGGTGTGGGTGAGGGGTTTCGCGGCGGGTGTTGTGGATCGATTATAACTTCGTAGGTTTCGGGTTACCGTTGCTGATTAGCTTAGGCATCGACATGGGTTTTTTCGGTGGACCAGAATCTCTCTCTCTCGGTCTCTCTCTCTCTCTCTCGCTCTCTCTCTCTCTCTCTCTCGGTCTCTCTCTCTCTCTCTCGGTCTCTCTCTCTCTCTCGGGTCTCTCTCTCTCTCTCTCGTTCTCTCTCTCTCTCTCTATGTTCTTCTTCTATATTCATTGTCTTCTTATCTTACCCTATATATATTAGTTAATTATTTCTCCAACTACCGATGTGGGACTTTTCATTAAAATTTTCATTAAGGGTATCTTCGTCATTAACCTCGTGAGAATGAATCTGGTGCATTTTCACTTCTCAATTATAGAATTGGATATATAACACCAGCTCCGCAACCCTTAACGAGCTGCTTTTCCTTCTTTTTTTCTTTCTTCTTCCTTTTTAGCTCGGAAGACAAGCTGATTTCTCCAACCTTTTTTTCAGCTCGGAAAACGAGCTGATTTCTTCAACCCCCTTTTTTTTCTTCCTCCTTTTCAGCTCGGAAGACGAGCTGATTTTCTTCGACACTTTTTTTTTTGAGCTGGCTCCTCCTTTAGCCCGAGCTGGATTTTTTTTTTTTTCTGGACATTTTGGTCCGAGCTGAATAGCTCACAAATCAGTGTGGGCATGTTTTGCGAGTGGACGAGCATGCTTTGCGAGTTGCCGAGCACGCTTTGCGAGTTGCCGAGCACGCTTTGCGAGTTGCCGAGCACGCTTTGCGAGTTGCCGAGCATGCTTGCGAGTTTCCGAGCATGCTTTGCGAGTTGCCGAGCACGCTTGCGAGTTGCCGAGCAGGCTTTGCAAGTTGCCGATCACGCTTGCGAGTTGCCGAGCACGCTTTGCGAGTTGCCGAGCACGCTTTGCGAGTTTCCGAGCATGCTTTGCGAGTTGTCGAGCATGCTTTGCGAGTTGCCGATCACGCTTGCACGTTGCCGAGCATGCTTTGCGTTGTCGAGCATGCTTTGCGAGTTTCCGAGCATGCCTTGCGAGTTGCCGAGCACACTTGCGAGTTGCCGAGCATGCTTTGTGAGTTGCCGATCACGCTTGCGCGTTGTCGAGCATGCTTTGCGAGTTGCCGAGCATGCTTTGCGAGTTGCCGAGAATGCTTCGCGAGTTTCCTAGCATGCTTTGCGAGTTGGCGAGCATGCTGCAAATGTTTGCGTGTTCTGGTTTGCTCGGAATTTCTGAGCTGGTTTAGCTCGGAACTTCTGAGCTGGTTCAGCTCGGATTTTCGATGTGGTTCAGCTCGGATTTCCGATGTGGTTCAGCTCAGAAAACCCGAGTAGGTTCAGCTCGGATTTCCGAGCTGGTTCAACTCGGTCCGAGCTGGTTTGCTCGGAATTTCCGAGCAGTCTTATGTGCTCGGATATACACGGTCAAGGAGCAAGATGGCTTGGAACTCCCGACGGTGTGACGGCGGGGCATCGATGACGATTGGTTAGAGATAGTCCGACTCGGCTGTGGTGCAAAGGTGCAGCAACATATTAAAACAGATTTATCAAGCCGTTCGATTACGCTACGATCGTCGGTTTTTTGGCTTCTTGCATCGCGGATAGATCTGCAAACGAAGCGAAGTTTGGACACTCGTTCGATAATGAAAATCGGTTAGAATCTTATCATAACGTATAACCGCAAAGTTCCAAACCAAGATGCTTCAACATGTAAAACGAAATCAAAAAGAAATAGATTGTACGTTGAACACACGGAAGGATTTGACAAGATATTTACGATTTCGATCAAGAGTTTATCAAGATAATTTATACGCAAGTTAGAGACATTAGTGATTCCTACAATCGTAAAGTATTGGAAGCGGAAAACTTGTAACAAGGCTAAGATCGATAAGTCACAAAGAAGTTGAACAGATCGGCATAATTTGTAAAGCATTTGATAACAAGAAGACAAATTAGATTTTAGGTACTTATCTTGATATTCGGAGAGGTCGTAAAGTTGGTTGCGACAAAGACGATCCTTGAGAATTACAAAGTGTTCTTTTTGGTTTTGGCGTATTACTATCCGATGTTGGTCTTCTTGTTATGACTCTTTTTCGTCTGAGGAAGCGTCCATGCAATCTTCTCCTTCGACATCGATAGTTGCCGCGATCCTTCTTGGCCAGATTAGTGGTGATTGATCTGTTGTGTTAGATCTGACCGCAAGAGAGGTTTTCTTGTTTGCAAGTTTGTGGATGATGTATCATAAGGTTTCTCCTTGAGCCGTAAGGTGTTGAGAAGTTAAGTTGCCCATGCTCGGTCGTTGCGAAGTACATCATATAAGTGCTCCTTTATCTTCTGTCTCGAGCCTTTTTGTTTTCTCGGAAAACATGCTATCTGCCTTATCCCGATATTGAGTTTTTTGCATCAATACGGCTGTCGTCTCCTTCAAATCGGATAGCGCTACTTCGGCTGTCGCTGCATCAGTTGCGGTTGCGTCTGTCGCAGCGTTATCCTTCATGGTGTCGTGTGATGCGGCCGCGTCTTCTGCAGTGTTGATCGCTACTGGATGATTTGTTCTATCTGCCGTTGGAGGCCATATCTTCAGATCCGCTAGACGGTGGTTTTTAAGTGTAAGAAACTTCTATATCCCCACAGACGGCGCCAAACTGTGAGAGTCGAAACTCACACGGTCAAAACTTGTAGAGCAAAACTTTTAGGGAACAGAAATTTCAAGGAATAACCACTAAACTAGCAAACCCGGGAGGACGTTTTATTGATAAGAAGTCGAAAAGAGTACAAAGATCGGAAAAGAGAGTAAAGGAATCGGGAAAAGAAAGTACAAAAGAACTCGAAACGGCTAAGAGAAAACTGATAAGTTCTTAAGTCTAAATCTAGGGTTTTTCGCTCTGGTCTTCTCGTGTGGCTTCTCCCTCCTTTTATAACTTTTGGTTCGTCGGTTTTTTGAGAATATTTCCGCAAGATTTTGCGGAAATCTTCATGTTGTTATCTCTTTCCTTTTTCCGTTAAAATGTACATTTCCATCTCGGACTTTCCCTTTCCGCTCGTCCCAATCTCTTCCTTTACTTCTTCGTCTTTATCTTCTTTCGTATTTCCGCGGCTCGACCCATTTGTCGGATGGGCCGAGACTGGACGATTCCGAGTCCGTTTAACGTACCAACTTACTTATTTGGTTTGGAATTGTCGTACTTGGGCCTACGTTCTCATTTCTCTTAATCAGCCCAAGTCATCAGTTCAAGAAGGTATAGGCTGATGTTTCCGACAGTAGGTTGCGACAAGTTATGCATATCGGAAGATGTTTGGTTATCCGTTCGGAAAGTTCAGCTCGGAAAACCAGAAACGGTTTAGCTCGGAAATCCGAGCTGGTTTAGCTCAGAGGTTTACGAAGGATTCACTCAACTTGGAATTTCCGGAAGGATAACTCATAATCGAGACTAAGACGGGATGGGTTTAGGTCCGAGCTGGTTCAGCTCAGAAAACCCGAGCTTCCGAGCTGGTTTAGCTCGGATTTCCGAGGTGGTTCAGCTCGGTCTTCCGAGCTGGTTCAGCTCGGATTTCCAGGCTGATTCAGCTCGGACTTCCGGGCTGGTTCAGCTCGGATTTATGGGCTGGTTCAGCTCGGATTTATGGGCTGGTTCAGCTCGGTTTTCCGGGCTGGTTCAGCTCGGTTTTCCGAGCTGGTTTAGCTAGCTCGGATTTCCGAGCTGGTTCAGCTCGTCCTTTGCCTGTTTGGATTTTCCGTCGATTTATACATCCTGTCGGAAGATGTGTTTGTCCGATTATAATATCGTCTTTTTCGTATGAAATGTATTTGTCGAAACCATTTTTATGACAAGTTGTTTAGGTGACATTGTCGGTATTTCGTATAACTTCGTTACTCATACGAGGCTTTGAACGTCTAAGTCGAACACTAGTTCGTATCCGACTGCTTGATCTTCTCTTCGGCTATTGTTTTCGTCGAGGAGGTTTTTGACCCCAACAGTGGAGTCCCTGAATATCATGACAAAGACGTACCTGGTATATTTACTCAGGTTGGTGTTCCAAGTGGCGAAATGCATGAAGTATGGCTTTCTCCGGAAGATTATCAATGTTCACATGCTTATGTTTTGCGAAATTGCGCTTATTTTCGACCATTTGAGAGGTATAACACAACATAAATTAATTTATATATTGTGTTGGCTTCATAAACATGTTGGTCTTAAACAGTATGTTCGAAGACTATATCTATGGAAAATATCCAGATCTCTCCGCGAAAGAACTATATGGGAAAATGGCCGACGAATATCATACATGGGTGCAAGATTATGTATTTCTGAAAAAATGTTTCTTAGTTATACATTATATATGTTTGTGTCTATACTTCTATATATTTGATCTTGTCTATTTATCTATATGCAGGTTACTTACTGGAACACCACCCATCCATTTCCTCCTTGGGTTCAAGACATAGTGCATGGACACGTCAACAAGGGTAGAAATTGGCCTATCTTTTATACAAGAGGATATCTATTTCATACGAAAAAACCACAGTGAGGGACGAAATACATGTAACTATGGTGTATGTGTTAACGGAGAGAATTACAGTGATGCATCCGATGCAGCTGATTTCAAGAATCACACTCTTTAAGTGTAACTGGTATGGCCTTGTTATCGGTAGAGGAACTCTAAGGAGAAATGTTGGCATTGTAGACGTTCGTGCATCGAGAAAATACAATAAATACGAATCATTTATTCTCGGTACGTAAAAATTTGTCTCTATCCTTTTAACTACTCTTTCAATATCATTGATACTCAAGTATAACTTCTACATATTTAATTTGCACACCCTCTCAAACATATCAAGTTTGTTATATCTCGTATCCGTACACAAAGAAACCGAAGCAATTGTGGCTCAATGTTGTCAAAGTCAATCCGAGGGGGAATATTTCGGTGTAATATGTCAACACATAACTGACTCTTTTGCAACAGGAAAATGATGATCTGGTAATGATGACTACAATTGAAGATCTGGTTCCCGAGAATTTGGTGCAACACGAAAACCCAATCAATCTCGATTATGATCAGAGATGCGGAACAAGAAGACGAATTTTGGTGTAATCTATCATCTTCTGATGATGAAGATGATGAAGCGGAAGATGACGAAGGACCATATTGATCAATGTATTTCAAATTTCAGATAATTTTAAATTGGCATAATCTATAATATTTAGTATGTTCATGTTTAATGTATAATGTTAACGTTTAATGTTAATGGCATCTTGCTCTTGATTTAATTATAAAGTTAATGTTTGATATTTTGTTATAGTTTCTTAATGTTTATGTTTTATTTTAATAATTTCATAATGTTTAATGTTTAAGTATAATCTCATAATGTTTGTTAATGTTTAAACACTTGAAATTAATTTGGAAATTAGCTACGATTTTGCGACTATCTTGTGACTAATTTGGGTCCACTACAAGGAAACAACGTTTTCACGACTGCACTTTTAATCACAAAATAGTCGTTAATCGGGGTTTTACGACAGACATACGACTAAAAATGGTAGTCATCAATCCTTAGCCGCTAAATCTCATAGTCGTATTATTATTCAGCGAGTTACGCCTATTTATATGACTAACATAGGTAATCGTAAAATAGACGCAGAGTTGTCAGAAGATATAGGGACTAATCTACGGCTACGTCAACGACAATTGTGCGACTATAGAGGGAGTCCAGATACGGTCGGAAAAATGTTGTCATCAAATAGTCGTTAACTCAAGTTACCATAAGGCGATTAATATGCGACTGTGTTGTAGTTAGAAAGTACTCGTAAATATTTTCCACTATGGAGCGACTGGGTAACGATTATTTTAAATACTATCCCGCGACTAATCTGAACATCCATATACGATTATGGTAATGATCTCGCCACTATGTGGCGACTGTTATGTGACTGAGTAGTATAGTCACGATTTAGTCGTAGACTATGGTGACATTTTGGCGACTGTTTATTGACACTTTGACGACTGGTTAATGACTGATGGAACGACTATGCAGCGACTAGGCGGGGATATCCATATACTATTAATTGGCGACTGTTAAGTTTGCGTGAAAATAAGAATTTGGTATTATTTCGTTTGTCGATTTTACGATTTGGTAATTGTTGATACTTCAATTTGAATGATACAAGCAATATATAGATATTTCCTTCAAGAAAACATTGATAACCATAATAGTTTTGTGTTGCATATATACACAAACGAGTATCTACATATGCAGTCTCCAATATTAAGGAGTTTTGAAATAATACACCAAAAAAGAAGTTCGGTAGGCAGAGCGAGAAGCAACCTAGGCATCAGATGGAGTTAAGTTGTACTTGTTGGGGGACGACCGTCTGTGTTGGCTGCTGGCCTATGAGTCTGAATGAGGTCAAGAAAATGAGGATCCCGCAGATACTCTTCTACAAGGGGGGCACTCAATCTTTTTCTTCTGCTCATTCGCAACTCGGGCGTGATCTGCTTCATGGGCAGCCTGCTCTTCGATTTTATGTTGAGCTTCCTTCAATTGGTCTTGCATGGCCACGAACCCTGAAGAGTCTCCCGGCTGCTTGCGCTTGCTCCTCAAAAAAGACTCTTTGAGGCTTCCTACTCCATAAGGATTTCCTTGTTTATCGATCTCAGTGGACTGTTATAATTAAAGACAGTCCGCAAAACACAATTAAATAAAGAAGATAACATGACTTTATAAATGTGAATTGTGAAAAATATTACTTTACCTCAAGGAAGATGTGCTCATATTCATCTAGTGAGAGTTCCCGATACCTGGTAGCAGCACCGTTCGAAACTTCTGAAGTCTCTATATCGAGATCTAACATCTTCTCCTTTATGTTATTTTGGAATGTTGCAGCGACGCCCTCTGCCTTCCAATCAACAAATGTACTGTTTGCCTTTGTATGTGTCCTGACGAATACCTCACTAATATGAACCGGTCTTCCATATTCATCTTCCTGCAGTGTTATACCACAAGAAAGAATTACTACTGAAATTTCTAGTTGCAATGCTTCCGATCAACAGATATATAATAAAGGTTACTTGCCATGTCAAGCTTGATTTCTAGGTACGACTTGTGCCCTGAGAAATGGACGTGACGACCGAGACCTCCACGTTCAGAGTTACGACAACTAGAATAAGTCTTAGTTTTAGCCTTTGCTTCTTCAGTTTCCCAATAGTCTATCATATTTTTCCAGAGAGTCTCGTCGATCCACTTGGGTCGCTGTCGTTTAGTCCTCGCAGTGTTAATCATGTCTTTTAACGGTCGTTGACAGATCCCCTCGAAATACTGTTGAACTGTCCATGTTATCAAAGGATCCCAATGGTGGGTTTTCTGGAATGCAGATAGAATAAGCATAGCATTAGTGGAAACAACACAGGCAATGTATATTTGAAAGGTGTTGGAGAGAAAACTGTACAGCGAACTCGATGAAATATCTTTCTGCTTTATCATAAGGCACATGTGACCAGCTATAGTATGGTTTATCGAATTTGTTTGTCAAATTTTTGTAATATTCCGAACCAATTTGGATCCTCTGTCACGAGTAAACCTGAAATATGTACAAGATTAATATCCTAACCATCAAAGACTCGAACTCATCCGATCACCATAACTCATAAGCAAACCAACAATCAGATTCATAAACAAACTAGACTGTTTGAAAACACACCATTGCGAAGAACATAAGAGAAGAACAAAAAAACCTATACAAAGAGTATCAACAAAGCTAGAAACAGTACATGACGGTAGCCATACCAAGTTGTGTCTGGCATCGGTGCGGGAGAGAGTATGGTGGTAAGGGTTTCCCTGTATGGCACCCAAAGCAGAGGATTCAGAGTCCGCAGTGTGTCCTCGTCAAGGTCTGGCGAAACATGAAGAGTTTCATCGAGGAAGTTGTGGCCTTCAGAAGATGGATGACTCACCTGAGATTTGTGAACTGGCGAAAGCGGGGCGTCCTCAGTAGGGTCCTAGTTGTTTTGGACTTCTTTTGACACCGGTGAAGCTTCGGCTTCATGTTGATTGGTAGTCGAGCTTTGGAAAAGTTTTATTGGCGGTGGATAATCTTGTACACGGGGTACTGACGCTGATGTTTGGGGGATAGCTGGATTATTCTGTGGACGTTGAGTGGTCTGAGTCGGAGGAACAACAGGATTCGTGGTGAAGGTGTATTGAGGTGTCCCTGTCAAACTATTGGGTTTGGACCTAGCGGCTCTCTGAGTGACGTTTGGAATGGTTACTATCCTACGAGCTCCTTTCTTTCCCCTTTGAGGCATCGTATGACGGAGAGTTTGAGAGAAGTAATTGATAGGTCGATAGCAATGAAACTGAGAACCTAGAATAAGAGATTCAAATAAGAGATGCTAGTTAGAGATTAGTCGGGAGGGAGGAGGTTCTGGAGAAGAAAAAAATATGCGAGATGATTCGAAGGAGATTTTGGAGAAGGGGAAGAACAAAATAAAATCAGGGTTTGTGTCACGGTAAATGATGGTTTCTCGACACTTAGACGAAATTTTCTGGGTTAAGGCGGGTAATTGAAAAGTTTTGGGCTAAAACATTTGTTTGGTTTCTCGGATTAGTTACGCGAAATAATTAGAAAAATTTCTCACGAGTTGTCGGTTGTTGTGCTTAATTAAATATATATTATGTTTGGTTGTAAAATTTTGTGTTTATATGTGTTTTATTATTATATATATAATTTTTATAATGTTTTATTAAGTAATATTGTAATAGCACTAATTAATAATTTTGACAATATCCAGGACTATAACTATATATGACCTTATACCCTAAACTATAAACCCAACCATTACACGCTAAACCTTAAACCCAAAATACTGAACCCTAAACCCAAAACTTTGACACGCCCATTTAACCTTAAACCCTAAATACTAAAACTTACACCATAAATCTTAGACGAAATATAAACATATAAGAAGAATATTAAATGTATTGAAGATTTTGTGATACAATTTTAATATTATTAATAGTAAGGACTTTAATGCAAAACTTTAAATTTTTGAAACCTCAAATTTGAAGTTTTCTTTTAGAGACAAACATCTTGAAACTTCAAATTTGAAGTTTATGAAACCTTAAAAATGAGATCCCTTTTGGAGATGCTCTTACAACCGTTGACACCCCCATTCTCCCCATATTTCAAAGATAGATATGTGACTCGGTATAATTATTGTATATAAATAGATGACTAAGATGAACTACTAAATAACATATATAGTTTAAGCCATTAGCAAAATAAATAATTCTCGAATACCTTAAAAAAAATTAAAAACCAGAAATGGAAAAGTAAAAATACTTAGTTTTACCCATTAACACCATGATCGTGATCATGAATGATGTTAGTTGGGACTTAGTGAAACAGCATATACATAATTAATACAGTCTACACAACCCAATGTTGCATTGTCTCCATAAATAAACTTTGGTGGTTGCGATCGACCTCTCATATATTGAAAGCTTATTATTTGTCAAAATTCTTTTTGCCTTCCATCTCTTCATTACCAAATTTGTAATGGATTACCTTCCAAGTGATGTTCTTTCGAAAATTCTTCTTGAAGTCATTGACGATGAACAAGTTTTACGCTATTTTATGAGGGCGAAGTTAACAAGCAAGGCGCTTCAAAGCGTCAGACAGAGTCAATATTTCTAAAAGTCGATCGATTTATACTACGGTTTTATTAACTTAAATCTCTTTGCTTGCCCACCTTATTATAAAAAAGATTTCGTCGAGAGGTATCTACAATCAGGAAACTCTGCAGCTCTTCTCCTCCGAGGTATGTGTTAATTTATCTACAGCGACCGGATGGTTGAAGGTGAGGCAATGATCAAAAGATCAGCATATAGCCGATGGGAAACAGGGATATACGTGTACTTCATGCTCTTACGTGTTTTTTTTAATGGAGAAGGAGTACTATTGAACAGTGGATATGTCATCGATCGTGAACTTGTCACTCGGATACGTATAAAGATAACTAGAAGGGATAGGCGTGTATGGCCAGAAACGCCTTCGGCTCTGTTCTTTGAGAAGGAAGCGAATGTAGATATCAATGGCCTTTATCGTTGCATGTGTGCTCTGATAACAACCTGGAAGGGTTGGTGGGACTTTGGTTTCAAGGGCTCAATCATGTGCGACAGATGCTTTTGGTCCATAGAGTCACTATTTACTTCAGACTCTTGCTGAACAATTTCAAAATTTGGCCCTGATTAGATTCTTGAATATCCTTCATTTGCTAAATATTGTTTACTGTTGACTATAATGTGTTACACTGCGAATTATATTATATGTTGTATTCATTTATGTGCAAATTTTAATCATAAGCAGTATATGCATTATCTTTGGGGGAAAATGGTAATACTTCCATAGTATTTTATGAATGGATAAATGTTTTTTTTTGCAAAAAGGCGAGATGATTAAATTGAAAGAACATTTACCTATATAATTTTTTAACAACATATCCATGCAAGTAACAACGCGTTTTGTAATAAATTTTGAACTGCAATAAATAATGAAGCGACATTACATATCATTCCCTAACGAGATTAATCATGTACATACTTACTCTATCCGAATATGCACACCAAAACAGATGCATCTTAATTCATAAATAACAGTAACTTAAATTATTTAAATTTAAGGAAAACTCAAAGGTTGGATAAATAAACATTTGCGGATGCCTTGGAAACAATGCCTATCTGAAATACTCTACAATATTATTTTTTAAAAGTCTCCTTTGCCTGTTACCATATTTTCTTACCAAAATCGGCTATGGATTTCTTCCTAGCGATATCCTAAAAAAAAAATCCTTCTTGCCGTCATTGACGATAAAGAAGGGATACGCTATTTGGCTCAGATGAAAGCAACATGCACTGCGCTGAAAAAAGTCGGAGAAAACTCAGATTTATATAAGTCGGTCGATATATACTTCTCCAACATTACTGTAGATATTTGGTGCCCATGTAGGGTTATAACTAAACTGGCCACAAAACGTCTAGAATCCGAAAACCCGTCTGCTCTTCTACTCAGAGGTATGTGTTGCTTTATCTATAGCGACTGCTGGGTCGACCGATCGTTGACCTCCATCGACCGGGTGGTTAAAAGCTACGTTACATAGATTCAGAAGCGGGTACGCGGAAGCGGAATCGTATGGAAGCGCAGAAGCGACTTTTCCAAAATATATAGGAAGCGGGTACGTGTTGGAAGCGTATATACATATATATATATTAAAAATATAATATAACCCATAATTAAAACTTATATGATTTAAAATTAAATATAAAATATTGTATTCAGTTTTAGTTAACTATATCAAATAAGAACTCAAAATATATTGTGAAAATAACTAAAAAATTCTAAGTTTTCAAAGATAATATTGTCCAACTAATTAAATTAATCACTTCTAGTAATTCATAAATGATTTATATAGTCTATCTAAACAAAATTCTTTGTAAGTAAAAAGATAAAATTTATTAAGCACAAATATCAAATTTAACTATTAGTTTCAATGTTTTATATATGATTTTATTTCCTCTAGATCTAAGACTTTTTATAAAATAAAAAATATATATAATATAACTCTACATTTCTTTTTTGTTTACGACTTCAGGATTTCAAAACGGAAGCACAAGCTTCCAAAACGGAAGCGCAAGCTTCCAATGCATTTTTAAAGAGTTTTTTTTAAAGCGTCTTGGAAGCGAGATTCCGAAAGCTTCCACAAGCTTCCGATTCCGACTCCGATTCCGAAGCAGGAAACGGTCATCCGGCAAAGCTTCCGTGCTACCTAGGTTAAAAGAGAGGCTATGATCAAAAGATCATCAAATATTCGATGGGAGACGGGGATATACGCGGACTCCATGTTCTTGCGGGTGATTTATGGAAATGGAGAAGTTTTGAACCATGGGTACTTCATCGAGCGCGATTTGCAACTCGAGTACGTGTTAGGCTAACTATGAGACAAAGGTATGGACATTAAGACAGACGATGTAAACTGTTCTATAAGAAGCAAAGAGGTTTAGACATCAAAGGGCTTTATAAATGTTCGTATGCTCAGATAAAGACTGGGTTGAGTTGGTGGGACAATGGTTTCAAAGGTACAAACATCTGCGACACATGCTTTTGGACCCTTGAGTCATTATTCTTCTTCACAATCATGAGAGATAATTTCGGAATTTGGCCGCATTATCTTTTTGAAGATCCTTGTAATTAATATATAGTTTGTTAAGTGTAGTTGATTATGTGGCGATCGACTTTTCAAATAATGAAATAAGAAGCAAGTTATAAAACTACTGAATTTAGTTATATTTATAAAGTGACAGTGGAAATATTAATCAAATCTAAACGGATGAAGTTATGGCATTATCAAGTCGATAATTGATGGTCACAATTTAATGAAAAATAGAGTAATTTAACCAAAACATCGTAACTCTCCTTTGCATTATATTTAACCATGATTAGTGATGATTTGATGGGGTCTCGTGGAGAAATAACCATAAGTGCCATCTTGATGGTTGGTTTGAAATGTTCTTACTGTTTTAAGATGTATTGAGAAATTAAATTTTGATTTTGTGAATCTTTCTAGATATCTGATATTTTTTGTTTGCATATATATGAACTTATTATGTTAAGGAAATTTAACGGTTGAGAGGAACATTGAATATTCTTCTTGTCTCTCATTTAATGTGTAAACAATAAGCACAGTCCTACCAAATGAAACTCTGCAAAACAGTTTTATTTAAAACCCTAGACGTTTCATTTTCTTACCGCTTATGGAGAGAAAAAAAACTTCTTTACAAGATAATTTCTGCAAAAATTTCTTCGATTTTCAACTATGGCTCCACAGACTTTCAGAAAAATTTCTCAAATCAACAACTTCATTCTTTGCTTCTGGGACCTAAAAGTTCTTCTTTTGCGTGTCTGGAGGTATGTTTCATCCATTGGAGACCAGAAATCCAAATGATTTTGGTCGATGAGGAGGTAATCTCTCTTCTACTCTATAATCTGTTTTATTTATTGGGTTATTGCTTTTTTATTAAGGAATTCATTTATTAATTTATATAGGGTATGAAAATAGAAGCAACTGTTCCTGCCTCTTTTATTGAGAAATTCCGTTTCTCTACATGGTGTGAGGGTCGTTGGTTTAAACTTTTCAATCATCAAGTTGTACAAGCATTGGAATATGTGTCGTTGACCCCTCACGATTTCAAGCTCATATTCGGGTTAAACACATCTTTCTGCCTCACTTGTGATAATATTCTAGAAGGTCATTTTATGCAATTTGAATCATTTTTGGATATATTAGATGGGAGAGTCTGTGATGACTACCCTATAGGTAACTTTTAGGGTATACATTTGTTTCCATCATCGGATTATATTAACCTTGTTATTTGCATGTGTGGTAGACATTATATTTTTAACTAAATAGATTAAGGTATAGATTTCTAAATGATATTATTTTCTATTATATATGTCCTTGGTGTTGTTACACATATTGGAAACCTTGAACCTCATTGGACAGACCAAATCTGCAATTTACAATTCGCGACCTAAAGTTAGTTAAACAAATGCCTATATAATCTTCCTCACATATGTTTTGTTGTTTTGTCTCTGATAATAGAAATTGAAATACATTTTTTCTAGCCTCAGGAGTCTTCGGTGTTTATTTTTCGGGAAAGATGCTAAGGAACTAGTAAGAAGATTTTGGAAGGATGCTGATAGACATCTCTTTGTGATTCTCCGGTGCTTCTACAGAAAGCACGGAATGGGTATGATTAATTAGAAATTCAATTTAGTTTTTTTTAGAATGATCTCGTGGTGAATTACATGTCTTGGTTTAGGATTGATGATACGTTTGATTTCTATATTGTTTAAAATGTTAATGGTGTTTGTGTAAAAAAATAATTTAATGGTGTAACTGGCTCAAGGGAGAAGAAAGAATGTCAATTGTTATGTACGATCAAACCAACAATCCGGACTTTAATGGATTTCTCAACAGGTTTTGGTCATAAATCAAATGCAACTCATTATGTAATATGCTTTATATGTTTTTCGGAATTCATACATTGTTTTCTATTTTGTAGCTTTCCAAATCCAGTACTTGATCAGTATCCTGAAAAAATTATGCACTGGTTCAATATCTTCTTAATTATGTACCTGTTTTAGAAAATCTTATTAAACTTTGTTATTTTTTTGGGTTATATGTATGTTCATCGTCTTTATGTTTCTTTTAAAAACACATTTGTCGTTAATGTTTATAACTTTTCTGACCACTATATATCGTAATCTCCTTTTTTAATTATTACACTATTTAAATAGTACATAGAATCTAACCCTAATCAATTTGGTTATTGTTAAATTCAAATTTCAAAGTATATATTTCATTTGTGATACCACAGTAAAAATTTTGCACACTTAAAGTTTTTCATTCAATAACACATTGTTTGCATGGACTCCAGAAGACCAAACTATCTTATATTATTATTACTAAATCCAAAAATATTACATGATACGACCCATACCCGACCACTTTGCGACAAGAATAATGTGTTGAATATCAGTCGTATCAATAGCGACAAATAAACGACTTGGTTATTACTATACTCGAAGTAGCGAATTAGTCGCCCATGTACTGACCAATTCGCGATTGTTCTACGACTCTTAACATCCGACGCAAAAATAGTCGACATATCACCGACTAGCCTACGACTATTGTTTTTGGTCTCGATAATGGTCGTTTATCAGTCGTAAATAGACGACTAAATTGGCGACAATCATTTTTAGTCGTATAAAAGCGACTAATTCATGTCGGTATATCCGTTGTCGCAAAATAGTAGCTATATTGTCCCCTATTAGTGGCCAAATGTTACAACAACAAGTACATTCGCAAGGTCCAGCCGCAAAAACGTTTTTTGCTTGTAGTGGTCTGGCCCAAATTTCATCCGAGTCCGCCAACATTTCATTAGCCCGCCTAATCTAATTGACCCAAATTGGATCCAAAAAAGTAAACCGCCCAAAATTAATCAACCGGAATTTTTTTCCTCTATCAATTTTTTCCCAAAAATCTCTAAGGGTCGAAACAATCCCAACCCTAACTTCATTTCTCTCTCGACCGCCTCTCTCTCTCGATCGATCTCCCTCAAACCCAATCAATCTCTCACAACCCCTAAATTTCCCTCTCTGAATCTCCTTGTCTCGATCTCTCACAATCTCTCTGTCTCAATCTCTCACAATCTCTCTGTCTGAATCTCTCACAAATCCTAAATCTCTCTTTCTCAGGATAATCCGAAAAAAACTCATCTACGCCATTTCCACCATTCTTGGTCTTCTAAATGTTTTCTTTATTTAAAAATAATAATATTTGGCCCATCTCAGCGTCCGGCTCGCATTGCAGCGATCGTTGCAGTCCTGAGAAACGATCGACCCATAACGCAAATTGCACTGCAACGATCGACGCACTTAGTGCAACGGTCGATGCAGGTGAGACAGAGGTAAAAATCAGACAGAACTCAACACATCCAATACAATTTTTCTTTCTTTTTACCGACCCTTAGCTTGACACTACTGGGGACAGTGTGTTTTTAAGTGTGGGGGAGGTAGCTACTGACTTTATCTTTCTATTTTCTTAGAGTCAGTCTGTTTTCAAAATTTGTTTTATTGAGTCAAAATGGTTTAAGTAAGAAACGATGAATTTTTGAGAAGATTAACAGCACTTGCAGGAACTTAAGTGACCATTGGGATGAAGTTGCAGATCAATCTATGACTATTAGAAAACCCCAACGCGGATCAGCCTACTGAGAACACCCACATCGCTTCAGGTATCAGAGGATCCTTTTACTGACTTCACATCTAATACTGACTTAATTTTCTCACCTAAGGGCTTGGAATACCTTGAGTCGGATTCCTTTGTTGGTTCTGACACAGCTTGTAAACCTGTCCAATTTGGTTCCCTTCTCCCCTTCTCTAAAGTAAAAACAAAAAAAGAGAATAATAAATTGAGGATGAGCTAGTAGCTCCGAAGTGGTCACGGGAGTGGTAGCTACCACTATTACCTCATGTGCGATCCATGGAATGTGTCCAAAGTACACCCAATAACGGGAAGAACACTGATAAAAAAAAATGATACCCAGTGGGGAAGAATCAGTTGTTAAGGAAGGGAAAAGAGAAGAAAGGAACCAGAAAAAGATAGTATGGTGGTCTAGAGCTGACATAGTAAGAATCCATGTGCCCTTTGATCGATAATCCTTAGGTGAGACCGCACTTAAATACTTAAGAAGTCAGTAGGGTGAATTTGAATGCGTGAATGTGATTGTGGAGTTTACTTGGGACAATTTCTAAGTGTGGGGGATGTATATGTTGGTCTTGATGTATGCAGGTGAAATCTTTCATGTGGCTTACTAAGGGGAATCTGAGTATTGTTGCTTCGAAGATGAAAAGAGTTTCTGAAAGTTTTCAAACCTCTTCACTACATTCTAGTTTTTTGTTTTGCTTGAGGACAAGCAAAGGCTAAGTGTGGGGGAGTTGATATATCATGGTTTTTACCGGTTTTAGACCATGATATAAGTATGTTTTAGAGTCTTTTTAGAGTCTTTTACAGGTGTTATTAGGTACATGCACGTTTGGAGTGGATTTGGAGATTATGGAGATATATGGAGCATTTTGGAGTTTTGACCCGAGAGATAGAGTTCATTGTCCAGATTAGAGATCTGTGTCGATCGTTGCACATCAGCATCGATCGATGCACAGCGCGTTGGGCCAGACTCGCGAGAGTTAATGAAGAATGATGATATTGCAAAGTTGCCCAGAAGTTCCAAATATTTTACACATAAGCCCCAAGTCGTGATTAGGCTAATATAATTAGGTTTTAGACTTTTATTTTACATACGTTCGCATACTTTTGAGCTGAGAGTTTTTATAGCTTTTGGGGCTGATCTGATTCTGTACTATATCTTGTTTTGGAGAAGATTTCGAACCCCTTTACTTGTTTAATCTCTTTTATGATATCTATTATTTCATTTATTATGTTTACATCATCTATATCTGAGTAGATTCATAGTTAGGTTTAGGGTTTCTCATTAGGGATTTCATGACTTGTTAGATTTAATTAATTCAGTTAAGGATTCATAACTTTAATGTTCTTCGATATAAATTGTGCTTAATGCTAGTTTAGAATCTAGATCTTAGGTTGCTAAATTGACATGACAGTGTGGTTTAGAATCTGAACTATTTAGGATGAGCAATTGAATTACTCGCAAAGGAATTTGGTTTAGTTTAATTGTGAACATATCGAACTTGGAATTAAAGCTTGTTTAATCTGTTAGTAATTACAAAGGAATTTGGATTGCTGCACTTAGACTTAGAGAATTCTCGCAACGACAGTTGGTTAATTCTATATCCGTGTTTTGAGTTCTAGAGCGGTACTTAATTTGATCCTGACTGAATGATTTATCTGCTTGTCTGATTTCCTGAGAACTCCCTAGACTTAGCGCCTTTAGTTTATTGCTTTCAAACCAATCCTGCTACTGATTTACTTTCTTGCACTGCTTTTTAGTTTCTCACTACATTTACTTTCTCTTGGTTTAATCTTTATCGTTCTTAATCTATCGTAGCTCAGAGTCCTTGTGGATTTGATACCCTAAGTACTACAATCACTTCATTGTGCACTTGCAGTTAGTATAGGGATTAATTCTTGACCTATCACTTAACCTTAACTCATCTGATCCGCTACATTGGGATTAGTGGATTACTAATCCCGTAGACGGCTTAATTCACTTCTAATTATTACTTCTTATTTTCTTAAATTCTTATTCTTAATCTCTTTGATCCTTTAGCTTGAGACTAGTAAACTTACTAATCTTCTGACTTCACATTATTATTTAATTAATTCATTTAACCTGGTAACCTCGACTATTGACTAATAAACCCACCCTGTTATTATATTTAAGTGTGTTATGTGTTTTATCCGTATTATAATCAACTCATAATTCCACATATGTATATTTATTTTGATACGTTCTTAAATACTTATATATGCATATACGTCCTAACATGCCATTTATATGTATGCAACACCCAATCAAGCAATCAAGGAAACTATCAATCATTTACGCATATAAGCTAACTAAGATGCATCTCTTTAACCTAACCATTTAATTAATTATCCGAGTTATTAATCAACCTAGCCGTTCTAACCAACTCAATCATCGAAGTATGCAACCTAAATCTATGGTTTATAAAACATGGATCTATATGTTCTAGTCTAAATGCATCACACAATTTATCCGACTCACAGTGATATCGTGATGACGGATGGATGGATTGACAGAACTCCGACACGAACCCGTCGTTAACCCGAACCTTCCGCGAACCGTTGACTTGCTTTGACCTGTCCTTGACCCGCGCGTTGACCTTAGTTATTCCGATCAACCTTCACACGAGCCTCCAGACCATCCTCATTTTCTCTCTCTTCTTTCTCTTTCTCTCTCCTCTGGTTCTCTCCTTCTCTCTCTCCTCCTTCTCTCTCTCCTACTTCTCTCTCTTTCTCCTCCGGTTCTCTCCTCCTTCTATCTCTTTCTCCTCCGGTTATATCCTCCTTCTCTCTCTCCTCCTCCGGTTCTCCTCCATCTCTCTCTCTCTCTTCTTCTTCTTACGCGTCCTCCTTCTCTCTCTCCTTCTT
The DNA here is from genome assembly GCA_030180135.1 of Orychophragmus violaceus. NCBI lineage: Eukaryota > Viridiplantae > Streptophyta > Magnoliopsida > Brassicales > Brassicaceae > Orychophragmus > Orychophragmus violaceus. The sequence continues at coordinate 13,111,066 of CM058234.1, read as the reverse complement.
CTTCTGCTCACGCTTCCTCCTTCTCCTCTCTCCTTCTTCTTCTTCTTCTTCTTATTCTTCTTCTTCTTCTCTCTTTTCTTCTCTCTCTTCTTCTTCTTCCTCCTTCCTCCGGTCTTCTTCTTCTTCTTCTTCTCTGCCTCCGGCTTCTTCTTCTTCTTCTCTCTCTCTTCTTCTTCTTCACGCTTCTTCTCTCTCTCTTCTTCTTCACGCTTCTTCTCTTCCTCTCCTTCTCTCTTTCTCTTCTCTCTTTCTCTTTTCTTTTGTTGGTGTGAGTGAAATGGGTAACCCCAAGCCTCCTTATATACAAAAAATCATTGAATAAAATTGTAACACCTATCCTTGCCCCTCCATCTAGTGAGCCACGCCACCACACCAAAACTCAGCCAAGTTCAATGCACTCCTCTTCTTAACTTCTTTTCCAAGTAACAATGACAAGTGTCCATGCTTCTAGAAGAGGTAGCTGGCGCTTAAGGAGAGGTTACACTTGTCTCTTGGAGGTTCAATATTGCCAAAACCCTTGTACCAAACCGTTTCTAGAAGTTCCCTATTCCCGAACCATTCCGACGTACCGATGTTGTTGTTTTCGTGTTTAATATTTTAGAAACTCCTTAGATGCTTCTATAAATCTACCAAGCCTCATTTTCAGATTATATATGCTCTTATATGAATTTAGAAATTTAAATCTCCTCATTTTGATACCCGTAGCTCTGGTTATGGATTTTACAAGATTCTTGGTTCTATCGGTTTCCTTTCTCGATAATCCGAAAAACTCATCTACGGTCCGTTTCCACCATTCTTAGTCTTCTAAATATTTTCTTTATTTAAAAATAATAATATTTGGCTCGTCTCAGCTTTCGGCTCGCATTTTGGTAAAATTACCAAAATGTCACTCATCTCTTGGAAATTACAAAAATGCCATGTTGACTTTCCGATTGCCCGAAGACCAATTTAGTGAGACGGGGTATTACAAAAGCCGTCTCCGCTATCTTTAGAGGCTGCTAAAGATGCCAAACCGTGATCAGTTGACGACTGTACTCTCTCCACTACTTCCTCAGCCGTCAAAAACCACTTGGTATAAGCATCTCTCTCTCACTCTCCAATTTGCTTGTTTGTTTTGCTCTTTGTGTACTTAAGTCATATTTTCTGATTTTTGCTCTCTGTGTAGGTTTGGTCGTGTTGTTTTGGTCCGGAAAATTAATAAGATCTTCACAAACAATTTTGATGGAGCATTTTATAGTTGGAGTCATGTGCCTCGGCCGCGAGCAAAGCGATACTTCCCTGGATTTGCGGTTAGTATAATACATTAGTCTTACTTTTATTTTAATTTTGATTATTATCTTACTAACATGATTCTACTGCTTCTACTGTAGAAAGAGCACCACTGGGATTACCTAATAACAAGGACCGTTAAAGCACATTTTGAGGCGATTTGTTAGAGGAGAATGAAGGATATGGTCAGCAAAGCTCACCTTTCAAATGTGCGACCTTCATGGATATCAGACACAATCTGGAAAGAAATGGAGGCATATTGGGACAATGATGAAGGTAAACAGAGAAGTGAGACCACTTTTGTTGCTCGGAATTCTGATTGTGGTGGTCTCGGTCCTCACAAGAACTACACTGGGCAGAAGTCTTTTCTGCAAATTCACCAAGAAATGGTAATATACCTTCCTCTATATTTTAATGCTTTCTCTGATTTTATATACATTTCTTTAACTATTTTATTTTTTGTTACATTTTCAGGAAGATCAGTTCGGTAGAGCAGTCAGTTTCGGTGAAGTCTTTCTGAAGACCCACACAAAACCAGATGGAACGTACATTGACTTGAAGGCGCAACAGGTCTCAGAGAAGTATAAGGAGAAGGTCGAAGCAAAGCAGGCTTAGATTGAGGCAGAAACTTCTGATGGGACTTCGCGACCTAGAGAGCTGACCACCAATGAGATCAATGAACTCTTTCTTCAGGTAATTATGCTTCTGTGAAATCATTGAGCATTTCTGTTTTGGTGTATATGAGTACATATGGTTGACAGTGTTTTAGAGTTTGTTTGTTGCATATATGAATCTGTTGTGTTATTGTTAGTGAGATAGAGGTGTTAATGATCATGTTATTGTTCAGTTGTGTAATTGCTTGATGTATTAATGATTTTGTTATTGTTCTCTCATTCTTTACCCATTTCCTAATTGTGTCAATATCTTTTATGTTTCCTAGTCAACAATTGTGGATGATAGAGGCTATGCTTATGGTATTGGAAGTCTCGGAGAGTCTCACGCTTCCGGAACAAGTACCCGGGTAACTATTCGACTTTTAACTCGCTCGAACATCAGCTCGAAGAAGCTAAGCGCCAAATTGAGACACAAGCTGCTGAGCTAGCTCGACAAGCAAATGAGCAGAAGGAGTTGGGCATGGTGCAAAAATATCTTCAGCAACAGACCCGGCATACCTCGACTTCTGCAAAACCCAAATTGATCAGCCAACGTTCCCTCTTCTCCTACTCCTTAGGACTCTACTTGTTCACATTTGTATAAACTTGTATATAATGTTTAGATGTTCTATTTTTTTTGTTTTAAAACCAATGTTTGGGTGGTTTTAAACTTTAATATATCATGTTGTCTATTGTTATAAAGGTTTTAGATTCATAAATTATTAGAACAATCAAAATACAAAAACCAAAATAGTGGAAAACCAAAACCAAATTGAAATTAAATTCTTATCCCAGTTCGAGTTGTTAGTCGCTAATTAGTCGCGACAATAGTCACAAATCAGTCGCTAAGTAGTCGCAATATGGACAAAATAAAATTCCTATGGCTAATTTAGTCGCTAAAACGTCGCTATAATAGTCGCCGGATAGTCGCCAAATGGTTGCTAATTTAGCGACTACGTAGCGACCAAACATTTAGCGACTTTAAAGCAACTGTAAATTAGCGACTAACATAGCGACTAAAAAAATTAGTGATGAAGGATTAGCGACTAACTACTTTAGCCGCTATTAGAGTTTTGCCACCCAATTGCAACTATATCCGCAATCACAAAAAAGTATTTTCTTGTAGTGAACTAGATACAGAAAGGCTTCCAACAAAACAGAATGTAGAAGGTGTGAGTAAGATACCGGAGTTATTTGATGCAGAACGAGAAGTATTTGTTCAGTAGATCGTGAAGAAGCATTGTTCTATAACTAGGAGCTGAATAGAGCTATAAAGTGCTGAATCTGGTATTTGGTAAAGTTCTCAATCAGATTATTCAGATCTTCTGATTTACTTTACGAGGGAGAAGACATAGTCACTTGAGCTGTAACCAGGGGCGGACGTACGTTGTTACGTACGGGGTCACGTGCCCCCGTCTGCTTATAAATATTTTGTTTGTATCATTACAAACGATTGTATTATATAGCGCAGTGGCAGTAGATGCCCCCGCCTAAGCTCATTTCACGAGTTCGAGGCCCCCATTTGTAGATTTTCTTCCCATTTTTTTATGCCCCGTGTAGACTTTTCCCCATTTTTTCTCTGATTTTATGTTAATCATATGGGTCCCATCGTTGGTTCTTTAACCATTTTATACACGTTTGTCATAAATGGTAGCTTTTACTATATTTATCATAAATATTATATAAATCATTTTTTTCTTGAATAAATCAACTAAATCATGTCAATATCCATTTTTTTTTCTTTTCTTTTGGATTATATTTCCTAAAACAATATAACAATCTTTTTTGTCCAAAATAATATTATAAAAATATAGTATTATACTTTAATGTGAATTGATGTTGTTTAGTGATTATATATATATATATATATAAATTTTAATATTAATTATATATTTAAATTATATAATATATATATATAATATTGTGCCCCCGATTAAAAATTGTTCTAGATCCGCCACTGACTGTAACCAAAAGATGCTTTTGTTTCTCAGTGAACTTTCCTTACGAAATATACCCCGGAGGAAAACCATATTTCTTGTAACATCTTTCAGCAATTTGGTCAACATTGTTACAAAAGAAGCATATAGGACGACCTTTATGTGGACCAGATTATACATAGCATATCATTTCAAAATCATTTGTCTGAGGAACCATTTTAGATACTTGAAAAGCTACAGGAGGAACAATGTTTGTGAAGCCTTTCTGACTATCATTTTGATCCAATATGTTGTAAACCTCAGACAAAGTTGGAAGAGATTTCTTCATTATGATTTGTCTTATGATGATTGCATATAAATCATTCAAAACTGCTAAAAACTTTACTATCTTGGCTCTCTCTGCCTTCTGTTGCAAATGAAGAACCTTCCACACGTACAAGGATCATCTGGTTCTTCAGTGCTCTCAAGATTACTCCAGAATGTCTTGAGAGTTGTATAGTAATCTGAGAGTGACATTGAACCTTGATGAAGGTTTTGAATCTCTTGTGCGAGGAAGATTCGTCATATGTAATCTACTATATAAGTCACGCCAAATATAATATGCATCATATATGGAATCTACTATATAAGTCTCGTCAAATATCATATGCATCATTCAATCTCAATATACTCTGTTATATGATATCTGAGGTGAAATCGCTCGACCACTTGTGTCGCTTATATATAAACAATTAAACCGGATACAAACAAAACGGTCTGTACAGCTAAACCAAATCGGTTATTTACAATGTCTCCAATAGTCCATCATGGTCAATGACTTCGCTCTCACCATTGTTGCTCTTTTGGAGCCTGTGTTCTATTCTAAAACGTGATTGGCTCTTACCTGCACCACCTAGATTGTGCTTCATGGAACTGATTCATGATAATTGTTTATGTACTTGTATTGTTTTCAGAGTAAGATTCCAAACCTATTGAATATTTGCGTTTATGTTCATATCTCCTAATTGTATATCACACAACTCTCAGCTAGTCCCATGTGTTCGTGCACTAACATCAATTAGCTGTCTCACAAAAACAATTTGTCAACGAGGTTTCACAGGTTGTAAAAAACCACTGTCCAAGTCACTTCCACGAAGTAAAGACAGAGGCGAAGGTACAGGAGATGATGATGACGACGATGTTTTGGTGTAGAGTAATGTTGTTGTTTCTGAGAACATATCTGTTTCTCCAACAGATTGGCAAATACTTTCGAGCTCCTTCACCACTTTTGACATAGTTGGTCTCGTCTCTGGTCTATCTTCACAACACCATAACGCCAAGTCAGCCAACTTTGTCACTTTATCTGGTGAACATTGTCCCATCCGACTATCCGCCATTGACAGAACCGTTCCACATTCATTTGCTATCCTCACCTGCATCACATTGTCCAGTAAACGTCTTAGGATCTAATATCATGTTTGCGTGGGAGCTCAGTCAAGAAGAGTACCTCACGGATAATATGTGTACCCTCAAAGAATGGGTGCATTCCAGTCAAGAGCTCAAGCAACACTACTCCGAAGCTGTACACATCGCTCTTACCGTCAATTGCTGAGTCATGAAGTACTCTGGATCCAAATATCCCTGCGAATATAAAGGACATGTATTATTTTCTCAAAAGCCGCTGGTTATATAGGATCAAATATAGACTGGTGTGCCAGCTTGAGACTCACCGGTGTTCCTCTCACGACGGTTGATACATGGGCGGGCACACCATCTCCCTCCCCAAAAGCAGGAGCCAACCGTGACAGTCCAAAATCAGCAACTTTAGCATGAAGCTGACAGTCCAAGAGTATGTTGCTGGTTTTGATATCGCGGTGAATAACAGGCGGATTTGCTTCAGTGTGAAGGTAAAGGATCCCTTTAGCGGAACCTAAAGCCACTTGTGACCTCATGTTAAAGCTTAATGTTTCTATAGCATTAGCTGCAGGGCAATGTAAAAACACTGAAACATTAGCATCGATGCGGAAGCAGGTAGGCAAACGTTGAAGACTTTTAGCAAAGCTAAAGCTAGTTTCAAGTCTTGAAAGTACAGAGGAAAAACTTCGAGGAATATTTCTTACCTGAAAGCCAATCACGCACATTGCCATTAGGCATATACTCATATACCAGCATCTGTGCATGCATCAACGTATATGGATTAGTCAAAAAACATAGAACGCTAAGTAACAAGTGCATATGAAAAAAACGTACTTGTTCCCCGATGTCACTACTGTAGCCAACCAGTGACACAAGACTTCGGTGATGTAACCTCGAAAGCAGATCAATCTCATTCAGAAACTCTTTCTCGCTCTGCAGAGAAGTTTCTTCTCCTCGTTTGATGGCAACTATGGTTTTATTTGGCAAAATGCCTTTGTAGACCTTTCCATAGCTACCTCTACCGATCAATGTGGAACTATCAAAACCACTTGTTGCATCCGACAGTTCTACAAAACTGAACTTCTTCACCCCTTGGATTTCCCGAGATATTCCTCTGCCTGAAAGACATAAGACACTGTTCTTAGTTTCATGATTAAAAGAGAAAAAAACAAGACGAGATACAGACATAAAGAGCCATTGCTGAGTTGCTTACAAACACGTCTTTTGGTGAGTGTATGCACATTCCCACGACGTTTCATAACATATAGAAGTGTGGCACTCACTGAAATAGCAGTGGCAGCAATGATAGAGCCTGCCACTATCATCACCCATACAACCGTGCTAATTGCACTCTCTCGAGCTAACAAATCAGATGCATCCAAAGATTTAAATACATATCATTGAAACAATTATGCCCTTTATGTTAAGATTAGGTGTGAACACTGTACCATACTGTCCTTCAAGAGGGAAGTCTAGTAGCTCATAGGGTCCAAAAAAGTCATTACGAGGAAAACTCCATGAGGTAAACCTATCCCTGATACGTATGACTTCGCTAACGTTGAACTTTTTTTTGCCTTTGGGAATTAGCTTTAAGGACATCCTTAGACGCAGCTTGTTCTCATCAACAACTCTATCAATTGCTAGTTGATGAGTTTCCAACCGGAGGGACGTGGTCATATACTCTATGAATTGGTGTTCAATATATGGAGTGAAGAAAAAGAAGCTTCGGCTCTTTAGCCTATAATCGATTGAAAGAGGTGCTGTACAAACGCATAGTCCTGGGGAAACTCGCACCTTCTCATAGGGACATGACACATTACTGCATGGGGTATGTTTTGAGTTTGTAGATGGTTGCTTCTTCTCGCCACAGATGTATTCGAAGAATTGTTTAACAACGGGAATGCTTGTACTTTTGCATATTGGGTTGCCACGAAGACTGTTGACACACAAAAAAGGAGCTTTAGTAGATAGCAAATGATAGTAGAAACTAGAGAAACTTCTGTACAGAACTGAAAGTTATCTAAGCTATGATGTAGAAGCAAGAGAATGCCGTTTAGTATGCTCTAACTAGCTACGAGATTAGCAAAACTCACAATAGAGTAACATTGTCTGGTGTTCTCAGGTTTCCTGTAGCATCAGAGAAATTATTGTTCCTGAGATCACTGTGCATGCATCCAAAAGAAGTTTGAGCCTCTGAGAATGAAGTATAAAAACTAGGAAACTATGAAATATAATATATAAAAACAAAGAGTTGAGGTCATACATTTGCAGCTTGTTATCCTCGAAAGACTTATTCTCCCAAAGTGCTGTTGGAACAGAACCAGATAAACTGTTGTTCTCAAGTGAACTGTCGCAGATGACACATACAAAGTACAAATAGATGATTGGAAAATGCAGAAATATATGATGACTTGGAAAATTCATTCAAGTGAACAATGAATGTTGACATACAGTAATTGAAGAGATCCCAACTCTGCGAAACTTTGTGGTATTGATCCAGTGAGGTTGTTATACGATAGTTCACTGCAGCAAAAATCAACGATTTAAGTATTTGTATTTATTTGCGAAATGTCACAAGGATTATGATGACGAAATGTGCATACATTGTTGTCATATTGTCAGAAAGCTTAGATTCTGGTATAGTGCCTGTGAGCTTGTTCCAACTTAGATCTCTGTAAAAGGGATGAAGATTAAGTAGGATGCATTTACAGTGTTTCTTAAAGCAAGGTTCGGGAATTTAAGAACCAACAAACAGAATCACACAATAGCAGACATACTGAGAGACTTACAGATAGCTAAGATTTTTTATCCTGCTTAAATCAAGAATTGATCCTTGCAGTCGACAGTTCCTTAAACTTCTGCCAAGTTGAAAAAAATGACGGCGCAAAAAACAATTCAGAGCACTGTTCAAACTAATGGAAAAAGTAAAAACACAAACAATTTGAAACTTATTGCAGAACTTACAATTTTACTAATCTAGGAAACGTTCCATAGGCCTCTGGAATCTCAGAGCCCTCGAAATTGTTGTTATCCAGCTGACTTCATAAGCGGAATACAAAAAAAAAAAAAAAGGAAAATTATACTTTCCCAGTTTAAGATAAACCATGTGAACAAGATATGGTAGAGGGCACATACAGTATGGTCAAGGATGGCAATCTAGCTAACTCTAGCGGTAAAGTCCCAGTCAAGTTATTATTGTCCAGTATCCTACGAGATTTGTTCCATCAGTATAAACACTTTACAAACAGTATCCAATAGTAAAATCAAGAAGTCAAACAAAACTTACAGGTGAGCAAGGTTGTTCAATTTGGATAGCTCAACAGGAATTTCTCCGCTTATCGTGTTATTGTTGAAGTGGCTGAAGATTCAAAAACCACTGGTGATTAAAGGATGAAACACAAATGACGGCTTATTTTTGCTATGAAGAAGATAATACTGAACGACAAACTTACAGATGTTTTATGCTTGTCAAATTTCCAAATTCAAGTGGAACTGAACCTGTTATCTTGTTCTCATCCACTTGAAGCCTGTTTAGATTTCGAAGATTACCAAGTTCAGGGGGTAAACTACCCGAGAATTTGTTCCCATTTAACAGTCTGTCCAAATAATGTAACAACGAGTCAATTGAAGTGGAATTGTGGCTCCACATAAACAGAGAAAACAAGTGGCGTGCTATGATTTCTTCTGTCCAAAGCTATCTCAGAAGTGAACTAAACATAAAGATTAAAGAACAGAACAAGGAGGCAAATATAAAGTAAATCGTGTGATTCAACTTACAGGAGTTTCAAGGAAGAAATTTTTCCTATCTCCAAAGGAATACGCCCAGTCAGGTTGTTCCACATCACATTACTTCAACAAAGGAACCCAAGAGAAATAGGTTTTTCAGTATGCAATCAAGACAACCAGAAGCCAATCAGAAGAACCAAATGAAACATTTCGTTAGACTTCGCATCTTACAGAATTTCTAAAAACGATAACTGGCCAACTTCAGGAGCTAGCTCTCCAGATAAGTTCAGTCTCATCAGTTGACTACATCACAATATGTAAATGATAGGAGGTGTAAGTACGGTAATGCATAATAATTGGCATTATAATTCTTGCAAGAATGACGCCAGGACACTGCACTTGAGATGCATAAACTATCTACCTTTGCAGGAGAAGAAGATCTCCATTCCATTAATAAAGACAAAAGAAAAGCAAAAAGATGAAAAGACATGTAACAAATGGTAATACGAGAACGACATACAGTTCCCGGACGTGAAAGTGACCATCATCATGTGAACTCCCGAAGCATGTTATGCCAGTCCAGTTTGACTTGCATGGGTCACCCTTTGCCCAGTTGCTTAAATTTCTCATAGGATCAATTAGACTCCTTTGGATATCCCGTAAAGCATTTACTGCAAATTGGATGAGAAATATTAGCAAAGCTCTGGAAAGCAGTCTCCACGTGGTAGAATGACCAATCAAGATGGTGACTCTCAATTATTGAGAGGAATACCAGCGACCATGTTTATGAAAATTGACATGACTTCGATATGTCTAGGCCAAATTGTCAATATGCGGATGAACATGTGTTTGTAAGCATATCAAGTTCATTTTTGTTGTTAAGATGGTACCTTAATTTAAGAGAATTTTATAAGATGTGAAGTTAGGGTGACAAAAATGATTACCTTCTGAAGGATCTGTTTTTGAATCAGCTGAATGAAGGAGAAGGCAACAAAATGCCACCAGAAATACTGAACCGCCTGTTCTTGAACTCATAACAATACCTAGAAAAGGAAGACAGATCTTACTTTATTATGTTGTAGCACACATGGGGGTCAGAGCTCGATGAAATCACATCCCATAAGATGAATTCTTGGTCAAGGCCAATCTTATAAGTTATGATCAAGTCACCAGATAACCAAGACACACGTTTGGCAGAAGAAAAAGATCATAAAAGAATCCCCGGAAACTTCTTCAACACCAAGGAAAATCAGAAGGCTTTTGGTCATAAAAAATAGTTGTGTCCATAAATATACTGCTGGAAGCAGAAACTTCATGATGATAGTGATCTAATGAGTAAACAAAACATACCAGAAAGTGACCACACAAAGAAAATGTCAACAAGTTTCTATTATATATCTTTATACAATGAATTTGGGTTTGAAACTTTCTTATTACTTTGACTTTCCTTGATGAACCTATATCTGCAATCCCCCCAATATAGAATACACGGCTAATCCATAACCAAAACATCCTAAGATGCACACAGTGCAGAATACACACATAAAAATAAACAAATCATATATATAGATATATTCTTTTACAGAAAAATCCAACAATACTCCCAAGTTGTCAACTCTATAATCCTTTAATTTCAGTTGCAGACTGGTTGTCCACTTAGGCTGACCTGGTCTTACAATTGGAGATTTCAGCTGCAAAGTTAGTACCCTTTCCCAATCTAAGCTCGGTTATAGATAAATGGATCTGGTCTACGAACAAGAGTAAATAGCTTAGCGACACTTCGGCTTTATATGGTGAAAGAACATTCAGATCAAATAAAACAGAGAAAAAGGCAAGTAAAAAACTGTCTAGTACTCTAGTTAATGAATGAAGCCCTTCAGCAAAAGTCAACAAGAGGTCCTCTCAGCTTGAACATGCTCAAGATGCACCCAGAATGTTCAACGAGCCAACAAAACTTACTCTTTATACACCTCGTACATATTATGGTGCAAACTACTATGAGAAATCTAGGTGCCACTCATGACTCAACTAAGCCTAGACCTTCCAATGTACTACAGAGATTTACGCTACCAAAACATGTCTTTGATGCCGTACTGATCAGGCCACAATACAAGAAAAGTGCCAATTAAAGGTTAGCTGTCGTAGTGTCATCTATGAAAAATGGATAAAGTCTGTGGACCGAGCAGCAAAGAAAATAAAAAACAGCAGGTGACAAAATTTCCATATAAATTCTGTTTTGTAAATTGACTGCATCAGAATATAGGAATGGTGAGTAGCATAAATTACAAGTCATAAAACTCACAGAACTACCCTATTAACCAAAAACTACTTATGCATTGTTACTGAGCGAGCCATCTACTGATGTCGAAAAACAAAAAGAAAGGAGATTGATGATGATCCAAAAAAAAAGAATATCACAAAGAAACATACAGCTACGTAACATGCATAACTGCAGAGATTTGATACGTTTCAGAACTGAATTCCGGTTCCCTAATACTTATCTTTAAATTTGACGAACACATATATAAATCCAGAACAAATCAAATACAGAACCAAGAGGTAGCCCTGGGAATGAACTCAAAAACATTCCCTAGTCTCCCATGGCCAAGACAATCCCAAAATACCTTATAATCCATCGGTACAGTGCATAACTCTAAGTCTCTAATACAAACGCAACTCATTTTTAAAGCCCCCAAATATTCAGGACAAACAATAATTAATCTAAAGATGATTGCTTTTGCCTTAAGATGGAATGCAGTGAAGCTATTTTCCTAAGCTGGAGCTAGTTTTAAAACTTATGAAAAGCCCGATGAAAGCAGGAGACCAAATGGTATATTATAAATGGAAGAAAAAATCGAGTAGAGATCAGTAACATTCTGAAAATCAACAACATCAGAGGCGGAGAATAGAGGTGTAGTTTAACTTTGTGACACAAGGATTAGAAGATCATATAAACTACACCAGAAGAAGATAAGATATATTTCGTTCAATTCTCGTTTGCTTCGTATGGAATCAGTCTTGTTTCTTCTTCATCAGATTCGAGACTGATTCAATATGAAGCAAACGAAAAGGGGACGGAATGGGAGGAATTCTGCCGCGCCCAAATCAACACACGATCCTACTCGATTCACTCCAGGTTCGAATCTAAAGAAGATGAAGCAGAAGACGGCGTCGAGCCTTTCTTTGCCGGAGGACTGTTTTATTTTCATGTTTTATTTTTTCTTACACTGGCCCACTGGCCTACTGGCCCATTTATTCTATTCAGGACTTATTGGGTCCATACTTTATTGGGTCCATGTTTTACTTTCCAATTTGATCTTTTCTTTTCGTTCTCTTCAACCACAAGATAACACAAGTTTCCATTAGTTTCGTTTAGACATGTGAGACGAGCTAACTCAAGTTCAAAGAACCTAATTCAATGCAGTTTAATTTTTTTGGATCTAGCGGGTTAACTCGCGCTATGAACCTTATTTTTGCTATGAAGAAGATAATACTTAACGACAAACTTAACTCGCGCAAGTTCAAAGAACCTTATTTTTGCTATGAAGAAGATAATACTTAACGACATGTGAGACGAGCTAACTCAAGTTCAAAAAACCTAATTCAATGCAGTTTAATTTTTTTGGATTTAGCTATTTTGATCTAAAACTAACCAATATATATGAGTTTGTAATATTATGTTAAGTCTAAATATAATTAATATTTTGGATATATAATTGTAGTTCGGATATTTCGGGTACCCATTCGGTTCTTGGTTCGGGTCGGGTTCGATTTCGGTTCTTCGGGTATAGAGGTTTAGGACCCATTCAGGTATTTTGTCGGTTCGGGTTCGGATTCGGGTTCGGTTCCTCTTTTTCGGTTGGGGTTCGGTTCGGTATTTTGGTTCCGGGTTTTTTGCCCAGCCCTACTTATAACACTATTAAAAATAGCAACAAACACCAAAACACATAAAAGTAACACAAACTTCTTTAATTTTTATTTCCATTCTCTTCATCAACAACATCTATAAATACATATCAAGGAGCATAATGAATGTAAAGTAACAAATTTTCTTACAATCGTTTGACGAAAAGAAATGACTGGATAAATAGTGCTTGTATTTGATCATAGTTGTATCATAAAATCTAATCAGAGATCAAAGACATATATAAAAATTGCAATTGAACAAAAGCAATTTTTATACTAACTTTGACATACTCGTATTCTCATGTTCTAGACAAATATTACATAACTATATAACAAAGCACACACATATACAAGTGTAGATTTTTACAACATATATGGGGTGAGTTGCACTCACTGTATCTTTTTATTTTTTTTCTTGCAACTTAGTATCTTTTCAAAAAAGTTTGTAATTTTGTATCTTTTTTGTGGGTCCGCCAGTAAAATGACCACTTTATCCTCACATTCTTTTTCATCTATTTTTTCTTTTCTCTTCCACCGAAAATCAATCTATTTCTTTTTTTTTTCTTTCCCTTCTCTTCTTACTTTTGCATTTATTTCACCCCATTTTTTTTGAACGGTGGATATCATGCAATGGGTGAGGTTTCCAGTCATATAGACCGCCGGAATTGAGTTAGAACCGCTCGATCTACCGAAATTCAAAAAAAAACGGACTTAATACGGATATTTCGAATGGATAGTTGAGTCTCCATCCATGTGGATACTACAAAAATTGCGAATGGATATCCATCAATGTGGATACTACAAAAATTGCGAATGGATATCCATCAATGTGGATACTACAATGATCATATCACATGCAAAGTGCTTAGCATGGGTAGGAAGTAGCCAATGAAAATGTTGTTTTTAATGGATAGTGGTTTACATCTACTCTTATCCATCTTATTTTAAACCATCTTGTTAAGCATGAGATGTGATCCTCCAACATACTTTTGTGTCCACGAATAATCATCTATTAAACCATCTTGTTAAGTATCTTGTCCATCATCATTCATGTTAAACAATATTGTTAAGCATCTTGTCCATGAATCATATGTTAAACGTTTATCCATGGTAAACATACTTTGGGTTGTTAAGCATCTTGTCCACGAATAATAATATGTTAAACGTTTACCCATGGTAAAAATACTTTTGGATTAATCATTCATGGGATCGTCCAACATCATATGTTAAACTATTTTGTTAAGCATCTTGTCCATCATAAGTATCCACGTGGATGGATGTTGTGGACATCTACTCTAAACTATCCATTCGCAAATTCCGTATTATGTCCGATTTTTTTTTTTGAATTCCGGTACACCGGCCTATTTTATCTCCATTTCATCGGTCAATAGTGTCGGAATCATCATCTCCTCTGTCCTATCCACCGTCAAAAAAATGATGGGTAAAAAATAACTCATAGAGTAAGAAAGAGAATGTAAGAGAAAAAAAAATTTAAGAAAAATAAGAAAATCGGATGGATACTAGGTGAATTGTGGATAGGCATGTCTAATTAACTATCTATAACTAAAAGACAAAAATCAAGGTTAAATGGTCATTAACTGATATATCATGGTTTTTACCCATTTTAGACCATGATATAGATGTGTTTTTAGTGTCTTTTGTCTTTGTTTAGTCTTTTACAGGTTTAATCAGGTTTGGAGCTAATTGGAGATATTTGGAGCATTTTGGGACTTTTGGGACGTTTTGGCCGAGAGCTTAACTCACTGTCCGATTTATTGATCATGCATCGACTGACACACCTTGTGCATCGGTCGACACACTAGCGAGATGGGCCGTACGCGTCGGTTTAATGAAGTTATGACGATTTGCAAAGAAGCCCAAGATAGTTCCAGTATTTACACAGAAGCCCCAGCCGAGATTAGGCATATATATAGATGATTTTGATGTTTATTTTACTGACACTTTCATAATTAAGAGCAGAGGATTTTTAGAGCTTTTGGGGCTGATCTGAACCTATTACTTCATCTGTATTTGGAGAAGATTTCAAACCCCTTTTACTCTTATTCTTTTATGCAATTTATTCATCATATGATTATGTTTTCATTATCTATGTCTGAGTAGATTCCTAGTTAGGTTTAGGGTTTCTCACATAGGATTTCATGACTTGCTAGACTTGTTCAAATTCAGTTAAGGATTCATAACTATATATGTTCTTCAATTTAATTGTGCTTAAAGCTAGTTCTAACCTGATCAATTAGAATCTAGATCTTAGGTTGCTAAATACGTCACGGAAGTGGGATTTAGGAATCTGAACTAATTAAATTGGGCAATTAAACTTTGCGCAAACGGAAGTTTGGTTTAGGATAATTGTGAACATATCAAACTTGGGATTAATGCTAGTTTAATCTGTTAGTTCTCGCAAACGAAAGTTTGGTTTGCTGCACTTAGACTTAGAGAATTATCGCAAAGGAATTTGGTTAATTCTATATCTGTGTTTTGAGTTCTAGAACTGTGCTTAATTAGATCCTTGCTGAATGAACTGTCTGCTTGTCTGATTTCCTGAGAATACCCTAGGCTTGACGCTTTTAATTACTTGCTTTCACAACCGTTAATCTCTGCTACTGATTTACTTTCTCGCACCGCTTTTAATTCAATTACCTTGTTTTCTTTCTAGTATTAGTCTCTACTGTTCTGATCTATTGAGACCAAGTGTCCCTGTGGATTCGATAACCTTATATACTACTTTGACATTGCTGTTCACTTGCAGTTTAGAATAGGGTAAAACTTACAACCTATCATTAACCACCACTAAAAGACAAAAAAAGATACACAATTGCAAAATGATTTTGAAAGAGACAAGATTGCTATTACTTTCCAAAAAAGATATATTCAGTGCAATTAACTCACATATATGTTAGTAATATATTAGGACATAAATTTTTAAACAAACTAATTATAATAAAGACTAAATAGCACAAGAAGGTTGCACATGAATGTTTTCTGGTAAATTTAAAAATATTTGCAGACTAACCCAAGCTCAAATAGTTTAACCCAATGCAGTTTTAATTTTTTCTCGGATCTGGCGGATTAGTCTGTCCTGGCTGCGATCTGAAATCCAATGGCCCAAACTCACCCCACAACAAATCTATTTGGATTCAACCCGCAGGTTACATCCCATTTTGACATCTTTAGTTTTGTTGGAGAATTCGCCATTAGTTTCTCATATATTTTCAAATATCTTATATCTTGAATTTTTTTTTTGTAATCTGTTTGTTGAAATTCTTTATGTTGTATGTTTATTATTTCGACCTATTTGCGGTTGCACCAATTTGAATTCAATCTAGATAATAAATTTTTTTTTGGTAAATGTTAAGATAGATAATAATTTTGTCAATTTCTTAATGTGTTTGTATTCTCCATTTTCTATGCAATTTAAAATCAATTTATCTATAGTACATATTTAAATAACACTGAAATGGCAAAAAAAAACAGAGTTATATGATTGATTTGTTGTAGTGCATGTACGAAAGAATATTGTAAGGTATTATTTCGTCTTTAAATTATACGGCACAAGTCCTTTTTTTTGGGCAGCATTTTCTTAAATTCATTACGAAAGTTCTTGGGTTACAAGGAGGTTCTGAAGGGCTTTTTTAGCTACCTTGTCAGCCAGCCTATTAAGAGTTCTGGGAATGTAAGAAAAACTGATGAAATCAAAAGAACGACAAAGGATGAAAATATCAGAGAGGATTCCATGTATCGCCGTGATCCAGGAAACATCATTGATCGATCAAATGAGTTGAAGGGAGTCTGATTGGACTGCGAGTTTTCTGTATCCAATGTAGCTTCTTTAGTACCACTTCATTGGGGTTTTTTTGTCTCTGAGAGAAAGATTATATCAAAGTCTTGTCGCTTTCTAATCTCTTTGAGACGACGTACTGTCAGGGGATTCCCCAACCCCTGACAGTTCCAACACAATATCTTTAAGGAAGAAGACCCAGGGGAAGAGGAAAATCCATCTTCCTTCGAGCCGGTGGGGGTAATCCCCTTGTCGCAGGGAAAATCTGGGAAGGTTGTCCCTGTTCTGAAGTTAGAGGGGCCAGATAGCTTGAGTTTGCACCTTTTTCAATTTTCCTGGAGGTGTTTTTAACTGTTCTCTTCCTGGGAGAAGGACTAACTCTTGTGACTTTCCGTTTTTTTGTAATAGGACCTGTAAGAGTAGTTGGAGTTGAGTTAGCAGCTCTTTTGCCAGGGGGTCTACCCAATCTCTTTTTGATGCTAGTTGGTGGAATTGCTCCTGCCTGTTGTGCTTCTTCAACAGGGGGTCCCAGCCTTAGGGTGGCCGGTATTCTCTGGGTTTCAGGAGAAACCATTGTCGATGAAGGGAGTGGATTATTGACAGCATTGTTCCTGGCCATTTGGATTGTTGTCTCTTCAAACTGGCCCTGTTCTTCTGCCCTCCTGATATGTTCCTTGCGTGCAGCGCTCTCGGAAGGGTCTGCGCAAGAAGCATACTGTGTCATCACCTCTCGTAGTTCTCCTAGAGCTACATCCACCGCCTGTTGGGGCAGGTCTGAGGGGAGATTATCTTTCTTGTTTTCTCCAGAGCGATGTATATTTTTAGGATGTGAGGACGCTGATGGAGAGCGGTGTATTGACCCAGTTTGATAGGGAGATTCAGTCGTACGGGTTCTTTCCTTCCACACCTGTCGGTGTAATACCCTGTATCAAGAATGGTCAACGGGCAGCGGAAATGTTAACGGAGGGCGTTTTCGTAAATTTGCAAAGTTAAGGGGTATTTTAGTAATTTTACCAAAATATGAGCCGAAAGCAAAGACGGGCCAAATGTTATTCTTTTTAAATAAAGAAAACATTTAGAAGATCAAGAATGGTGGAAACGGACTGTAGATGAATTTTTCGGGTTATCGGGAATGGAAACCGATAAAACCGATAAAACTTGTAAAATTCATAACAAGAGCTACGGGTGTCCGTTCGAGGTGATTAAAATTGATAAATTCATATAAAAGCATCTAGAATCTGAATATGAGACTTGGTGGATTTATAGAAGCGGCTAAAGGGTTTTGAAAATATTAACCGTAAAACCGGTTTTTCTGAGAAACCGATACAATGTTCGGGCAAGCAAGAAGACCTTCTAAACTCCACCAAAAATTATGAACTTTTTTACCACAGCTCCATTATAAGATGAAGAAGACACGGTTAAAAGGATGAAGCAAGATTTGATGCCGAGATCAAGTTATAAATTTTAGATCATTAATGGGTGATTAATGACTAAAACTCCAAAATAAATTCAAAGGAGCTTGGGCTTGGTTTGGGATGATTTGAGCTGATGTCTGAAGTTATTATGGATTTGATTCAATCCCATTTACAAGCTTGTGCCACGAAATTATGCAAGAAGAACTAAGAGGCTTTGTTATATTTTGGTGCATGAATCTACAAAAAAAGGTTTTGGGCCTAAACCAATGGGCTTCTACATGGGATTTGCATAGGTAAAATGGATACTAAAATGAGCTATTTGTGGCCCTGCATGAGAGAGGAGGCGTGGCATGAGAAGAAGGGAGAAGAGTGGATGGACACATGGCTTTCTCTAAGTCTCCTTGTGTTGCTATAAAAAGGGGGGTGAGGCCTCCTCATTTCTTCACACCAACAAAACAAAAACAAGAGAAGAGAAGGAGAGGAGGAGAAGAAGGGCGTGGGAATAAGAAGAAGAAGAAGAAGAAGAAGAAGAAGAAGAAGAAGAAGAAGAAGAGGAAGAAGAAGAAGAAGCCGGAGGAGAAGAAGCCGTAAGAAGAAGGAGGAGAAGAAGAAGAAGAAGAAGAAGACCGGAAAAAGAGGAAGAGAGAGAGAAAGAGGAGAGAGAAAGTAGAGAGAGAAAGAAGAAAGAGAAAGAAGAGAGAGAGAGCCGGAAGAGAGAAACCGGAGGAAAGAGAAAGAGAACCGGAGGAGAGAGAGAAGAGATTAGTCCGGAGGCTCGATCGGAATCACGAAGGTCAACGGTACGGTCAAGTACGGGTCAAGGTCGGGTCAAAGCGACGGAGGTTCGGGATAGCGTCGGGTTCGTGCCGGGTCTCGTTGTTCCGCTAGTCCGTCAATCCGTCCGTCCACGTCATCATAGCACTGTGAGTCGGCTCAAACACCGTAGAGTAGTATTGCATATAGATCGGGAAACGAGAAACCGTAGATTAAGTAATTGCATACCCTGATATGAATGAATGGCGTTTGAGAATTGAATTGACAGGTTAACGATAAACCGGTTAGGGTTTTGAGACGCATGCTAGGATCGTAAGATTAAACGGATTAAACCTGTTGTGTGCCGTTAGGTTGGTAGTGATGTTGGGTGATGCATACATATAGCCATTGCATGATAGGGCCGTATATGCATATATATCTATGTATGAGAAGAGTGATCTCGAATGAGTCTAAGTACGTGAATTAAGACGCTATAAAAGACGGAAGTAAACTTAACAAACGTATAGCATATGGAATGATACCCGGTTGAGGTTAAATGGTAAAGAAATGAATGAAATAAATAAATGGTGAGACGTCGGGGAGTTTAGTAAGCTACTAGCTCTAAACCGACGGATCGGAGAGTTGATAAAAGATACCTAGGAAAGGTTAAGAAAAGAAAAGTGTTGAGATTGTGAGCCGTCTACGGGTTAGCAATCCGCTAATCCAAGGTAGCGGATGATAATGAGATGTGAGCCGTCTACGGGTTAGCAATCCGATAATCCAGTGTAGCGAACGTGAATTGGTTAAAAGACATTAGAAACCCTAATAGGCTTGCTTGTGTGATGATTGTTTGTATTGTGTGATTGCGTGGTTGTGGCTGTTAAGCCTTGTTGTGCAGGCCTATTAGATTGTCTCGGTGTTTGGCCGAGCGAGCGGTGGTGCGGGTGTGTGTGTAGACTTGCGGGGTGCGGTGATGAGAGTGTGGTTGATTGTTGATCGAGTCTGATTGATTGCTAGAGTCCGAGCGAGTCTGCGTGTTTACTTTTCTGCACTAGGACTCTAGGGTGCGTTAGATCCCGCAAGTCTAGGTGATTGGATACGTTTTGGTACTTCCGACCCGATTAGATCCTCGGAAATTGAGAACCTGGTCAGTTCACGTACCTTCGGTAGTGGTTCTGGCAGGTGCGAACCTATGGAGTGACGTCCATAGGGTGTAGTCCGGAGAATACGGGGTCGCGTCCTAGGGCCGGACTGCATGGAAGCTCGGGTTGCCGGGGGTAACCGAAGTCACTGCGTATCGATGAACTGAGAACAATGTCCTGGATCGTGAGACTTTGTGTTAACGTCTGGGAGTCGCGGGGGTTTGTTACCATGTCGGTAACGGTGGAAACCCGTGGAAGTTACCAAAAAGCGTAAGGGCCCAGTGGTGTGTTGCTGATGATGTTGGTGTCGCGCGATAGATAGATCGAGTTTCGATCGAGAGCATGTGCCACAGTGCTTTCGATTCCCTTCATTATTGTGTTATGTTATGATTGAATTGCTTGTGTGTTGTGGGTTCGACACGACGTGGTAGTGCGTGATCAACCATTATCTTGTTGCTTGTTATTTTGGGGTTTCGGGGCGGGAGATTGTAGTTGCTAGATAGACTAGCAGCCGTAGTGGGGAGCCGTCTCACTGGGTAATCTTAGATTGCTCATTAGACTCTTTTTGTGTTTTTCAGGTTTAGCAGCGACGGACGCGGGAGGTCCTCGGTGTAGTCTCGGGATTGCTTGTGGCGGAATTTTGATTCGATGACTTTTGGGATTTTATTTCGGTTCGGCTTTTGGCGCCATTTTGTATTGAAACACGTGGATTGTTTTTATTAATGGCAATTATTTTGTAAAGACTGATAAACGTTGTATGTAACGTTTGATTACTCAGAAATGAATATGCTTCCCTGATATTGTGTTTAGTCCGAACCGACACAACTCACGGAAATGATACAAGTTGAAAAGCTTTGTATCATGGAAGTGAGGATAGCGGGGTCAAAGACGGGTCAGTGCGAGCCTCTGTCTCAAACCGGTCTGTCTATGGCTTCGTCTTGTGACAAACCTTTTCTGTTTGACTTGCTCGGGTTCGACTTGGTCATGTTTTTGTTTGATTGTTGACCGGTCAGCTCGACAGTCTGCGGAATGGGAAAGGGGCGTTACAAAAAGGTGGTATCAGAGCATGGCTCTGCATGGGTTTCAAAGCTGTTCAATTCTGAGTGTTTTCCGTGTTTTATCGTGTCAAAATTGTGTCTTACACAAGCATCCATTAGGAAACCGAGCTGCGTCCGTAAATTCTGGGTTGGGATGGCGTAGGAATTTGTATTATCTGTACTAATGTATTTGTGTTTCGTTTGCAGTCAGCAGCAGAGTGCCCCTGGACGGATTGTGAGTGGGTGTGTGTATGGTATGAGATTTGGGTGTGTGCATGGCTTGAGATTTCAGCGAGCAGTTTGAGTCATCGTCGGATGACAACGACACAGTATCGAGATCTGTTCGAGCAGCAGCCAGAGGATTAGAGGACGAAGTCTGAGCCGTCACGAGGTTCGCAGATATCCGACCAACCACCAGTTCCTCCTCGCAAACCGCATGGTGAGAGCAGCCGCCGTAGATTGGAGACCGTTTCCTGACCCGTTACCTCAAGCTCTACAGGACGATGCAGTTATCGGAGACGGTTGCACCACCGGAGCCAGTGGTACTGCCAAGAGTTCCAGTCGCCGATTCTTGAAGCGCATGACATGCCATTACCTAGTTTGCATGCCTCAAATTTCATTTCGCTTTGTGTGGTGGACTTTGTGGTGGACCAGTTACGCGCAGCAGTTAACCTGGACATGGAGCCACAAGTAGACAAGCAGGTGGCGATACTCGGAGATGTACTGGAGCAGCAGACTGGTCTGTACCACCAGCCGGATCCATATCTGGGTTCGCCTCGGATACCATTCGACCAATCCGCATCACCACCATCTGACCCTACCGAGCCATTCACGAAGGATGAGC
The DNA here is from genome assembly GCA_030180135.1 of Orychophragmus violaceus. NCBI lineage: Eukaryota > Viridiplantae > Streptophyta > Magnoliopsida > Brassicales > Brassicaceae > Orychophragmus > Orychophragmus violaceus. The sequence goes on along the minus strand of CM058234.1, from coordinate 13,089,193 downwards.
CGATGTCTGAGTTGGACATGCGATTTGAGTCAGTGACACCGTCGGGTACTCCACCGTCTGAGCCAGTTGCACCATCGGAGACCACACCAGTGGATACGTCGGAGACACCACCAGCAATGCTTGCATACCGTATATATAATGCATGCGGAGTTCAGGTTCATCGTGCGTCCAAGTGTTTTCAGGATCCTTCTTCGGAGTTTGTTTCGTCTTGTCAGTTATGTGGCGCTTCGGATCACCATGCACCAACTTGCTATTGTGGGCCACGCCCAGCGCCCGTTACCGTCTGTTAGCTTTGTGGTCGCAGGGAAACACATTGCACGTTTACGTTCGACAGCAGCGTTGTCGTGAGTTGGAGCACCGTTTAAAGATGCACACCCACCACATCTTCCCGGCACACCTGCCAGTGGTTACCACCATGAACCGAGATGTCGCTTGTGTTGGACATTCCGGTCATGTTGGGACTGTTAGGGTTTGAATAGTTAGGCCCAAGTAAGTAAGGGCTCTAACTCGTTGTTTGATGTGTGTAGATCGGCTTGCGATCGTCTCTGACGATTCAGTTGCGTCTAGTGGTGTTTCTTGTGGGACGGATTGGTAACCGCTAATAAGTAGACTTCGACGGACCTACGTATCTAAAACTCTATGTGGTAAATAGATGTTTTATTTATGTAGTGGATGTGAAGTATTTCGGTTGTCGTTTTGAGTAGCGGAGTGGTTATATTGCATACTCATGATGGTTGTGAATGCAATATAGTTGCGATGAGAAAATAAATGATGGTCCGAGAAAACGGTATCCATCCGAACCCTGAGAAACAACTGCAATCGCCTATTTGCTTGATTGATTGTGTGTGATTTAATTGCCTTGTGAGGTTGGTAGTTGTTGATTTTGAATCGCTGCTTTTTGTTAATTCGCTAGATTGCTAGCATTGCGTTTGGTTGATCGCTAAGGTGTTAGCCTGATTGATGCATTGTGTTGATCGCTAGGTTGATAGATTTTAATTGCAGCATTCACTTAATGGATATGATGGTAGCATGACATTCGCCTGATTGTTAGGATTTTAGAATTTCAGTATTGCATTCCGAATGATTTAAAACGGCCTTTATAGAGAACTTATTCGAGATTGAGCGGAATGATAGGATATTGTTATTTAGCCATGTGTGACCGTTGGGTACATGACTAAGTAACCATATTTCTATGAGGAAGTGATATCGGGATTAAGTTAAAAGGATATATTCGTTCCAGTGTTGTTGAGGTTATTGATGTAGGACGTGATGGACGATTTGACGAGGACACGAGACCGAACCCGAACCCGAGAGACGAGACATGATCTCAAGAAGAAGTTTGACCCGAGCCTCGAAGAAATTCAGTGTGGATTCAGAAACGAGTTTGGGTATCAGTGGAAGAAGAAATCAAGATGGATGAGTTTAATGAGTTAGGAAAGAGATTCGGAAGCATCAAAGTCAGTGGATGAGTCTGTTCGAGGTTATTAGTGGGAAGATCAGTTTTGGAGTCGATGAAATGTGGAGATCAGTGATTAAGGAAGTTCACGGCGTGCATGAATATGGCGGTTTAGACGAGAGGAAGAAACTAGAGATGAACATAATATCGGTCGGGGAGATAATCATGGGAAACAAGTTAAGCAACGGGAATAAAGGACGAGATATTATTATGTGATCGGAGAAGTCAAGACAAAGTGGGGAAGCCTGGAGTATTGATCGGCACAGATAAATTCATGAAGTGGAGTATAGCAATCCAATCGGAATCAGTGGATTTGAGAATCCGAGAAAGAATCGATGAAGCAATCAAATGGAGAAGTCAGGATTGATTGAGAGTCAAGCCATCTAGTGTGGGAAATTTCAGATATCAATGTGATTGGAGATGTAGAAAAACTCTATTTCAAGAATTAGCTGAGCATCGGGAGTGTAGTTGCAATTGGTTAGGAATTCAAGCAGTATCAGATGAAAACAAGACTCCGGGTGAGGCCGTGTAGTCAAGGGAAATAAATGTGCAATCAGAGTGCAGAGTGATGTAGAGAATTTTGGCGCAAACCAGTGATTCGGAAGTCAGTATGCATCGTAAGAGCGGGTTTACTTTGAGATCAGAGCGTAAGCAGCGAAGCGGAGTTGGAGTAGATCGAGAGACGAAAACTTACAGAGTTCAGTTTCCGATTTGAAGTTTGTCAGTAACGGAGAATTCGGGGACCGAATTCCTGTAAGTGGAGAAGAATGTAATACCCTGTATCAAGAATGGTCAACGGGCAGCGGAAATGTCAACGGAGGGCGTTTTCGTAAATTTGCGAAGTTAAGGGGTATTTTGGTAATTTTACCAAAATATGAGCCGAAAGCAAAGACGGGCCAAATGTTATTCTTTTTAAATAAAGAAAACATTTAGAAGATCAAGAATGGTTGAAACGGACTGTAGATGAGTTTTTCGGGTTATCGGAAATGGAAACCGATAAAACCGACAAAACTTGTAAAATTCATAACAGGAGCTATGGGTGTCCGTTCGAGGTGATTCAAATTGCTAAATTCATCTAAAATCATCGAGAATCTGAATATGAGACTTGGTGGATTTATAGAAGCGGCTAAAGGGTTTTGAAAATATTAACCGTAAAATCGGTTTTTCCGAGAAACCGATACAATGTTCGGGCAAGCGAGAAGACCTTCTAAACTCCACCAAAAATTATGAAATTTTTACCACAGCTCCATTATAAGATGAAGAAGACACGGTTAAAAGGATGAAGCAAGATTTGATGCCGATATAAAGTTATAAATTTTAGATCATTAATAGGTGATTAATGACTAAAACTCCAAAATAAATTCAAAGGAGCTTGGACTTGGTTTGGGATGATTTGAGCTGATGTCTGAAGTTATTATGGACTTGATTCAAGCCTATTTACAAGCTTGTGCCACGAAATTATGCAAGAAGAAGGAAGAGGCTTTGTTATATTTTGGTGCATGAATCTACAAAAAAAAAAGGTTTTGGGCCTAAACCAATGGGCTTCTACATGGGCTTTGCATAGGTAAAATGGATACTAAAATGAGCTATTTGTGGCCCTGCATGATAGAGGAGGCGTGGCATGAGAAGAAGGGAGAAGAGTGGATGGACACAAGGGTTTCTCTAAGTCTCCTTGTGTTGCTATAAAAAGGGGGTGAGGCCTCCTCATTTCTTCACACCAACAAAACAAAAACAAGAGAAGAGAAGGAGAGGAGGAGAAGAAAGGCGTGGGAAGAAGAAGAAGAAGAAGAAGAAGAAGAAGCCGGAGGAGAAGAAGAAGAAGAAGAAGAAGACCGGAGGAAGAGGAAGAGAGAGAGAAAGTAGAGAGAGAAAGAAGAGAGAGAGAGAGAGAGAGAGAGTCGGAAGAGAGAGAACCGGAGGAAATAGAAAGAGAACCGGAGGAGAGAGAGAAGAGATTAGTCCGGAGGCTCGATCGGAATCACGAAGGTCAACGGTACGGTCAAGTACGGGTCAAAGCGACAGAGGTTCGGGGAAGGTTCGGGATAGCGTCGGGTTCGTGCCGGGTCTCGTTGTTCCGCTAGTCCGTCAATCCGTTCGTCCACGTCATCATAGCACTGTGAGTCGGCTCAAACACCGTAGAGTAGTATTGCATATAGATCGGGAAACGAGAAACCATAGATTAAGTAATTGCATACCCGGATATGAATGAATGGCGTTTGAGAATTGAATTGACAGGTTAACGATAAACCGGTTAGGGTTTTGAGTCGCATGCTAGGATCGTAAGATTAAACGGATTAAACATGTTGTGTGCCGTTAGGTTGGTAGTGATGTTGGGTGATGCATACATATAGCCATTGCATGATAGGGCCGTATATATCTATGTATGAGAAGAGTGATCTCGAATGAATCTAGGTACGTGAATTAAGACGCTATAAAAGACGGAAGTAAACTTAACAAACGTATAGCATATGGAATGATACCCGGTTGAGGTTAAATGGTAAAGAAATGAATGAAATAAATAAATGGTGAGACGTCGGGGAGTTTAGTAAGCTACTAGCTCTAAACCGACGGATCGGGGAGTTGATAAAAGATACCTATGAAAGGTTAAGAAAAGAAAAGTGTTGAGATTGTGAGCCGTCTACGGGTTAGCAATCCGCTAATTCAGTGTAGCGGACGTGAATTGGTTAAAAGACATTAGAAACCCTAATAGGCTTGCTTGTGTGATGATTGTTTGTATTGTGTGATTGCGTGGTTGTGGCTGTTAAGCCTTGTTGTGCAGGCCTATAAGATTGTCTCGGTGTTTGGCCGAGCGAGCGGTGGTGCGGGTGTGTGTGTAGACTTGCAGGATGCGGTGATGAGAGTGTGGTTGATTGTTGATCGAGTCTGATTGATTGCTAGAGTCCGAGCGAGTCTGCATGTTTACTTTTCTGCACTAGGACTCTAGGGTGCGTTAGATCCCGCAAGTCTAGGTGACTGGATACGTTTTGGTACTTCCGACCCGATTGGATCCTCGGGAATTGAGAACCTGGTCAGTTCACGTACCTTTGGTAGTGGTTCTGGCAGGTGCGAACCTATGGAGTGACGTCCATAGGGTGTAGTCCGGAGAATACGAGGTCGCGTTCTAGGGCCGGACTGCATAGAAGCTCGGGTTGCCGGGGGTAACCGGAGTCACTGCGTATCGATGGACTGAGAACAGTGTCCTGGATCGTGAGACTTTGTGTTAACGTCTGGGAGTCGCGGGGGTTTGTTACCATGTCGGTAACGGTGGAAACCCGTGGAAGTTACCAAGAAGCGTAAGGGCCCAGTGGTGTGTTGCTGATGATGTTGGTGTCGCGCGATATATAGATTGAGTTTCGATCGATAGCATGTGCCGCAGTGCTTTCGATTCCCTTCGTTATTGTGTTATGTTATGATTGAATTGCTTGTGTGTTGTGGGTTCGACACGACGTGGTAGTGTGTGATCAACCATTATCTTGTTGCTTGTTATTTTGGGGTTTCGGGGCGGGAGATTGTAGTTGCTAGATAGACTAGCAGCCGTAGTGGGGAGCCGTCTCACTGGGTAATCTTAGATTGCTCATTAGACTCTTTTTGTGTTTTTCAGGTTTAGCAGCGACGGACGCGGGAGGTCTCGGTGTAGTCTCAGGATTGCTTGTGGCGGGATTTTGATTCGATGACTTTCGGGATTTTATTTCGGTTCGGCTTTTGGCGCCATTTTGTATTGAAACACGTGGATTGTTTTTATTAATGGAAATTGTTTTGTAAAGACTGATAAACGTTGTATGTAACGTTTGATTACTCAGAAATGAATATGCTTCCCTGATATTGTGTTTAGTCCGAACCGACACAACTCACGGAAATGATACAAGTTGAAAAGCTTTGTATCATGGAAGTGAGGATAGCGGGGTCAAAGACGGGTCAGTGTGAGCCTCTGTCTCAAACCGGTCTGTCTCTGGCTTCGTCTTGTGACAAACCTTTTCTGTTTGACTTGCTCGGGTTCGACTTGGTCATGTTCTTGTTTGATTGTTGACCGGTCAGCTCGACAGTCTGCGGATAATGGGAAAGGGGCGTTATAGTCGGGGTGGAGGATGATTGGATCTATGATTCTCATAACCTCCATGATTCGAGCTGTAAGTTCTCTCCTAAGATCTTCTGTTATCTCTACTGTTATAGGCATAATTAGTCCTATCTGCTCCACGGTGGTTGCTTTCCCCATTGTAAAAGTGGTTCTGGTAAGAGGAGTGGTAATCCTGTCGACCCCTAGTATCCCTCTCTCCATGAGGTACTTCAGTATTAGAGGATCTTTCTTTGGAGAAAAGTGAACGAGGATGCTCCTGAGGAAGAGCTTTGGGCTTACTGGTCTCCAGATTCTGATTGTGAGACCTCTTATTGGTATGATCTCGAAGGCTTGGCTGGGTAACCCTTTTGTTCTCAACTCTCTTTGTTGGACAGTCCTTATCCTCATGGTCCAACATAAGGCAGATGGAGCAGTGATTCTCAAGCTTCTCATAAACTAGCTTTGCCTCCACCTGTTGGAATTGTGTCCAGCAATCTCTGTACTGTCTCTATAACGTAAGAGTATGTCAGTGATCAGACATAAGTCATACAATGCTGGGGGTCATGATGGCTTGCTAGAGTCCGCTCATGATCTATAAGTCTTGGACTTATTGCCTTTATTGTATGATCCCATATGGGTCACACGCTTAAGCTAGCAGGAAATAATGTTGAAAGGCATAGCAGAAGTACGACAAAAGTGCTAGGCATTTGTCGTACTAAGAGAGAATGAATAATGGGTCTGATTAAATGGGATTTAATCAGATTGGGCCCAAAAGCCCAAAAGGGAAAGAGAAGGCTTTTAATGTCTAAAAGCCAAGTCTCTTCTCCCTAACCCTAAGCTTCCCAGCCGCGATCTCTCTCTCTTTCTGGCGCCTCCCTCAGCTCGGTCTAGCAACCAGTTTCCTGTGATTGCGTGTGTGAGCCTTTGGAGGATCCATCTCTCGGTGTATCTCCCTGATCATTGACCTGTTATCAATTCCGCTGCAAACAAACAGGTAAAAGGTGAGATCTAATGTTTCTAAATAAGAACACCTAGATCTAATGCATGTTTAGGTTGATATCAATATGAGAATTGAATCAGGATCAACCGAAATTTCCAACAGTGGTATCAGAGCCATTGGTTCTTAGGTTTCTTGTTTTAGATTCATTGTTTAGGTTGTTAAATCTGTTTAGAATTGTTTTTGAATCAATTATTGATAAGATAAAACAGTTAAGAATCAGAATTAAACTCTAAACAAACACAGAAATCACAAACCGAGCTATATGACTCGGGTTTGTTGATTGGCCGAGAGAATGGCCGGTTGGGTCGGATCGATGGATCGATCGCGTCGCGATCGCGGATCACGTCCCGATCACGATCGTCCCGTTCCGCCTTCTCTCACGTCCCGATCGTCGCCATGCTTGCTCGATCGCGTGAGGCTTCATGCTGTCCGGATCGAGGCTCGCTCGTGGATGACTCGGCCAGCACCGTCCCACGATCGTCCCGCCTGTCCCGAGCTCGTCCGACCGTCCCGATCAAAACGCAAGCGTCCCGTCCGGCAATCCGAGCGTCTCGATCTTGGATCGAGCATGCGGCTGGACGGCTCTTGCCTGGCCGGTTAGGGTTTTGGATGAGATGGGCCGGTTCGATTTCGGTTAATGGTTCGGTTTAAAACTTGATTAAAATCAACGTTTCGGTTTAATAAACAGATTTAATAATTTTATTAAATCTGGTTAAACCGGAATAAGAAATCCAATGTCGAAAGAAATATTGGATTTAGTGCCTAAACCAGGAATTTCTAATTTGATTTGGTTGGACCAAATAAATTGAGAAATTCCGGTTTAGTAAATAACCGGTTGACAATTGTGGTCATCGTAGTAATTAAAACTTGGTTAGACCAGTTTTAATGAACCAGACCGGTTATGTCAATTAATTGGACAATTGGGTCATGTCTTGGACATGGACCAATTCTTGGGCCTCGGGCCAAGAAGTTAAAACAATTGGGCCAGTTAATTGAGTCTTTCTTCAGATCAATTTAAAATCTATTTTATAAAATTATAAAGTCGGTTTTAAATTAAAGTTTCCGAAATTTTATAATTAGAAAGTTTCTTAAAATAGAATTTTCTGAATTTGCGGGTTTTGGATTTTAAAGAAGTTTCTAAAGTTAGAAAGTTTCCGGTTTTAGAAAGTTTCCAATTTTAGAAAGTTTCTAAAAATAGTAGGTTTCCATAAATAGAAAGTTTCCCGAAATAGTAATCTTCTATTTTGGGAATGATTTTAATAAACCTACGAACCTCAAACAATATCAAGCGTTGGATGTCTTGTCCAGGCTATGTCAGCTGTCAAAGCCCATTCAATTGCATTCATGGCCTTACAGTGTGAGGATGTCTGCTTTTGCGTGGGTAAGACGGTTTGTGATTCATAAATGTCATTGGGAGTCCCAGACATTAATGATTACATGACTGTATAGTCCGGTTTTCTTGACTAGGCCATCGGGAGTCCCGGGCCTTGAGACATCAGAGTGGATTGGGCCTCGGGCCCAGATTCACAACCAAGAGTTATATCACGGATATAATTAGCCGAAATAGGGCTTACCGATATAAGCTAAGGTTGGGTGACGGCCAGTGGCCCACTTTAATCTTAGTTATATGTGGATCTTGGAATCATTATATTCTATTGAGGGTAACTTATGTTATTGAATATAATGCATGATTAATCATATTATAATTTAATACGAGATTAATCATTTTGAACATATAACTAATAACCTTTTTATTTATATATTTCAGATATGACTACTACAAGCACTCAAAACACATTCTCGATCCGGTCTGTTCTCGAGAAGGAGAAGCTGACTGGAACGAACTTCCTGACATGGTCGAGGAACTTGAGGCTGGTCCTCAAGCAGGAGAAGAAGGATTATGTCCTTCGAGATCCCCTCCCCGAGAGGCCTCTTGCCAATGCTGCCAGGACTCTGCACAATGCTTGGGAAAAGCATTCGTCAGATGAAAATGATGTTTATTGCCTGATGTTGGTGACAATGACTCCAGAGCTGCAAAAGCAGTTCGAAAGTGTATTGTCTCCAATCGAGATCATGGCAAGCCTGAAATCGCTTTTTCAGGAGCAGGCTAGGACCGAGAGGTTCCAGACAGTTAAGAACCTCTTGGACTGTAAGTTGGCTGCGAATGCGGCAGTGAGTCCTCATGTGTTGAAGATGATGGGTTATCTCGATCATCTTCACAAACTCGACTGCCCAATCAGCCAGGAACTTGCCTGCGACATCATTCTGCAGTCTTTACCTGCAAGCTATGATCAGTTCATTCTGAACTTTAACATGCATGGCTTGAGTAAGACACTGCCTGAGCTTCACGGAATGCTCAAGACTGCAGAGCCCAACTTGAAGAAAACCGCCAAGGACCCCAATGTACTTATGGTACAAAAGGGCAAGGGGTTTGAGAAGTCTTCTGCTAAGGATAAGGGAAAGGCCAAGGGTGTCCAAGTCGCGGACAAGGACACGCCAAAGCCCAAGCCCAAGTCCAAGGCTGGGCCTACTGACATGTGCAGGTTCTGCAAAGAACTGGGGCATTGGAGAAGAGATTGCAAGAAATTCCAGGAAGGTCTAAAGGAATTAAAGAAGAAGACTTTCGAGACTTCTTCATCAGGTATTTTTGTTATAGAAGTTAATACAACTACTTCTGATAATACCTCATGGGTCATGGATACTGGTTGTGGGGCTCATATTTGTACTAATATGCAGGCACTCAGCAACAGTAGAAGGCTGAAGCAAGGACAAGTGGAACTACGAGTTGGGAATGGAGCGAAAGTTTCAGCACTAGCTGTAGGAACTTACTTGTTGTCTTTACCTTCGGGATTGATTTTAGAACTTAATAATTGTTATTTTGTACCTGCTATAAGCAGAAATATTATTTCAATTTCTTTGTTGGATTTGGAAGGTTATGATTTTTCAGTTAAGAATAAATTATGTTCCTTCAATCGCAACAATTTGTTCTATGGTTCTGCCCCTCTTACGAATGGGCTTTACATACTCGATCAATCCGCGCCAATTTATAACATTAATACAAAACGGTTTAAACCTAATGAGGAAAACCGAACGTTTCTATGGCATTGTCGTTTAGGGCACATCAGCGAGAAACGCATCAAGAGGCTCCATTCGAATGGACTTCTTGGCTCATTTGACTTTGAGTCATGTGAGAAATGCGAATCCTGCATGATGGGCAAAATGACACGGGCCCCCTTTAATAAACCTAACGAGAGGGCCAGTGACTTATTGGGCCTGATACACACTGATGTGTGTGGCCCAATGTCCACTAATGCAAGAGGAAACTATCAGTACTTCATTACCTTTACTGATGATTTCAGTAGGTATGGATATGTTTATTTGATGAAACATAAGTCTGAATCTTTTGAGAAGTTCAGAGAATTCCAAAATGAAGTACAGAACCAACTTGGCAAAAGCATTAAGGCTCTTCGGTCCGACCGAGGAGGAGAATACTTAAGCCAAGAATTCAGTGATCATCTGAGAGAGTGTGGGATCGTATCCCAACTCACTCCTCCTGGAACACCTCAATGGAATGGTGTGTCTGAGAGGAGAAATCGGACCTTATTGGATATGGTTCGATCTATGATGAGTCACACAGACCTTCCAATATCCCTTTGGGGATATGCTCTGCTAACAGCAGTGTTCACTCTAAATAGAGCGCCATCAAAAGCAGTAGCAAAGACACCATATGAATTATGGACTGGAGAAGCTCCAGTGCTGTCTTATCTAAGAATTTGGGGTTGTGAAGCCTATGTTAAGAGATTAATCTCAGATAAGCTTACACCAAAATCTGATAAATGCTACTTCATTGGTTATCCACGGGAAACCAAGGCTTATTACTTCTATCTACGTTCCGAGAACAAGATCTTTGTTGCCCGGGATTGTAACTTTCTTGAGAGAGAGTTTCTCTCTAAGAAAGACAGTGGGAGTAAGGTACTGCTTGAAGAAATTCAAGATGAACAGGATACTGCTCAACCTAATGAGGAAGAGCAGCAGGAGGATCTACAAGAAATTGTAGAGCCTGAACCTGTAGTACCTGAAGTTCGAAGATCCGGGAGGATCCGTCACGAACCCGAGAGATATCAGGGATTCCTCGTGACTGACTGTCATGATCTTTTGATCATTGATGGTGATGAACCATCGAACTTCAATCAAGCAATGATGGGCCCAGATTCCTCTAAGTGGCGCAAGGCCACTGATTCCGAAATGGACTCCATGTCGGTCAACCAAGTCTTTTCGTTGGTTGACTTACCCGTTGGTGTAAAAGCCATCGAGTGCAAATGGATCTTCAAGAAGAAGATTGACGTGGATGGGAATGTCCAGATTTATAAAGCCAGGTTGGTGGCAAAAGGTTTCAGACAAGTTCACGGTGTGGACTACGATGAAACCTATTCACCGGTGGCTATGATGAAATCTATTCGGATTCTACTAGCAACTGCAGCTTTTCATGATTATGAAATTTGGCAGATGGACGTGAAAACCGCATTCCTGAATGGTATTCTGGAAGAGGATGTGTATATGACGCAACCTGACGGTTACATAGATCCAAAGAATGCTGGGAAAGTATGCAAGCTTCATAAATCCATTTATGGATTGAAGCAAGCATCGAGGAGCTGGAATCTTCGTTTTGATGAAGCGATCAAGCAATTTGACTTTATCAGAAACGAAGAAGAACAATGCGTGTATAAGAAAACTAGTGGGAGCAAAATCGTTTTTCTTATTCTGTATGTCGATGACATACTGCTTCTCGGAAACGACGTTCCAATGCTGAAGTCTGTAAAAGACTGGCTTGGAAGTTGTTTTTCCATGAAAGACATGGGTGAAGCCGCATACGTTCTTGGAATTAGGATCTATCGGGATAGACCTAAAAGGCTGATAGGCTTGTGTCAAGACTCATACATTGACAAAGTCCTACAAAGATTCAGCATGAAAGATTCCAAGAAGGGCTTCACGCCAATGGTACATGGCACAACGCTAAGCAAGAAGCAGAGCCCTACGTCGGCTGCTGAGCTTGAGCGCATGAAGAATATTCCTTATGCATCTGCAATAGGATCTGTCATGTATGCCATGATCTGTACTCGTCCTGATGTTGCTTATGCATTGAGCATGACGAGTAGATACCAGTCAAATCCAGGTGAAAACCATTGGATTGCCGTAAAGAACATCTTGAAGTATCTGAGACATACTAAGGATAAGTTCTTGGTGTACGGTGGAAGTGATGTGCTTAAGGTCAGTGGATTCACGGACGCAAGTTTCCAGACAGACACAGATGATTTCCGGTCACAGTCCGGTTATGTCTTTTGTCTGAATGGCGGTGCAGTAAGTTGGAGAAGCTCCAAGCAGGACACCGTTGCTGATTCCACTACAGAAGCTGAATATATCGCCGCCTCAGAAGCAGCGAAGGAAGCTGTTTGGATACGAAAGTTCATTATGGAACTAGGTGTGATACCAGATGCGGCTGAGCCTCTGGCACTGTTTTGTGACAACAATGGTGCTATAGCTCAGGCAAAGGAACCAAGATCACACCAGAAATCCAAGCATGTTCAAAGAAGATATCACTTGATACGTGACATCATTAATAGAAAGGAAGTCAAGATCAGCCGAGTTCCGACAGATGATAATGTCGCTGATCCGTTGACAAAGCCACTCCCAAGGCCTAAGCTCGAGTTCCTGACTGAAGCTGTAGGCATTAGAAACATTGAAATGTAATCTAAATTTGAGTGGGAGTTTTGTGAGCTTTATTTTAGTTATTTGATATGTTCTTGTAAAACATTATTTTATGTTTTAATGAAATTATTATTTCAAGATTATTTTAACTGTGATGAAATAATCGTTCCAAAATGATATGAACCATTTTATAGGTCATCGAAGTAAATGATTTGATCTTGAGTCATCGAAGTCATTTAGCTTGATCATGAGATCCTATATTTGATAAATGTTTTATATCATCCTGTCCCTAGTCGAAGGTTGTTGAGATTGGAACACCAACAACCGTGCAAGACTGGATTGGTACGTGACTTATGACAAAGTCTCAGTGTGTCATAGATGCACGGCATCAAAGTCAGTACATAGGTGTATGTTGGGAACATACGACCGGACAAGACCCGACTATAAGAACTCTTCAGGATATTTATATCTGTGTCATAAGAGATTCTTACTACGACTATAGAGTATAGTCCTTAGACCGGAGTTCACATGCATGTGACTGCACATGGACTGATGTACTTTGATCATTGTCTAACGCTATCATTCTGTGATAGTTATAAGGACCTTGTTTGGGTACATCATGAAATGAGTAGTTTACAGTGATGGAACAAGATGGGATTTGTCCCTCCAATATAAATGGAGTGAATATCTCTAGGCCAATCGGAGATTTGAATACTGGAAAACGCATGGCCATGCTCAAACGGACTTTCCCGAGTCGTTTGTATTGTCAGTATCAAATCAGAGTCCGATGAACAAGATTAGGCTTTATAAGGATGACACTAATCTTGCCTTATGACTAATCGAGATATTGAGACGAAAGGGATTATGAATACAGAGATTCCAGTTCAAGTGGGAGATTGTTGGAATTGTGTCCAGCAATCTCTGTACTGTCTCTATAACGTAAGAGTATGTCAGTGATCAGACATAAGTCATACAATGCTGGGGGTCATGATGGCTTGCTAGAGTCCGCTCATGATCTATAAGTCTTGGACTTATTGCCTTTATTGTATGATCCCATATGGGTCACACGCTTAAGCTAGCAGGAAATAATGTTGAAAGGCATAGCAGAAGTACGACAAAAGTGCTAGGCATTTGTCGTACTAAGAGAGAATGAATAATGGGTCTGATTAAATGGGATTTAATCAGATTGGGCCCAAAAGCCCAAAAGGGAAAGAGAAGGCTTTTAATGTCTAAAAGCCAAGTCTCTTCTCCCTAACCCTAAGCTTCCCAGCCGCGATCTCTCTCTCTTTCTGGCGCCTCCCTCAGCTCGGTCTAGCAACCAGTTTCCTGTGATTGCGTGTGTGAGCCTTTGGAGGATCCATCTCTCGGTGTATCTCCCTGATCATTGACCTGTTATCAATTCCGCTGCAAACAAACAGGTAAAAGGTGAGATCTAATGTTTCTAAATAAGAACACCTAGATCTAATGCATGTTTAGGTTGATATCAATATGAGAATTGAATCAGGATCAACCGAAATTTCCAACACCACCTCCTCTCCATCTTCAAACTTTATAATAGTTGAGGTTATAAGAGGTTTGAGTCCATCAATGGCTACTCGGACTCTAGCAGCTTGATTGGAGATGTCAAGTGCCTCAAACTGGCCAATATTATGAGCAATGCTGATCAGATTATCATCTGACCATGGGTGTAGCGGGATTCCTTGAACATTAATCCAGAAAGGAATGGATGATGGGAAGGATCTTTCCGTCGTTGGTTCCCATCTTTGGATGATGATCATCCAGTGAGCGAAATGGTACGGGCGATTATCCAACACTTTCTGCAGATCTTCTTTTGTTTTAAACTGGAATTTGAAGAGGCATTGTCCCATATCTGGCCCTACTAGTGGTGAGGACACTTTCCAGTGCTCAGCGAAGAAAGGGATGAGTGACCAGAGCCTTTGAGCTCGGCTGTTTGTAACTCTGCCCACTAGCGTCAGTTCATGCTTCTTTATAAGCTCGGTAGTGTCAAAAGCTGCAACTCGGATCCTCTCAGCCCTTGGTGGGTCCTTTGATCTTGAGGCCGCCTTTCCTTTTTCAGCGTAAGAGAGACGTCGATGCATCTTGGTAAAGATGGATTTTAAGATCTGGAAAGCAGTGTTAACAACAAAACCCCAGCTAACCTCACAAGGGTAGAGTTTTGACGGATGGAGTATCTTTTGAGCTGGAGTAAAAGTTCTTTCTCGTTGGTTACAACCACACGAGATGAAAGTTCTTTACTGAGGAAAACTCAGCAGGAAGTTAGTAAAAGTATAAATCCAGATTCATGGTGGAGACGTATAAGAGAGATGGGCAGTACCAGACCTGTGTCATTCTTAAACAAGAGGTTACCTTCATGGCCGGAAAAGTTGTGGATTATCAAGGAATGTGCTGGCTATTAAGCTGACCCTCCAGCCCGGCCGGCGGGGGTAGAACCCGGTGGAGAAACTTCAGAGCAGTTTTGGGAGGGAACTTCGAGGTAATTTTAACTAAAAGTGGAAAGGTTGTAGGTGCAGAAAATCAAACAAGGTAGTATTGTTTTGAAAAACTTCCTAAAAAGGTAATACCAGACTGTTTTCGAAACCAAGGATCAGGACAGTATAGGGTGGCTAAACCAGTCTCGAGAACTGTGTCTGAGAGCAACCTCTCTCTAACCTCTCTCTCCCGCACAAGTCCATTAACCAATTATTATTAAGAAAGGACTTCAATTGCGGGTGAGGTGATACCGGTTTTTGGTAGACTTATGATGCCAATAAACAGTGTGGTCATCAATACCAAATGATAAGGTGGAGATCCAGCAAACAAAATGCCTATTAGAAGTTGAAACTAAACTGTGGGAGGTGATAACAAAACGTGGGTTATCTACCAAAGTCGTTTGTCCCACCAGAAAGCCAAATGACTTTCAAATTTCAACTCTTTAGTTTAAGGTCTCTAAAACATAATCTAAATCCGGTTTAGATGCCGTCACGATTCCATCATTGATGACATGTATATGCGTGTGTCTGCATGCAGTGTACAATTCCAATACATGATACATATACATATCTATTGTCTACAGATTCCGCGTACAAAGAGTGTCCAGCTGAGGAGTAGTTGTCAGATTTTGATTTTTTAAGAACGCAGTCATTTGACTTTTAGTTTGACTTTCCTAAAATAAATATCCACGTGCTCATCGATACAAGGTCAATAAAATAACGTGTTTGCTTACTAATTTAGAAGCCAACAACGTAATAACAATGTGCAACTAACTACTACCGATATAAAATTATTTTAGTTGATTATATTTGGACGCAACTGCAAGACTTTTTCGTTATGTTTAACAAAAAATGTGTGTCTGGTCTAATCTTTAACATGATGTCCTTAGTCAAACCAGTAATGCTGCTTAAATTTATCTGAATAGAGGAATTTAAACGACTTTTTGGTCCCGATAAAAAGTCAAACCTCTGAAACGTTCTTTATTTTGCTTATAAAATACACCCTAATCTTCATAACTAAGATTCTCTTACAATTGCCAGGTGCTGTTTCTTCTCATATTTTCATCCAAAACCTAAAAATCATTCGTTCTATCTTGCTCTCTTCTCGAGATATATAATCAACCGATTAAAAAACATGAAGAGAGACCGGTCGGATTACGAAGATTCCATCACGCATATAGACATAGTAAAAAGTCTAATGATGTTATCTCGGAGTTTTGTGGTCAAACAAATCGATGTTGTAAACCAATCTACCGGAAGCAAAACCAATGTTAACCGCTTCGAATGCAAAACTTGTAACCGGAAATTTGATTCATTCCAAGCTCTCGGAGGTCATAGAGCCAGCCACAAGAAACCTAAGCTGCTGAGTGTTGACCAAGATCAAGCAAAGCATGATCGGAACAGTGAGAACGCTGTGCATAAGTGTTCAATCTGCGGTCAAATGTTTGGGACCGGTCAAGCTCTAGGAGGTCACATGAGAAAGCACAGGGCGAGCATGATAGCGGAACAATCTGTTCTCTCTTCTCCGATTTTGAATCGATGCAATAGCAGCAAGAGGATTTTGTGCTTGGACTTGAATCTAACTCCCTTGGAGAATGATCTTGTTTATATCTTTGGGAAGAATTTGGTTCCACAAATTGATTTGAAGTTGTAAACTAGTTTTTTTGTGTGTGTGGAAATCCCTTAGGTTTTGATATTCTTTTGTAATCTAGTTGTTATTTCTCTTGCCAAACATTTTTTCATTCTTTCTGTCATGTATGTATACATAAATTCATTAAATAAATGATTTCAGTTAATGGAATGAGTACAACATGAACACATCTTATCATAGGCCTCAACACAGAGCAAATATCCGAAAAACCTAGTATTTGTAATCGGAGATATCTGATTTTATGATCTGTTTTGATCAAGAAAATTTTGGATATCCGGAAATACGAATATTCATATTTTTTACATATTTACTTTGATACAGATATCTTAAATTTTTTTGCATATCCGCCCATTATCGTTTTGAATTAACTAAATAAATTGACATTTACATCCTCCTAAAATAGAATAAACCTAGATTTTCTATATATATCCAAACAAAAACCAAAAATTCCAGAAAAATCCAAACAAGAGCCAAAATTTCTCAATAAATCAAAACAATAATCTGAAACCATGTTTCTTTTTAAAGAAAATAGGTGAATCTTGGTTGCGATTGGTAACTCCTTACCGCAGCGGTAAGGAGTTTACCGCTTTGATAGTCACCAATCATCAAAGCGTTAGCAAAAATAATATTAAATTTTTTTCTCTCAGCTTTTTCATACCGCTTTCTCCAACCGCTTGTTCTTACCGCTTTGCACTATTCTCTAACCGCTTACCACTTCCGCTTACCGCTAATCTTACCGTTCCGCTTTTGTTTATTATCATTTTAAGCATTTTTTATTTTCGACAAAAATCTCACAATCCAAAAAGTCTTAATACTCGCGCCAAAGAAAACGAATCAACAAAGTTTACAACATATTTTATATATTTATTATTTTAATTTTATTTATTAATATGTATTATGACTTTGATAGATCATATTTGAGGTTTATCATAGTGTATATATATATATATAAACACTAGGTGTGGTGCCCGCACCCTGTGCGGGCATAGAATATTTTGGTTAGTATGATTATATTTGTAAACCTATGTTTTCGATATTTCTTCACTTATTCAATGTTTGTGTTTTTAAAGAAAGAGTTAGATCATTGCAGTGTCATATTTATTATGGTATATGGAAACCTTCGGCTGTGCTGATGACATTGGCTTTTCTGCCTTATTGGTGATGTTTTCTTGCTCTTTCAAATCCTCTCTGCAATTCAATTTCATATTCATAACCAAGAAAACAATGGAAATCACCAGCTGCAATTCAGCACATTTACCGTGTATTAACGTTAGGTAGAACTTTCCTATGTGTGTAACTTGGTGACAAATGTTTTCTAATGTTAATACACGGTAATCCACGGAATTATAAAACTGTAATGATGTTGTTTGTGAAAAAATTGTAGTTGGTAAGCTCTTGCAAAATGGTAGGAATAATTTATGTATAGATTTCTTTAGCTGGATCCATTGCTACAAATCTGTAGATCTCCCATGCATTAATGTTGGGTATAACCATCTTGCGTTTGAATCTTGGTAACAATGGTTTCCTAACACTAATGCATGGAAGTCTTCAGAAATGTTAACAGAAGAAGTTAATACATATGGTAGATAGAGAGATATGTTAATGTTTCAGTACAACCTATGTTATGTTTTTTATATAGAAGTGTTTGTGCTCAAGGTCTAACTAAGTTATATTTTCCAGGGTGTCGATTGGTGGTTGTGAAGGTCCAATTGTGGGACAATCTTTTATTAATGTATAGGAAAAATCGTGAGGTCCAATTGCTTTGTAGCTGATTGCTTGATGCCTGCACCTGCTGTATATACTCTACATGCAATGGAACTTCATGTTCCTTGGTTATGACACAAAGAATGCATGTAGCTCCACATGGCATGTTTCAGACTTTGAACTAATCTAGAAGTGTCCTCGTGATACTTAAGATGCATGTTTCTTTTATTCTTGCTTAGGTAAAAGTATATATTTCGTTTGTTGTTTTAATGTCTGATTAGTTCCATATTCTTGTTTGAGGTTTAGCATATTTATATGAATTGTAATCATAATATTTTTAATATAACTATATAATAATTTTTCTAATCCAAATGGCATGTTTCATACTTTTAACAAACCGAAAAGTGCTCTTTTGATCCTTAAGATGCATATTTCTTAAATTTTTGCTTTGGTAAAAGTATATATTTTGTTTGTTGTTTTCATGTTTGTTTAGTTCCATTTTTTTGTTTGTGGATAAGCATAGTTAGATGAATAGTAAATGTAATATGTTTTATATCACTAAACAATATATTTGACAAATTCATTAAATATTTCCTATTACATAACTTTTGCTTTATTTATTTACCAAATATTTTTTAAAATCGAGAAATGAATTATATGGTATCCCAATGATTGTTGCATTGGTTACGTTAACAATTTTTCATTGGGTCAGTCATTCACTTTGAAACTTTTTCGATAATCAAGTTATTGGTTTGCATTGCTTGTCCTCTAGCCCTAAACGCCAGCCAATTCCATTGACCCGTTCAGTCATCTTAACATGCACCCAATAATCAAGTGATAGACTAATCAACCAATTTCATCATGTTTAACAAACTACTCACGTGAGTGATCTCCACTAAATTTCAAAATACTATAAATACCAACCATGTACACATATCTCTTCATCAATATGTAGTTCCATCTCTTTTTATTTTAATCTTCTATCTTCTCTAAATCGGTCTTGCAGTTTCGAAATTCTGCGGATTACCGTGCGTGAACCTTAGGAAAACCGTAGTGACAAAGAAACATACCTAATGAGGTTTTCCCTTAACATTCATGCACGGTAATTACGCAGAATGGTGCATGCTATATTGACCTTTACAACATGCATGATATTCTCTTGATTATCGATTATCTTCGTCAAGTACGCACTGTCAGTATTCTGCGCCCTCCATGTTAAATGTGAGGAAAACTATGGTGTTTAATTATCAACCACAATATTGTTTTCCTGTATAAACTATGGCTAGCTGAACGTATATATTAGCATTCCTATATAATTTAGCTCTATTTCTATTTTCTTTCTTCGTTGGGTTCATTTAGATTCTACTATTTTTTATAATTATACGTCAACCATTGTAATAATTTTCTTTTGCTTTGTGTAAACTTAGATGGTCAAAAAAGAAACTCTTAACTTTTATTTATATAATAGTTTTTTTTAAAAAATCGAAGATTTTAAAACAAATTGCTTGAGAATTTAGATTAATGGAAACATTTGAGTTCCTTTGTTAATTGTTTCTTGGTTTTTTGTTGAGAACATTAGAGTTTTCGTTTTTATCCTCTTTATCCTCTTCTTCTTCATCCTCTTCATCATCTTCTTGACCTTTTTCTTCATCTTCTTCGTTTTCTTCTTCTTTCTCATCTTCTTCATCGTAAGAATACCTGTAAAAACCAGTGAAATTTGTATTAATACTCTAGTTTTATATATCTGGTCAAACAATAATGGATAGACTTGCATAACGATTTACCAATATGTATATCCACTTGGTCCTTTTGTTCGATGTAGTTTCTTTCCGTCTGGTGTGACATCAATCTCAATATCACTTTCAGATGAGTCATCGTTGTTGTCGTTTCCAACACTATCATCGCCTGTACCACCATTCAAGTAGGATTCGTAATCTAATTCATCAAAGATCACAACACCTGTAAAAGATTATAAAAAGAAGATTTTTTTATTAGAGTTTAACGATGAGATTGTATGTTGAAGAAGAAGATCGTTAGGATCTTGTATATCATATAGATAACAATAATTACCTGGATTAGAGTAGTCTTTCTTGTTCTCGGCCATGATTCACGATATTTGTTGAGTAGGGTTGATATAGGATGTTATTTGATAAAAATCCAAGACGTTTTGATTGTTAGTAGAGCTTTGATATATTGTTTATATATACACATGACACAAGTAATTAGATTCATTAGGTTAATTATGTTTTGGCAATAACGTGGTAAAAAATTACATAAATCCGGCATATTTACTTTTTGCACTTATCTCTGTTTATTTTCGTTGTTTAACATATTTATGAAATCCGATTATTATGTTAAATATATTGGATGATAACTATTATTTGTTTATTTCGATTATTTTAAATTTTATTTAGGCAATGAGTTTAAGTTTAGTTTGGTTGGTTGTATTCAAATAATTTAAGTTTGATTGGTTATATTAAAATATCATGAAGTATTTTAAATTCAGTTTTAATCAAAAACATGAATTTTTTTAAAAAAAATATTGAAAAGATAACTACTATATATTTTCTAGATAGCTACTATTTTTTTTATAAGTATTTTAAAGTTTTATCATTTTAATATTGTGAAATTTACATTTATATATAATGGAGATAGTTACTATATTTGATAACCAATCTAAAAATCAAGTATTATCATATATATAAGTTTTCCTATAATTACAATATCAAAAGTAGAAATTTACCTCAAAATAAAAAGAAGAAAATTACTATATATTTGTTAAGTATTTTTAAATTGAATCATGAACATTTTGGGAAGTTTACATTTAAATATAAAGGAGATAATTACTTTATATTGTATTTTTGGCATTTTTGCCTCCATATTTTTTGCCTAATCTGCCCTTAATATACCGATGTAAACAATATAAGATTGGCATATATCCTACTTAAAGTTAGTCATGACAATAGGCTACATACTTGACCATTTTCGTCTGACCATATTTACTTGACCATATTTACCTGACCATATTTACCTGACCATATGGTCACCCCGATATTGTAAAATTGTTATGGTCAGCGAACAACTTTGGATCTTTTTCTGAAGAATTGAAGAAGCAGTTGCATGTTTTGATACTACGAATTTGTCATGTACTATTGCTATGACTTTGTTCCATTATGTGTCTAACTTGATGGTAAAGAAGAAATAAATAGATTGAATTATGTAAATACCATTCATAATACATACTCCCTCCGTTTGGAAATAGATGACGTTTTCCAACTTTTTTTTTGTTTGAGAATAGTTGACGTTCTCACATCCCAATGTAATAATTTGCTTAGAATGACTTTTTCTGCCCTTCTAGTAATTAAAATACTATTCTCTCAAAACTCAAAAATCTAGATGGAATTTGTAGAGTGTTTGACGATAGTACATCTTCCCAAGCAATTGACTACTATTAACATTTAATATTTTTAACTTAAAATAGTTCTAGAATCTTCACCACTCTATATTATAATCCAACTTTTGTTTCTTCATTTTTAAACCACAAAATGACAAAGAAGGAGTGCAAAGATGATGACAATCCGATTGCTCAGAAAGAGAATGATGATCATCAGGTTCACAAGGCTTGTTTCCGTGTCAAGCGTGAATTTGATCTGAACAAACCTTTCTTTTATGATGAGGGATATCTTCACCAAGACAAAGTAACCGAAGAAGTCATACTTGAGATGTTGAAGATTTATTTACCAAATTTATTCTAAATTCAGTTCAGATTTTCATTGTGTTATTGCAAGTTATTTTCTAATAATAAATAAGTGAAATATACTTTCACATTAATAAATTCTTGATATTTATTTTGCTTTGTACAAGTAATCTAAGGAGGTGTTATTGGTTATAGAAATTGAAGTTAATTCCACAAGATTTAAAATAGTTCAAATTTTGAAATTCCACAAGATTTAAAATGAAATAAGGTGCTGTTAATATGTTTGAGTCATTTAAATTTTTAAAATCTGTGTCATTATACTTATAAAGTCAACACGATATTAATTGATTTATGCGTTAATTAGAATTGCAATCATTAACAAATGATTATTACCTACAAACACAAAATGACCCAGTTGACTTCAATTGCTAGTTACGATAACATATACTAACCATCTGATACAATAATAGAAAGAATTAATATCTTAGAAGAACAAAGACTCTCTTATAAAGCTTCAATAGAATCTGGGCTTGTTCATTTTGATAGAGAAAATTATTTGGTCAACCTTTCTCTTTGAAAGAAAACTTAGTCGATGGCTTTTTTCTTTCAACAATGTGAAATGCATTTTTCTAGACAAAAGTGATGATGACTATGGATAATAATATGTTGCTTGTTGATTATTATCGCTAGTGATTATAAAATATGAGGACAAAAGCTTGGATTTTGATTACTTCAGTTTACACGTGAAATTAGATTCAAGTTCATTTAAATTCTTTCAAGTCAAATGAATTCTAAGAGTTTATGAAACATTGAATAACACAAAATTTTAATTATTGTATTCAAATCTTAAGTTGAATAACAATGGATTCCAAATTCAAAAAACAAAAAGATTGTAAATACAAGAATCAATAACACTAGATTTCAAAATCTTTTAATATATGTATTTTGAATACATTAACCAATAACACTAGAATTTAATAAAGAATTTACAATCATTTATTGAATAACAAAGGATTATAAAACCTACAGAATTAATTTTAAATCTAATATCGAATAACACCACCTAACTTAAGATTTTTTAGTATTGCTATTAGGAATTAATTTTACATTACGATCATGTTGGAAGTGTCTACATTTTTATTTCTTGATACATGCAGTATCTTTGTTTACATTACATCGTTTGATGTCGTATCAAATGGGAGTATTCCATAACCTGAATAACTTTAAAACTTGAATTACTTAAAGAAAATAAATCCATAAGAAAGCTCACAAAATAAATAAAAATTACAAAGAGTTCAGAAAAGAAAAAATCACGAATAGGATGCAAGTTCTTTGTCAAGAAGATGATGCAAGTGTATCCATTACACTTTGTACCAGAGAAACATCACAACTTAGCTGAAGAGGAAGCCGATCTTCTCTATCAAGCGTAGATTTTTTCATATGTGGGATTTTATATTTGTTTGATCCTCCAATTTTCATGATTTCTTTCATGCATGATTGAAGGGTCAAAAAAATATAATTTACCTTTTTTGTAGGGTATGCATCAAATGATTCCTCCACGGCATGAACAAGATCTTCTACGGTTTTAGGACATGTCTTGTGTTGCAGTGACTGAATGGCACTAAAAAATCCCAGATCTAAAATATTTAGATATGGTGAATTTGGCGGTTGACACATTAAACGTATATCAAAACCATTTTTGGAGGCAGCTTCTTGAAAATCTTTATCACCACATTCGACGTGTGTCCTTGCATTGTCTTGTTGGATAAAAATAGTTTTCCCCCGATCTTCAATTGGCCGTTTTTGATGAATTACCGGAATGACTTTTTCAATCAGACAAGCTTTTATATCTTCTCTTTTCACGGAGTTTGATGCTTTTAGCTCTAGAGTTCCGGCATCTCTGTTTTTGCTTCGCCTCTTAGCAGGTTGCATCGTAACAAAAGGAAACACTCCAAATTTTCCTGAAAAAAATCTCATTTCCTTCCTCGTCAAATCTCGGTCGAGCCATCGCCGCCAAAAACATAACTTTTCCGATGTAATTCTTACTCTGACATGTACGGTGCGTCACTTCTTCGTCGGGAAGTAAATAATACTTCTCTGTTTTTTTGTCATATAAAACCATTTTTCGTCAATACGTACAATATTGTACATATCAACAAATTTTGGTTCATGAATCAAAGAATTTCTTTCCAACATGGAAAAACAAAACTTTAGGCGATCTTTCATATTTTCATCCTTCAGACTTGGTTTAATGGCATTAGTGTGACGTCGAATCGTACCTTCCTTGACACGTTTATGAAGAGTTGAAGGAGCAATACCCATACCCACCGCAAGTGATCAAAGTGATGTCCGCTTGTGAAACGGAATATCCATAACTTGATTCAAATCAAGTGGGATTCTCTTGCGTCCACAACGTTCTGACTTTTTGTGAGATACATTAACTTCGTCACCATTTGAAGTATCCTTTGCTTGCTTCCAAATGTGTTGCACTGTTCGGATAGGAACTAAAAACAAATCTGAAACTTCTGAAGGAATTTCTAGCAGTTCATAATCCAATTAGGCAACCCTAGTCTGAATTCCGAGCCTAGGATCTAAGGTTCATATAATTGAATCATTGGGATCTCAGAATTACCTGGTGATTAGCAGCGGAAGATTTGCAGATAATCGAGATCTAAAGCGCCTCAAATGCTGCGCCTCTACTGGTATCCACACGCACACAAACTGAACAGCAGGGATGCTAGTGCCTATAGAGATCCAATCTCTTTAGAGGTTTCTATCTGTGTTATGGTGGCTGTGAATTAGGTTAGGGATCAGTTTAGGTCGACCATATATCTTATATATGTCGACTTAAACCATGACGGAATTAACCAACGATTAACCGAATTAATATGATTAATCCGCGAGTGCATCGATCGTTGCACTATATGCATCGATCGATGCAGTCCCAGAACATTGATATCGAATGCATATCAAATATGCATTCACTAGATCATTACATTAATGATCAACCTCGTCTTTAACGTCTAGTTTGCTTAGGTGTGTGACCCTGTAGGATCATATAACACTAGCAATGAGTTCTAAACTCATTGATCATAAGTGGCTTCTAGCAAAGCATTATGACTACCTAGTATTATATGATTGTCTCATCTCGACAATACAACTATCACTTAGAGCAAGTACAATAGATTTCAGGACATTCCCAACAATCTCCCACTTGTACTGAAATCATCTATTCCGATAATCCCTTCGTCACTATATCTCGATCTAGCATAAGGCAAGAACTGTGTCATCCTTATTGAGCCAAGATCATGTTCATCGAACTCCGATTTATACTGACAAGACAAACGACTGACAATCACCTCGTTTGAGTGTGGCCACACATTTCTCAGTATCAAATCTTCGATGGGCCCTGAGATATTTATCTCCTGTTATATAGGAGGGACAAATCCCATCTTGTTCCATCCCTGTTTCTTCACACACTTCATGATACGCCCAATCAATGCCTTTATAGTCACCAGTTACGGCTGACGTTTGACAAGGTTAAAGCGGACCAATTCATATGTAAGAAAACATGATGAACTCAGGTCTAAGGACTATACTCTATAGTCATAATGAAAACTCTCATGACACTTATATAACTATCCCGTAGAGTTCTCATCAGTGGGTCATGTCCGATCCCGTGTTCTCCAACACATATCTATGTGATTGATTTTAATACTCTTATTAATGACTCCATGAAACTTAGTCATCAGTCACCTCACATACTAGTCTCACGTGGTTGTTAATGTCCCACTTTAACAACCTCGACCAGGGACCAACATAATTTATGTCATTTATTATCTATAGGGTTTCATGATCAAGTCACATACTTGATGACCTATAAAATGTCATAAATTACTTTGGGACTATTATTTAATAACCATTATTAAATAATACAGATGTCAGATTTCAATAACATAATCGAATTATGTTTATACGAACATCATATCATAACTAAAATTAATAACAATGATTCCCACTAAAATTAAGATCACATCTTAAGACATCTAATGCCTTTAGCAGTAGCCTGACCCTCATTCGCCCTTGCTCAGCGTGTGTCGAAAGACACTGCGTCTTGCCAAGAGTAATACCAAGAGTCATTTGCACGAAGCCCTTCTTGGAATCATGCATATTGGACATGTGCAAGGCCTTATCACTATAAGTATCTTGACACAATCCAATTAGCTTGTCCAATCTATCTCTATAGATTCTTATTCCAAGAATGTATACGGTTTCTCCCATAATTTTCTCGAAAAACAACTTTCGAATCAAGTCTTAACAGACTGAAACAATGGAACTTCATTTCCGAGAAGTGGTATGTTATCAACATACAATACCAGAAATGCAACTGCGCTCCCACTAGTCATCTTGTAAACATTCGGTTCCTCTTCATTTCTGATAAAATCAAACCTTTTGATTTCTTCATCAAAACGAAGATTCCAACTCCGAGTTGCTTGCTTCAATCCATAAATGGATCGATGAAGCTTGCATATCTTCCTAGCTTCATTAGGATCAATGAAAACTTCAGATTATGTCATGTACACATTCTTTTCCAGAATTCCATTAAAGAAAACTGTTTTCACATCCATCTGCCAGATCTCATAACCATTATGAGTGGCGGTTGCTAGGAGAATCCGAATGGACATAAGCATGATGTCTGGGAATAGGTTTCTTCATAGTCAATACCATGAATTTGCTTGAAACCTTTTGCCACCAACCTAGCTTTGTATATCTGAATATAACCATTTTCGGATTCAGCGGCTTTCAGCCATTTTTGGAGTCAAGGCCCATCATTGCTTCCTCAAAATTCGCAGGCCCGTCACTTTCAATGATCAGTAGATCACGGCAATTGGTTACGAGAAATCCATATTTCTCGGGTTCGTGACGGATCCTTTCGGATCTGCGAGCTTCAGTTTTCTGTAAGAGTCGCGCACACATATCTCATATGTATACTTTTACCACGACCTAATTAACCAAGATTTAAACCGTAGTTAATTAAGTCATAAACCAAAATCAATATTTGGTTCGCGACCTGTGTCGATCGATGCAACTTTTGTGTCGATCGACACTTCTTCAGAAACTCGCCATTTAAATGTATATCGAATATACATTCACCAGATCTTTTATAAACTCTAGGCACCACAGGTGCAGGTTCTACAACTCTTTGTAGATCCAACCGCTGCTCTTCCTCATCAGATTGAGCAGTCTCCTGTGATTTTCGAATTTCTTCGAGTTGTACTTTTACTCCCACTGTTCTTCTTGGAAAGAAAGTCTTTCTCAAGAAAACATAGTTCCGAGCAACAAACAATTTGTTCTCGAACTAGTCGTAAAAGTAACATGCCTTGGTTTTGTTAGGACAACCAATGAAGTAGCACTTATCAGATTTGGGTGTGAGCTTATCAGAGATTAGACGTTTTATATAAGTCTCGCAACTCCAAATCTCCATGATGGATAAATCAGAAACATTTCCATTCCACATCTCATGTGGTATCTTTGTAACTGATTTTGATGGAACTCTATTTAAAGTAAACTCAGACATTTCTAGAGCGTATTCTTAGAAGGGTAATGGAAGATCTAAGTGACTCATCATTGATCGAACCATGTCTAATAAAGTCCGATACAGGAGGAGTGAATTGTGAAACACTTTCACAATCTCTCAGATGATCACTAAATTCTTGACCTAAGCATTCACCTCCATGATCTCATCGTAGAGGTTTAATACCTTTGCCAAATTGATTCTGTACTTCATTTTGGAACTCTATGAACTTTTCAAAGATTCTGACTTATGCCTTATAAATAAGGCATAACTGTACCTTCTGAAAATATCAGTAAAGGTAATGAAGTACTGAAAATTTCCTCTAGCATTTGCGCTTATCGGGCCATGTACATCCGTATGTATAAAGCCCAATAATCCTCTGGCCCATTCATTTTATCCGTTCGTTCGCAACCTGTATCGATCGTTGCATACATGCATCGATCGACACTACCTTTGTTGAAAAGGGCCTCTGTCGTTTTCCAATAAACAAGATTCACTTTACTCATTATGATTCATAATCAAATGAGCCCAAAAGCCCATCACTATGGAGCTTCTGAATCTGTTTCTCATTTATTTGGCCCAAAACGACAATGCTAGAAAGAAGTTTGATTCGTATCATTTGACTTGAATCTCTTGGTATTAATGTTATAGTTAGGCACATTCTGGTTTAGAACATAAATTCCATTCTCTAATGGAGTGCTACTATAAAATATATCACTGTAATCAAATGAATAACACTTATTCTTGATTTGAGAACTGATATCCTTCCATATCCAAACAAGGATTAGAAATAATATGTCTGCTCATAGCAGTTACATAGTAGCAGTTTTAAGTTCAAAACATGCCATAAAAGGAAAAACAAATGAAATACTCCTACGGTTAATGCAGCAATTCTTGCTCCATTCACACTCATAGGTCCACTTGTCCTTTCTCCATAGTCCTACTTTTGCTCAGGCCCTGCACATTTTCACAAAATATGAGTACCACAGCTGGTATCCAATACCCAACAAGTAGGATTATAAGAAGTAACATTTACTTCTATAACATAATACCTGAAGAAGAAGTCTCGTACGTCTTCTTCAGCTTCTCATAATCTTCCAAGAATTTATTGCAGTTTCTTTTCAAATGTCCATAACCATTACAATAACGGCACTTAACATCTTCAGAAGGACTGGTTTTAACCTTAGGAACATGGCCAGACTCGCTTGGATTCACAATCGAGCTAGTCTTGCCATCACCTTTGTTCTTACCAAGTTTCTTAAACTTATTACCCTTTTGTACCATAAGGACATTTGGGGTGTCCTTCTTGATGTTAGGTTCAGCAGTCTTAAGCATCCCATGCAATTCAGTCAACGTCTTCGTCAATTTGTTCATGTTATAGTTCATAACAAATTGATCATAGCTTGACGGCAGTGACTGAAGAATGATGTCAGTAGCCAACTCTTGGCTAATGTGACAATCCAGTTTCCCCAGGTTATCAATATAACCCATCATCTTAATGACATGAGGACTAACTGGTTCGCCCTTTGGTAGCTTGCACTCAATCAGAGACATAACCGTCTGGTATCTCTGAGTTCGTGCCTGCTCCTGAAACATACTTTTCAGGCCAGTGATCATCTCTTTTGGCGACTCCACGTACTCATATTGCTTCTGCAATTCCGAGTTCATGGTAGCCAACATGAGACAACTCACATCCACCGCATCATTAGAATGCTTATCCCAAGCATCCTTATCTGACTGCTAGACATTGGCTCGGTACTTCTTGGGGAGAACTTTCTCAAGGACATAGTCCTTTTTCTCCTGTTTGAGAACAATTCTCAAGTTCCGATACCATTCAAGAAAGTTGGATCCATTTAACTTGTCCTTCTTAAGGACGGATCGCAGGGAGAAATTGTTACGATGGTTTGTGCTAGACATAGCTGGAAAAACAAGGGAGTTTTAGTTATGATGTTCAAGAAATGAGAAGTCTTAACTATTAAGAAAACTCGCATTATATTCAAACAATGTTTCCTCAGATGAATATAATGATCCAAGATCCTTACTTCACTAAACTTGAGTGAGCCACTGGCTATCACCCAAATTTTAGCTATCTAGGTAAGCAACTCTTTGCTAGTTATATCCAATATAACTCTTGGTTGTGGATTGACATCTTATGTCAAATCCACCTGATGTCTCTGAGCCCAAAACGATTTTGATGGCCCAGTCAAGTAAACCAATCTCTTTAGTCATGTAATTGTCGATGTCTTGCACTGCAAATCCATCAACACGATTTCCTCTGTCTTACTCATGTAATTGTGAACATCTTGCACTGCAAGTCTATCACACAATTAAATGGGTCTTGACAGTTGACAAGATTGGAAAGACATCAAGTATCACTTGATATTTGGTTGAGGAACAGAACCTTAAAACGTTCAGTTTTATTATGTTTTAATTCTTATAATTAATTGATTTATCTTGCTTCGGTTCTGTGATTTCAGGTTCAATAACCTAATCATCAAATCTGATGTCGACCGACACTACTATAGTGTCGATCGATGCAAGATAACCAAAAGCAATCCGCGATAACCGATCAATCCAATTGACCCGGTTTTGAATACCGGTCAGCGTCGATCGATGCTACATTAGCATCGGTCGATGCTAACCTAATCAAACCAATCGCAATTAAACCATTCACAGTGTTCGACCATCATTAACCAAGCTCGATAACCGGTCCAATCCAATTGAACCGATTCATCAATCTCGCGAGGTTTGTGTCGATCGATGCAACGCTTGTGTCGATCGACACTAGGCGAAAACTAAGGTTTATTCGGGTTTTCGCCCTGCATCGATCGATGCCGGATTGGCATCGATCGACACCATGCGAAAAACCCTAAATTTTATTCGGGTTTTCGCCCTGTGTCGATCGATGCCGGATTGGCAACGATCGACACTATGCGAAAAACCCTAAGACATTTTTCGAACAAACCCTAAACTAGGTTTTTCATGAAAACGAATTTTAGCAAGTTTGTATCAACCATACACAGATTCAGATTCAACTAATCTAATCAACATGCTACAGATTCAATGGAACCCTAAAGCTCTGATACCACTGAAGGAATTTCTAGCAGTTCCTAATCCAATTAGGCAACCCTAGTCTGAATTCCGAGCCTAGGATCTAAGGTTCATATAATTGAATCATTGGGATTTCAGAATTACCTGGTGATTAGCAGCGGAAGATTTGCAGATAATTGAGATCTAAAGCGCCTCAAATGCTGCGCCTCTACTGGTATCCACACGCACACAAACTGAACAGCAGGGATGCTAGTGCCTATAGAGATCCAATCTCTTTAGAGGTTTCTATATGTGTTCTGGTGGCTGTGAATTAGGTTAGGGATCAGTTTAGGTCGACCATATATCTTATATATGTCGACTTAAACTATGACGGAATTAACCAACGATTAACCGAATTAATCTGATTAATCCGCGAGTGCATCGATCGTTGCACTATATGCATCGATCGATGCAGTCCCAGAACATTGATATCGAATGCATATCAAATATGCATTCACTAGATCATTACATTAATGATCAACCTCGTCTTTAACGTCCAGTTTGCTTAGGTGTGTGACCCTGTATGATCATATAACACTAGCAATGAGTTCTAAACTCATTGATCATAAGTGGCTTCTAGCAAAGCATTATGACTACCTAGTATTATATGATTGTCTCATCTCGACAATACAACTATCACTTAGAGCAAGTACAATAGATTTCAGGACATTCCCAACAACTTCTCGAGTGGTTTTTTTCTTCAGCTTTCCATCATGACTTCTCTCTAGCAAAGCATTATATATGGCCCATCTTTCGGTGTTTGAGATACTTCTGTTAGTTCCATGTGGCAAAGCCACTTGATCCACTGCATATTAATATAAATAACAAAGAAAAATAATCAAAATTAACTAACTTTACAGACGATACATTTATACTCCTATGATTTAGTAAAGTATAAGAAACAAAGTAAAATCTGCAACTTTTGATAGCATAGTTTCTATGGTTTTAAAAAAAACTTCTATGTAAAAAAAAAAGATAATGACCGCTTAGAGTCTATAACAAAAAAACTATAGACACAGCAGCATTTGTTGACTTGATCATATAAAATAAAAAGTGAGTTTAGAAACGTAGTAAAATTTGCTATTTTTAGTAATATAGTTTCTACTTATTAAAAATAAAAACCTTGTATATTTAAGAAAAACGTATGTTCGTTTAGTGAGACTAAAGAAACCATGGCTGAAAAAAAAAAGGACTAAAGAAACCGTCGATCACAACAGCAGCATTTGTTGACTTTTGATTTAAAATATGACCAAAATCTATATCGAGTAAAAAAGTAAAAGATGTACCTAAATTTGTTTCAGGAGTTTCGCTGTCGTCAATTGGATTTATGATGTCATCGTCTTCACTGTTGGAGACTTCCTCATTCATGGGGGTTTTATTAAGATCAAACAGAAGCTCATTTTCTGTATATGGAAGATTTAGATCAAAATTAAAATTCATAAATGGAATTGTGATTCAATTCTTCATCATGTTTTATTGATTTATATAGCATTGTCTGTTTTAAGTTTGGCTCCAATACTAAAATTTAACTTTTTGTTTTGGCTCCATGTTTAAATTTTTTAGAAGAACCTCAATAATCAATCGTCTTTGTATGTGAATATATTATTCTCACGCATCAAAAACACAGAAATTAGAACAAAAAAAAGTTGATCATTTATAACTATCAGCATAGTAATATGTGAATCTTGATTTTATTAGTTTGGGATGAGCAATTTGACTGAATAAATGATGCGTTTAAACGTTCCAATTAATAAATCAAATATTAAACAATAATACAAGAGGTTATAATTGGTATTGCACAATCATTCTTAATCCACGTAAAATCTGTAAAGCGTCATCTATTTCCGAACGGAGTGAGTAATAGATATCATATAATTATTTTTATTTATATCTTAGATATTTTATAGAAAAACAATAATGCTAAAACAAACTAAGATAGAATTAAAAAGAAAGGAAAATTAGGAAAGTCTTGCCAATTTTTAAATTCCAAAACAATTTGTTCCTAGGTTTTTTCTTCGATGCATTAGAGTTTTCTTCTTCAACCTCATCATCATCATCATCATCATCTTCTTGTAGTCTGGATCGTCAGGATCGTCTGCATCAGAATTATCTTGATCACTATCTTCGGTATCATTCTTTTCATCGTCAGAATACCTGTTAAAATTAATTAACTCTGTATTAGTAGTCGAGTTGTATATCTGGTCAAACAATTATGGATAGAGTTTAAGTTTGACATACCAATAAGTATATCCGCTAAATCCTTTTGTTTGATGTATGGTGTAACCTCAATTTCTATATCACTTTCAGATGTGTCGCTGTCGCTGTTACCACTACTATCATCGTCTGTTCCGCCGATCATGATTAATTCGTATTCCAATTCATCGAAGATCACAACACCTGTTCAAGAGTAAAAGAAGAACCATCGTTTAGATTAAAACTATTAGATTGGTTGTTGAAGTGAACTATTCTTAGAGATTCATATATCGTAATTATAATAAAAGAAATTACCTTGATATCAGCAAATACCATCTCTATGGAGTTGACTGCTCCATTCTTATATGTCTTCCACAACCGAACTATATGGATTTGTATTTTCGCACGTCCATGCATAGGAGTGAGATCTTTAAGAGGAACAAAGGTAATCGTCTTTTTAACCATTATGAAACGTTTAGGAAAGAATGTTTTTAATGGTTTGGTCGCAAACTAAGATATCAAGTTCTTGAGATTTACATATGAGGTTAATATTGAGGATTCTTATATAGGAAACGTATGAGGGTATTCATCCGGATTTTTACTTTTTATTAGTTAGATAATTCCAACATATTTACTTTTAAGATAAATCCTACTTTTCCCTAAAAATATATAATATTTGTTAAGTTTGATTATAATGTTAAGTATATGGAAGATAACTACTATTTGTTAAGTTTGTTTATGTTAAAGTTTGATTGATTTCGTTGGAAATAAGTTTCATGAATATTAGGGATTTACTTCTTAGATAAATTAAACCTACTTTTTCGAAGATACATATAGAATATTTACTTTAAAAATATTAGTAAGCAAATTAAATTAACTTTTATTGAAATTAGAAAATTCCCTCAACCGAATTTTTACTTTTTTTACCCGTGGAACATTAGATAGATAATTCCAACATATTTACTTTTAAGATAAATCCTAGTTTTCCTTTAAAAATATATAAAATTTGTTAAGTTTGATTATAATGTTAAATATATGGAAGATAACTACTATTTGTTAAGTTTGTTTATGTTAAATTTTGGTTGATTTCGTGGGAAATAAGTTTCATGAATATTAGGTATTTACTTCTTAGATAAATTAATCATACTTTTTCGAAGATACATATACAATATTTACTTTTCAAATATTAGTAAGCAGATTAAATTAGCTTTTAGGAAAATTCGTAAATTCCCTCCTAATTGTTATGTTAGATTATGTTAATTTTTTGGATTTCTTGGTCAATAAGTTTCATGTATTGTAGTTATTTACTTTTTAGATGAATCCTATTTTTTTTTAAAAAATACATATATACAAATATTGATCAATGAGAGATGAATGAAATGGTGTGTTAATGTTAGTTGCATTGGTTAGTTCATCTATTTTCATTGGGTCAGTCATTGGTTACATCACTCACATGTTTTTAGAGATGTTGCTGATACAATAAAATCTGTATCTCAACAACACAAAAGAACCAGAAGCTAGTGTTCACAAGAAACAACAATTTCTCTTGCCAAAGAGTTTCCAACCCGACGATGGAACCTGAATTGACGAAAAGCATTCAAGAACAAGAGAGAGAGAAGAAGATGAACTTTCTGTTCAACAAATATTTTTTCTGATTTTTTTAATGAATAAATGTTCTTTTAACACTTCTCCAGCTCGTTTCTTTAGCTCAAGCAATCGTAGCCATCCATTTCATCTTGATCTGACCGTCCACGTGTCATCATATAGCAGCTCATTCTTTTACTGTATCAGTTGCATTGGTTAGTCCATCTATTAGCCATTGGCTCTCCACCCCTAAACGATAATCACAATGATGTTCTTATACATTTCCCATTGGCTCGTTCAAACATCTCTCCATTCTACCAATCATGAAGCGATAGGTCTGCATTGCTTCCCCTCCATCAATTTTACCAACCTCAACCACCTTTACTATGACCAATTTTCACTTAATCAAGAAATGCTTATAAATACAAACATGTAACCTATCTTTCCATCATTGGAAAGTTCCAGCTCTTTCACCACCAAATGTTTTTATGGTTCTTTTTTTATTGTACAGAGTATTTTTTACAATCAGTCAATACCTCTAAATCTTTCAACTTCTCTTAATCCGACTTGCATATATTGATTTTTTGCGGATTACCTGGCGTAAACATTAAGAAAACCATTGTGACAAAGATACATCCCCAATGTGGTTTTCTCTTAATGCTTGCGCCAGGTAGATCCGTAAAATAGTACACCGTTTTATCGTCATATTAATGCAAGGGAGATCATTAGATTGTTGTCATGGATCAAGATAAGTGTACTTTATTTACTTAATCATATAAACTTTTTCATTTTCGGCTGACCATATTCAATCTAGACTATTTGCTTGCTCACACGAACTATTGAATAAGAAATTTAAAAATCAAACTAACACTAAAAACTTAATTATATAGACTTGACCATTTAAAACTGACCATATTGACATGACCATATCTACGTGACCATATAGTAATACCAAAATAGTCAAAAGGTTATGGTCAGCCCAACTCAAACTCTTTGTTTCTCTCTCTTTTAATTTTTCCGTTAGTTAAAATTTGTATCGATTTAACCCAAAATTAATAATCTAATTTTTTATTTTGAGTTGGGTTAATAACCGTGTCTTTGTATTTTATTAACCCCAAAAAACTATGAGTTATATTTGACTGTATTCAACTCTCCTTCTCTCTTTGGTTCGATTGTTAAAATTTGTATAGATTCAAAAGAAGGTCGGAAAGCAAGTATCCAGAACCTAAAGCTCATACTCTTTGGTTCGATGGTTAAAATTTGTATCAATGCAAAAGAATGTTGGAAAGCAAGAATCCAGAAGCTAAAGCTCATACATTGAAGGTTGTTATTAAATTAATCCAATATATAATTAGAAACCAAAAGGAGAACAGATGAAGTAAAATATGTAAAACCTAAACACACATTGTTAAAACAATACTAAGACCTACACTAACACAAAACTCGAATCAAAGCATTCGAACTCATCACATGTAGATGCATCCTCGTTTGTATCATCAGATGAATCACTGTACAATACGAATGAATATTTATCAAGAGTAAAGCAAACAATGTAATTTATGATAAAAATCAAATTAACAATAGTTAAAGCAAAAGATGTTAAAACCAAAACACAGTTTCCAGAAGGATTCGATCACCTACACTAACACAAAATCCGAATCAGAGCAGTCGATCGCATCACACCTAGTTCCATACTCGTTTGTATCATCATCTGAATCACTGCATATTTACATTAAAGTAAATTAGAAACCACGAATATTAGTATGATATAAAGTAAAGTATTGATCAATATACCTGTATTCCGTAGTGTTCTTAGCGAAATTTGATCCTCGCATTGTATTCAACGTATTGCTAGCTTCTTGGAAGGTTTCGTAGGCAACATCATCAACGGTGCGAATCTCTTTGTAACTTGACAGACGTTTAATAATATTTAGCAAAATCCTCAAGCAGTAGATCTCATAGTTTTTAATAGACGGAGGTACATGTGATATACTACCAATTGCACGTCGTTCTCTTATATTCCAAGACCTCTTTTTCAAAATCGGGACAAATTCTCTTGGAAAATCAGAGTAATTGTATTTCCTAGCTTCGACATCAATAGCGTTACATGCCATCCAATGCAGCATTTTAGAAGGTACGATGGAGGGAGGTGAATCAAAGTCGCATAGGAAGGGTAGGAGATTAGGAGATAATTTAGACGGCTCCATGCTAGGAGATTAGGTTTAAAGCTTGGAGAGATTAGCTCAAAGTCTTTGAGAAGAGGTTTGATTCTTGAAAGAATAGAGACGGCTACTTAAGTATATTTATACAGGAGAGATTAGGTCAAATTAGGTTAGACTTTTTGAGGTGGGGTTTCGAATTTTTAAGTATAGAGGCGGCTAATACACGGCTTAACCTAATAACAAACGATTTTAGAAGATGTAATGGGCGATTTTAAAGGCATATTTACATATAAAATAAGTCATTAAATTTAATGGACGATTTAAAGGGAATTTTACATTTAAAATTTGTCATTAGATTGTCATTAGATTTTCATTAAGGGAATTATCGTAAACAACCTCGTGAGAGTGAACGTGGTGCGTTTTCACTTTTCAATTATATAATAGGGAATTTTACATTTAAAATTTTTCATTAGATTGTCATTAGATTTTCATTAAGGGTATCATCGTAAACAACCTCGTGAGAGTGAACGTGGTGCGTTTTCACTTCTCAATTATATAATTAGATACGGACCGGAACAGATATTTAGTTTTTTTTTTTAAATTAATAGTTGCTATTTGGTCAAAAAATTTGATATTATATTGTAGTATTTGATTTGCTCGGAAATTTTACAGATATCCGGTTTTTCGAATCGAACAAAACAAATAATAAATCGAATCTAGTGGATATTTTGCCTAGACCCAGCTTATTACAAGTTTGCACATGTTACAACTTACAATGGTAGCCTTGAACACATCCAATGAGACAAAATGTTAAACCAGTTTCCACTTTGTAAATCATGACTCATTCACAATAAACAGACTTCAGTTTTCATTTTCTTTTTAGGGGTTTAAGACGAGTATTTTACAAACGAAACCTTAGATAATATAAAGTCGTACCAGTTCCACAGTATGATCAAATAGAAAAAGATGGTTGGCATGTGTGAGTGAGATAATCTGATATTATCACAAGTCCAGTCTCATGTCAGGGAATCCATACCAGAACATATGTGTCTTTCACACACTATACCGTTAGGGGAAACAGAGATTTAAAAGAATACTTAGAAAACACCATCGCATATAGAAGATTTTCCTCTCTTTTCTTTCCAAAGGTCTCTTCAGTAGCCAGATTCTCTCCTTCGATGGCGTGTCGTGGACCCTTTTTTACGAACCACAACATGCTGATTTCTGAGTAGCTTGAGATGTCCCTGCACCTTGGTCGGATTGGTTGATTTTGATTGTTTGTGGCTACAAACAATGATTAAAAAAAAATCGACAATGTTACAGCCGCTTAATACATTATTATACTATTATATGATTACTAAAGCTCTAAACTTCTTACTATATACCTCCACTTAACCTAATTGTAATGTATGATGAAGATGACAATTTCAATGTATGATGGTGATGACAGTGAAAACAAATTCTAAAAGCTCAACGAACCTCAGCCCTTGCATCGGTATCTGCAAGTCTTTGCTTAATGTCTTTAGCAATTGAAAAGAAAACTTCCTCAACGTTTAGGTTAGTCTTGGCACTCTGCAAAAATCAAACTCATCAACGTTAACTAAACCAAAAGTGTTAGACCGTACACGTAACAAAATCTAGAACCATAACGTACAGTCTCGAAAAACTTGATTCCGTATTCATCTGCAAGAGCCTGGCCCTTCGATGTTGGCACAGCCTAGAAAAACAAAACACATCAGTGTGTTAGCTAAACAAAAGCATGTAATAAATAAGTAGGAAGATACATGGGAAGAGAGAGACTCGTTTGCTTTCATCCATATCAGCCTTGTTCCCCACTAGAATCTTGTTGACATTATCAGAAGCGTGCTGCTCAATGTTACGGATCCAATTCCTGATATCTTGAATCGAAGCAAACCAAGCAAGGATAGAAAAGAACAAATTAATTTGATTAGAAAATAATAATGCTAAAACAGATGGAAGATCATAAACTGTAAGTTGAAAGTAAAGAGTGTCCTTACTGTTGAAAGATGATTCATCGGTGACATCATACACAAGCAAGATGCCCATGGCTCCACG
Organism: Orychophragmus violaceus; assembly: GCA_030180135.1. Lineage (NCBI taxonomy): Eukaryota > Viridiplantae > Streptophyta > Magnoliopsida > Brassicales > Brassicaceae > Orychophragmus > Orychophragmus violaceus. Next base: position 13,050,756 of record CM058234.1, on the reverse strand, counting down.
GTAGTATGCTGCAATAAGAAGAAACCATCTTGGGTGAGTATTCCAGGTTCCCATCATAGGAAGGAAAGAGAATGCATATAGAACAGTAAGAGGAATCGAAAAACAAAAGCAAAACCAGTTGTGATAGTCCGGAATCGCTCCTGTCCAGCAGTATCCCAGATTTGCAGCTTAATTCTCTTCCCATCCAGCTCAATAGTCCGTATCTTGAAGTCAATGCTGTCAAACACACACAAAAAAAAATCAACTTGATGTGGGAGCAGACAACTACATAGAAGAGCATGTGTAAACATTATCGTGTAATGAAAAGATCATACCCAATAGTCGTAATGAAACTGGTGGTAAATGAGCCATCTGAGAAACGTAAGAGGAGGCAACTCTTACCCACACCTGGTACGTACATCCATCAAATGTGTACATGAAAGAAAGAGATAGATAAAGCATAAACTTCTGAATGATCCATAAATTGGAACATAGTGAAACAGTGATAGCAATCAACACAAGAAATCTACAATCAACTTGGTTCAAGGAAAGGAATGTGGGTTACACGAACAAAGTTAAGACTATATTCTAAACCATTCCCAAAAACATCAACGAGAGTTCATTACACCACTGTTGAGTTTTTCCAGCATAATAACAAACCAGGAAGAGTTGTAAGATAAATATCATATGCTTACATGGTCTGTCAATTCTCTATCAGAGATCAAAAGTTTAAGCTGGTGAAATTCAAATCTGAGTGACTGGGTAGGAGGTGTTACTAAATCTCATCAGGCCTAATGGAAGATCTAAAACTGACATCGCTAATGCCTAGATCCTTCAGAAAAATGTAAATCGTGCCAATAAAGATAAATCACGGGAATAGACAAAAACGAAAAGAAATCGATTGAAACAAAATGCAGGTATCAAATGCAGTATTACGATCTGAAACATACCGCTGTCTCCGATCAGCAGAAGTTTTATGAGGTAATCGTAATCAGCCCGGGCTCTAGCAGGAGGAGCAGCCATCGCGTGAACCAAATAACTGATATGCAAAACAATCAACGTTACAGAGACACTAAAAATTGAGCGCAATGGAGAGAAAAAAAATCGGAGAGTAGAAGTACCAGATCTAATCGGGGAAGATGAATCGTCAGAACGGATATAGAGAGTAACCGGGCCGCCGTTGAATTCCTTTTCTCCCGATCGACTTTTCAAAGATTCAGAATTGTTTTTTTGTCCTCTTTCGGAAGGAGAGGGAATGGATCTGGACCGTTTGATCTTTGATCGCGATGGAGATCTGTGTTGGTCAAATTGTGATGATACAAATACGCCGCCGGTTAAGATATTTTGAATAGCAGGCCTTGGGCCTGTGAGCATACTGTTTACATGGAACCGCGGTTTAGTTTTAGCTTTATTGATCAAACCCAACAAAATTGACGAAAATCTTTTTTTTTCCATGTGTTGAATAAATACGATTGAACTTGTGTTTACGAGATTTTGATGTATATTAACTTAGGCCTTGAATGTTTACAGTGGGACACTATCCCACAGTGTGTTCCAATAAATTGTAACCTTTTTTTTTTTTTTGAACACTGAGTATATTTATAAAGAAGAGGGAAATGTTGAGACTACAGATGAGGAAAACAAAAGGAGGCAAAAACAAGCAAAAATAGAAGCATAACCCCAGAACTATGACCCATACAATGCCTAAATCATGATTTACTGAAAATGTGATGGAGCCATATGGGGTAGCCCATTGCCACATACGATTGGAAGAAGTCCTTTTGTATTGCACTCTTTGCTATAAGACGAGGTCCTTGGTTCCCAAGATAATCTTGAGTCTCACACTTCCAAGCCAAAAAATCCCTAAGGAGAGGGCGTAACAGGTCACCATATTGACGAAAGGAAGGCCAGGCCGGCGGACGAGTGATAGCACCAACAAGGTCTGTGTCCTCCGCTGCAAAGACGACCTTTCTGTAATGTAGACTCTTCATACTTTCAAGAGCCCATTTCCAGCTTTCAACATATGCATCTATTTTTTGAGTAATATCGCTGAAAGAACACCTGCTGTGCATCAAAACATGACCTGATGAATTACGCAGAACCCAAGATGCACCACTACACATCGTGTTCCTATCCCATGCAGTCCCTATATTACACTTTACCCAGTTTGCAGGAGGGGGACGCCAACCTGAAGAGTGCAGTTCCAGAGCTTTCTGATCACAAAAGTTATCATGGGAGTCCAGAGAGTGAATGAGGAACCAGTGTGTACATTCCTCCAGGATCTTCGCATATATATCAGTAGCTAGGGAGATCTTGCCCTAAAAAATGAAGGCGTTACGATGCTTCCATAGCGTCCACAGAGTCCAAGGAAAGAGTCGCCGTATATCCTCATGAATTGCAACATTTTTCATCATCAATAACAAAAAAAGCATATTTTGTTGAAGAGATATCTGGTCAAAACCCGTCTCAGGAGAAGGGAAAAGAGAAATGGCCCATACTTGTCTTGCAAGGGGGCATGTGAAAAGGACATGGTTGACCGACTCACCCTCCATCCCACAGAGCTGACAGCGAGAGTCCAACTTCATGCCTCGGTTAATGATGTTATCCGCCACAGGTAAGGCACCACTTACAGCTTTCCAAAGAAAGGATTTGATCTTGGGTTCCGTCTTGAGGCTCCAAATGGACAGCTTAATGTCGTTGTCTGAGTGAGAAGCACTAGCAGACCTAATGAGATCAGACTTACTAGATTGAAAAGCAAGCCAGTAACCAGACTTTACGGAGTATTCACCAGATTTATTGTGCTTCCAACTCCAAAAATCCTGAGAATGAATGTTCGGCTTAATCTTCTTTATAAGCTCAATGTCTTGAGGATAGAAAAGGTCTGCTAGTTTATCAAGATCCCAAGCATTTGTATCTGTCACAATCAAATCACTTACACGAAGATCAATGTTGACCAAGATATTCTTCATTAAAGGGGCTCGCATGGAGGTATCCTCAATCCAAGGAGATGTCCATACATACATAGATTCTCCGTTGCCAACCCTATGTCGCAGACCTCTAGTTAACAAATACCTCCCATGCAGAATGCTACGCCAAGCAAAGGAAGGACGATGACCCAACCCTGCCTCCAAGAAAGAACCTCCAGCAAAGTAACGGCTCTTCAAAACCTGACCCAAAAGTGAGGTACCATCTGTGAGAATTCGCCATGCTTGCTTAGCAAGAAGAGCTTGATTGAAAAGGGGGATATCTTTGAAACCGAGCCCACCCAGAGTCTTTGGTAGACATAACTTTTCCCATTTCAACCAGTGAATTTTTCCTTTTTCCTCTGAAGAATTCCACCAGTAAGAAGCCATGGCCGAGGATAGATTATCACAAGACTGCTTTGGGAGCTTGAAACAGCTCATAGCATAAACATGCATAGACATCGCAATAGATTTAAGGACAATCTCTTTACCAGCCTGCGACAGAAATTTGGTATACCATCCCGACATTCTTCCTTTAACTCTGTCTTTAATAAAGTCCAACATAGCAATATTGGAACCACTAAAACACTCGGGGAGACCCAGATAAGAACCTGTACCTCCCTCATTGTAGATGCCTAGCTTATCCTTGATTTGTAATTGTAGGACAGAAGATACCTTGAGCCCAAAAGAGAGGGAAGATTTTTGCAGGTTTATTACTTGTCCTGTGGCATTGCCGTAGATAGCTAGAATCGATTTGAAGGTATCACATTCAGCAAGATCCGCTTTAAACAGAAAGAGACTATCATCAGCAAAGAACAGATGATGTAGAGCATGACCATGAGCTGAGAATTTTAAACCATGTAGAAGCCCTTGAGATTCTGCTTTGTACATGAGATGCGTAAGGCCTTCGGTGCACAAAACAAAGAGGAAAGGAGAGAGGGGATCACCCTGTCTGAGACCTCTATGAGGTTGGATCAATCCATGAGGTTGGCCATTGATAAGAACCGTGTATGAGACTGTTGTTACACAGAACATAATCCAAGATACCCAGATTGGAGCAAAACCAAGAGCCAAAAGCAAAGCCTTCAGGTAACCCCATTCTACTCTGTCAAAAGCCTTAGACATGTCCGTTTTTGCAGCCATGAATTCCTTGGAAATCTTCTCATTATTTCTTAAATTGTGGATTGCTTCGTGAGCTAAGATGATATTATCCGAGATTAACCGATCCGTGACAAAGGCAGATTGATTAGAGGAAACAATCTCTGGCAAGAAGGGTTGCAGCCTAGTTGATAAGATCTTTGATATCACCTTATACATAACTGAACAGAGAGAGATAGGCCGAAGGTCACTCATTAAATAAGAGTCTGATTTTTTGGGGATCAAACAAAGCCGAGTAAAATTCCATTCCTTCGGAAAAAACCCTGTTTCAAAAAAACCAAGCACTTCTAAAGTGAGCTGAGGACCAACCGAAGCCCAGTAAGCTTGAAAGAAACGTCCTGACATGCCATCCGCACCAGGGGCACTGTCCTTGTTAATTGAGAAAACTGCAGACTTCACCTCTTCAGGGGAGACTCTGCTAGTGAGAGCTTCATTCATAGCACAAGTGACCCGAGGTGTCAAATCAGAGAGAAGGGAGGCAAAGTCCATAGAGTGGGAAGAGGTAAAGAGGTTCTGAAAATAGGAAGTGGCGACATTTTCTTTGGATGCCTCTACAGTATGAGGGTTACCATTGATATCCAGGAGCTTCGTGATTTCATTCTTCGATCTGACAGCTTTAACCGAGGCAAAAAACTGCTTAGTACTTCCATCACCCTTTAATATCCATTCATCCTTACTTTTTTGCTTCCAAAAACTTTGCTTGTCCCTGTAAGCTCTTGATAAATCGCCTTTAATGGTATACAGAGAGAGCGCTGAAGGATTAAGTGAAGATTGTTCCGCTTCAAGAGCTGCCTCTATTTGCTTGATTCGAGTCTGTGAATTAGCATTATTCTCCTGCTTCCAACGACTGAGAGCCTTCCTAACATTTCTCAAGCGTGAGGAAACATCAATCAATTGACGATCTGCTCCAAGGTTCCAGGCTTGTTCAACAGCCGCCTGTACAAGAGGCTGATGAAGCATACATTTATCAAAACGGAATGAGCCTCGATAGGAATCCTGAGAAGATATAAGCTTAACTAGTACAGGACGATGATCCGAGCCCCGTTTATCTAGAAAAGCCTGATTAGAAGCAGAAAATTGATTATACCATGCTGGGTTACCAAAGCATCGATCCAACTTGCTCTGAATCCAGAGATTGCCTCTGCGCCCTCCCCAAGTGAAGCTGTTCCCAGTACTTTGAAGCAACGACATGCCACAACAGGATAACATATCAGTGAAAGGGATAAAAGAGGCATCACTTCTATTGGGACCACCAATTTTCTCAGAATTGTCCATAATCTCGTTAAAATCACCAACCATACACCAAGAATCTTTACGAGTTGTGCCAATTCTGTTAAGTCTCTCCCAAACATGAGAACGAAGGCCAATAGTTGGATTGCCATATACACAAGATACAAAAAAAAACCAAACTGACCAAACTGTACATGAAGATCTATCATATTCTTGTCTGCAAAATTAATATGCACATCGAGGCTATTCTTCCAAAACACAGCCAGACCGCCTCTAGTTCCTACCGGATTTACCGTATAAACTCTGTCATAGCCCAACCAAACCATAATATCTACAAGCGTATTTCTATCGTGCATTGATTCCATAAAAAAAAACAGCTCAGGGAAATACGTACGCCGCATCTCCATGAGCCTCTGAACTGTCAAACCTTGAGGGTCCCCCAAGCCTTGGCAGTTCCAGCTGAGGAGGCTCATTACACCGTGGACAGTCCCTCACTTGGGACCGCCTCTGTTGCTTGTAGCTTTGCAGCCTTGGATGCAACCTCCAGAGTTTCTTCTGCTTTTCGTTTCTCCAAAGCACCTTCCTCCAGGCCTTGTTTAAAATGAGGAGAGATGCTTCTCTGTGACACTGCTTGAGCCTTTAACTGTCGGGTCTTTTTATCTGGACGTTTCCGAGTCTGGCCTTTACGTGGAACTCCCATATTTGCCCCGGAAGGTTGAGCCAACAGGCTGTCAAACCTATGAAACATAGAGCTACTAGAAGGTAGGTACAAAGAGGGTGGAGAGCGAACCAAGTGCGGATTCCTGTCCAAAACACTTCCGGCTCTGATAGCACCAGCCAAAAGCTTGGGAGATGATGGATAAAGACGGTCAGAATGCGAGGAAGAGTCGTCTGTATCATAGTCAAATATTAAGACTCTCCTTCTTAGGAGCTTAAGACTCTCTTTTTCATTTGAAGTCTCTCATCTTCTTAGGGAAAGAGCTTTTTGTTTTAAATAAACACGTTTTTTACTCTCGATCCTCGAATTAACCTCTCTTTTGGTGTTTTTACCGTTACTGTTCACAAGGGGCTTTAGGGTTCTTTCTTGTTCATCGGATTGAATTCGACATCCTCTCGGCTCACTCAGCTACGGTTCTCTCCGGCAAAAGTGAAAGCCATAAACATAAGCATGTCTTCAGCCATAGATCAAGCCATGTTAGCTCTGTCCCTCGCGGAGGACGACGAAGATCTTCCCTTCAACATGCCCGACTCCGACGATTTCTGCTCCACTGAGAGAAACGCAATTAGTCTGATCGGAAGACTCCTCAATCCTACCCATCAATCTATGTCTGATCTTATACTCGATATGCCCCGAAAGTGGCAGAAATATGACCGTGTTCGTGGGATAGCTTTGACGCGTGAACGGTTCCAGTTTATCTTTCAATTTGAACATGATCTTATCGAAATTCTGGAGAAAGGCTTTCAAACATACGATGAATGGGGTCTTGCCATGGATCGCTGGACTGAAATTCCTCCTCCGGATTATCTCAATCAGGTGGCGATTTGGGTTCAGATTAGGAACATTCCTGTTAATTACTATACTGCGAAAGCTATTTCCTCTCTCGCTGACCTGATTGGCAAGGTAATTACCATTGCTTTTGATCCTGCTAGAGCTCAACGCTATGAATTTGTCCGAGCTCAGATCCTCATTGATGTCTCTAAGCCCTTGAGTAAATCGAAGGTTGTCAACCTCCCTAATGGTGAAACAACTTCGGTGCTCTTTTTTTATGAGAAAGTGCAGAAGCGTTGCTACTATTGTCAGCGTCTCACGCATGACAAATCGGTATGTCCGTTTCTAGCTAGGGATCTTCTCTCGGCCTCACCTTCTACCTCGGCATCAGGTCTGATTCCCACCAAATCTGCTGTCACAACAGTCCTTGAAGCTTCGGATCCGCTTTATGGAGTCTTGGATGATAACCAGGTTGGTATTAACCCAATCACAGGCCGACCTCGTATTGCGACTGAAGTACTTGAAGGTATGCGTCAATACTTGTCTGTTGCGACTGGAGCTGAGCGGCTTATCAGGGAAGACCGAGTTAGAAAATCTGTTCAGGAAGCAGCAGCTGATCCTATTACTGTGAAGTCCGTGCTCCAGCTTGAACCTATCCCGGTTGTTACTACTGATCTTAATCGAGGAAAAGGCCCAATAAATTGTAACCATTCACAATAAAATTATGCATATATTTTTTAATTCAAAAAAAAAAAAAATTAAGTGTGGTATAAGAGATTTGGCAAAACGCACCTAATGGTTAAAAAGCAACAAATATGGTGTGTTTAAGAGTGTGATTGTGTTTTTGATTTTCTATCTATATGTGTATGTATAATATATAACATGTAGCCGAAAAAGACACCGATTGACTAATTGATTCAGCTCGCAACTCTCTCTTACTCTCACTCAATTTGAACTTGCAAAACGAATTAGTAAAGAACACAAGCACACATATAGAGTTCCCCACTCAACTTGGGTACATCTCTCTTCAGGATCAGAACCTGGTAATCCACTATATGAGCTTATTGATTTACAGAGAGTTTTCACGGAAGTAGTTACAAGAAGATGAGCAAGAACACTCTTACTCGTCGATCAGCTCAGCACAATAAAACGACTTATGAACCTAACCGTAACAACCTCTTAACTCTCCATGGGCTCAACACTATCTGAGGCCCAACTCGCTTGGCTTCGATGAGAAGACCAACAACACTCAGCTCATAACCGGATTACACTCTAACCGGAATGATGAACCATATCTTCACAAATCTCCACCTTGGTTCACATTCTTCAGCTAGATACACTCAACATTATACACCTGTGAGTCTCTGATCCTGGGACCTATGAGATACAAGACCGTATACTCAGACTGACTTCAACACTTTGAAGTTCCTGTGTTATCTTCTGACCACCAAAGACAACTAACTTTGAATCCTTTGACAGAGCTTGTAACACGCAGTGAGGCTGCTACCTCTTCTGTACTGGTCACTTCCTGATCAACAGAAGCAACCCAACTTGTTGCCTTCTCAGGCGACCACAACCTTTAAGGTCTTCAAGCAGCTCCCAAATTTGTTTCCTGGGAGTACTTTTGTGAGCATGTCTGCAGGATTCTCTGATGTATGTATCTTCAACACATTAACATCACCTTGAGCAATGATATCCCTGATGAAGTTATACTTTACCGCCACATGTTTTGTCCTCTCGTGAAACATATAATTCTTGGCCAAACAGATGGCACTTTGAGAGTCACAGTACACTTCAATTGCTTCCTGTTTGAATCCCAATTCCTCACTGATGCCTTTAAGCCATAATGCCTCCTTCACAGCCTCAGATAGAGACATGTACTCAGCCTCAGTAGTAGATAACACCACAACCTTCTGAAGACATGACCTCCAGCTAACTGTATTCCCTCCAACTGTAAAGACATAGCCTGATATAGACCTTCGTTTATCAAGATCCCCTGCATAGTCTGAGTCACAGTAGCCTCTGACCCTGAAATCTGCTTCCTTGCTGAATGTTAAACACACATTTGATGCTCCCTTAACGTACCTCATGATCCACTGGACAGCCTGCCAGTGATCAAGACCAGGGTTTCCCATGTATCGACTGACAAGACCTACTGCATAAGCAAGATCTGGTCTTGATCCAACCATTGCATACATGAGGCTGCCCACTACGCTTGAGTATGGAACTTGTTCCATGTACTGAGATTGTTCTTGAATCTGCTTAGCTGTGAGAGCCTTCAACTTGAACTGAGCTCCAATGGGGGTTTGTACTTCCTTACAATCCCACATGCCAAATCCTTTGAGTACCTGATGTAAGTAACCTTCTTGTGAGAGAATCAACGTTCCTTTCTCTCTGTTTCTGAATATATCCATGCCTAAGATCCTTCTTGCAGGCCCTAAGTCCTTCATCTCAAACTCCTTACTGAGCTGCCTTTTAAGATGATTTATGGCCTTTATGTTCTTGGATGCTATGAGCATATCGTCTACATAGAGTAGCAGATATACCATATCATCAATCCTGGATCCTGTGAAGTATACACAAGGATCATATTCACTTCTTATGTATCTCTGGTTTCTCATAAAGGTATCAAACATATGATTCCACTCTCGTGGTGACTGCTTTAGCCCGTATAGGGATTTCTTCAACAAACATACTTTGTTTTCTGTTCCCTTGCTTATGTATCCTTCTGGTTGGTTCATGAATATCCTTTCATGTAGAACTCCATGTAAGAAAGCCATTTTCACGTCAAGTTGCTCTAGCTCCATATTCTGATTCACCACCATAGAGAGCATGAATCTGATAGACACATGTTTCACAACCGTTGCAAATACTTCGTTGAAATCAATTCCTTCTACTTGAGCATACCCCTTGGCGACCAATCTTGCCTTATACATGGGCTTCTCCACGCCAGGGATTCCTGGTTTCAACTTAAACAACCATCTAAAACCAATCACCTTCTGTTTCTCTGGTCTTTCAACTAACGCCCATGTCAGATTCTTCTCAAGAGATTCCATTTCTTCATCAGCTGCTTTCTTCCATAACTTGCAATCTTTGCTTTTCATTGCTTCAGCATAAGATCTTGGTTCCTCAAAGTTTGTTGTATCTGAGCTAGCCAACGCATAGGCTACAAAGTCTTCATCTTCGTATCTTGATGGTGGTTTCCGAAGCCTTTGCTCACGGTCTCTTATAAGCATATAGTCTTCTGCTTCCTGATTTGTAGACTGGTTTAGATTTCCTTCATCCTCTTCAGATGAGTCTGAATCCCTTTCCCTGTCTGACATTGTTGGTGTGTAGTCTGGATCAACTCCACCTTGACCCAAGCTATCCTCTGGTGTTTCATCTGTTTCATACTCCTCTGTTTGAGGTTCTGTTGTATGTTGTTCATCTGATGGGTGGTCATGTGTGTGAGGTTCATCCGATAAGCCCTGTTCTGCATGATAGTCTTCTGGTTGAATCTCACTTGTAAGTTTCTCACTGAATGTGACCTTCTTTCCAGATTTTCCAGATTTATTCACAACCTTCTCCTCGTGGTTGTTGCCTATGTCTTTGAACAGTTTATCTTCTTGAAATACCACATGCTTGCTTATGATGATTTTCTGCTCATCTAAGAGCCACACCCTGTAGCCCTTAGTTCCCTGTGCATATCCAACAAATATATATTTTGAGGCCCTTGGACTAATCTTGTCTATGATAGTGTGTACATACGCAATACAACCAAACCTTCTCAAATGGTTGTATTCAGGTTCACCATCTATCCATATTGCCTCTGGGATATTAAGCTCTATGGATGCAGATGGGGACCTATTTATGATGTACACAGCAGTGTGAGCTGCTTCTGCCCAAAAGCTTCCATCTAAGCCGGTTTCTGATAGCATACATCTAACTTTATCCATGATGGTCCGGTTCATGCGCTCGGATACACCGTTTTGTTGCGGTGTATAGGGACATGTCTTATGTCTCTTTATTCCTTCATCCTTGCACATCTTTTCAAACTGGTTGTTGCAATATTCCAGGCCATTATCCGTTCTCAAGCACTTGAGCTTCTTACCAGTCTGATTTTCCACAAGAAGCTTCCATTCTACAAACTTTTGGAATGCTTCTGTTTTTGTTTTCAAGAAGTATGTCCATACTTTCTTTGAGAAGTCATCTATCAATGTCATGAAGTATTGGTTTCCTGACAAGCTGGGTGTAACATTTGAAGAGCCCCACAAATCTGAGTGAACATATTCCAGAGTGCCCTTGGTGAAATGCTTTGCCTTAGGGAAGCTTTGCTTGTGTGCCTTTCCCATTGCACAGGCTTCACAGAAACCTAGATCTGAAATATCTTCCTTCTTCAAATATCCTTTTCTCACTAGCACCTCCATGGATGATTTACTCATATGTGCTAACCTTGAGTGCCACAACACTGTTTTGTCAGTCACTGCCTTCACACTGTTAGCCTCTGGTCCTTTCACCTTGCCTTGTAGATAGTATAGACCATGATGATACTTTCCCGAGAGCACCTTTTGCTTACCTTTGTAAAACTGAACCTCGAAGTCTCCTCCTGTGTATGTGCAACCTGACTGCTCAAGCTGACCGTAAGAGATCAGGTTTCTGCCCATCTTAGGTATGTACCTTACCTTGTTCAGTGTTACTATAGTGCCATCTGGGTTTTCAATAGTGATTTTACCCATGCCTTTTACTACACAAGATGTGTTGTTCCCCATTAGAACTTTATTTCCATCAAACTCCATGAGGTCCGAGAGTAGTTCCTTCCTTGGTGTGATGTGGAAGGTACAACCCGAGTCTAGAACCCATTGGTCCTTCGAGTCATGTAAGCTAGCCGTTAAGGCTATTGGTTCTGGTAGCCTAGCGGCCACGTTTGCAGAGCTAGATTGTTTAGGCTCCTGTTTCTTTCTCTCTGGACAGTCTCTCTTCCAGTGAGACTCTGAGCCACAAGTCCAACAAGCTTTTGGTCCATACTTGCTTTTGGATTTTGATCTGTCCCTGCTCTGACCTTTGCTCTTGCCTCGCTTGTTGTTTCCTTTGGAGTTTCCCCTCTTTTCAGATCTCCCTCTTGAGTCTACATACAATCCCTCTGATGAGTTCTTTGACCTTGTCAGCAATCCTTTCTGCTTTAACTCCACCTCCTTTGCATAAGCTGATGTGGTTACTTCGTTTACAGTTAATGTTTCCTTCTCTGTACCAAATTTCAGTGTGTGAACCAGTTGCTCATATTGAGGTGGGAGGCTTGTCAAGAGCTGAATGGCTTGATCTTCGTCACTGATCTCTATCTTGAGACTTGAAATATCGGCTATCAACTTCATAAAGGTGTCCAAGTTTTCTTCAATAGTCCTGCCTTCATCCATCTTAAAGCTTGCAAAACTCTGCTTTAGGTAGATGCGGTTTGGAAGAGACTTGGTTTGATAGTCCCTTTCAAGTGCCTTCCACATCCCAAGGGCCGTAGTCTCATGCATTATTTTCCTCAGGATCAAGTCACTGAGACATGATCCCAATAGGTTCTTTACCCTGGTATCCTTTGCTGCCAACTTTGGATCCACTTTCTTCTCTTACTCTTCACCTTGTTTCTCTGTGTCTGAACCAGCTGTGGAATCCTCTTCAAGAACTGAAGCTAAACCCTGTATTTCCAACTGACCCAACATCCTGTACTTCCAGATGCCAAAGTCTCCTTTTCCGTCGAACTTATCCATTTCAAACTTGCCCCGTGTTGGTTCCATTTCTTGACTCTGAGGAACACTTTCTTTGAGTTATCTGCAGAATAACGATCCAAGAAATTGAACCTGCAATCACAAGAAATAAACAAACAACAAGAATAGACTGTACAATCCGGCAATATCTCTCGCAGATGGTCTATTCAAATTTAAGGCCTGGTTCCACTATCCTAAGACGATTAATCGAATGATTTAAGGACTTAGGATTTTAGAGTTTAACTTCCCCGACTTTGCGACTTTGATGTGTAGATGGATGACGAGTTTAGCGACTCTCTATCAAGGTCCTGACAGCTCCGAGTCAGCTCACCGAGTTTCTTTCCTCCTTCGGTAATCCTTGTGACTACGATCTCCCTGCTAGCTTGGAATCGAGTCACGATGTTATTCCGATTCGATCGATCGAGTCGCGATCTTCCTCCGATTGCGTACTTGAACTTGAATCTTCTTTCGAAAGATTGCTCCCTGACTGTAACCTTTCCTCCGCTTGATTTAACCAGCTCACTGCCTTCCCGTCAATGGCGCTTCAAGAACCTGAAGCTCTGATACCAATTGTAGCCGAAAAAGACACCGATTGACTAATTGATTCAGCTCGCAACTCTCTCTTACTCTCACTCAATCTGAACTTGCAAAACGAATTAGTAAAGAACACAAGCACACATATAGATTTCCCCACTCAACTTGGGTACATCTCTCTTCAGGATCAGAACCTGGTAATCCACTATATGAGCTTATTGATTTACAGAGAGTTTTCACGGAAGTAGTTACAAGAAGATGAGCAAGAACACTCTTACTCGTCGATCAGCTCAGCACAATATAACGACTTATGAACCTAACCGTAACAACCTCTTAACTCTCCATGGGCTCAACACTATCTGAGGCCCAACTCGCTTGGCTTCGATGAGAAGACCAACAACACTCAGCTCATAACCGGATTACACTCTAACCGGAATGATGAACCATATCTTCACATAATATTTTAAATTAGAAAATTTTAAAACTAATTATATGTAATAATTTTATATAAGATAATTCTATTCAAAAAATATGTTAATCAATAAATATTATAAAACAATTCTAAGTATATAACTAAATTATTTTTATACTATTTTTTATTTCTACAAATTGTAATGAATTTTTCGGTTTTGGTTATAATTTAGTTATTTATTTTGGTTGTTTCGATAAGATTGGATACTCGAACCGAACTAAACTAAAATCAATTTAAAATTTCTTTGAATTATTTTTAATTCAAATATTTACTTAAATTTTGTATCCCATATCTCTTTTCTCATTTTTTTTACCATTCAAACTTTCATCTTGTACCGCATGCAGCTTATTGTCACCATTCAAACATTTTCGTACCGTTTGTTCCGTACTAACCGCACTTATTCCGCATAATGTGTTTCTCTCGTATAAACCGCACTTAAACCAAACCGCACCGCTTGATCCGCTTGTTTCGCACCGGTTAATCCGCTATTCCCATTTTACGTCTTAAGCTTTTGCATCAAAACATTATAATTACGATTAAGAGAATTTTAATTTAGCATTTCAATCAGTTTATCAATGTTGATTATTATTACCATTCAACAACACTTGTGTTTCAGTTTGAACTCTTTTTTGGTATTATGTTGTGAATGGAAGCAGTATGGCAGTAGTTTTGTGACACTATAGGACGGATTTGGAAAATGTCACCAATCATAATACTATTTTTATCAGTGGTGTGGTTTATTACAGATAACGCATTGAACAAAAAAAATATTGTTTGTTCTATATCAACTCATGGACAGCTTTTTCTTGACAAACCTATAAAAAGGTAGTGGTTCATTCCTAATATTCCTTACAATTACACATATGATATATTTGTCTTTTATTTAATTTTTTATATAAATGATAATATCATTAATTAAAATGAAATGTTTATATTTTACAACCAAATACACAAATTATTAAACCCAAAATAAGAATTTATGCCCAAAAAAAATAAAAACATAAGAACTAAACAATCGATAATTAACCGATATAGTTTGGGAGCACTAGAGGCAATAGTATCGATAAACATCTTTGAATTTTGAAAAGTCACAGCCGGACTAGATGGGAAAAAACACCGGTAGAAGAATGAAGAACCGAAATAAGAACTAAGGAAGTTATTTCATCCGACAACCCGAAAAGTAATTAAGACCATTCGACAGCAAAATCTAGAGATACCCGACCTAAGATTGACCTCAACATCTCAGGATCGATCTCTTATACTCATGGATCCGGCCTTAAAAACAGGATTACCGTAATATACGGGGATTAATAGCAAAGAAAAAATTGAAGCATCACCACAACCGCAACCTTACTACCTCCTCATCAGTTCAAAAATCCTAGCAAAGGACAAAACAAGTGCAAACCTAACTTTCACTAACCAAATTAACCAATTCTAACCTAAATCAACTATCGATTATATATATGGGTCACAAGTGAACCGATGAGTCAATCGACGAGATTCAGGACCAAAATATATGAAGACATGGCGGGAAAATTGAAGATGATTGCCGTTGGGGAGAATTAGCAAACCGGCGGAACTTCAGCAGGCACTGGCCGAACAGCTGTCACTGTCGACCATGAGTCGCCGTTGTCCCACTGAACCACAAAGCAAAATCACCACGAGACATGAGCCGTCAATGTCCCGAAATCGCCTCCGCGAAGAAGATTGTACATCCAGCTCCGCCTTCTACAGATAGTAGTCCGGACAGAGCAGACAAGGTCGTGGCTCGAACCACCACCGAACTCCCAAAACTCACTGCCGGAGCTAGCGAAAATCGCCGCACGTCCAGCTCGATTTGCAGTCTCTGTCTCACAGGCAGTCACTCCGATCCGCACACGACCTCAGCACGGCAAACAAAAATAGAGAAACAAGAGCCCTCCTCGAACGCTAGTGAATTTCCGACGCCGAGGAGGCGTAATGCGCCAGTGTGGTCTTCGGATCGAGAACTGAGCTTTTGAGTTTTTAGGAGAGAAAGAAAACGTGCACATGACCCACACGTCAAGTATATTCGTCAATAAAACAATACATGGTTCCGGCGGGGCTCGAACCCGTGACCTTCAACTCATAAGACCAACGTTCTAACCTTGATTTAATATTTTATTAGCTAATATTAGTTAAAATGTGATACTTATATGTGCTTTTTTCGTGAACCAAATGTGCATTCTTTTCTGAATTAAGATTTATAGCTTCACAGGTTAATTCTTCATAAATTATTTAACTAATAATTAGTTTTAGTAAATCAAAATCAAAATTTATATATAATCATCCTATATTAATTCATCCTATATTAATTCATATATTTCTTTAACAACTAATATAGTATACACAAATGCATCATATTTTAATTCACGCCATTTTTTGGACATATGTCAATAACAATATATATATATATCTTATTTGTCGATTCGGTTCGATTAAATCAAACTAATTGGTTATTTATGTTTTAAGTTTGAAATTAATTTATATAGGGTTTTAAGTATGTTAGAACGGATTATTATAAAAATACAAAATTACTGAATCGAACCGAATTGTTTCGAAGTAGTTGAATTTATCTAAAATTAACCAAATTAACTGATTTATTTAAAATAAACCTAAAATTAATCAAAATTATTTATACAAAGCGCACTTGTCCCGTAAATTATTTTCACCAATTAATATATATTTTGCACCGTTTATTATATACAAACCGCACTTGTTCTGCAATCCGCATGTACCGTAGTTGAACTGTACCGCACTTTAAAACTGTTTTTCCCGCACAACCAAATTCGTAGTCACCATTTGGACCCTTAGTTTCAGTATGAACTTGACCATATGATCACTGTTTACGTCATGTGACCGCTGGTGGCAAATTTTGCATCGCCTGCTATTTTGATGGTTTTCGTGGTACTATTCACTGTCCAATAGTTTGAAGACCAAACATGTAAGAAATTAATTTTTTATCTATATATGTGGTTTTATAGTTAATTGTTTTATTACTGGAATTACTATATTCTAATAATATTTATTAAATAACTAAATGAATATTAAAGAGTTATATTCCTAATCAACATCATATATATAATGAGAGACAAATTTATTCTCCTCTCAGCGCGTCATGTCAGCAAGATAATTTTTTGGGTAAAGTAATTAAATCGATGTGCCACTAATATTTATTTCTACACAATTTTGGGTACACATATTTTTCGCTCAAAAGACAGACAAAAGTTAGGCCTAATCCATGTCACTACATAATATCCAGGCTCAAACTAGCCCGTAAAGGATCCAATCTTCCCTACCAAGAATCAACCGTCACCCTCAATCTCCGTATGTTAAAATCCTAAACACTTTCTCTAAAATCTGGAATCTCAATCAACATGCGTTTCCCCAGCCTTTATTATCCCACTCCATATTCTCCAGCCACACACATCATTTCTTATCTTAATTCTGCCTTTAATTTCGAAATGCACAAAGGCACACTGGACCGTTACTTCAAATCCGGCTGCGGCAACTATCAATTCTGGCCACGAACCCAAATGTACTCATCGCCACTTCGTTTGTCTCCATCAATCGACTCCTATTATTTCACTCTCTGTCAATCTTACCCATCCAAAGCCTCGATGATCTCACTTTGGTCTGTTTTGTTATTCCTTCTTCTTGATTCAAATGGCACCACCGCTTTCTGGTGCTTCATCTAGGAAAGGCATAAGCTTCAACAACTTATCTATATCTTTCTTTTTTTAAACACATATGTAGGTTTACATTGCTGCAGGTGGGTGACATTCAACCGCTTTAACTGATAAAGGAGAGGTATTGTCCCTCATCTACTCTCAAACATTATCTCAAAGTTTCTTACTTTCCTTCTCATTCCCACCATGTGCTAGATAGATCCTCATTTTTATAAAGATATAATCATGTGTTTGGACTTCTAATTAATTTACAGGTGTATGGTTGGGGAAGAGGAGAACATGGAAGACTCAGGTTCAGTGAAAATGATAAGAGCAACAAAATGGTTCCACAGAAAGTTAATCTTCTAGCTGAAGAAGATATCATTCAGGTAGTTAAGCCTAAAACTTTAATGATCTTGAGATTTGTAAAAGTGGATATCATATTGCAGGTAAAGCATTAAACTTTAAAAACCAATGACCCTGTAGGAATAGGTTTCTTGCGGCGGAACACATCCAGTTACTTTGACAAGAGATGGCAAAATCTTCCCGGTTAGTCCCTTGAAAACCAAGAAAACTTCTTCTGGATTTACGCAAGAAAAAGAAAACAATTCATTATTCTTATTATGGTTTCCCTTTGTGATCAGTTTGGTAGAAGAGATCATGGAAGACTTGGTTATGGAAGGAAAGTAACAACGGGACAGCCATTGGAGTTGCCTATAAAGATTCGTCCACCTGATCAAGGGAGATTTGATGATATGAGATGCGATGGATGGTAGAGAGAGATGGGCCGATGGCCGGCCGAGAGTGGGATCAGTGACGGAGCCAGAAAAAAATTTACCGGAGGCATAATTTATATAACAATTTTTTTACTAATAATATTAATTATTATCATATAATTATCTTTCATTTTATATATAGCAAATATGTCAACATTATTTATTTTTATTTTTAATACTTTTTGTATACAATGCATTTATATTCTATAAAGAAACATATGAAAAATTAATTTAGATAATATAAATGATTTATCAGAATTTTGTATAATATTATGATCATAAGTGAAATAAAAACATTAAAAATATGAAACGATTCATAAAATATGTTTAATTTGAAGGGTAGAAGTGAAATTGGAATGTTTTTAGAAATAAACATTAAAAACTAAATCTATTTGGAAAACTAATCATTTTAAATAGGAAATAAACATCAGGATTGAAGGGGAAAAATCAGATTAAATGGGGCACTATATATTTGAACCTAAGTTTATAGGGGGCATTAGAAAAGATTTTACCACTTAAACTTAATAATATTTTGAAAATCAATAAAAATACAAACTATTTAAAAAAATTTATAGGGGGCAGCTGCCCCCCCTTACCTCCTTACTCCCTCCGCCAGTGAGTGGGATGATGGTGCGGGTGGTGATCGAGTGGAACGAGAAGCTGGCCGATGGCACTCTCTTCTCGTCAATGAATGGTTGAATGATGGTTTGTGAGCTACTGAACTTTAAGAACACTTAAGATGATCGAGACAGCAAGCAAAAGCCAAGAGATATGCTCTTCAAAGGGAAAGCCGCGCAGAGAGAGGGATAGATTGAGAAACCTTAGGGTTTTCTTGGTTTAAACTTGCTTGATATCGTTAGGATATGGACGATGTACCTCTTGTTCTCGTATGCGTCCACGGTGATTAGGATCACGCTGGTATGGTGGTCGCGGTCCGTGACGTCCATCCTCAAACTCATCCGTATCGTCGCTTGTGTCGTCCAGTCAGACGTCCTGGAAGCGCCCGGGCCGCTCAACTCGCCCATGGTGCTGACCAAGTCGACGTTGCTGGTCGTTCTGAAGATGTGGAGCCTCTAGTCCGTGCTGAAGCTCTCCTGGTCGAGGCTGGAAAGCGCCGGGTCGAGGCTGCTGATCTTCCGGCCGAGGTTGATGCTCGCCGGGATGCTCCAAACGGTCCAGTCGGGCTCCGATCGACTGGATAGCAGCTAGGATCTGAGTGAGGTCAGCTGGGCCGCCTTGATGGACTTGCTCATCGGCCATTATGCCTGCACACTCAACAAACAAATAAAACGCACCAAAGAAAAGGAACAGACAGAACTAAAATGAAAACAAACAAATCAGAAAGAGAACAAAGCAATGTCGATTTTTTTTTTCTTTTTCTTTTTGACTAATAAACTGAAAGAACCACAAAAGGAATTACTAAACCGATAGCAGAAATGGAAAGTTCACTTAAATCAGACCAGTAACTAACCAAGCAAACCTAGACTTAATTTCAAACCGCAAGAGAAAAACCCTAACGCTAGCTAACGGCCGGTTTTGTTACTCCTAGCAGCCGATTTTCTACTCCTCTTCCTCCTACTCTATGATTGCAATATCACAACTAAAATCACAGGTTACAAGAGGGATTAAATCAAGACAACCTAGACTAGTCCGGATGAGATTCAAGCAACTAGAAGAAAAATGTTTTTTTCTTTCTTTTGATTTTCGGTTTTGAAAAGGAACACAAGCAAACACAAACTGAAACTAAACAAAGGGAGAAGAATTAACCAAACTGGTCAGGAGCTTTAAGGATCTGATACCAGATGATGTGAGATGCGATGGATGGTAGAGAGAGATGGGCCGATGGCCGGCCGAGAGTGGGATGATGGCGCGGGTGGTGATCGAGTGGAACGAGAAGCTGCCGATGGCACTCTCTTCTCGTCAAGGAATGGTTGAATTATGGTTTGTGAGCTACTGAACTTTAAGAACACTTAAGATGATCGAGACAGCAAGCAAAAGCCAAGAGATCTGCTCTTCAAAGGGGAAGCCGCGCAGAGAGAGAGAGATAAATCGAGAAACCTTAGGGTTTTATTGGTTTAAACTTGCTTAATGTTTCATAAAACCAAAAGAATGTTTAAGTAACTACAACTGAAAGCAAATGGGCCAGAAAACAGTGGGCCATCGAAAATGCTACGAAAAAAACAAGAGAAATAAGACTTAAAACGAGAAAGGAAAGTCTTGGTCGAAAATAGAGAAGAGGCCGGTCTGTCTCTCTAATGAATGGGCCTCGTATCACCTCGTTAAAAACCTTGTGAAGAAAACCCATTTGGGACAAAACTTCACAAGGGAAAAAGAGTATGATCTTTATCCCAGAGGCAGACCGGTCAAAGAATCATCTGGCTCGATGCAGAAGATCATGGTCGGTCCGTGCGTCCGGAGTATGGGCCAGGGCGTGGTCTGATCAAATGGGCCGCCAGCTTCTGTATGGATCATCCTCCGGGCCAACTGGTTCAGGACAGGTTGTCCTTGGTCGAGATGGCCTAGTTGGGTCGTGATGTCTTCTAGGCTTGTCCTCGAGATCAGCTGCTCCATGGCATTTTTGAATTCAGCATGTATCTGCCGCTGTCCCGAATGCGTCCTTGGTACATCTCGCATGGTCGGAAACAGGTCGGCCAGCTTCTTGGTAGAGCCTGGTCCGTCTTGATCGTCCAACTCATTGTCGGCCAAGCTGATGTCCTCATCATTTAATCACCCCCAACGAAGAAGAATAAGAAGCGAAATAGTTAGCTAAATAGATTTCTTGCAGTGGCCTCCACACTCTTGCCAGTGTAGAATGGAAATCAGATGATACTTAATCCTTCATCTCTCCGGTCGCAGAGAAACAAAATATGATTATTCATACGAATATAAGTTTTTTCTACAGTATAATATTTTGGTATGTTAAGACCAATTCTGCTTGAGCATAAAGAGTTTAGCTCTTTATACAGCAATGAAGCATTTACGGTCTATCACGTAAGTTAAGCGCCTAAACAGACCCATAATCCTCATAGTCATCATTTATAAATCTTCCAGTTTGATTGCTAAGATAGATAGGTACCCTAACTAAGAAACATTCATCTGCTTAATCATGATAATATACAAAATTAGACAAACAATATATATTGGGCACCCGAAGAGGAAGATAACATAGTACATTAAACTTGAGGGAAACGTTACCATACATTACCATATGTAGAATCAGACAAACGTGTCAAAGTAAAAAAGAAGGGGGCAACGCGGCTTCTTCCCTAATTTTACCGGGGGCACATGCACTCTTACAAGTTACAAGTTATGTAGCAAAAAAATGAAATTTCCTTTTTTAATAATTGACAATGGAAAGAAAGAAAAGTGACTGACTCTTGATAATTAGGATCGATTTGAAAAAAAACATTCAAGAGAAACCAGTTATCACTTCTACTCAGGAGAAAGTAACAAAGAAGTATGAAGAGGAGGACAAGATCGAGAACTTCTAATAATATAGTCAGCTTTTATTGGAAAAAGATGAAGACACCTCATGTTCTTTCTTCTACCGAACATACTTGGATACACAACCTATAAAAGTATTCTTCTTACTTTGTTCATTTTCTTGCATGTAGTCAATAGACCGATGATTCACTGTAAATAGTTGATCAAGCCACATTTGTATATAAGTAGAGTTTCATTGCTCTAAAATGTTTGGGGTTTTACATTGCAAGCTCTTCTTCAAGTCAAAGATGAATTACAACTTAGCCTGGGAAGAGAGCCGAGGGAAGTTGAAATAGCTGGCTAGATCAATATGAGTATGGCTGAAGTGAAAAGGAAAAATCAAATTTGGTAGAGTTACAAGCAACAACAAAAATGTAAAAAAATACAATTAACTTTATTTAGAGATACGATTTTCATGGACATAACTTTTTCCGCCTTGCAAAGCTTGTAATGAATAAATATTTTCAAGATTTTACCAATGGGACGAAATTCCAAAACCTGTGTCAAGCCGGTAGAGCAGGCTTATCACACTAACATAAATCGGTAGCCAATATTTTTTTTTTTTATTACCGTGATGGCTTCGGGCCCTTTGGGCCGTAATCCCCCCTCAGGTCGGGATCAGCAGTTATCAATACCTCGCATGACGTTAAATTTCCCTCCCACCGAGACTTGAACTAGGGGTGCATTGGGACCAACCCCTGCATTAAACCACTAGACCACATACACCGGTGGTTCGGTTGCCAATTTGGAAAAGGGAATGCATGAATATTAAAAACTGAAGCGGTTTCTACAAGACTAACAAAATATATATCGAAACATAAAACTTAATAATCTTAAAATGGGTGTGACAAAATAATAAGCACTAACACTTAGCAGAAAATGTATTTTAAAAAGAGTGAATTTGGTGGAAAATACAAAACTGAGTCAAAATTAAGTGAGTAGGAATTTTTTTCTAAAACTAATTTGGACCTGTAAAAAAGTCAGAAATGCCCCTAAGTTAAGACACGTACATATGAGATGCAACTTGCACTCTCTCTCTTGTATTTCTCTTTGCAACTTGCACTCTCTCCCTCTTGTCTTTCTCTTTCTTCTCCTCAGTTCTGAGTTATCTTCGTTTTCTTTATCTGTCTTCATCTCTATCTCCTGAGATCTCTCTCCTTCTGTGACTTAATCATCTCTATCTTTCTTTCTCTCCACAGACATCAATTCTCTTTTTTTGACTAAAATTCTGCGATTTGGGCTTTGATTTATTCCCAATGAATCTCATTCCTTTTATCAGAAAATGATTTCTTTTTCCTCTTTTCTAATTCGCCTTTACAAGGACGTCATATGTTGGTCTGATCAAATATACCATATGTGTGTTTGTGTTTTTTTTCCCTATATTCTGTGTATGTGTCTCTGAGATGGGTTTGGATGATATTGATGTTGATGCTTCCTCTTCTTCTCTTTACGGCACTGCCAGCACTGGTATAAATCAATTCTGATTTTTTTTCCATTTGGTTTCATTCATTTTAATTAGTGTTGCTAACAGTTTTAATGCATATGATATTTTGGATTTGTATTGTTAACATTTTATTGAGGGCGCTAAGATTTTAGTATAACATATAGTAATTCTAAAGAAAAAAGTCTAGTAATGGATGGTGGTGTTGCTAACATTTTAGTTGGTGTTGCTAATAATTTCGATACATATAATATTTTGGATATATATCGTTAACATTTTGTTTGGGGTGCTAAGATTTTATTTGGTGCTATTAACATTTTGAATATATATATATGCTATTTTAGATTTACATATCTGATAACATTTGGGGGCGCTAAAATTGTTTTTGAGCCGTTAACATTTTATTTAGTGTTGTTAATAATTTAGATACATATGATATTTCATATAAAAATAATAATATTTTCTGCTATGTGTATGCGTAAAGATTACAACTTTAAACTTACATATCTGATAACACTTGGGGGCACTAAAATTGTTTTTGAGCTGCATTTTATTTAGTATTGTTAATATTTTAGATACATATGATATTTCATATAAAAATGATAATATTTTATGATATGCTGCATAAAGATTACAAATTCAATTATGATTTACATGTCCTAATAAAAAAAATAGGAATTTGTGGATGATGATGAAGATGAGAGGAGGGAAGAAGATGTGGTGGAAGAAGGTGAAGATGTGGATACAAAAATAAGTAGCATTCTATCTAATGCTTTGATCCATCTAAGCCCATTAACAAGCAGGAAGAGGAGAGGGGGACAATGCTTGTTGGATTTAGAAGGTTTTGGAGATAAAGCAGGTGCAAGAGCATCATCCCCAGTGAAGTCTTTTCCTCACTTTTTTTTTGTTGAAAGAGAGAGAAGAGTAGGAGTAGGGAGCAGAGGTAGAAAGAGTAGGGATAAGGGTAGTTTGGGTATATTTTAGATGATACATAGGATATGGTCACAGATTTAATTTCGGTTCAGTTTATACCATGTACCCCCAATTACTTCTTTTAAAAATCAAAACAAATTAAGAAAAGATATAAAAACTCTGCCACAATTAGAGAACAAAAAGAACAAACCAAAAAAACACTTCCACCTCATGTGCGGGGAGTACAATCCCTAGTATATTTAAGAGGATAAGTGTAGTAAACTTAAGAAGACGAGTGTTAAAGACACATGTCATGTTTACAGAATTAATTTTAAAAAATAAGTTATGAATTGTTTAGTCATATAGTAATGTGTCATATACTGATTTTATTAGTATCACATAACTTCGGAGGTTTCGAGAGAACGCTAGTGCGTTCTACGTGTCCCGATGTCGGCCCACCCACCTCCGACGTGTCGTTCGCCGGTCGTCGCGCCGGTGACTTATATTCTTCCACTCACGACGCTTAGCTCTATTCATCACTTACGATTTCATTCTCTTCTCACCATGGATCGAGATTTGTGGATGACGATGCAAAACTTAAACCTAGGGTTTGATCATGCGACGGCTCACCTGTCGGCGGAAGCTCGGCGGTTGCGGGAAGCTAATCATCGACTTAGTTTGCTTGTCGCCGGATTAAATCCGCCGCATCAGAATCCGGCGGGGATCCGAGATATGATGCCACGAGCTTGGGGTTTGGAAGGGCGGTTGACTAGCCGGATTCACGACGACGGCACGGTGCAATTCTTCTTCCGCCACGAACACCAACAGCTCTCGGTGCTCGATAACGAGCCCTGGAGTTACCGCCAATGGATGGTGGTGCTCGATCGATGGTCTCGCCAGACTCTTCCTACCTACTTGCAGCTCATCGCCTTTTGGGTTCGGATTGATAACATCCCGGACGATTCACGCAACGAGCCCGTGATACGGGAAATTGGTGATCTTCTCGGACATGTTGAAGAAGTCTTTGTGCAGAAACCGTCTCGCTTCTATCCAGGGGAGGTCTGGATCCGTGTGGTACTTAATGCTTACCAGCGCCTCACTTTTGTTCGTCATTTTTTGTTTGATTTCCACGAAGAACCGGTTCTCCTCCGCTTCACGTATCAGAAGCTTCGCCGGTTCTGTACCAATTGCGGGAGTCTCACCCATGGAGCGGAGGTTTGTGACTTACCACCTCCTCCACCAGCTCCGGATTCGCCGCACGCGCCGTCTCCTCCTCCCTCTGCTCCTGCCTCTCCTCTCCAATCACCGGTTCCTCAAGCTATATCTCCAGCTGCTCCCCCCGAGGAACCCATGGGTGAACCAATAGAGGATCCTCACCTCAACTTACCTGAGCTTGCAGGCACCTTTGAGCTCTCAGGCTCTGAGCTTCTTGCGATGCTGCCACGGCAGACCGAGCCTCTCGCGGCGCCCGGATTGACTTCAGCCGGACCTTCCTCCCACGGACATAAGCGTAAACCCTCCAATGGAGCTAGCACTGAAGCATCCTCTTCGGCACGCCAGAAGCGATCAGGTTCGTTTGAAGGTGAAGGCTCGGGCTCGGTGGCGCCCGTTAAGCCACCACCTTTTCATAAATGAAACTCTTGCATTGGAATTGTCAGGGACTGGGGAGCTCTCTGACCATTCCGTATCTTGTGGACATCGACCGTACATATAATCTCGATGTTCTTTTTTTGGTAGAAACTAAGCATCAAGCTAGTTATGTTCATAAGCTTGGCATAGATCTTAATTTCCCTCATCGTTTTGTTGTATCTTCGGTTGGGTCTGCTGGGGGATTAGCAATTTTTTGGCGGGATAGGGTGCAGTGTAATTTTGTATGTAAACCCACACTACACCTTTCTAAACTAATAATACAAGATCGTTCCTGTTGTTTTTCGCTTTACTATGTTTATGGTCATCCGCAACGCCATTTACGTCAGAACCAATGGACTGCTCTTTCCCAATCTTTTCAAGCGAACTCCTCGGATTGCCCTCCCTTCCTTCTCCTCGGAGATTTGAACGATACTTTAGACAACTCGGAATCGATGGGAGCTTCTCATAAGCCCGAAACTTTCTTTTCTCAGTTTCGACAGTTACTTAACATGGCTGATCTCCATGAGTTACCCACGCACGGAGGACTCTATACCTGGATGGGGACTCGTTCCAAGGGGCTCGTTCGGTCCAAACTTGATCGCGTGCTTTCTTCCCCGGACTGGCGGGACCTTTATCCTTCTGCCCATACCCGCCTTCTCCATTGGATAGGGTCGGACCATCGGCCCCGCCTTCTTCAAACCGAGGGAGAGTTTCGGTATCGCCCTCGCCAATTTAAATACGATAATAGGTGGCGTCACTTGGATGAGGTTCACAAGTTAATCGAAGACACTTGGACTTTACATTGCTCTTCCGTGGCCCCGTCTCAATTTGCTACTGCCCTCCAGCGATGTCGAACCTCACTCTCTAAATGGAAATCTCAGTACCGTATTCGCTCACGCCAGCATCTTCAGTTCCTTCAGCAGTCTCTACAACAGGCTTACTCCTCTCCCTATCCGGATTTCTGCCTTATCTCTGATCTTAAGCATAAACTTGAGGCGGAATATAAGATGGAAGAAGAGTACTGGCGTCTTAAAAGCCGCATCCTTTGGTTGCAAGCCGGTGATAAGAACACCAAATACTTCCATGCCTTTACTCAGCAGCGTCGAGCTCTTAACCGCATCTCTTCGCTGGAAAATGAAGAAGGCTCCGTTTTTACCTCGGATTCGGATTTACACCAGCTTACGCATCAATACTTCACTACCCTCTTTCAGACCGCGGCCTCTCCTCAACTTCAACCAGTCCTGCAAGCTATTTCTCCGATAGTTACTGATGAGATCAATGCTCAGCTTCTCCAACCCGTCACCGAACATGAAATTTATAAGGCACTCTGCCTTATGAATGTTGATAAAGCTTCGGGATCAGACGGGTTTAATGCCGGTTTCTATCGTTTCCATTGGTCTACTATCAAAGAAAGTGTCACCCAGTATGTTCAGCTGTTTTTCACTAATGGTTATCTGGATCCCGCGTTGAATCATACCAATGTTTGCCTCATTCCTAAGGTCTCCTCGCCTACTCAGGTCAAAGACTTTCGACCAATCAGCCTATGTAATGTGGCGTATAAACTTATCTCTAAGGTTCTGGCGGAACGCTTGAAGCCGCATCTTAATGATATCCTCACAGTTTACCAATCAGCCTTTATTCCTGGCCGCCTCATCACCGACAATGTTCTCATTTGCCATGAGCTACTGCACTCGTTGAAAACCAAGAAGGTAAAACACCCCTTTATGGCTTTTAAGCTTGATATTACCAAAGCTTTTGACAAAGTAGAATGGCCGTACTTGGAAGCGGTTTTGCATAAACTGGGTTTTGCCCCTCAATGGTGCTTTTGGATCATGCAATGCATTACTTCGGTCACGTACTCCGTCCTTCTGAATGGCTCCCCGGGAGCTACTGTTCTTCCTTCCAGGGGTCTGCGCCAAGGTGATCCACTTTCCCCCTATCTTTATCTGTTGTGTTCTCATGGTCTATCATCGCTTCTTGCACAAGCTGCCAGCACCAAATCTATCCATGGTTTCCGAGCCAGTCGTGGGGGGCCGTCATTTACTCATTTATTCTTTGCTGATGATTCGGTTGTCTTTTGTAAGGCTGATATGACTGAAGTATCCCGCCTTCTAGATCTTCTCGCCACTTACTCGGCGGCGTTTGGACAATACATTAACTTTTCAAAATCCGCCATCCTCTTCGGCAAACCGATCCCTCCTACAGTCCAGCAGGCCCTGGCAGTTTTCACGGGTATCTCTAACACCGGAGGCTTTGGCCGCTATCTTGGCCTTCCGGAGACCGTTGGTCGTAATAAATCTGATACGTTTTCATACCTTTGCCAACGGGTCCAGCGTAAACTTGAAAATTGGACCTCCCGCTACCTCTCTCCGGCCGGCCGTGAAGTGTTACTTAAGTCTGTCGTCACCGCTCTACCCACATACTGCATGTCCTGCTTCCTACTTCCTCAGAAGCTTACCTCTCGACTTACTAGTCTTATGCGCAACTTCTGGTGGTCCCAATCGCCTTCCCGTCAGAAGCTTCCCTGGATAGCTTGGAGTCGCATGACCCATCTTAAACAATATGGCGGTCTGGGGTTTAAAGATCTTCATCTGTTTAATATCGCACTACTGGCTAAGCAAAGTTGGCTCCTCTTGACTCACCCCTCCTCCCTCCTTGCGCAAGTCTATCGGGCGAAGTATTATCGCACTTCTTCTTTGTTAGCAGCAGGCCCTGGCTCTCGGCCCAGCCATGCTTGGAGGAGCATTTGCGCAGGCACTTCTCTTCTTCAGCAAGGCCTTCAATGGCATGTAGGTGACGGCAGCTCCATCCGGGTCTGGCAAGACCCTTGGCTCGGCATGCCACCCCGCCCAGCTATGACGTCTTCTCCCCCCTTGACCCCTGACCTCCGGGTAGCCGATCTTTTGCTTCCTCATACTACACAATGGAACCTTCCTGTCCTTGGGGCCTTACTCACCCCTACCGATCAAGCGCTGGTGCTGCAACTTCATCCTCCCCTCTTCCCTACGGTCGATTCCCCTCATTGGGTTTTCACTTCGTCTGGGGATCATACCGTAAGTCGGGGTATCATCAGCTCACAAAATCTTTAGTCCCCACCTCCCCAGAGGATATTACTCGTATTCGTTTATGCAAGCGACTGTGGAAGCTCCCTTTACCACCTAAACTTCAACATTTTTGGTGGCGCGTTATTCATAATGCTCTCCCGGTGGCGGATAACTTACGCCGGCGTCATCTCTCCATCCCAAGTGAGTGTACTGTTTGTGGCGACTTTCCTGAAACTCTTCTCCATCTGCTTTTCCAATGTAGGGTTGCTTGTGAGGTTTGGGAACTGTCACCTGTCCCTTTTCAGGTGCCTCGGTTCAATCCAAATCCATCTTTGCTTTCTATCATACTTATGCTCTTTCAGCAGGATTCCTCCTCTCCGTCTTTTCCTGGCCTTTTCCCTTTCTTAGGCTGGAAACTCTGGAAAGCTCGGAATGCTCTACTCTTTGATCATAATAGATGGCATATCGTTGATATTATCCACTCCGCCATCTCCGATTACCAATTGTGGCATGAGGCCGCTAACCCCTCTAACCACACTGCATTGCAACCCGCTTTGGTTCGCCCTTCGCCTCCTTCCACCTTTCAGGATGTTCTCGCCCTTTCCTCCTCTCTTTGTTGCTGTACCGACGCCTCTTGGACTAATCCAATTGCACCGGTGGGCATTGGATGGACGCTTCATCATTCGGATGGCCGTCCTATTCTCCGTGACTCCACCTCAGCACCGCCTGTCACTTCCTCCCTTGAAGATGAGGCTCTTGCGTTACGAGAAGCGGTTCATCACCTTACTCGTCTGGGCTATACTCATACTATGTTTTGTGGGGATGCGTCTACTCTATTTCGTCCTCTTCAATGCACCGTTGGACGTCCGAATCCATCTCATTTCCCCCTCCTCATCCAGCACTACGTATGTGATATTCTCCACCTCATCTCATCCTCGGCTACGTTTCATCATATAGCCCGGGAAGCTAATATGGAAGCGGATCAGCTTGCGAAGTCGACACGCCTCTCTCAATCTCCCTGTTATATCTCATGGACTTTGTAATTTGTTTATTGCTTTTGTTGACCAAAAAAAAAAAAAATTAGTGTCACATAATGACTTAGTCATAGATTGATGTGTTATACATGTCTTATTAAAGAATTAATAATTGATACTTGTCCTCATATTTGTCACTTATGAATTTATCTTTATTTTGATGGATGGTTAAAATTGAATCTAATACAAAATCTAATGAAGAACAAAGTCCACTCTCCTCCTCTAAATAGATGTTTTTACTCCTTCACAAAACACATGATCAACACAAAATGCATAAAGAAAAATTTATAAGAAAGGGAAGATAAAACTTAAGCTTCTAATAAAAGGTCAGGCTTCTTTTTCGATTCAAGAAATACTTGAAGAAAACTCATTCTACTACCGTGAATTAAGGTATTCCTATTAATAATTTTTATGTTTATATTATGTGATTAATTTAAATATTTAAAATATTAGGTTCAGTAGATAAAATTTGCATGAAAAAATGTTTATAAAGCTAACAAAATAATGACACTCTAATACCACCAAAACTATATATTAAACAAAAAAAGCATGTAGATACGATGTTCCTCTTGATCTCACGAAATCATAGGAGTATATTCACATCAATTGTATTAAAATCATGAAATAATGTTAAATTAATCATGGGAGACAAGTCAGGGTATCATTTATAACTTTTGCTACTCCTGGGTACTACTTTTGAACACGTAGTAGTTAAACGTTCAAGTTTGTCTTCATAAAATTTAAACGTTTTACAAGAAAAAATCAATCTATTTTCGTTCCATCTCAATTAAGTACTAACGATTAAGCTCTTAAAAGTTGTTTCCCATCCCTTCACTTGTAAATCAACCCATAAGAAATGGGAATTCGGCCATGTAAATCTCCAATTTTACCGAAATGGCCAATCCAGACCCAAACTTTCGTCTGGCCAAAAAAACATCAGACTATTTATTGATTTTTGAATTTATTATATAACTTGTCGTTGACTGACCAATAAAACACACCGTTAACTTTTATAAATAGAAAATTAAACACCGTTAATTTCTCCGTTCACTGTTGTGGTTAATCGAAACGACGTCATTTTCATTAAAAAAAAAAATTGAAAAATTAACCAACCACCAAAGGTTGAACTCGTGACATGGGAAACCCTTAGGAGGCTTACTGCCACTGTGCTAATACTATGCGTCAGGTATTTATAAAACACAGTAAAATTTATCCTCTCCTAACATAATTTTATTTATTCAAAAATCGAAAAATAAACACACCACCGCGGGTGGAACTTACGACATGGGAAGCGAGGATTAATACCACTGTGCTAGTACTATTCGTCAGGTATTAATGAAACACAATAAAAGTTTATTGTATCCAAACGTAATTTTATTCATAACTAAACGATATGAAATCCTAATTTCGCAATCCCAAATCGATTTGGGAATTATTCATCTCAACTCTCAATTCAATCGCGATGGTGAAGATCAGATTCACCAGAAACAGAGTTGTGATGCCAAATCTGTCGAAGAAATCATCTCTTGGAAAGAAACCGAAGAAGTCTTGAAAGGGTAACAATGGTGAACCGAAACCCCAAAAATTCTGCCAATATGAAAAATGACTTCACGATTTTTTCCTGGAAAATCATGGTTCTTAATTCTCTTGAAGCTCCAAATCGATTTCAGTAGGAGCTAACATTTTATTTTTAATAAAAATGTTCAGATTTGTAACCAATATAAAAAGCATTGTCAATAAACATTTGAAAGTTACAAGAACCCGAGTTCGAGCCCCTTTGAACACATATTTTTGAACATAATTTCTTCAAAACGACGTCGTATAGATTTTTCAATTTATGAATCTAAACGGCTTTAAACGTGTAGTTAATGGCGTTAAAATTTTATGTTAAATCTGCTAACGGTGTGCTATATTGGCAAGTCAATGATAAGTTTTGATTTTTAACAAAAAATCAACGAATAGTCTGGTGTTTTTTTGGCCACTCCTAAAGTTTGTGTCTCAATTAGTCATTCGTGCAAAGTTGAGGATTTATATGACCGAATTCCCCATAAGAAATCGAATCCTCCAACTAACTCCAAGGGGACGCAAAGCTGAAAAGCATGGCGATTGACAAATAGGTAAAGAGTATTACTTTTTTTAATTGTCTTCAGTGTTAAGGAAATAATCATCCCAAGAATAAAAGTGTAGATAGAAAGAAATATTCTTACAATGATCCTACGTAGCATCTATATCTACTGCATGGGTGGAGCATTCCTTACTCAACCCCATCCACCGATCATCCCCTGTGGACAGGTCCACCACAGGTACACTCCCCACAGCCAATAAGAATTTATTCCTTTTGAAATCACATGATCCAGTTCCTTTTATAAATGGATACGAAGAGTGTTTTTAGCGCACACAAAAAAAAAGGATACGAAGAGTGTTCCATTGACATTATAGGAAAGCTAACTTTAACCAATATATCTTCCTAGAGATAACAAAAAAAAAAAAAAATATAAAATCATATATTCCCATATAGTTTTGAATGTGGATTGCACTTAGTAGGCGGAATGTGATTTGTTTATTTCATCCAACTCCAACTTTTACTAGATAAAATGTACCAAAATATATTGGTTTTGATTGATAATTTCTAGAGTAATAGAATTGTATTTGAAAACACGATTTTATAAGAGCAGGTTCATTGGAGTATATTAGGGTGGATCTCTTAAAAAAAAAAATTAAAATAATGTGGGTCCTACGTGGGATCCACATTTTTTTTTTAAAACCGTATCCACAATTGTTTAAGAGACGTTTCTTGTCTCGTCTCGCCACGTGTCGCCATTCTATTGGTCGATTGTTTTTTTTTAATTTTTTTTTTTCGCCTTTACAAAAAAAAAATAATAATAATAAAAAATTTGAGTTAAGAGACTTACCTTGCGTCCGCTGGTGGAGATGCTCTAAGTATAAACACAATTTACTATTTTACTGGTTATAAATTAAACTAATATAAAAGTTATCTTTACAAAAAAAATCTCTAAATTTTATCTTACTGTTTAGTTATTTTTAATATATATTTTTGAAAATGTTTGGTTTTCTACTACACAAATTTTTATAATTGGTAAATAAATTTGAGGAATCAAGGTCATTATCCCACATGGACACACCGACGCCATTTGATATTTAGTAATTTGACAATATGGTGTATATAGGAAGGCACGTGTATATTAGTGGGACTACTTTGATTTAGAACAGTAATCAACCATGGATCATGGTAACATTTCAATACTAATCTTACTACGCATAACTCCAAAACTGTCTATATAATCTAATACACTTGAGTGATTGTCTTATCCTCATAAAAGTGTTACCAAAACTACTATCTACATGCAATCACGACCAGTCTTCTTTCTAGATTATGTTTGATGAAGGAAAGGAAAACGAATATTCACTTGAAAGATTATATATGCTTTTTCATTTAATTGCCGTTTGTAATCCACCGACATATAAGTTGCCTGTCATAAACACGAACACGAACTTTCGGTGCACTCGCTAACACCCGATCTTGCTATCTTACTCGCTCCTCCAGCATATTCCTCCTATCAAACAGTAATTAACGGAGACTTAACGTGGACTTTTCGCAATCAGAATTTGGAGAGTGGAGACGTGTAGTAGACCTTACCTCGACGGCTCGACCCCACGGCCGTTAGGAATTCCGTCTATGTCTCTCTTGATCATCATCCAATTATATCTTAACACGTGTACATTTTCAGGTGAGGACATATTCGTCCATCTCATGATATTCGATTTAATTTTCCTCGGATTTATTATATTCCTTTTCTAAAAAAGAAAAAATGGAGTCTTCAAATAGCAGAGAACCAGAAAGAGAGAGCGGGAACACGTATATTCACAGCTGCATTGTCCTTTAGCTTTCCTCTACTCTCTGCATTGCTTCTTGGGTCTGTGCTTCTCGAGATCTGTGCCTCTGTTTTCTTCTTCGTTTGTCGATTTGCTCAGGTACGGATTCCGAAATGGTTTTTAATCGAATTTGTTTTCTTCCCTCTCACCGGGTTTCTAGGGTTTGGGTGTCCTAATCTGCTTGCCTAAGCCATGAGGGATAAACTTTTGTAGATTATTAAACATCTATTCTTCCCCTGGACATGAGGGATTTGTGACCTGTAGATCTGAGTTAAGTTTCGAACTTTCGATAGATTCACTTCTTTGTTGTTTTCTCTCCTAGATATTGAATCTCCATAACGGAAAATGTTTGCTAGTTTTTCTCAGTAGTCCATTGCCGATTCTGTAAAGATGATTCAAGAGAGAGTGAAAGAGAGCCCTGTTAATTCTTTTTTTTTTTATCTATCTGAAAAAAAAAAAAAAAATTTCTGAACGGTTTTGTCGGTAGATACATTTAAGGATCCATGAACTGCTGCTTATGCGTTTCTTGGACGTTTCTATAACTTTATTTATAATGGTTTTGTATCTTGTATTCTTGTGTGTCTCTGTGTCAAGCATTGCGTTTTATATTCAGTTGTGGAGACGTGTAGATCTTTGGTAATGACTCATGAACATATGTTTCAAACCTTCCGGTTTTAGGGGTATTGGATTTTTGTTGGAATATTACATTTGTAAAGATTGATACCAGAGTTTGTGTTAAATGGATGCTTTTTATGTTGTTTTGGAGTTGGAGATGCTTATATTTATGATTTTCTGTTTGATGTGTGCATTGCTTGCAGATATGGCGCCACCGATTGAGATTGCTACCAAAAATTATACCGAGAAACAAACTTCACTTCCTCCTCTTAATGAGAGGATACTTTCGTCCATGACCCAGAGATCAGTTGCTGCACACCCATGGCATGATCTGGAGATAGGTAAGCTATAACGTCAAGATTCCTTTTTCAGGTTCTAAGATGATTACTTTGCTTCTAATATTAATTCTGTACATCTTTGCTTCTTGTTTGCTTTGTTTTATAGGACCTGAAGCTCCAGTAATCTTCAATTGTGTAAGTATTTTTGGTAACGTTCTTGATATTTAGGCAGCAAAAGCTAATGAGTGATAATTAGATTGTCACAAAAGTGGCATTGCTGGTATTTGGAGATGTGTACTGCTTCTACAGAAATACTAATATATATGTTTATCTTGAGATCTGGATTGAGTCTGCTGTGTGATATTAAATGATGTCTATTGTCTGATTAGGAAACCCGTTAATGAGTTCAATTGTTGAGATATTTCTTTGGGGATCATTAAAATAACATATTGGGGTATCATTGCAGGTGGTTGAGATAGGAAAAGGAAGCAAGGTGAAGTATGAACTCGACAAAACTACGGGTCTCATCAAGGTATTAACTTCATTGCAATGACTTTCTTTGATGTCCCTTTCACTATTAAAGACGGAACCATGGTTTAAAACATTACATATTCTTTTCAGGTCGACCGTATTCTTTACTCATCTGTCGTGTACCCACACAACTATGGATTCATTCCCCGTACCCTTTGTGAGGACAATGACCCTATTGATGTTCTTGTCATTATGCAGGTAATCTTTTTTGTTTTTTGCAACGAAATGTTGAGAAGTTGGTTAGTTCATCACATAATGTTTATTGTTTCATCTGTGCAACTGATAAGCTTTGAAGAAGCTCAGCCGCTCAATTTTTAGATATAGGCCCTAGTGTATCTAGCCTAGGACTAAATGTAGCAGATTAGAGAGTCTGTTAGAGAGCATTTAGTGTAAGCTAGGCTTATAAAGGTGTCTTACTAATCTGTTCTCTTTGGTCTTTTGGAATTGAATTAGAAAAGCAGCTTTACAGCTTCTTCTCAGTCTCTCTGGTTTGGCCAATAGAAAACACATGCCATGTGAATCATATTGTATATGTTCTACAGGAACCGGTGATCCCAGGATGCTTTCTTCGGGCCAAAGCTATTGGTCTTATGCCAATGATCGATCAGGTTTAAAAACTTAACATCCTTGAGTGTCAAATGTGTCATCTATATTCTTATAAAACCCAAAGATATTGAAGCTAGATGCTTTTATTCTTTAAAAGGGTGAGAAAGACGACAAGATCATTGCTGTCTGCGCTGACGATCCAGAGTATCGTCATTACAATGACATCAAGGAGCTTCCACCACATCGTCTGGCTGAGATTCGTCGTTTCTTTGAAGACTGTGAGTGTTCTTTCTTCATATTCTTTCAACCTTTGCTTGTCTTGAGATGATATGAGATTAGGGGTGACTGAATCGAAACTAAACTGTAAACCGTATTGCCCATTACACATGCGTATATGATGAGACTCATATTCTTGGATTCTTCTCACAGATAAGAAAAACGAGAACAAGGAAGTAGCCGTTAACGACTTCCTTCCCGCTACCGCAGCCTATGAAGCAGTTCAGCATTCCATGTAATCCTTTTTTTATGAAACTCACTGTTATATATTTCATATATAGTATGGACTGACAGTTAAATTCAATCTTTGTGACATGTAGGGATCTCTATGGGGATTACGTCATGGAGACCTTGAGACGGTGATCTCTTTCACCACCCAAGCAAATAAGAAAGTTACAACTGCATCTTTCACATTTGTTTTCTTGACAGATGTGAAGTGTATGCACAGTATAAATACTTACATATATGTTAGGGTTCTCAAAGGATGTATTTGTGTATGTCCTTTATTGAATCCGGTAGATGATGCCGAAAAAGAAAGAAAAAAAAAACTGAGAACGTTGGTATTGTACCCATTTTGTTTGTTCTTCACTTTAATTTTTCAGTCATTTTTCCATATTGATAAATTGTTGAAAGTTTTTCATATTTTTATTGTTAAATATTAAAATTGGATGGTTATACGGTTATTTGATGGAATTGCATTTAACGTATGGTTTTCATCAATATGAAAATATAACTTTTTCTGGTCCTGGAAATCTTTCATTAGAAACTAAACGTTTACAAATCTGTTTGGTCGTGAAGCTTGTGGTTGATTTTGCAAGAGTATCTGCTATCTCATTATATATTAAATAGATAGAAATGAAAATAACAGAGGTGATGGAAGTGGATAAGGAAAGAATGTTTTCACAAATCATTTATATCTCCTTTGAGAAGCGACGAGTGTTCAGGCTTATAATCACATTTTCAGTGTCAAACGCAAATATGATCTGTTGAGAGTTAAGACTCTTCGCCATTATGAATTCTTCCCTAATTGTATACGCCTCAACTATTAGTGGAGATTTGATGAAATTCGTCGCCTGTGATCCTCTGGTGAGTGTCTTCCATGTTGTATTTCTATGTGCCATCCTAAAACCGTTGGCTTATCCTATCCAATCCAAGATGCATCAGTAAAACACAGTACTTCATTTAGCTTCACTGGTTGAATAGTTGTTCTTGTCCCCTATTTGCGAGTGGATTCGTTGCAGGTTTGTTGCGCTTTGTTCAACTCATTGGCGTAGTTAACGGCTGAGAGCAGCGTTTCTTCCTCTGAGATTCGTCTATTTTCAAATATTTCCTTGTTGCGTGTTTTCCAAATTGCAGATAGGAGCATGAGAACAAAGGACCCTTTGTTGCAGTACTTAACAGTAGGGTCGAGAGCTTGTTTCCATTCATTATGCCCTATCTCATGTCGTCGATTTCATCCAACCTCAGCTCATTTTGGAAAAGAGTTCGACCAGACCTCCCTTGCAAATTGGCAATGAAAGAAGAGATATACCTCTGTTTCAGGCTCTCCACATCGAATGCAGTCAGGGAGAGGGGTGACTTTCCTACGCACTAAGTTTACCCCCACCGAAAGTGTTTCTTGAACTACTCTCCATAATAACATTGTGTTCTTTGGTGATGTTTTGATATTCCAAATCTCAGATTTCCATTTAAAGTCCTCAAATTTCGCTTGTTGTTCCATTGTTTGCTTGTCCCCATCCCAATGTAGTGGTCTGATCGTGTTGAGTACTCACCATCTTCTGAATATATCCATGTGAAACTATTTTTCTGCCCAATTATGCTTGGGTTTAGACAAACGATTTCCTTCCAAAGCTCCGTGAAGTTTTCTTTCATTGTGGGAACATTCCATTACTTCCCATCCGGCATTAACAGATCCGATACCATCATATTTTGAATGCTTTGATTTGGCGGTCCTGTTGTGATTCCCTGTTGAATGGTGGTCATCCACGGATCTCGCCAAACGTTCGTGGAGGCTCCATCTCCAATAGTGATTCCCAAAACTTTCAATAGAAAATATCGCCCCAATAACAAACTCCTCCATCCATGTGAGCATGAGGTTCACGGTTTTATGTGCAAGAAACTCATGTTTCGACAATACTAAGTCGTGAGCATATTTGCTAGTAAGCTAGTGGGTCGAGTACAGATTGTCTAACTCTGTTTCACTAATAATGCTTCATTTGAAACTTCAGATTTTTCTCAGTCCAAATCCTCCTTTGTCTTTTGGGTTGGTCAGTGTGTTCCACGATATCCATGCCGTACCATTTCTTTCTGAATTGGAGTCATACCAAAAAAGTCGTTTGTATTCATTTGCAGAGGCTTAGAGGTGGTTGGAAGCATGACATCGCTTTGATGAAACCCCACTCTAGTCGGTCATACACATTTTTTCATGTCGGTTTTAACTGCCATCGTACATTGGTTAGTTGCTTTTTTGAGCTTTTCAACGTGTGGAGGATCTTGTGCGTGAGAATGACATTTTTCAGATATAGCCCTTACAGGAACGAAGGCAATTTGGTCTCGAATATTAACAAGGTGAGAATTGGTTGTAGTTTGTTCATGAGGACCTTGAAAGATCTTGTAATAGACGTTGCACAAAGTAATTGGTCTATAATCCTTGACTTTCTGCGGTTTTTTATCTTTAGAATTAGTCGGATAGTGGTATTGTTAGTTCTTGGTGGTAGCAACCATGTCGTGAAGAAGATTTGAATCTATCCCACTGCCTCCTTTTCCAGCAAATTCCAGTGAGATAGGAAAAAGCAGGCTGTAAATACGTCAGGCCTCGGAGCTTTGTCTCTGTTGATTGCAAAGCAAGATTATTTGATCTCTTCTGCATCAAGGATCCGAGTCAGTTGTTGATTCATTTCCTCTGTGATCAGTTTCCAGATTGCCTTTTGTATTGTTCTTGTCGCATCCCTCATTTCATTTCAGATGTATAAATGTTGTTGAAGTACTCGTAGATAAATGTTGTGATTTGATCATCTTCGAAGAACACATTACCTTCATTGTCCTCTATTACAGTCATCTGATTTTGTTCCCTTCTCCCTCTAATTGATGCGTGAAAAAAAATTGGAATTCTTATCTCCCAGTAGCAGCCAGTTTTGTCTACTACATTGTCACCAATACACTTTCTCTGCCTCGTAAGATGCTTTCAGATCCTCTGATATGGCTTTGATTATGGTATCATCTGCTTTTTGCTCTGAGAGGGCTTTCTCTAGCTCTTCTTTCTTTTTCTCAATGAGTTTCTGGTTATTTCGGTAATTTTTTCGGTGCCACTTTTGAATAGCCTTCCGACAATATTCGATTCTTTCAGCAACCAAAACATTCACTTTACTGCTCAAAGATTCTTTGACTAGCTTGAAGACTTCAATGACTTTCTGAAGATTCCTATCATATCAGAACTTGCATTTTTCCGTTTTCTTTCTCATGGCACATAAAGTGAAGATTGGGCGATGGTTTAATCTTTCAAATCGCAAATACTTTGTTCTGCTTGATGGGTACATGTAAGCCATGCTCCATTGT
The DNA here is from genome assembly GCA_030180135.1 of Orychophragmus violaceus. Lineage (NCBI taxonomy): Eukaryota > Viridiplantae > Streptophyta > Magnoliopsida > Brassicales > Brassicaceae > Orychophragmus > Orychophragmus violaceus. The sequence continues at coordinate 13,011,502 of CM058234.1, read as the reverse complement.
CCATGGATCGGTCCATTATGAAAAACACTAGGTGATCCTTTTTTGCCCTTTCCATGACAATCAGTCTCCCAAATGTTTTAAGTCAAAAAGATCATTGGCAGCTACGAAATTCCAGAAATTTGCAAACGAGCCTTCAGTTCTCATGAAACCTCTAGATTTTTCCTCGTTGCATAAGATTTCATTAAATCCCTCTGTCAATAGCCAAGCTTCATCACATTGATTTGCCAAGTCTGATATTTTCTCCCATACTTCCTTCTTTTGTCTTCGTTTGGTTCTCTATACATGATTGTAATGTGTACCTTCTTGTTGTGTAGATGGCTTAAGTATCTATGAAGTTGTGGCTGGTTTCTAAGATCTCGAGTTCCACATCATCCGATCAAAGTAATGCTAGACCTCCTCCCCCTCGAGAATGTGGTGTGATCAGTTTTATGTTCTCAAATTGAAGGCATTGTGTCTCTTGAAAAACCACATCATCTTGATTCTTTGTTTCACTATGGAACAATATATCGGGTTTAATTTTTTTTCTTAAGTTCTTGTAATGGCTGGACTGTTAAGTTTCTCTCAATTCCAAAACATTTTTATCTGCCTATTACCAAGGAATCGAGTTGCGTGGTGGCCGAAATCCTTCTGTTGACGCCTGCTTGGTCCGCCTGTTTCAGCCATGTTTCTATTGCCTTGGTTTTCAATGGTTTGTGATTGACTTTTTGCCTGGTTTGTTGGTTATGTAACTGCACCCGTTGGCATGTCTGCATTTTATGCGTGGTCAATTGATTGGTCTCTCCTTGGTGGCAGTGGATGCGATATGTTAAGTGAGTATAAAGACCTTTGCTTGCCTCCTTTGGTGTATTTCTTTGTGAAGAGTTCTTGTGAATTAGCATATTATACTACTTTGAATTTGCTCGATCTATGAAGATGGATGTGGGTCTTGTTGTGGTGGGAGGGCGCGATCATTTCATTAATGGGCCTTGTTCACGATCCAGAATTAGCGTTTTCTTTTCCAGTTGATCCTTTTGACCTTGTTTTCCTATGTGAGATGAAATTGGGATGGTCAAATAGGATTCATCGTTGATGGAGTGTTGTGATTGTCTTGCTCATGATATGATCGATGCTTTCTTCCATTGTCCCGTTCAACTCGCTTTCTAGCACTCTCTGTCGTCTCTCCTCTCTCTTTTGGGTCCGTATAGTTTAATTATTGGGATGTAACCTCCTCGATCTCCACTATAATGGTATCTCTTGACAGAACAATTTGTGGATAGATTGGTTCTACGGTTGTTTCATGTTGTCTTTGGTGTTCTTTCATCTCTTCTTGGAGGACTCTCAACCTTCGCTTTGAACTTTCCTGTATGTTCGGATGGTTCATGTACATGTGCGTAGCTCTCACATCTTCTTCTTCTTCCAACTTTGTCTTCGTGTATGAAGTAGGTTGGTGTGGGAAATCAGTGATCACCATGTTTCTTCCAATGGGTTGAGGGTATTTTTCCTTGAAGTGGCTTCTGTTGGATCGTCAGCCTCCTCCATTGATTTCCTTTTCCACCTTGAGTCCATGGGAGTTCGAAAGAACATTTCCATGTTCCTCATTGAATTTATTTGGTGAGTCCCTAATTCTCGATTCATAGTTGGTTTCCATTGTTGGTGTACGCCTTCTCTTTGGTGGGAAATTGTCTCCTGTGTTTTTGGGATCTGGTTGTATTTCTATCACGGTGTTGAAAACCTGGGTCGACATGGGACTTCTCGATTCTCTGCCAGTCTTGATGTTCTCGATTGGTTATCCAGATTTTGATTTGAAAATGTAAAATCCTACTAGGAGTAGGATTTATTTCTCTTTTCCTTAAAAGAAAAAACAAAATCAGTGTAATTTAGCAATATTTCACTGATTCTAATTCTAATAATATTTATCCTATTTATTTGTTTTATGCACTACCATTTACATCCTATAATTTGTTCACTATTACAGATTGCTAGTTAAACTACTTAAATTTCCTTTTTACACTTTCAATTAAAATGGTGAAACTTTAGAAGAATAACTAAATCCACTAATTTTGTTTAACCTAAATGATTAATTTTTTTTAACAAAAAAAATACTTAGTTTAAACAAATTTTGTTTTTCTAAACATACAACCATTTACACCTTTAGTAAAACTTATTAGGACATTCAAATTATCTTGTTTATACACTTGATATATATATATATATATTACAATGTAACAGGAAAACAAAATAACTAAACTGTTTAATGAATATTGATTTTTTTTTTTACTTTTGTAATTCAATCGTTTAACAAACAATCTTTGTAATATAAAGTTTTCTAGTGCTAATATAAACAAAATATTTTTATGTTTAATTTATTGTTTCAATAAAAGGAATATATATATATATGTGTGTATATATATATATATATATATATATAGGGCGTCAACGGGAAGATCTCTGTCATCCCCAAAGTCTCGATTCTAATCAAAGATAACCAGAAACTCTCTCAGACGTCTGAAGCGGAATCACTCTTCGGATGTGGTTTCGAGTGACTCTGAAGAAGAGGGAGAACTCAGGGATAAGGAAGAGGATTTTATCGATGTGCAGTCTTCTAGGCAGCGACGAAATACCCGGGGCAGGGGTTCCAAAAACATATAATCTATATGTGTATAGACTTTTTGGCTGGAATGTACGAAATTTTAATAAACATAGTCATCGTACGGGGTTTAAAAAATGGTTGAAGCAACACAAACCACTTTTGGGAAGTCTCTTCGAGAATCATGTACAGAAGCCTAAGCAAGGGAAGTTTTTAAACGCTCTCCTCCCGGGCTGGGATTTTTCGGATAATTATGACTACTTGGATTTAGGGAAAATATGGGGGTTTTTGACACCCAAGTATTAAGGTATCTATCATTTCTAAGTCACTCTAAATGATTTGTTGCAACGTGGAGATGCCAGATATCTCTGAAGATTTTGTTATCTCCTTTATGTATGCGGCTAATGAGGTTAATCTGAGGAGGGATTTATGGCAGGAATTAACCGACATGTCGGAGAGCCAAGCTGTGTCAGGGAAAGCTTGGTGTATCATTGGGGATTTTAATCAAACACTATCCCCATCGGAGAACTCAGCCACACCTAATGAGAACATGGATCTGCACATGAACGAGTTTGGTAACTGCCTCAGGGATGCTTCGATGGCTGACCTAAACTACCGTGGATCAACGTTCACTTGGTGGAACAAGCGGAAATCTGCCCCAATTGCGAAGAAGCTAGACAGGATACTGGTCAACGATGTGTGGCAGGAAACCTTTCCCGCTGCAATGGGCTTGTTTGGTCCACCAGACTTCTCTGATCATGCTACTAGCTCGGTCATTCTGAACCCGACTCACCAAAGACAGAGGAGGCCATTCAAATTTCTCAATATGCTGCTAAAAAATGCAGACTTCTTACCGCTGGTGGCTTTCAACTGGTACTCCACTAATGTTGTGGGATCGTCGATGTTCCGTCTATCCAAGAAACTCAAGCGCTTAAAGGTCCAATCTGATCATTCTGCAAATCGAATTACTCGGGTATTGAGCTACAGACAGATGAAGCTCACAAAACTGTACTTTCTCTCCAAGCGGAGCTGCTGGCAAATTCTTCTCCCTTAAACGCGGAAAAGGAAAATGACGCATCCTTAAGGTGGCACACTTTGAAACGAGTTGAGGAGGATTATCTTCTTCAGAAATCGTGTGTAAGTTGGATTCGAGATGGAGAATGCGGATCAGAGAGGGACTTCTCGATTCTCTGCCAGTCTTGATGTTCTCGATTGGTTATCCTTTCTCTGAAACTCCTCCCATGTATATCATGTCGGTGTTGGAAAGGTCTCTCCTAATTGTAATTGTTTGATCTAGTTGTGCTGAGGGTGTTTGGACGATTAGGTATGCACCTCTCTTCTCTGTCTTTTGGTGGGGAGTAAGTTCTTAGATTTCAGTCTCCCACTGCTCTCAAATCTGGACAGTCTCTCCTTCCATGTGTCTGTTTGTTTAAGAAATTGTAGTGTTTCTTTAGTCTCTCATATTTGAAGTTTAGCATGATTTGATGGCAATTTGGAAAATCTAGAATTATCTCTTTTAAGATGGGTTTCAGTTCGTCGATAAAGACCCTCACTGTTAATGATCTGTTGGTGATTTCGTGTGTGTCCACAAACTCCCCAACGCATTTCCTATGTTCCTAACCACCCTTTCTTGCTAATAGTGTAGGGGGGACTTTAAATTTGGATTCAGAAGGGGATCTGGAAGGGAAATTATTCAGAGATGATGAGTTCCCATCTCTGGAGTATCACCATCCAAAAATCATATTGGTAGGGTATGTTGTCAGTGACTCTCAGGAGATCCTTTTCTTCCCGAAAGCGGATTTGGAAGCATGCATTTCCCATATCCGAACAATAGGCTTTGTTACGGATGAGGGTGGTAATGAGATCTCCTACCCTTTAAGCATTTGGGTGGATTTGTCAGGCGGCCCACCAGTGTGAGCTAGTTGTCATTTACCAGCTCGGTAGTGTTGATGTTTGGGACATCGATTCTCAGCCTTGAGTCATTTCTTTGAGAGGTAGCGATAACTTTGCCCTTCTCTGCAAAAGTGTAATGCTTTTCCATGTTTGTTCTTCGTGAAAAGTTTATTTTTCTTGGTGTAGTAGCCTTTGAGTCAGAGTTTGTTGTTGTTCTTCTGTTGAAAGGATGTTGAAGCTGATGGAATGTAAGCAGACAATGTTTCCTTTAAGAGCTTCTTCTGGTGTGTGTTTTCTTTGATGCGAGCTCCATATTGTTTCTTTTTCAAAGTGTTGAGCCTCTGTTGCTGGAGGTCTTTTTACGGTTTGGTGTTGTCGAGGGACCACCTTGGAGTGTTGTCTCGGCGCTTAGGAGCCTCATTTGCCGCAAGAGCTATGTTGGTCGGAGTTGAGCCGGAGGACCGGCGGTCGGTGCATTTTTTACCTTTTATATACTGCTTTGGTTGGTGAGAAAGTGTACTTTAATTGGATAAAAATAATCTTGTTACTGTTTTTAGATGTTTCTGCTAGGCAAACACTCTTCTTGAACTAAGTGTCTAGGAGAAAAATGTCAGTATTAATCTATGTGTATAAAAATATATGTAGTTATGTGTTTTTTTCTACCAAACAAACATTATAATACGTTTTTTTTTTTAAACTCAATATCAACTCATATTAAACCAAATAAGATACATCAGTGTTTATCATCCTCCAACAATGTATTCACCCAACAAAGCATTATAGAGTACGTCTTAAAACATTATTCTAAAAAATGTAGATTCCTTTGCAACTCTATCAACCACTTTATTACTATTTCTCCCTTGAAAGCACATTTTATGATTCCCTAAAAAAAAAAGGAAGAAATTGCACCGTATATACACGAAAGAGAGTGTATTTAAGCATATGACCAAACACTGTTGGTTTTTTTTTTAATACCACTTTTACCCCTATGTATCTAAAGATTTGTACAGATTTTCTATGTCACTAAATGAATATTTAATTGTATTCACGAATAGACACTTTCTTTAGCTTTCATTTCTTTTTCTCTCTCATCTGTTTCTTCTCCCCAAGTTCTTATTTTCTTCATCTAACTTTTAATGGCTGAAACCCTATAATCCTCCTTCGGTGATATCGACACTTCAGAGCCATTCGAATATGTGGGAGAAGCCGCCAATCCAATCTGGTGGTAGAAGCAGCCAATCCACCGATTAGGATCTCAAAGCTATTCCCAGTGACGCGGTTCTGAATCAATTCTCAATCTGATTCATGGCCAACATCTACGGCGGCCGCGCGTAGAAACGGCGTCGCGGACATGGCGGTGACGTCCACAACGACTGAATCTGCTAGTCATGATGGACTCGCAGGGGAACGGTGTGTGTCTCGTCCACGCGCTTTTGGCCTGCACCGGAGCCGTACAGAAGGACGATCTACCTCTAGCTGAAACTCTGGTAAAGCAAATCGGATCTATCGCCTCCATCCGTCGTAGAAAAGTAGCAACCTATTTTGCAGAAGCTCTCGTGCGGCGGATCTATGCCTCCGTCCGTCGTTAAGTCGCATTGATCACTCTCTTTCCGACACTCTCTAGTTGCACTTTTTTTGTGACAACGCAGATGCACTTCTATGAGACATGTCCTTATGTATATTTATTGAGTAACACATGTGTTAAGAGAATTATGCATGTGCTAACTTAATTCTTAGCTAGTAAATTTTAGGATTTGCATGTAAATGATTATGTTTGATATAAAATATACAATTTCACTAATAAATGTTTGGTTACATTATTTGTTATCATGTTAAACAAACATTTATGAGTCAAATTATATAGATTTTATATGGAACATAATAATTGGAATAAACATTTTTGTCATAAATCTTTGCAAAAAATCAACATATAACGATGTTGTTATCCTATTAAAAAAATAATTATCGGTAAATTTATATATTTTTATGATATATAATAATTTGAGCATAGAACATAAAAGTTAACTAGTTAATAACTGAGTTAACACATATTAGCATTATGTTAACATGTATCTAAATCGAGAATAAATTTGTTAGAAAACTTAATATATAAAAAAATTTATATCGTCTTGCGCGACAAATTATCGATAAACTTATATATTTTATATGTAATATAATAATTTGAATACACATTTTAAGTTAACTAGTTACTAATCAAGTTAACATGCATCATAATTATATTAACATTTATCTAAATCACTATTTCGATTAACGGAGTAAATTTGTTAGAAATATTTATTGAGTTTTTCATCAACTTGTCGTTAATATATATTTAATTTCTATTTTATTTTAGTTAAAAAGAAAGAGGAGAGAGAAGACAACAAAAAGAATGTAATTTGCGTAGAAGTCCAAAACCATAAGGTTAATATAGTCATTTTAACAGTTTTGAAATGACCTTATGTCACATCAGATATAGTCATAGAGTTTCTGCTTGTTTTATGATTATCTGCCTAATTCACTCAAAAAAAAGCTTTGTCGGATATCTTGAATGTATGTACCTAAGATTAGCCATGTCTCCTCCTCCTTTAAAGCTTTAATCACCTCTTGTGAATCTGTCTCAATAATAATATTCTTGTAATTAAGTCTCCTTACACAGATTATGGCCTATCTTAAGGCTTCAACCTATGCTTCGTGAGTTTCTTTGCACCCAACCATGCTACTTTCCCTTGGTGATCTCTTAAAACCCACCCAACTCCACACTGATCAGTTTGTTTCACCCATGCTCCATCCACATTACACTTAACTCCACCAATGGGAGGCGGCTAACATCTTTTTTACTCATGTGTTGCTTGGTTGTTCTATCCTTTTCCTTCCCTCCATTTCCAATTTACCAGCCCATTCTTCCATATCTTCTTGTGTTTTGATAAGTGTATTATTACTCAATATCTTTAATGAACAACTCATTTATGTTTTTCCACAATTTCTATAGAAACCATGGGCTTAACTTCTTAATTTCTTTCATATAAGGGTACTTTGGAATTGCCGTCATAACTCGACGAAAGTATCTCACCTCTTGGTGGTGTAGGGATTGGAAATATCGCCCTCACAGATCTAGCAAAATGGCATCATGGATACAATAAGTTAAATTTATCGAAATGATTTCAAAGAATATTAAAGCAATTCAAGTATAAACTAAATGCTAGCCAAGCCACTAAATCATTTATTATTTTTAATAAGTATATGTAATCCGTCTCAAAGCTAACATATAAAATCTCTCAAAAGACCATCTGCTTTTACATATAGAATTGAAAAACTTCTTCACCCCATATTATTTCGTATAAACCAATTTTTTATAGTTATTTTTATTTGTCAGTCACTGACGATTGCCCGCTAAATTATTGTTCGTTTATCTATTGCGGGCTGATGCTGATGATAATGACAAATAAACGAACAATAAAACGGCACACAAACTAACAATCATCCCTAAAAGAAACATTACCATTTCAGCCTTACCTTTTTCCGAAAATTGCCTGATTACCCACGTTAGTAAAACTGATCATTTAATAACAGTCTTCGTTAGCAAAAACCCTTTCCTATCCCTAAAACCCGAGTGGCCTCTCCATAGGACCGACCGTAGAAGACGGAGAACGAGGAAGATCGATTCTCGATAACCATGAGCTCCTTCAATGGAAACAGCAATATCGATAACCTCCTAATCCAAACCCTACTTGGACGCCTCCAAATTCGTCCCCCTAACTCTCACTTTCTCTCTCAATCCCTAGACGACCTCCTCTTCAAATCCGACGACAGCGACGGCGATGAAGACGGAGAAGGTCAGAACAGTCTCGATCGAGAAGAAGCAAGGCTGGAGAAAGAGCTAATCCGTGTCATCGTCTCGGGTCGAAGCGATTCTCTTAAGCCGAATTCAGGGCAGGCTGTGACGGTCAACGAACACCACATCTGCGTTGGGTTCCATGAGGATGAGGAATCGGATTATCGTGTCTGGGAATGGCATGGTCATATCATGCTTTTCGACGAAGAGAATGGGTACACGCCAGAGTATATCTACGGGAATTACTTCGAGAGGTTGCCGGTGAAGCTACCAAATCGCGGTGTAGATAAGGAGAAGAAGGAACCGAAAGAGGAAGAGGTGGAGAATTTGGGTCTGAGAGAGCTGATCGATGGCGGAGAGGCTGCTCGTGGCAGGGTTCTTCACAGGAACATCAACATCGGTTCCTCAAGGTTGATTTTTAATGACTCTGCCTATTGAATTTTGATCATTCTGTGTTATGTCACTTCTTGTGAAATCTGTACAAGTCACTAGCCATCATATTGTTAGGAGTGCTTAAGCTACTTATTGAGAGTGCAATAAAGTATTTGGTGAATCGAAGTTTTGGGCAGGTACAGACTCCGAGTTTAGTGAGAAATGTCACTGTGGTTCATGTTTTTGGGATGCTTGGTTTTCATTGATCAAATGTTGCCTAATCAAAGTTTTGGTTTTGGTTTTGGTCATTTGTAAAATATGAATTCAGTGAGAAAATAACTGTGGCTCATATGTTTGGGATGATTGTTGCTCTTAGTTTGGTAATCAGACAGATACAATACAAGCTCAGTTAGCCACCTGCCATTAATACTGTTTTTGAAATCAAATATACTCTAGGGGTTATCGTCAAAGCCTTTAGTTTGCTGATAGAAATAAATATTTGGAACCTAATAGTGCACATGTTGTTTGGTGGAGGTAGTTACAGGGTAGACCGATGTTTGGTTGTGCTTGTTGCATTTGTGACCCCAATATATGGTCATCTTTAAATGTAGATCAATTAATTAGTCTCATTTATATTAGAATGTTTGCAAGTTTTCTTGACATTGCCTGCTTGAAATCTCTTTTTCCTTTGCTGCTTCTCAACTATGATCAAAATCCATGTTTAATATTCAATGTATAGGTTCATTTCTTGCAATTTGACGATGTTCTTTCAAAGGCTGCCTTTATTAGTTGTTGTACTTCGCTTGACTTCACTGCTGCTTTTGACACGGAAATTAGTTCACAGTGTGAATAGTGAGACTTGTCTTTTGCTTCGCATACAGTTCACCATAGTTCTCAGGTGGTATTTCTTGGCAAGAAAACAACATCGATGATTTATAATTTCTTGAGTAATATGTCCAAGAACCTTAGATGTCAATGTTGTATGAATCTTCATATGATGTCCATAGATGTTCAGATATATTACATTCCGTGAAAGTTCCAAGACAATAAACATTAGACTTACGGATTGATAATCTAGTCTATAGTTGTAGTGCTAGATCTTAGTCTTGCTTTTTCATATGCAGTTCATAACCATTTTTCTCAAAGTATGTGTTAGTTTATAACCTTGTTTCACTTTAGATTCCAACTACACCTTGATTGATTTGTGTTTAGATATCGGAAAAAGATTGAATCAATCACGGCATTTACATGGTTCATGTATGTTGGCAGGGCCTAAGTTCCTAGGAGCGGCTTGGCAGTGAGAGGTGACACTGTTCGGGAAGATTTCAGATGTGCAGATAACTCGGGACAACAAAACATAACCCGTTGGTGGATTTACGGGTCTGTTCCGTTATATTTAAACCTGTAAACCCATGGGCGCATCAGTTTTCTTTTAACAAATCACCTGAAGTTGTTTCTGATCCAAACTTACAAAACATGTTGATGAAGAGAACAAAAATTACAGGATTATGGTCATTGAACCCAAAAGCTTTGAACTTTTCACTTGTTTGTTTATTTTATGCTCTTGGCTTGATAACTCATTCATTTTCAAATACTGCTGCAGCTGTAATGGAACTTCAGTTTCCGCTACAAGGATGAATATGTGAATTTGACATGAAAGCGAAGATAACTCCCAAACAAAATCAATGTGTGTCAAAATCAAAATGCATATACATTTTTGAGGTGTTACGGATCTAATAACGACACAAATAAGGGCCTGACCAGGTTATGGATCCTAGATAAAAAGCCCATCAAAACAATAGTTAAAAAGGATAGAGCCCGTGAGGTTGACTAAAAAGAAGTATAGGAGTATGAGAAATCTTGTCCGTTCATTTAAAATCTTCCGATCTACGCCACGTCATCAATCTGCGAGAAGCAGATATAACCAATAAGAGCCAGCACAAGCTTCTATATAATAAAATCTGCTCCTCCTATACTTTCATTCACAAACGCATCTATTCACTTAACATTTTACCAATCTCTCTATACTTTTAATCTCATCACTAAAAGTCATCGATAATGGCTCCTAAGGCGGCAGAGAAGAAGCCGGCTGAGAAGAAGCCAGCGGAGAAAGCGCCGGCTGAGAAGCGTCCAAAGGCGGAGAAGAAGATCTCGAAGGAAGGCGGAAGTGATAAGAAGAAGAAGAAATCGAAGAAGAGCATCGAGACGTACAAGATCTACATCTTCAAAGTCCTTAAGCAGGTTCATCCCGATATTGGAATATCCGGGAAAGCGATGGGGATCATGAACAGTTTTATCAATGATATATTCGAGAAACTCGCACAGGAATCTTCAAAGCTCGCGAGGTATAACAAGAAGCCGACTATCACGTCCCGGGAAATTCAGACGGCGGTTAGGCTTGTATTGCCCGGAGAGCTCGCTAAGCACGCTGTTTCTGAAGGCACTAAGGCGGTTACCAAATTCACAAGCAATTAGGGTTTCTTTCTGTATTTCTCATAAATCTGGTTTCAATGTTTAGAGTTTAAATGATTTTCTATCTTGATCTTTGGTTGATCTCTTTCTGAGCATAATCGTTTGTATGGAATCAGTGAGATCTTTGAATGAACAGATTTTCGTGAATATCGCTTTCTTCGTTAACAAGATCGTTAAAATTAATTTGTAGCGTTAAACTATCTCGGCCCATAATAAGTTTGGTCACAAACTATCCTGGCCCATGAATTTTGTACACGTGTACAGTTCAGATTCGTCTCTAAAAAGGCTGCCACGTCTTTCGCCTTCTGATATTATTGTTGACCTTTCTTTTGCTATAAGATAATATTGTTGTTCGGTCCTCTATTTTTTTCTCAGATTAGCTTTTTCTGTCTTCTTGTAATCTCAATTTGGATATGGTCGATCTGATTCTGGTTTCGATGATCAGACTCTAGTGGTTCTGTAACTCCGATTGATTGACTGATTGATTGTCTTAGTCGTCGTTGCCACGGATTCATAGATAGCTCTGAGATCTCTGCAATTCGTCGGATTGGATTTGTTTTTTTTTTTTCCGGTAGCTCTTCGATAGGGTTTGGAAGAGCATAGATATAATGTGGCAGAGCTCCGAGCTACTCCTCTGTTTGGTTCCTTCGTTGACATTTTATCATTCTGGTTTATGTTCCAATCGTTTGAAACCTCTTGAAAAGAGTGATTGGCGTGGTAATCTTAGTTGAAGTTTTCGCTCCTTCTTTCATTTCTCGTTAATTTCTCTTTTAGATCTTTTGTTCCCTCTCCTCCTTCGTCTGGTTTTCCTAGCTCGGTTTAAAGCTAATCGAAGAGTAAAGCTTGTGATCTCTGTGTTCTCGGACGTTTAGCTAGTGAGATTGATCTTTCGGTGTTTGTGACGTTTCGGGTGCTAGGCTTGCGACGCACGAGGTATTCATCATGTATATGAATCTTTCTTGGATAAAATGTTGTTCAATGTCGTCTGATCTAGTGACTCTTTTTTTTAGTTTTCTTGTCCTTTAGATTAGGTTAATCAAGTGCCTTTCTGTCTCTATGTATGTTCTAAAGATCTTTTACTCATGTTACTTTTGATTTTGTTCCTGGTAGTTTCTTCTGGTACAATTGGATATGAGCTCTGTCTGTGGTGGGTTGGATTACAAAGATGCAGAGTCCCACCTTACGAGCAGCTCTGCTTCCAGTCCCAATAAATGTTCTGATACCTCGAATCATATCTCTGGTACCGGATCTGATGATGCTCAAGAGTCTGATGGGGATGATAGTAGTAATATACACCAATATGTGAATGAAGCATCCACCATCCCAGAGCCGTTACCTCTCAAGTCGTCGGATGATGAAGGAGAAGACAAGAACCTTTCAACCGCATTGCAGGACATGTTTTCTGAGAATGTAAGATTCCCTATGGTTGCTATTTAACAGTCGTTGGTTTTCTTCTATTAGCGTTGTTCTTGCCCCGTTTTTGCATACCTTGTAACATCATATCCTTGGAACTTCAAAATAATCCACAGCTCTAGTAGGCTTGTGCTCATATTACTTGTAACATCTAGGACCAACTCTTTAGGCTTTAGTGTTTGATACACAAAATGCGGGGAGGAGTTAGACTAGAAATCAACCCTGGCTGAAGCATGGGCATAACATATGATTGGATAATTCACAAAACCGACTAAATGATCTGAGAAATCCTATAGGGTACCAGTATCTTTAGGCTTGTGATCATCACTATCCACTTATTTTGGTAGTTGTTTGCAACTTTTAGAACCAAAACAGTGTAGTCTTAGTCTCGTAGATGCATAAAACATATGGTTGGATAATTCGTCAAAACCCGTCTTAATTATCCGGAATATTCAATATTTCAGGCATAGGAAAGAGTATCATTCCTTGAACTTTGCTGTGTGATCAGTTCTGAAAGTATATAATAGTGTAATGCTATATCTGGGTTTCCCTGTTTATGTTGGCTGCTTTTCTGACTTTGTTACTTGTAATCCAACAATAGATGAGTGCAGTTACCGTCATCCCAGCTATTAAAGGCAGCCGAGAGAAGCATGGTAAGTCACTCGAGAAGCTGAGTGTGTCATGGGCTGAAGAAGTGTATGATCCTCCACCCTCCCTAGTCTCTCACACGAGAAACAAGAAACAGCAACAGCAGAAATCAAAGAGCAGAGATAGCTTGAAGAAGAATGGAAAGAAAGGACAAAAGGGAAACAGCAATTCATCATCATCATCCCGTGGCAGTAAAGACAAGAAATCGTCTACTTCTTCTCGGAACAAAGACAGTCGTGATAAGTTTGGATGGGCCTCGCAAATGTCTATTGTGGCGGCATCTTCTTGAATGTGTGTGGCATGACCAAGACACTTGCGTCTATCTTACTCTGTCTTCTCTCTTTCGCTTTCTTTTTTTGTTTATATATAAATAAAAGCGCTTTGGTTTGAAAACGTTTCCGTGGGTTTCAGGACCTTTATTATTGCGTATGGAACTGATTTTGTTGTTACAATAATTACCACTAGTTTTGTCTTTTGTGAAGCTACCCCGGGAAGGTTTCTTGTTTTGATTGTGTATGTGATTTAAAAGGTGTGCACTATAGAGACATACTCCCTCTGTTTTTTTTTTTTTTTTTTTTTTTGGCTCAAACAACAATTTCATTCAACCAATTGTGTTACAACTCTGTTTTTCTAGCTCCACTTGAGAGCTAATCCACGAGGGCATAATAGAATACAACTTTGGATCATTAGTCTCGAATGAGAGAGATTCCTTAGCTATTCTATCTGCTACACTATTTCCTTCTCTATACTGGAAAACTACCTTGAAAAGGCTCTGATGGTGCATCATTTGGATTAAGTCTTGAAAGATACCGCTTATCGCTGGCCATGTTTCACCATCATTTATCAGCTGTGCTAGGGTCTTTGAATCCGTTTCGAACAATACCTTCTTGTACCCAAAACTGCTTATGACCTTCATTGCCCATCGTAAAGCTTCAGTTTCGGTTTCTAGCACAGACTTTAGTCTCGGTAGTTTTCGTCCTCCTATCCACACAGCCTTGCCCGTATGATCTCTTAGAATCCATCCTATGCCGCATCTTTCTTTGTTTTCAGCCCATGTTCCATCAATGTTACACTTCAGCCAATTCTCCGGCGGTGGTTTCCATTTTTGATCTCGGGCATTAGGCATGTGACTCTTCTTTTCAACCTCATTCGCATGGACACATCTGCTCCATTCATCCTTGTCCTCTAAGGCTTTGTTGATGACTGCTAGAGGGTCATATTCTACAGCCTTGATGACTAAGTCATTGCGGTTCTTCCAAAGTCTCCATAGTATCCATGGAGTAGAAGTTCCAACTTCCTTTTCATACGGATATCCTTGAGCAGAGGTCATAGCTCTGTAGAAATTATCATAGAGGGAGCTCGACCATTCACCACCTGTAGGAGCAGGCAGCGGAGACAATGCCCATACTTGTCTGGCAAAGGAGCATTGGAATAACATGTGGTTGACCGTCTCCATTCTATCCTGGCATCTTATACAATCCGCTTCACGTAGGAGGTGTTTGTATTGTAGGTTTGCAGCAATTGGCAGACAGTTTGAGATGCATTTCCATAAGAAATGCCTTATTTTGGGGTTCGTGTCAGCACTCCATACGAGTTGGTACAGGGGTTCAAGGCTCGGCTGATCAGCAGCTTTTGACATCCTGTCTTTGTTTATCACGTTCATTTGAACCCAATAGCCTGACTTCACTGTATAATGCCCAGACCTAGTGAATTCCCAAGAATAAGAGTCCAAGCTATTTACTCCACCAAGCCTTATCTCCACAATTCTCTTCTTATCCTCTCCTAGTACTAGATCATCAATGACTTTCAAATTCCATTCTTTTCCTCCGGGTAAGATGAGATCACTGACCTTTTTTATTCTTGATGTTGTTTCATAGTTGCACCGGGCAATCCATTTGGTGTTGGTAAGTGGTTTTGCTGGCTTTAACCCCAGCCAAGGTTCCTCCCACAAATTGGTACTTTTACCGTTGCCTATCACCACTTTTGCTCCCTGTTTGATCAGCTCTTGGGCCGCATGTATGCTTCGCCACACGTAGGATGGCCGTGATCCTAAAGGAGCAGTAAGAGGGTTCGAGTTTCGATAGTACCTCGCCTTATAGACCCTCGCCAGAAGAGAATCTGTATTGGTGATTAGCCTCCATAGTTGCTTGCCTAGCATTGCCAAGTTGAAGGCTTCAATATCCTTGAATCCCAATCCTCCCTCCTTCTTTGGTCTACTTAAATAGTCCCAAGCTTTCCAATGGCAACCTCGTTTTTCTGAGCTTGTTCTCCACCAGAAATCCGCAATCAGAGAAGCTATTTGTTTGCATACCGTTTTGGGGAGAAGAAAGCAAGCCATAGTGTATGTTGGCAAGGCCATCACTATCGTTTTGAGCAGGATCTCTTTTCCTCCTGGAGTGAGATATCGGTTTTGCCAGCTTCCAATCTTCCTTCCCATTTTGTCTTTCAGATAGCTTAAAACCGAGACCTTTGCTCCTCCAAACTGCTCGGGTAGCCCAAGATAGATTCCATCTCCTCCTTCTTCTTCTATCCCTAATCTCTTCTTGATCTCTTCTCTTTTCTCACTCACCATCATCTTTCCAAAGTAGAGGCTTGATTTCTGGTAGTTGATTCTTTGCCCTGATGCCAAACAGTATTTTTCGAGTATTGCTGATAGATGATCAATTTCGCTTCTACTGCCTTTACAATAGAACATACTATCGTCAGCAAAAAGGAGGTTTGAGATGGCTGGAGCTCCTCTTGCAACCTTTAAACCTGTGATCAAATGCTCCTGCTCTGCCTTCAACATCATCCTTACCAGGATTTCTGTGCATATAACAAAAAGATAAGGGGACAAAGGGTCCCCTTGTCTTATTCCTCTGGATGGTTTAATGTTTCCATAGTTCTTCCCATTAATCAGCACAGAGTAGGACACTGTTTTCACACAGTTCATAATCAGATTTATCCATTCCTTCACAAATCCCATTTCTTCCATAGCTTTCTCTAGAAAACTCCACTCCACCCTATCAAAAGCCTTAGATAAGTCAGTCTTAATTGCAATAAACTCCTCAGCGCACTTGTTCTTAGACTTTAAGGCATGGAGAAGCTCATGGGCCAGCAAAATATTATCTGAGATGAGCCTTCCTTTGACGAAGGCAGCTTGAGTTTCAGATATGATCTGAGGAAGGACTTTCTTCAACCTATTGGCCAATATCTTGGCAATAATCTTGTATGATACATTGATGAGGCTTATTGGTTTGTATTCAGCCATCTTAGTGGCACCAACCTTTTTTGGTATGAGACAAATGGCTGTCTTGTTGGTTTCTTTGTCCATGACTCCCGTTGTCATAAAGTCATTCACCATCTGAAACACATCCTCTCCAATTACCTCCCAGAATTGCTGAAAGAAAAAACATTTCATGCCGTCTGGACCTGAGCATTTGTAGGGGTTGATGTCAAATACAGCTCTTCTCACTTCCTCTCTTGTCAGGGTAGCCATGAGCATCTCATTCTGCACTTGTGTTACTGCTTTCCTGCTATCTCTGACCATATCAGCCTGCTCTATTCGTATGCCAATATCCTCGGAGGCGAAGAGAGTTTTGAAATAGTTTTCTGCTATTCTGCCCAAGTCCTCCTCTCTGTGCCATTTAGTTCCTTGTTCATCAGTCAAGGAGTGAATGTGATTGTGGGCTCGTCTGGCCTTAGTAGCAGCGTAGTAGAATTTGGTACTTCGATCCCCGGAATTGACCCATGTGACTCTACTTTTCATCTTCCAGAAGGCTTCTTCATTTCTGTACTCCTCACTCAGTTCCTTTCTTAGTCTTTTCATCTCGCTTGGTTGATATGTAGGGGCCTTAGACAAACAATCGATTGCGTGATGAAGCTCCTGGATTCGAATGGCTGAGTTTGACTGATTCTTCCTTTTCCATTTGGAGATTGCTTGTCTGCAATATCCTATCTTTTCCCTCAGATTTGCTCTCTCCTACTTGTTTATGTTTCTCCATTCGGAACTGATTTCTTCTTTGAAGCCTTCTTTTCCTATCAGGCGGTGATCATATTTGAAACCAGCTCTTTTCCGCATTTGGTCTCCCAACAAACTCGTCAATATTGGGATGTGGTCAGAACAAGTCCTTGGTAGGTAAAAGACTCTAGCCTGCGGAAACATTTCTAGGTAAGCTTGATTTGCAACTGAGCGGCCTAGTCTGCATTGAACATTCTCATTACCCCTTTGTCCCGACCAGGAGAAATGATATCCTGAGTGCTTCATCTCCCACATACCACAAGAGTTGAGCATCTGTCTGAACTCATAACAGTCTTCCTCTTTTCTATTTACTCCGCCTATCTTCTCATCTGGATCCATCAACTCGTTAAAGTCTCCTGACATCATCCATGAGCCTGTTCTTTCGACTCCTATGCGTGATAAACCTTCCCATACCACTCCACGCTTTTGTTTGACAGGTTCTCCATACACACATGTTAAGAAAAATTCTTTGTCTTGCCAATTAACCAAAACATCAATCCATCTTTTATTAGCCTTAATAATCTTAACAGAGCATACATCCTTCCACATAATAGCTAAACCTCCACTCTTTCCAGTTGGTTCTACAGTAAACAAATCATAAAAACCCATGTCTTCAACTAACTTTTCCATGTACCATCTTTTGTTTTTTGTTTCACTGAGGAATACAGTCTCAGGGAGATACTTTCCATGTAACTCCTTGAGGCGTCGAATTGTAGGGAGATTTCCCACTCCCTGACAGTTCCAACATAGTATCCTCATTGTGATTTCGAAGGGTTGGTATTAACCATCAACCCTTCTTTCGAAATCTTTCCACTATTACCAGCCACATCATTAGCAGAGTGATTTGGGAAATTTGCTGCCATACTAGCAGAATGAGCTACCATGGTGGTAGAGTGTTTCTTTGAATCTGAGCTTCTTCTTTTGTCTTCCGGAGAAGGAATACCAAGTCTTTGAAAGACTGATGATGAAGCTTGTTTGACGTCGTCCTCGTTTCTCCTTGCCTTCTTAGTGGTTCTCTCATCACTATTACTCAATCTTCTCTTTCTGAGTGTTGCAAGGTCAATTGATCCTTGTATTGGGGAGCTCTTGCCTAGTCGTTGGAAAACTCCCTGCGAGGAAGAGCTCTGCATTATTTCTTTTCCGTACCTCTTTTCTTCAGAGTTGCTTCTCGCTCCACCCAATCTCTCGAAGACACTAGGAGTCTGGCTATTATTTCCAGAGTTTGAACTTTCTCCAAATTTAACCAAGGGGGTTTTCTCAGCTTCATCGGTTTTCAGATTAAGGTAAGATGAATGAACTGATTCTCCACCGCTTGCTGAGTTTCCTCCAAGGCCTTGGCCCCCCGAATGTGAGTTGTCTGTGATCTCCTTCCTTTTCCATATTTGCTTCACTGACTTAGCTGATTTAGCTCCTCGGGCATTTGGTCTTGGATCCCTTGCACTATGAGTTCTTCTACTTCTGTACTCCTGCTTATTGACTGCTTGAGATCTTCCTTCCTTTGATGTCAGATTAAAGGTCCTTGGGGTTACTTCTTTTTCCAGCGTGTCTGACTTCGTCTCGCACACCTTAGCTGTTCCTTTACTCTTGTCTCGGCTTCTATACTCTTCTTCCTCAGTAGTAATCTGGTCAGGGCAGTGGTTTTGATCATGTGTAAGACGCTTACATAAAAAACACACCTTTTGTAGCTTTTCATATTCCAGTGTTATCTGGACTGCTTCTCCTGTTCTGAATCTAGCTACCTTCCTGAACTGAAGAGGGGCGTCAGCTTTTACCCACGCGTGAGCACGAACGTACTCCAAGGAGTCCGAGTTCTTCGCATGAAGCTCTACCTTGTCAACTTTTCCCCATGGTTCAATCAGACTAGTGATTGCCTGATTCTTCAACAGATGTATCGGCATCCCTCTTATGCGTATCCAGAAGGGAACAAGGTTAAGAAAATCTGCTCCTGGGGTATGGCTCCATCTGTCCAGCGACACTATCCATCCATTAACAAACCAGGGGCCTTTCGTGAGGACAAATTGCAAATCTCTTTCAGAATCGAAGATGAACTGCACTCTATTTTCGCCAACTCCTCTACCTCTGGTTCTCTCTTCAAGCCCCCATATCGGTGGTAAAGCTTTCACTAGGCCTCCTATTTTATGGACTGACGGATTTAGGCACCTGACTATGACGCTTAACGAGTTTTCTTCAATGAGATCTTCATTTTCTAGATCTGGAATATCAACAGGATCTCCTTGCCCAAGTAAATCACATTCCTTGAGCTCCTCGAACAGTGTGAGCTCCTTCTTCCTCCTCGGTCGTGACATCTTCCGAGATTAAGTACTAACAGACCGAGGATACTCCTACGAGTTAGCCGATAGCAGATTCGTTTAACACCTTCCTCTTAGTATGCACGATGAGCGAATCTGAGTGCAGATTAGGGATTTAGATCTGGAAATCAAGCTGCCGCCTTAGAGAGAGAGAGGCGAAAACCCTAGCCATTTCTTCCATAGAAATGCTTTATATAGAAATAGAGGAAAACACGACAATTAGTAGACTTTTAGATTTCATCACTCCCTCTGTTTCTTTAAGATACATGTTTTAGACTTTTCACACTTATTAAGAAAAACATTAATGCATGGTTATAAATTGCATCATTTTTTGTTATACACAATTTTCCATAACTTTAAACCAATAGTAATTCAACAAACTTAATTAATCTTTTTGAAGTTTACATTTTGTCATTATTAATTAACAAAAGTTACATAGAAAATCTAAAACATCCATCTTTGTGAAACAAATTTTTTTTTTAAAACATGTATCTTTAAGAAACGGAGGGAGTATAACTTAATTCTATGTGTTAGAACAAACAAACGGTTAGATCTCCTCTTTTGGCTTTGCTTAGTTTTCTTGCCAGTATGTTTCTTAATTCTTACGTTACGTCCTATCTTTCCCGATGGTTATAGTCTTGTAGATAGTTATTTTGAAGATACACCGAAGCTTTAAAAGAAACAAAGATCTTAGTATGACTTGTTTTCGACGTCAAAAAAAAGTATGACTTGTTTTGATTATAAATGCTTCATCTTTAGTTAAATTCCTTCCTTTACAAAAAATGCCACATGTCTAAAACCTCTCCTGTGTCAACCCCTAAAATCTAACGTTCTTTGATTAGAGTTTTGTACAAAAAAAAACAACAGAGGCACACAAGAAATGACCCTTCTGCAAAAAGCAAACCAGAACTGGATTTCAAAGTGGCGAGAAAAAAGAACGTAAAGGATCCCAAAAATCCAGATGAAGCTTTAAAAAAAATCACCCAAGAGAGATGATATCAGATGAGTGAAGTTGATTCCGAAAATCTCGGCACTTTCTTCTCCAGCATCGATGTTCCCTTGAAGATTGTAAGTTGCACTTCTCTCTGGTACTTCTGCAACTGCAAAAAAAAAAAAAAAAAAAAACACAAACACCATTGTTACTCCTCTTTCATCATTTTGTAACAAAAAGTGCTTAACCATTTGATTAAAACATCATTAAAGATTGTGCCACGAAAGAAGTGTATACTAGTAAGTATAGTAAAATCGTTTTAGACCAAACTTGACGTACTTGCTGTTCAGTCATCTTTGTGAAGCCAAATTTCTTTGTCCAGATAGACTCGGCTTCTTCAGCTGCTGGGAGAAGCAAGTTCTCAACATTCAGAGAAGATAGAAGATTCTCAATGCAACCAAACAGTCCTTGAAAGTAGCCCTATACAACAACCATAGCCAAATTGGTTTTGTTACGTTATTAAAGAATCCGACACAATGGAGAAACATGAGATGTATAAAAAGCTTACCCTTCCTTGATACTCTCGGCTTGTAGCTACCATAGGAAGCTCCGCAACTTTCTGACCAAATATCCTAAGCAGCGCAGCAGAAACAACAAGGGAGCTAAACATGCATCATCAAAAAGAAGAGGAAACAATTAGGATCCCAATAGGAGATAATGCATCAATAATAGCAAACGTACTTCACCATCAGGACCAAGCAGTACATTCCTCCAAACTCCTGGCCTGATATATTTCTCCTGTAAATTCGTTGGACCAGGAATGATCAACTATGTACTATCAAAACATGAATGAACAGGAAACTGAGTTTATAGCAGTACAGCTTACCCATAGACCATGACAGGAATGAGATCACGACCAGACTTTGCCACTATGGGATCAAAACACTCCTGGAAAAGTATAAAAGCAAACATGTTTGCTATATTTGTGTTCCTAAAGTAAATTTACAAGCCAGACAGTACTCAAAATGATTGGAGCACATGCATAAGTCAAGGCATACCCTGAAAATAGTAGCCGTTCGTGAAAGCAAGTGTTCATGCTCTGGGCATCGACTTTTTCCACTAAGCATCATCCATTCCACAGTATCTCCATTGTCGGTATATATTCCTTTTTCTCTGTACTTTCTACTTATTGTGTCCAACAAAAGCGTGGGCATAGTTTGTGGCCCACAGGAAACAGAACTCTGAAGAGCCGTGTGAATCCTGCTGCAGTCACTACAGCAGAACCATTTATCTTGCGGGATTCCCTACAGCAATCAGGAAATAAGTTTGAGAACGGTTCAATGATCTTGTCAACACAAAAGACTGGAGTCAACCTTACGGAACTTACTTTCAGATCACAAAGCTCGTTCTCCCTGAGACAACCGACGTGGTACTCTTTCTCACACTTGAAGAGAAAAGAGTAAATGGCCGTTAGACATGATAGAAGTTGCTAAAGGAAAACTTGGATAAAAAAGACCAGACACAAGAAGAGTACCTGGTCGCAGAGAATAACTGTCCTATCATCAAATTTCCCAACGCTAAAATCATGGGACCTATCAGAGATGGGAGTAGAATGAATAAGCAGGTTGGAGAACATATATATGACAAAATCAAACTATATGTAGGTACACAACCAACCTGCAGAACACACAACCACCAATTTCACTTTCTGGTGCTTTAACAACTCTTGTCGGTCTTATTACTATCGGCTTCGAATTAGGATCAGTAGCAATAGCCGTTTTACAAGAGATAGGTCTATCATTGCAGCTTGAACAGTACCACGTACCTTCAGGCATAGATTGAAATCTCAAGCATGCTGCATATGAGAAAGGTCATGAAATATTAGAATCGGAGAACAGCCCGGGAGATGATATCAAAGGAATGCTAATCTTTAAAAACGTCTCATACGAAATTAATCTATAATTTGAGCGGAAAGAAAAACACGCATATATAAGTAATTCCTTTGACGTTATGCTTGAAAAAAAAAATCCTAGAAACATGTGCTCAAAATTCTTATTAAAAAGGTGTATATACGCAATAGTAGGACGAACGAGCAAGCCCACCTGTATGAAACGCTTGAGGACATCCAGCACAGAGTAGCAAATCTCCACCGTCGCCACAAATAGAACACATGTCATCACTCTCACCAGTTGTAATGACATGGCCATCAGCCAATGACAGGGCTATGTCATGCAATGACAGTCCGGAAGATATGCAGATATGACGATAACTGCAAGAGAATTAAAACTTCATACAAGTCTTATAATATTAGTGCAAAAAAAACACATTGTTACTAGAAAACTCACGGTTGTCGCCTAATAGACATTCCAGCATGCGATTCAAATTGTGAAGGGCTGATCTGTTGTTAAGAAACACGATAAAATATGTATCATTTTGTATTTGGAAAAAAATATGAGTATAAAGGCCAATTTACATAGTCACAGCATCCAGCATCTTACCATTCTGTCGCAGCAGCTACATACTATACCACTTCCTTGCTTGTAACCCTGCAGTAGATTCTGTAAGAAAAGCAAGTGTTAGCAAAGCCAAAAAAGCTTAAATTTGCACTAATAATAAACAGAATAATTCATTAAGCCTACGATAACAAACCTTTCCTTTCATATAGTAAGCCAAATCGGTCCCATCTGGTAGCCCATTTGGCAAAAACAGCCTACGGTGTAAATCATTGTCCCTATAAACATATGATTGCATTTTTTGTCATCACCGAGGGATTGCATCTAAAGAATGGATGTGAACAGGGGCAAGCAAATAATGAGATTCAAAAACGCAATACAAACCTCTTCCTATTGCCGCCTCCAGGAACTTTCTTATGGTAACCCGAACCAAACATATAAGAGGGAAGCCTACAGGATCAACAACCAAGTAAATTTCCTATTTTCATTAATCAAATACAACAGAAGGATAAATGGAACT
The DNA here is from genome assembly GCA_030180135.1 of Orychophragmus violaceus. Classification (NCBI taxonomy): domain Eukaryota; kingdom Viridiplantae; phylum Streptophyta; class Magnoliopsida; order Brassicales; family Brassicaceae; genus Orychophragmus; species Orychophragmus violaceus. The sequence continues at coordinate 12,988,093 of CM058234.1, read as the reverse complement.
TAGATACCTACGCAAGAAAATAGAGGAACGTACTTCTTTACTTTTGGCTTTTGTTCGTCTAGTGTGACCTTTGTACATACTTTCTTTCTAAAACAATTGGTCTCTGGGAAACATGGAATTTGACTCTCATCAGGAGATCGACCAGAACCAGGATAACTGCAACTTTCATAACAGTAACTTTAACCATGTTAACCCTCTTATTAAAATGAACAGCTATACAACAAATCTGTGACAGATTCCAGAACAAGTAATAACAAAAGTAGGAGGTCAAAGTACCTGACAGGGGATTGAAACGAATTCTCCATGGTATGATTCCAATCATCTTCAGCCATGTTATTATCCTGCTGGCGACTTTCTGAAGAACAGAAAAGTAAATCAGCGATTTATCAGAATAGTCAATCTATGTACCTTTGGGGATACAACACAACTCTTTAGAAAGTAAAAGAAGACACATGAAATTCCATTGAATCCACTTATAAAATGCTAGGATCATTCCGAGAAAACAATACAGAGTAAATCCACCAAGAGACTTAAATACCTTTCCAAGCCTGAAAGCCTTCCTCACTCAGAGCAGAGCCCGCCACTTTTCTTATCACCTGTTCAAGAACACCAACAGGAGTAGTCTTCAGCTCTTGAACTACGTTATAAACCGACCTTCCATTCTCCAAATATATGTGATTATTAGGGTGCTTCGTTTTTCTACCAGCATGCTTCTCAAATTCATAGGCACCTTGAACCTTTACACACAAAAAAAGTATGAGACAGTTATAAAAGATTGAAAAAATTCACGCAGTAAAGCCACATAAGAAAACAATATAAAGAATCCCAAAAAGCAAACTTACTTTCGTGAAATTGCACGCAGTACAGCCACACAAATACCCACCCGAGTAGATTATCCCGTCGAGCTCTCTCTAATGACCATTGAAAGCAATATAAGAACAGATATAACCTACAAAATGAGGATATCCAACACAAAGAAAACGAACTTACCACAGGTGAGTTTGAAATGTACTTCACCCGAGCACCATCAAGAATACCCGTCAACAACAGCTTCTTCACATTAGATATGACGTCGCTAACTATCTTCTTCGACTTATTCACACCTAAAGTTGTTGGAGCTACATTTGAAAAAGCACCCTCCCATGTATGCTCCTGGATCATGGGGAAATCACAGAAAGCCTCCTCCTTTGGTTTACTGAGCTTAAACGTGATTTTCCTTATCCCGGTTGTGCTAAGATGCTTTGGAATCTCCAATACGAAACTAGACGTTACCGCATCACTCGATGGAGAGCCATCTGCTAGCGATGCACCGTATTCACTGTGTTTCCCATCGCTAATAGTCTCACTGGAACCAGAATCACTGCCAGAACAAGACCCAACGCGATCATCTGAACTCGATTTAGCCGCATGTGTAGTGACATCGCGGAAACTGGAAGTATTATCCACCGGAGACGCGGCTGGATTTGATATTTCCGACCTAATGTCATCGTTAGAAGCTTCTCTCGCTTGTTTCTTGTTTGAATAGAGCTCTCCTTCTTCAATACACAGACGGTCTCTCTTCAATTCGTTCTTCGTTGATGGATTCTCCTCAGCCATGTCTCCTTCCATTGGCATCTCCAGAAAAACTGCTTCTTCTCCCATTCAAACAATGCTCGAGAAAACAGAACCTTGTACTGTGACTGAGACCGGTAAGGCTTGAAACAATTCGAAATACAAGTCCGGAGGTACAATGATATAGCGAATCCGATCCGGAAATCACGTAAACTGGTTCCAATCCTAATCGAAGAAGAAACTGTCTGGCGATTTGGGATTTTTTTCCACTCCTTCTGAAACCAAAAATCGAATGGAGAAAGAACAAGCTTGAATGTATGGATTTAGTAAACCTAATTCACATCTGTATACGGATTTATCAATATTCACATCAATCTCGTAAGAACAGAACGGAGTCGAAACCCTGAACTCGACCAGAATCGACAGTTTGGAAGAATTTAGGGGGAAACTCTAATGAATCTAAGATCTGCAGAAAACGATTGAAAAAAACGATTTCGAAACAAATCAGGGAGTAAGATTGAGAGGGAACCAAGGAGAACGAATTGGGGGTTAGGGTTTCGGAAGTGAGATAAGAGGGGAAATAGAGCGAGAGAGAAGCATGGGGAGATAGGAGAGAGAACGTGCAACGCGGCAACGAACCAGAAGGGAAAGCTTTAATTAGCGGTCCTTATTTAACTTTTTTAAAGAGACAAGGTAAATGACCAAGGACAATATTTGTTTCCTTTTTTTCTTCACAGGACAACTATTTCTTCAAATGACCAAGGAGTATTATTTAAAAAAAAAATTTGACATTGGACAAAACAGTTTAGGTAAGAAATATTTAGACATATTAAAATGATATTTTTTACCCAATAGTTTTTTTTTTTTGAATAACGATTTTTTTTTACCCAATAGTTTAAAGATTCCGAAATACTTATCCAGTTTTTAAAAATTACCTTGTAATATTTATACAAGAAAATATTTTTATTACTTATATCGATATAATACATGATAAACTAAGTTTTGGGGTCTGTATTTTCGGGTCTTGGATTGATGAGTATATCATTTGGGTTTCAGTTTAGCCTTATTTCTTTTTTTCGCTATTCACACATTTTGGTGTTTCAAATTTTTTTTTGATTTCTTAGCTTGCAGTCTTTGGTTTATTATGGGGTTGATTGGTTGCGGTTGTATCAACTGTAGAGAGCCAAAAATTTGTCTACAGTCAAGCGATCAACCCAATTAAACTTTTCTTTTTAAAAGTTCACAGCCATAACAAACCAAAAGTGGAGGTAGAAAACCATTTTTTCACATTCCCAAAAATTGTGCTTTATAATACTTTTGATATAATCTCTCTCTCTTTTAATATATGTATAATAACAAATATTTTTGTGTCATCATTGGTATACACATATTATATAATACTATTCATATTGTGTGTTTTTATATATCATATGCACGTATATATAACATATATAGAATTACATATTCATAATAAATAAAAAATTTATTAAAGCATAGAAAATTACTATTTCTTATGCAAATTATATTGCAATGTATATATTTTACACATTATATTATCTACTTATTGCTACAAAGTTTTATCAAATATTTATATAATTTAGTATTTGTTTTAAGTGATAAATTTAATAAAAATAAAATAAAGAGCACAATTGATATTCACCACTTTTAATTTAAAAAGTCAGAACTAAAATCCTACAGTTACAGCTAATAAACCTACATCTACTGTTTATAAACCTACAGCCTAAATTCTACAGCCGAAAATGTAAAGCTACAGCTATAACTAATCATGTCCATGGTTTTTTGTGTGCCTTTTTCAGTCGGGTTTTTTGTTGGTTTCGTCATGTTTTTGGTGGTATTCAGTTGGTTTGGCTTAGGGTTTCTCCATTTTTGTTAAGGTTTGAGATTCATTTGTGTTGCAACCATATCCGGCTAGTTTTAATTCCTTCTTGTCGGGTTATGAAGTGTGGATTCTTTTAATCTGAGAGTGTGTCTCTAAGTAGCTGCAAATTAAGAAGATAATGTTATCGTTTGGTGGACGGTGGACAACAATGATAAATCTCGCTCAAAAATCTTCATGGGTGCTTTAGATTGCAAGTTTGGTTTGTCAATTCTTAGTTCTGGATTTTCATCAAATTTGCTTGTTTTAGTTGTAGGTTTTAGTTCCCTTTCATAGGATTTTCTTCAGGAAAAATGTATTTTCATCGGTTTATATTTTCGGGGATATTCCGTTATTTCGCCGCTTTAACTTTTCTCTTTAAAACTTAATCCGAAGTTTTTTATAGTCTTTGTAACACCAACACATTTCATCAATGTATAATTTCATATGATAAAAAAATCGATGTTCTATTTTGCATAGTAGACGAAAAAGTTATTCATTTTTTTAAAAATTTCATCTTCTAAATTGTTAATAAATTCGGGTTCGATAACCAAAAAATAAATATTTTACCAAATCCTTAAACCCCTTCGTTGTCTCTCCCCTCCATGTTAGAAACTCACATCATCTCTCTACTTCAAACAATGGCGCTCTCCTCCTATCTCAAATTATATCCATTTTCCATCTCCAAGCCATAACTCTAACCCAACAATCCTTCTATCTCATTTTCACTCCTCCTTCTTCCGTTGTCTCATTCGCTTTCCCTCACTCTGCCGCTCTCTACTCTTCCAACGTCAAGCTTCTTGACTCCTTCTGCAGCCAGCCCGATGATTTTGCCGTTGTCCGCCTCTTCGATTTAGCCTCCAAGCAGTCCAATAGGTCTGGGCAAAATAACCGGACCCGAAACACCGAACCGAACCCGAACAGAGAAAGTAGAACCGAACCCGAATCCGAACCGATAAAATATCCAAACAGGTCCTAAACTTTTATATCCGAAGAACCGAAACTGAACCCGAACCGAACCAAGAACCGAATGGGTACCCGAAATATCCGAATTATAATTATATACCCAAAATGTTAATTATATTTAGATTTAATATAACAAAATTATCCAAAATTATAATTATAAACTCAAATATATTAGTTATTTTTAGACTAAAATAACTAAATTACCAAAAATAAACAAAATATATGGAGTTTTTTTGTTATATTTGTTATATTTGTTCAAATTTGACAAACTTTTATTTTAATATAATCAATTTTATTTTTGTTTTATGTTTTATCGGGTACCCGAACCGAACCCAAATGGTACCGAACCGAATCCGAACAAAAATTCTAAAATATCTGAATGGGTCTTATATGTCTAGACCCGAATACCCGAAAACCCGAAAGACCCGAACCGAACCCGAACGGATATCCGAACGCCCAGGCCTACAACCCAATTTCTCCCTCACACTGCTCTCTACGAGGAGATCCTACTCCATCTAGGCCGATCCGGTTCGTTCGATGAGATGAGGAAGATTCTGGAGAACATGAAGAACTCGGGCTGCGAAATGGGTACATCCCCTTCTTGATTTTATCAGAGAGTTATGCTCAGTTCGACTTGCACGATGAGATTCTAGGTGCTGCTTATTGGATGATTGATGAATTCGGGTTGAAACCTCGTTACCCATTTCTACAACCGGATGATGAATCTTCTCGTTCACGGTAACGATATGAAACTTGTTGAGATTGCTCACGCGGGGATGAGGGTTTGAGGGATTAACCAGATGTCTCCACGTTTAATAATTCTGATCAAATCTTTGTGTAGAGCTCATCAGCTTAGACCTGCTATTTTGATGATGTAGGATATGGCCAGTTACGGTCTGGTTCCTGATGAGAAGACGTTTACAACGATTATGCAAGGCTACATCGAAGAAGGTGACTTGGATGGTGCTTTGAGAATCAGAGAACATGTGGTTGAGTTTGGGTGTTCTTGGTCTAATGTGAGTGTTAATTTTATTATTCATGGTTTATGCAATGAAGGAAGAGTCGAAGACGCTCTCAATTTCATTCAAGAGATGTCGAATGAATGCGGGTTTTTCCAGATCAATACAAGTTTAACCCGTTGGTTAATGGATTGTGTAAATCATGTCGAAGAAGCCATGGAGCTTGCTCGTGTTCTCTCCAGCAAAGGGATTCTTCCAGACGTTTGTACATTAAAATCTTTTAATCCAAGGTTTGTGTTTGACTAGGAATCACCGGGTCGCGAGGGAGTTGTTCGAAGAGATGAGGATCAAAGGATGTGAGCCTTGAAAAGTTCACATGCAACATGTTGATTGATAGCTTATGTTCTAAAGGGAAGCTAGATGAAGCTCTGAACATGGTTAAACAAATGAAATCGAGTGGTTGTGCACGGACTGTGATAACTTACAACACTTTAATTGATGGGTTTTGCAAAGCCAACAAGACTAGAGAAGCTGCGGAGATATTAAATGAGATAGAAGTACATGGGGTTTCAAGAAAATCGGTGACATACAACACACTCATCGATGGGCTTTGTAAAAGCAGTCGAGTAGAAGATGCAGTTCAACTCATGGATCAGATGATAATGGAAAGACATAAATCTGACAAATTCACATACAATTCACTTCTAACACATTTCTGTAGAGGAGGTGACATAAAGAAAGTTTCAGAGATCGTGAAAGCTATGACCTCAAATGGTTGTGAACCAGATATTGTGACATATGGAACCTTGATAAGCGGTTTATGTAAAGCTGGTAGAGTTGAAGTTGCAAGTAAGCTTTTGAGGTTAATTCATATGAAAGGGATTGTTTTGACACCGCACGCTTATAACCTAGTGATTCAAGGGCTGTTTAGAAAGAGAAAAACAATGAAAGCTATAAATTTGTTTAGAGAAATGCTTAAAAAGAGTGAAGCCGGACCGGACACAGTTTTTACAGAACTGTTTTCTGTGGGCTACATAATGGAGACAGACCAATCCGTGAAGCAGTGGATTGATTCTGTCTCATATAGGTTGAAGATCTGCAGGAATCTTTGTTATCCCAGCTGTCCCATCCTCCATTATTGTTTCTGTTCCCGCCCTAAGCCAACAGAGGCTTCTTATGCGTCCTAGCACCTCCGCAGCCACTGCTAATTATTTCCTTAACGACTAGCAAATCCCTCCATGGCCTACCTTCGGCCAAAGTCTGGATCCGGTCACGATACACGGAGGCAGCATTGGGATTGTACTTGAAAATGATATATGTCTCCTTAGGGATTCCGTACTGCCCGAGGAAATTGTTGTGACAATAGGTTTGTGAAACCCAATCTCAATTTTAAAATTAATGTATTGTGTATCTTAGTTTTATTTCATGTTGTAAAGTGTATAAAAAGATAGTTTTTTGTGTATCTTCTTGACAAAAAAAAGAAAGAAATTGAACAAAGAAAAAAAATAGAATCATAGGTATTTGAAAAAAAAAAATTGGATAAGAAAGTTGTGACAATAGGTTTGTGAAACCTAATCTCAATTTTAAAATTACAGTGTGTCTCTTCAAATCGTCTTTCTCCTCTTTCCCGGTCGCATGCATGTTGAATCCTTTCATCCTTCTTTCCCGATTCTAGTTCGCGAGTAATTTTTATCATATTCACTACTAGGGTTTTGATCATGTTTCTATTAATCAATCTTCTTCATTCTGACTAATATGATTTCGCCTTTTGCTTGTAGATGATGCTCAGAGATTCATCATCAGGGAGGTCAGCCTGAAGACGTCTCACTCAGACTCGCATCCCTCCTGGCGCCTTGAGGTCTTCGACCTCCTCAGCAACTCGCCATCCGCTTCCGTCAATGGAGGCTGTGATGAGCTCACCTGACAGACACAACATGCCTCATATTCATCCCGAGAAGCTTAATGGAGCCCTTTGGTGAGTTCATCTATCTCGGCTCCTTTATGTTTTATGGTTGTTTGATGAATAGCTTAAGATGATTCTGTTGTTTGATGAATAGCTTAAGATGATTCTGTTGTTTTATGTGAAAGTCTATCGAGTCTGTTGAGTTGATGATTCTGTTATACTGAAACTTGTGATGATTTTGTTGTTTGATGACATTATGATTCTGTTGAGTCTGTTGAGTCTATAATGGTAGCTTCATGAGTCTGTTGTTTGATGTCTTATAATGGTATCTTCATGAGTTTTGTTAAATGGCAGCTTGATGAGTCCTTTGTGTCTGAATTTTTAATGAGTCTTGTGAATGAATGTTTAATGATTCTGTTTAATGGTATACTTGATTAGTAACTCTAATGAGTCTGGTTCATTGAGAAAGTTTGTCTGATATGATTGCTTAATAAGTCTAATCAATCTCGTTTATGTTTCATGATCGATATTGTCTGAGGTTTTGATCAAAAATTATGTTTAATATTGCTTAGTTTCGATTTTGTTTGATGACTTATATTGTCTGAGTTTTTGATCAAAGCTTCTGTTTAGTATTAATTAGTCTCGATTTTGTTTGACTTATAATCCTTTGTATCTTTTTTTTGATGCAAACAGGTTTGACATTGATGATGGCATTGATGATTGTATCCGGAAGGACATTGTGTCCGGATACCAATCCAACTTTTGGGGTCCATGGTGGAACTACGGTATGGTACCACAATCAAAGAAGGATGAGTGGTGGATAAGCTTTCTGGTAAGTCAACACTTGCAATTTTTTGAGTAAATTCACTTTTATTTGTATATGTAAATATTAACACCTTCTGTTTTCTTGTAGCAAAAGTACTTCTGGGAAGAACAATTTCACAACATGGTGGTCGAGCGCTATACATTAATACTGATAAAGTCGATTTCTGACATTGTTAGTAAGAGGAAGCGCACTCAGAAGAAGCCCGAGTTCATTGGACTTGCGGACTGGATTACTATGCAAGAGCTGTGGGATGATGCAAAGCACCAGAAGAAGTGCAAAACCAACTCAGAGAATGCAACATCAAATCTGGATGGCTTAGGTACTCACCGCCACACTTCAGGCCGAAAAATCACATTTGAGTGGCTTATGAGATGGTAATGTTTGATTTCATTATTACATATGCTTCTGCTTTTCTTTGATATACTTGTTTATTAATACATTTCTGTTTGTAGGAGAAAGAGAGTGGTGTTAAGCCTGCTGCAACAGCTGTTGTGCGTAAGACCCATAGTCACAAAGATGGGACTATAATTTACAAAAGAGCAGAGTCTCTCATCGCAGCTGCTGAGGCATTGGCCATTGAACGATCGCAGGATTCCGCTGTTATTGATGGATCTCAAGTAACCCTAACTCCCCTCCAGCTCACACATGCTTATTTCGAGGTTTGAAATCAAATCTCAGTTATTAATTAGAAACGATTCTAACATATATGATGGCATTAATACTGTTTTTTTGAAGAATGTTTGTTGATGTCTCACTTTGTTGCTTCTGTCTTATGTTTGTCTTTGATGGAATATTTAATGAATGTTTGCTTCTGTGTGTTGCTTCTTTAAATTAGAAATTTAATCAATCTGTTGAATCTTTTGCAGAAAGCAACAAACACCAAAGGGCGTATCTACGGACTTGGATCTATTCAATACCTTGATGCACATCAAGGCGAGACTGGAGCTGCTTCATTACTGAAGAAAGCAGCGGATTCCGAAGATAATTCCAAGATAAAGGAAATAGTCAGTGAACTGAAAGCAGGCATGGCAATCTTGCTTTCCATGAATGGAATTGATCCAATGACATATCAGCATGTTGTTCCACGTGAGAGTGTTGCATCTGCTGCTCCAAGTCCTCATTCTGAATCAAGTAAACAACCAAACCAAATCTCAGATAACACAATTCCTTTGGTTTTTATGTATGTGTATATAACATGCTTCTTATGATCTTTTTGTAATGCAAGAAACTCTTTGTTCTTACCTTTTGTAATGCAAGAAACTCTTTGTAATGTCCTGCCTTTTGGTACTATGTAACCCAACTTTAATGTTTCATAATCTAATTTAGTCATTGTACAATTTCTTGTTTCCTGTAAACTAATTAGAAATGAAATTTGAAATCAAATTTGAAACTGAAATTAGAAACAGAATCGTAGAAATGCATAATTTTAGGGTTATCAATATAGCTATGACTTGCTACGACATAAGTCGTGGCTAAAATAATAAGATAGCTACGGATAGCCACGAATATAAGTCATCGCAATCCGCATATATTTCTATGACTAAATTAGTAGCAAGTCGTAGCTACATTAACCACGACTAGCTACAGATACATCCGTAGCTATATAGCTACGAATATAATTGTAGATAGTCGTAGCTACGTTAACCACGGATAGCGACAGATTAATTCGTAGCTATGTAGCTACGGATTTAATCGTAGCCACTCGTAGCTATGTATCCACGGATACTTACGTAGCTAGTCGTAGCAATTCGTAGCTACTAGCTACGAATTTTGTCGTAGCTAGGTTGTGGATAACTTGATGCGGATAGCTACGAAATACTCGTAACGTCGAGCTTGTAGACGCGGATCTTGGTCGTAGCTAGCCGTAGCTACAGAAAAACAAGCGTAGCTACGAAAATTTCCGTAGCTACACGGCAGTTTTCTTGTAGTGAAAGTGTATATAAAAAAAATAGATTTTTTTATGAATCTTGTTGACACACAAAAAAAAGTTTGTATAAATAAAAATAGAAAAACATAAAAGTTATTGAACAAGGATAAATGAATGTATGTATATGATTTGAGAAAAGGTTGGATCTGAGCTCTGTCCTAGTAGTTTGTCAATATCACTTGCATCACTATTTTCTTTCACTTGCATCTAAAGCCAAACCATACATATCTTAGTGGTTTTCGTGACCTCTTTAATTACATGTAAGTAAGATGTAAGCCAAACTCCGCAATCTAATTCCATCTCCAACCCTATTTCAAATCTCACTCTAAAATAGAGTGAAAAACAAAATTCTCTCCAACCACACTCTATATCTCACTCTAAAATAGAATAAAAAAATGAATTTACTTCAAATAAAAAATAAAAATTAAGTTTACTTTATTTTTTTAATCATCACGCTGTGGAAGCCCCTTGGCCCAATGGTCAAGGGTTTAAAGGCTTCTACACTAGGTCTGGGGTTCGATTCCCAGAGAATGCAGTTTAGCCAGATTAATGTATACAAGCTTCTAGGAGGTCCAGAGTTGCAGGTAACAACCAGCCATCATGGTCTCGTGTGTTGCGGGAGAGCTGTCCATCGTAGGTGTGGTACATGTGAAGCCGTTCATCGTAGATCAAGTGTTGCAGGGGAGAGCTGAACCATGGAGTCATTGTTCGTGGAGCTGTTCATCGTAATCGTAGGTGCTGCAGGTAGTTGAATCATGGTGTTGATCTTGATCAGAAGATCCTTAGTGTTAGGATTAGATTAAATATCACTCATGATTGTAATAGTATTCTAGACGATAAAAAAAAAAATCATCATGCTATTTTAAAGTAAAAAATAGAATATGATTAGAATAAACCTAACTATATTTTGGAATGGCTCTATTTTAGAGTAAAAAATAGAATTTTACATTGGGATACTCTTATTGCAAAAAGATCATGAAAACACACATAAAATGTCCATATGAGTGGAACTTGCATTTATATCTGTACTTGAAGATTTCAATACTCTATAGCTGTTTTTTAGTTTCTGGCTGGTCCCAACTATATGATATTACATTATGTAAAACTATACAGTAAAATGTAAGGAACCCAAATTAAGTGAGGGTACATCAGAATTTGGCAGCACAGAGAAATTCACTTAAGCTCTAAATGGTGACCAAGGGAATGAGGAGGAACAATAAATTCTCTTTCGTTTCTTAAAAAATACACCATTTAAAAGTAATATTTTTTACACATAATTCCTTCTCATTCTTTCTTTCGTAGAGAATTAAAGAGTAAAATTATTCCTCATCAAATTTGGGAAGGAACAATAATTCCTATTATTTTATTCCTCTTCGTTCTTTTCCTATTCATTCCTATTGTTCTTTAAATGGTCACCAGTTAGAGCCTTACTCAACACATAGTTTGAAACTTGAAACTGAGTAAGTTTTTGAAAACTTCTGTCTCCGGATTTCACTAGACACCGTATGGTACGAGTTTAGCCCCACGGCCCACCCTGCATGGAAGACATGTTACTTCAGCCTGGACTGACACTCTCAGGTCACTCACGGTTCGCCGAATTGATGTCCTTGATCTGTTCTGACCCGCCTGCTTTTCCAGTCATCAATCCACCATTTGTGGAGAGAACGTAATGACCGAAAGCATCACTAATGCCGTACAATAATTATACGCATAATACATTATAATGCATAACCATTATCTACAATTAATATTAATTTACATCTCACAAGTCACAAGATGCAATCTCATGCATAATCATGGTTATTTATTTAGATGTAGAATGCTCTTTCTACAATACCACTTTAACCATTAAGGCAAAGTTCAACTAGCTACATCAGTTTTTTTTCATACATTTGTATCTTCATTAATACTTAGAGAAGACTCATTAACGATTTTGGAAACCGTTGTTATCTCCTCTACATGAGCTTTGTTGTGTTGTTGAACCACAAGTATTGATGGGATGATGTGGTTGATCGAAGAGGCAAGCACGTCCCCGATAGGACCTAACTCAGGATGTTCGGCCTGACGCTCAGCTAATGCCGCCACCTCGGCCGACGGTAACCTCCCTCTTCCGACCACTATGAGGTCAAAGTCTTGACTTTGTCCTATTGACAATGTTTCTTCAATTATGTTTCTTGGGTCCTTTTCTTTGTATTCCACCATTTCTTTCCATTTACTCTTGAAATCTTCTAACGCTCTTTCGTCTAATTCCTGATTTTGTTTTTGCCATTACAAAAAAATAAATATAATCGATTAAACCTCAATTTTGTTGACCTAAAGGCCTCGTTTGGTTTTACTTGTTTCCTAAGAATTAGGGTTCATAGAATTATACCTTTTCTTTTTCTAGATCCACGTTGGTTGTCAAGAAGGCATAATTCTTCTCCTTGCCTTTAGACGGTGCCGGCCGTAACGTGACGGCGTTACTCCTCAACATTTCTCTCACCAGAAACCTAATAACGGTAACTTTAACCGCAGGATGCTCCGCCATCCTCCCGGCAAGCTTTAAAGCCTCACGGTCATCAGGCCCACCAAAGAAAATCACACAAACCCTTTGAACCACATTCGACCCATCAAGGCTCGAACTTTGGGCCTCAATGGAGCCAAGTCCACGGTCAACAAGAACCGCCACGGAACACGGCGCGTTCTTCAAAACCCTCTGGTTAACTAACCTCCAGGCATGGCCGACGTTTTCCGGTACGTTTCCATCTCCTCCGTCTTGGTGGTGGTGGTGGCCATGACCATGATCAACGTTCCATCGTTTGTGGAAAGTTAAAATAACCATTGTGACTCTCTTGATCTCTGCCATGTGGCAAATGTCTTCGTGCATTGTGGATAAAGGAGAGACTGCGGTAATAGGCCTGACCGCGACTCGGCCCAATTGACGGTAGGCTTGGAAGCCTCCTATGAGACTGCTGTGGCACTCGCCGTGGCGGTAACGGTGGACGATAGGGAATCCGTTTTTACGGGCTCTTTGCACCATTATGATTGACGAGGTTCGTTCCGTTAGCTCCATGAGGTGCATGACAAATAGTTTTAGCTGCAGCATCTGCCAAAACAAATATGATATAAACCAAGATTAGTACCTCTAAAACGAACATATATTTACGTCGAACATATATAACATTCTAATATACGCATCAGATCATGCATATATTCAAATATAGATTGTAAACACAAAGAGTTATAAAGAAGACCTTGGTGGTTCGGATGGACTCGATGATAGAGATGAGGGATGAGACATTGGCTGGACCATGGAGGCAGGCGAGTATGCGAAGCTCTTCCTTGGTGGAGTCTTCGCTCGCCGACAAGTCCTTTAGTTTACGGTGGGTGCCACGTGCCGGCTTGTAAATGGCCATTACAGTCGGCGTTGTAATGAACGTAGTGAAGAGTGCCATTAGCACTAGTATCGCAAACGTCTCGTCGTTCAGCACCTAGTTAAACCCAACCCACGCAACAGTCATATTAATGGATTATAGTTCTTTAATGATTGGTGACGAGTGATGACCCATATGACCAGACAATGTTACTAGGTTATAGTTTTTAATTCTTGTAATTTATATAGCATTTTCTTTGGTCAAGTATTAAAATTATATGGCTAAAAGCAAAAACAAGAACCTTAAAAATAGAAAAAGAAAAGAAAAGCTAACCTTTTTCTCTTTGCCTATATTGAGTACAATGAGCTCCACCAAACCTTTCGTGTTCATCAAGAAACCAAGTGTCAAAGCCTCTCTCGCCGGAACTTTAACCATCACGGCCACAGCGAAAGTTCCGACGATCTTTCCAACGCAAGCCGTAACCACGACAAGACCCAACATCCCCCACGACACAGCTCCTCTGATCTTTGCCACGTCAGTTTTCAATCCACTGGTCGCGAAATAAAGCGGTAAGAGTAAACCGGAGACAAAATCCTCAATCCGTTCAATCAATCGCTGACCGAACTCTCCATCTTTCGGTATAGTCAAACCGAAAACAAACGCTCCGAAAATCGAGTGAATCCCAATCAAATCCGTCGCGAAACCGGAAACCATAACTCCAGCTAAAGTCAAACACACGTAAGACTCACGTACGACGTCGTTTTCAGGAGATCCGCGTTTCGCGACCCATTTCATTCCGGGTCGGATCACAGCCAACATAAAAACCACAAATCCGACACCCGATAACAGAACCCACAGCGACACTAACGGACTCTTCTTCTCCCCACCGCCCTCACCGCCGTTACCCGCTAACGCAACCGCTAAAGCGAGCAAAATCCACGCGGCTACATCGTTGAAAGCCGCTGCAGCCATCGCGGTTTCTCCGATCTGAGTCGTCAAAAGCTTAAGCTCTGCTAAGATACGCGCGAGCACAGGGAAAGCTGTGATTGAGAGAGCGACTCCCATGAAAACGAGAAACTCGGCGTATCCCGGTCTATCGGCGGTGGTGTAGAGAGTGTTGCGGATCACGAAGGCGACCCCGACGCCGGCGATAAACGGGAGTGTGATTCCGGCGACTGCGATTCCGAAAGCGCGTTTTCCGCTTCGACGGATGGATGATAAATCGAGCTCGAGACCGACGAGGAAGAGGAAGAAGAGGAGTCCTATGCTCGCGACGGATTCGAGTATCGGCATACTCCATTTCGGGAATATACAGTCCATATACGCCGTGTTTCTACCTAAAGCAGACGGTCCTAGCAAAATCCCTCCCTTCAAAAGAAAGGGGATGATGGCAAATTCGTAAATATGAACGATGGCGAAATTGTAAATAGTGTGTGTTAAGACTTAAGAGTGTAATTTTTACGTACGACGATCTCGGCGATGACTTTAGGCTGACGGAGAGGCTTGAAGAGGACGGCGAGGGAGCGACTGACGGCGATGATTAACGCCGTTTGGACGATGAGTAAAGGAAAGGCGAAGTTCAAGGGATTGTCGCCTTGCCATGCTCCGTTAGATGAGGTTTTCACGGTGGTTATGTTAAAGGCCATTTTGGGGATTTCGCAGACTCTGTTGCAGAAAGGCTATATTTGGAACATGTGATGTGATAAGAGTTCAAGTGACAAGAAGGTTTCGTGAAGAAATTTATAGGCAACAAAATTTTGGTTTGAAGATTTAAAAAGGTAATCATGTTTGCTTGTAACTTGAGTGCATCTTTTCTGCATCTCACGCGTGACTTTGAATTATTCAGATTTACTGTGACGTATAAACAGTAAATATGTACTTAGATAATATGATGGTAAACTCCTAAATCGATGAATGTTAAATTTGCATGTCATTTTTTTGGCAAGTTACACAATTTTTTAATTATGTTCTGAACATATAACATATTGTTTGATCTCATAACACGACTAATACATAAAATATAGAATATATATACATATATTCTTAGCCCTTAACCTAATTAACCAACAACGAATAAAACTCATCTTACAAGGGGAGACTGCAAAAATAATAGACTGACTTATCAGCTAAGTAGGAATCATGTGAGTCGCACGTGGGACGCGAGACATGGGCGTTGACATATGCTACGTTGGCGTGGATGGGTTTTTAGCAAGTGCAGCCATGTGACACGTACGTAGTTGTGACTTCTTATATTAATCCATCCTTTTTAGAAAGATAGGTTTGGCATTATTTTCATTAAATAGAGCTGTTTATTTTTTCAAGAAGTGGTATCTCTGTTATGCTGTTTGTATTTACGACTTTACTTTTTAAACGATTAGAAAGTTATGGTTTTCAATTGCTAGTCAAGTTTGAAATGAGCATAGTTGTGGTAGACTTTTCTTTTGAACTTTAAGTTGTGGTAGACTTTACAAGCCAAATGTAGCGGTTCACGAGTCTAAAATGGTGGCATAAGCAGATTTGAACTTTGTAGGAAAAAATGTAGTGGACTGCCTCATTGATGATAATAAATGAATTGATCATACTTTAGTTCAACCTGTTTTCATCTTCAACTTATTTATGTTTGTCGTGAAGTAGACATTTTTTTGCCACTCACACACCACACATAATTTCGGATAATTTACAGTAAGTCAAGAATAATATTAAGGTGTAAATGGTTATTCTTCTGTAGAAGCAAGATCCAACGTAATATTCTATATGCTAACTTACTTTAAAAATCATCCATTTATAATTATTTTTTAAATAATATAATATTATAAGATTCGATTTTTTAATAATCATAACCATTTTGAACCGAAACACAGATTAATTTCAAAATTCCCCAAAATTTTAGATTTTTTAATAAATAAAAACATCTACAGATAATCAAGTGGAAATAGTTAGATTTTTTTTTACGTTTAAAGGAACTCGATCTATAATATATACCAACATGGCAAATCTTTCAACAAATGAAAATTAGTAGCCCACAACCACTTAATTATAAGATTCAGATTTGATTTGAAAATGTAAAATCCTACTAGGAGTAGGATTTATTTCTCTTTTCCTTAAAAGAAAAAACAAAATCAGTGTAATTTAGCAATATTTCACTGATTCTAATTCTAATAATATTTATCCTATTTATTTGTTTTATGCACTACCATTTACATCCTATAATTTGTTCACTATTACAGATTGTTAGTTAAACTACTTAAATTTCCTTTTTACACTTTCAATTAAAATGGTGAAACTTTAGAAGAATAAATAATTCCACTAATTTTGTTTAACCTAAATGATTAATTTTTCTTTTTAACAAAAAAATACTTAGTTTAAACAAATTTTGTTTTTCTAAACATACAACCATTTACACCTTTAGTAAAACTTATTAGGACATTCAAATTATCTTGTTTATACACTTGATATATATATATATATATATATATATATATATATATATATATATATATATATATATATATATATTACAATGTAACAGGAAAACAAAATAACTAAACTGTTTAATGAAGATTGATTTCTTTTTTACTTTTGTAATTCAATCGTTTAACAAACAATCTTTGTAATATAAAATTTTCTAGTGCTAATATAAACAAAATATTTTTATGTTTAATTTATTGTTTCAATAAAAGGAATATATATATATATATATATAGGGTGTCAACGAGAAGATCTCTGTCATCCCCAAAGTCTCGATTCTAATCAAAGATAACCAGAAACTCTCTCATACGTCTGAAGCGGAATCACTCTTCGGATGTGGTTTCGAGTGACTCTGAAGAAGAGGGAGAACTCAGGGATAAGGAAGAGGATTTTATCGATGTGCAGTCTTCTTGGCAGCGACGAAATACCCGGGGCAGGGACCCCAAAAACATATAATCTATATGTGTATAAACTTTTTTGGCTGGGATGTACGATGTTTTAATAAGCATAGTCATCGTACGAGGTTTAAAAAATGGTTGAAGCAGCACAAACCACTTTTGGGAAGTCTCTTTGAAAATCATGTACATAAGCCTAAGCAAGGGAAGTTTTTAAACGCTCTCCTCCCGGGCTGGGATTTTTCGGATAATTATGACTACTTGGCTTTAGGGAAAATATGAGGTTTTTGACACCCAAGTATTAAGGTATCTATCATTTCTAAGTCACTCCAAATGATTTGTTGCAACGTGGAGATGACAGATATCTCTGAAGATTTTGTTATCTCCTTTGTGTATGCGGCTAATGAGGTTAATCTGAGGAGGGATTTATGGCATGAATTTACCGACATGTCGGAGAGCCAAGCTGTGTCAGGGAAAGCTTGGTGTATCATTGGGGATTTTAATCAAACACTATCCCCATCGAAGAACTCAGCCACACCTAATGAGAACATGGATCTGCACATGAACGAGTTTGGTAACTGCCTCAGGGATGCTTCGATGGCTGACCTAAACTACCGTCGATCAACGTTCACTTGGTGGAACAAGCGAAAATCTGCCCCAATTGCGAAGAAGCTAGACAGGATACTGGTCAACGATGTGTGGCAGGAAACTTTTCCCGCTGCAATGGGCTTGTTTGGTCCACCAGACTTCTCTGATCATGCTACTAGCTCGGTCATTCTGAACCCGACTCACCAAAGACAGAGGAGGCCATTCAAATTTCTCAATCTGCTGCTAAAAATGCAGACTTCTTACCGCTGGTGGCTTTCAACTGGTACTCCACTAATGTTGTGGGATCGTCGATGTTCCGTCTATCCAAGAAACTCAAAGCGCTTAAAGGTCCAATCCGATCATTCTGAAAATCGAATTACTCGGGTATTGAGCTACAGACAGATGAAGCTCACAAAACTGTACTTTCTCTCCAAGCGGAGCTGCTGGCAAATCCTTCTCCCTTAAACGCGGAAAAGGAAAATGACGCATCCTTAAGGTGGCACACTTTGCAACGAGCTGAGAAGGATTATCTTCTTCAGAAACCGTGTGTAAGTTGGATTCGAGATGGAGACTGCGGATCAGCTTATTTTCATCGTATCTTTTCAGCGCGTAGAACCACAAATTTCATCTTGTTTCGGGAAAGCGATGATGAACAAAGGATAGAATCGCCTGCATACATTCATTCCCACTGCTTTGCCTATTTTGAAGATTTTTTCGGAGGCAATACATCTCAAACCTTATTCGAGCAGGACGACATCTCGCTTCTACTGAATTTCAGGTGCTCTGCTTCTGTTGTGCTAGATAAGGACTTCTCTGCTCAAGACATCAAAGACACGTTTTTTGCTCTGCCTCAAAACAAGACTTGTGGTCCGGATGGTTTTACATCTGAATTCTTCATTGAATGATGGCCTATTATTGGAATTGAGGTTAATGAAGCTGTGCACGAATTCTTCAGATCGGGCAAGCTACTAAAGCAATGGAATGCAACCACCATGGTTCTCATTCCAAAAATCCCGAATGCTTCAAGAACAGTTGATTTCAGACCTATCGCGTGTTTAAACACTCTTTACAAGGTTATTTCTAAGTTGCTGGGTTCTCGTCTAAAGGGTGTGCTTGAGTCTGTGATATCCCCCTCTCAAACTGCCTTCATGCTGGGTCGACTACTCTCCGAGAACGTTCTACTTGCAACGGAGCTGGTAAATGGTTACAACTGTAAAATTATTCACCCTAGGGCTATGCTAAAGGTGGACCTCCGCAAGGCACAACTGTAAAATTATTGACTTTTGTCTTTGTCTTTCATTTTGAGCAGCATTGGCAAAGCACATATGAATTTTTCAATGGTCCAGTTTTTTTTGGGTCAAACCTTACTCTTATAGATTAAAACTCATTGTTTACAACGTAACATAACAACCCAACAAAAATTAAATAAAGGGAAAGCAACAAATAGAAAGAAGCAAGCAAATCACTCAAACACTTAAAGATGTAAAGTCGTCCTCTAAACTTGACATCCAAAGCGGTAGAAGATAGATTGCATTCGTGGAAGTTAGTAATCACTTGAAGTGTCCTAAAATCCGCAATTGAAACAGCATCAAGTGCACAATTGACAATCGCTAGTACAGTAGCAACAAAAGAGGCGTTGAGGCACCAATTTGCTGAACCTGTGGAAAGAGGAGAAACCGAAGTTTCAGAACTCGTTAACAAGATACTTCCTACATCAATACCACACAAAATAGGTGGAATCAGGAGGCGAACAATCTCCATAAAGGAGAAGAATGGACATCCAAGGTCCAGTGAAACCCGATCACCCGGATAGACAGGGAATTCATAAAGAAACTCCACATGAAACCACAAGGGAGTAAAAATCAATCTCAAAACATCCTAAACCGAAGCGAAATTCAAACGGGGCTGCAAACTGTAGTAAGGATCCTCAAACAGAGGTAAGGGAAGGCTAAAAAGCCCATCGATCTCATACTCAGATAATTGCCATGACTGAACCCTAAGACAAGGGGAATTAAATCTGAAACAGAGGTAAGAACTGGTCAAAAGAAACTGAACATGGGGGTGAAAATGGTTAAGGGGTACATCAAATTGGATTGTAAAATCAAAGGGTAGAGAGGCAAGACCAAAATTCAGAGCTTTGTCAAAATCAGACCATGTAAATATCAGATTTGAACCTGAATCTGAACCTGAGAAAAAAGCCCATGACTCCATGGGAGGAGGAAGAGTCTCAAAGGGTGAGGATCTAGTTAGATGCAGAGCCATGGACATAAGGAGCCACAACGAAGGTGGGGATAAGCCGAGCACGAACAGAGGATGCAGGGGCAAGGTTTGAGGAGAGGCGAGCTGCGGAGATGGCGAAATGAGAAAGACAGCGGCAGCTCGAGGCGACAGTCCTAAACGATAACGGAGTGGAGGAGGTGGAGACGGAAGCTCCGGCAGAGGTTGGATCTCGAGCATCTGAGGAGTAACTCTTGTCCAAGGAGCAGACCGAGGTGTCGAGGCCAAACCGGCAACCGGAGATGGGAGAAGTAATAGCCAACGGCGGCAAGAGCAAGCGGTGACGATAAGCGACTCAACAGAGGACGAAGAGCGGCGAGATAGCACCGGCGGAGGAGGTTCAGGCGGTACAGGGGGGGTGGTGGTTCAGGGAGCAGAGAACCAGAGAAGTTCGGGTCAGGGGGTTTCGATGGAGGAGGAGGGGCGGCGCCAAGGGATTCTGACGAGGCTGGAGGCGACACCATTGTTGCAGGACCAGAAGCTTGGACTAGGAGGAGGAGGAGCACAGCGTACTACGATCTAGAGAGCCCATCCTCGGCGGCTAGAAGGCTCCTCGGGTTTCACGCCTGGGAGAGTTCTAGGGCTTCCGTTAAATGGTCCAGTTTCTTATTCTATTTTATGCTATTTGGTTTTCTATTCATTATGGTTTTTGTTTCATTGATCATGTCTGAGTAGTTTACCAGTTAGGTTTAGGGATTCTCACATGGGATTTCATGGAATTATAGGTTGATCAATCTATAGGGATTCATATCTGTTAGTACTTCATCTAGGGTTGTTCTTATTGCTTGATCTGAATTGGCCACTTAGATTATTGTTGTTAGGTTGATTTCTGCAACGAAAGTTGATTAATTAACTAGAAAGAACCTAGATGAGCAATTTGACTATTCGCAAAGAAATTTGGCTTAGGAGAATTGTGAACGAAAGAACCTGAGATTAATGCTTGTTTAGAACTCTAGGATTCGCAACGAAAGTTGGCTTGCTAGGTTGTTAGACATAGATAATATTCACAACGAAAGTTGGTTTGTTATAATTCTCTGATTCTAGTTCTAGAACAATTCTTAATTTGATCCTGATTTATTGATTAGCCTGTGTTCCTGATTTCCAGGGAACTCCCTTAACCTGACGCTTCGTTTGATTGATTTACAACCGTTTACTTGCTTTCTGATTCGATTTACTGCTTTCTTACTTTCTGATTGGCATCGCCTAGCTTAATCTGAATTTCTATAGTCTATCGTAAGATTCTTGAGTCTCTGTGGATTCGACCCCTATATACTACTAGTCACGTCTGTGCACTTGCAGTGTAACTCTAGGGATTAAACTCTGAGCATATCAAGTTTTTGGCGCCGTTGCCGGGGACTCTTTTGAGTCTTCGATAGATTTGAACTTAGGGTTTAGACTAGGTTTTTCGTTTTTGGTTACTGATTTTTGTTTTTTTCTTGCGTTTCAGGTACGCCTAGAATCGCACTGCATCGATCGACACTGTCATGTGTGATGATCGACATCGTTTCGCAAAGCATCGATCGACGCTCTTCCTGCATCGGTCGACACAAAGCGAAACCCGAACTGAAACGATCGTTGCGGTCCTGTGCATCGATCGACGCTTGACGACTACCGACAGTTTATGTCTGATCGTGAATTGAGGAGTAATACGGACAAAGAGCTTGTGAAAATTGAACTTAAGGAGCTTTCTAAGCTAGAGAGAGAACAGAAAAGCTCAGAAGAAAGCTAAGATGGCGAACGTTAATCAGATGCCTTTGATTTTGACACCAGATGCTGAAGGTGTTCTGAGAGATGCGCAAAACAATCCTTACAATGCTCAAGGGAATAGGATTGATGATGAAGGGAATGTGATACAGCAGCAGGTTCAGCAGCCTGAAGCAGAAGCACCAGAGCCTCCTGTTAGGAGGACACTAGCTGATTACAACAGGCCTGACGAGTTCTATGCTAACAAGTCGGCGATTGTACCTCCTGCTTTCCCGTGGAATGAGTTTGAGCTGAAGACATCCTACTACACACTTGTGGGACAGCATCTTTTCTGTGGACTTCCACATGAGCACCCTATGGATCACATTGAAAAATTTGAGTCTTTGGTCACTGGGATGAAGCACAATGGAGTGACCTATGACTACTTACACTGCAAGCTTTTTCCTCACTCTCTTGGAGGAGAAGCTGCTAATTGGCTGAAGCAGATTCCACCTGGGACTCTGACTACTTGGGATGCAGTGAAGAAGAAGTTTTTGCGTCACTTCTATGATGATGGTAGATCTGAGCAGCTTAGACAGGATCTCTTGACCTTCAAGCAAGGATCTACAGAGCCTCTAAAGGCAGCTTGGGTAAGATTTAAGATGTACCAGAGAGATTGTCCTCACCATTGTTTCACTGAGGTGCAACTCCTGAGCATTTTCTTTAGAGCAATTGATTTGTGGTATCAGATGGCTCTGGATGCTGCTAGCAATGGGAACTTCTATACTAAGTCTCCAGAGGAAGCTAATGAGCTTATAGAGAAATTGATAACTAGCAATAGTGTCAAGAACGCTGATATGGAGAGGACAAAGTCTGGAGGCAAAGCTGATAGCTCATAGATAGCTGAGATGAATAAGAAGATTGATCTTCTGCTTGGAAAGAAGGTGGATGTTCAGGAGACTGAAGATGTGAATTACATAGATGGAGCTGGTTATCAAGGTCAGAGGTATGAAAATCAGCAAGGACATACTTCAGGGTTTACACCAAAGTCTGCATTTCAAAGACCTTTCCAGCAGAACACTTCATTCTCCAGAGATTACGGTTCTTCATCATATCAGCCTGCTCCTCCTCAAAATGAGCAGAATGATAAGATGATGGGTCTCTTGGAACATCTCTTAGAAGGACAGCAGAAGAACACAGTGGACATCAATGGGAAAATTGATGCTTTGTACTTGGACTTGAATGGAAAGATTGAATCTTTGAGCACTCATGTGAAAAACTAGATGTTCAAGTTCAACAGACTGCTGGAGCAATACAAATGCAAAATGGAGCTGGAAAAGCTGAACAGAAGCAATACGTCAATGATGTGATCATAGGAGATGAGATTGACTTGGTAGGAGAAGAAGAGAGCATCATCTCGGATTTTTCTGGATGAATTCTGTTTGTCTGAGACAAGCGTCGATCGACACACTATTCATGTCGATCGATGCATACCCGATACGTCTGATGGAATTGCTAATAATCGCCTTGTGTCGATATCGAAACCTCTACTGCATCGATCGACACACATCACAGACGAGACCAGAAACCTGCAACAGTCCCTGAACGACTTTGTGAGCCTTCTGTACCACATTCTAAGGCTCGTAATTTGTCCAAACAGGAGCTAGACGAAGCTAAATGCATGAAAGTGATGGAAAAGCAGTTGATTCAAATTTCAGAGAAGCTTCCAGAGCCATGAGTCTTTGTGTTAGACTGTTCCATCTCTAAGGACAGATTTAAGTATTCTCTTTGTGATTTATGATCTGGTGTGAATCTGACGCCATACTCTGTGGCTAAGAGATTGGGACTGATGGATTTCCAGCCTACTAGGATCTCTCTTATCCTAGCCGATCGATCAAAGAGGTATCCAGAAGGAGTTCTTGAGGACATACCTATCAGAGTTGGAAACTACTTGATTCCAACGGACTTTGTGGTGCTGAAGTATAATGTTGAGCCAGATGATCCTATTCTGCTTGGAAGATCATTCTTAGTTACTGCTGGAGCTATGATAGATGTGAGACGTGGTCTGATTGATCTCAACCTGGGAGATAAGCCATTGCAATTCAAGATGGACAGGAAGCAGAGAGCCACCATTGATGGACATAGCTTCAGTGTTGAGGTGGAACCAGAGGTTCCTGGAGAAGAGAAGATGGCAGTTCATTCTGAACTTGCTCTAACATCTTCAGAGCCTGCAACTGCTCTTAAGCAGAAAGCTCCAGATCTCTTTCACCCACCAAAGTACAGGTATGGATCTTCTAAACTTAAATCTCTTAATCCATCAGCTGTGAATGCAGGAAAACCAGTATCCCACCCAATCTTCGCTCCCGCGCTAGTTCTGTTCACTCTTTCCTTGGGAGATCTCATGATCACAATGCCTATACGCCACCTTGGATGAAGAGACATTCACAAAGACGCTCCAAGTCTCTGTTGAATCTCTCATAAGTCCGATCTCCTTTCCATAGTCAAGCTACTGACTTTAAACAAGCGCTGAGTGGGAGGCAACCCATTGGTAGGTTCGTTTTTCTTTTCATTTTTGGTTTTGATTTGGTGTTTTTTATTTTCCTGTTTTGGTGTGTTCAAAAGCGTGAGATACTGGCATAATCGCTCAGCATCGATCGACACATACTCTGTGTCGGTCGACGCGGATGCGATTAACGGTTTGCCGATTCAATTGCGGTTCAGACACCGGTTATCTACATAACGCCAAGCATATTTACCTCGCATTGATCGACACCACTTGTGGCATAGATCGACACAGGTCGACGACAGGTAAGTGTTCTGACTCTTTTCGGATTCTCTTAAATCCGATTTTTCTCGCCAATCCTGAGCTTTACACCACTGGGGACAATGTGTTTCAAGTGTGGGGGAGGTAGCTACTGACGCACCGCTTTTGTTTAGAGTCAGTCCAAAACTGTTTTATTGAGTCAAATTGAGTAGGAAACAAGGACTTTTTGAGGAGATTACCACACTTGCAGGAACGTAAGTGACCATTGGATGAGTTGCAGATTATCTATGACTATTAGAAAACCCAACACAGACCAGCCTACTGAGGACACCCATATCACTTCAGGTATTCGGAGGATCCATTACTTGACTTCACCTTTAACTTGACTTAATTTTCTCACCTATGGGCTTGGTATACTTTGAGTCGGATTCCTCTGTTAGTCTTTGCACAGCTTGTAAACCTGTCTGATTATGGTTCCCTTCTCCCCTTCCTTGAAAGTAAAAAAAAAGGTAATAAACTGAGGATAATCTAGTAGTTTCGAAGTGGTCGCGGGAGTGGTAGAGACCCCTATTACCTCCTGTGCATCCATGGAAACATGTCCAAAGTAATACTCCGAATAAAAAGGGAAGAGCACTGATAGAAAAAATAAAATGATACCCAGTGGGGAAAAATCAGTGCTAAGGAAGGGAAAAGGAGAAGAAAGGAACCATAAGCAACAGTTGAGTGGTCAGGTGCTAACCAGAGTAAGAGTACATGTGTTCTTTGATCGATACGCCATAGGTGAGACCGTACTTAATAGCTTATAGAAGTCAATATGGTGAATTTGGATGCTCTGAATGTGATTGTGGAGTTTACTCAGGACAGTTACTAAGTGTGGGGGAAGTACATGTTGGTCTTGATATCTGCAGGTTCATTTTCATGTGGCTTACTAAGGCGAATCTGAGTGTGGTGCTTCTACGATGAAACGAGTTTCCGAAGTTTTCAAACTTCTTCTCCTGATCTTGGTTTTCTGTTTGCTTGAGGGCAAGCAAAATCTAAGTGTGGGGGAGTTGATATATCATGGTTTTTAGGACCTTCAACCATGGTATATGTCTTCTTATCGAGTCTTTTAGAGTCTTTTGGAGTCCTTTTATGTGTGTTTACAGGTCTAGGTACGTTTGGAGCAGATTTGGAGATTATGGCGCATTCTGGAGCTATTTGGAGCATTTGCCCGAGAGGAAGAGTTCACTGTCGATTCTGGACATGTGTGCGATCGACACAACTTGTGCATCGATCGACACAGACGCGAGATGGACTTTTCTCGGCGGTTTAATGAAAGAGTTTGGAAATTGCAACAAAGCCCAGAAGGTTTTCATAATTACAAAGAAGTCTCAGCCGTGATTAGATCATTATATTAGGGTTTTAGCCACTTTTTTAGGCTACACATTATTTTACTTTGAGAGAGTTATAGGCTGATCTTGTACTCGAGAGAGAAGAGATTTCGAACCCCAGTTTCTTATTCTATTTTATGCTATTTGGTTTTCTATTCATTATGATTTATGTTTCATTGATCATGTCTGAGTAGTTTACTAGTTAGGTTTAGGGATTCTCACAGGGGATTTCATGGAATTATAGGTTGATCAATCTGTAGGTATTCATATCTGTTAGTTCTTCATCTAGGGTTGTTCTTATTGCTTGATCTGAATTGGCCACTTAGATTATTGTTGTTAGGTTGATTTCTGCAATGAAAGTTGATTAATTAACTAGAAAGAACCTAGATGAGCAATTTGACTATTCACAAAGAAATTTGGCTTAGGAGAATTGTGAACGAAAGAACCTGAGATTAATGCTTGTTTAGAACTCTATGATTCACAACGAAAGTTGGCTTGCTAGGTTGTTAGACATAGATAATATTCACAACGAAAGTTGGTTTGTTATAATTATGTGATTCTAGTTCTAGAACAATTCTTAATTTGATCCCGATTTATTGATTAGCATGTGTTCCTGATTTCCAGGGAACCTCCTTGACCTGACGCTTCGTTTGATTGATTTACAACCGTTTACTTGCTTTCTGATTCGATTTACTGCTTTCTTACTTTCTGATTGGCATCGCCTAGCTTAATCTGAATTTCTATTGTCTATCGTAAGATTCTTGAGTCTCTGTGGATTCGACCCCTATATACTACTAGTCACGTCTGTGCACTTGCAGTGTAACTCTAGGGATTAAAATCTGAGCATATCAACATGAAGGAGGCCTGGGCTTGCGTCGTTTCAAAACATGGAACACGGCTCTTTGTTTACGGTTAATTTGGTTGTTGTTCTTAGGCAATAACTCCCTCTGGGTTCAGTGGCACATCTATCACCATCTCCAAGATGTAAGCCTTTGGGACTATAAAGAGCAGCAACGCGACTCTGGTTCATGGAAAGCGATCCTAAGACTTAGAGAGGTGGCTCGGCCTTTTGTCAAATGCACTATTGGAAATGGACACCTAGCGCACTTCTGGTTCGGCTCGTGAAGTCCTTCGGGACCTTTCATAGACCTAATGGGAAATGAAGGTCCGTCTATCTTGCAGATTCCTATTAATGCTCGAGTGGTGGAAGCTTGTAATGATTTCAGATGGAAAGTCTCTGCCCCGAGATCTGATCAAGCAGTTCAACTTCATGCGGACCTGACTATGACCGATTTCCCTCTGAACTCATCAGAACAAGACTGCTTTAGCTGGTCTATCAATGATAAAGAGAAACATTCTTTTTCTGTTAAAGAGACTTGTAATGCATTGAGGCATGTAGAGGAAGAAAAGGACTGGTATGAGGCTATCTGGTTTAAGGGCCACACTCCGAAGTATGCCTTATTTATGTGGACTTCAAACCTGGACAGACTTCCTACAAGAGCAAGGCTAGCTAGATGGGGACTCAACTTACCAAATGACTGCATCTTCTGCTCCGCTGCTCCTGAAACAAGAGACCATATTTTGCTTCATTGTGCCTTTGCGAGAGAAATTTGGTCTGCGGCTCTGTGTAACATTGGGACCTCTCCATTCTTCTTTCAGTCATGGACGGCTCTTATATGTTGGGTGAAACTAAAATCAGCAGCAGTGCCATCAACGCTTCGAAAGATCGTTGTTCATACATCTCTCTACTGCATCTGGAAGGAGCAAAACAACATGCTCTTCTCCTCCGTGATAAAGCCTCCTTCTCAGATTTTCAAGGAAAACGACCAACATATACATAACACACTTCATGCCAAGAACGAGAGGAAAAGCTTCAGAAATTTGATGTAGCTTTGGCTGCAATAAGTGCTCAAGATTATTTGGATGTGACCTAGATTTTATTACCTTGTTTTTTCCCTTCTTTTTTTGCCTTGGTAATAATGGAGTTTACCTCCTGTAGCTGTAAACTCTCTTTCATTTTATGAAGATTAACAGTTTGGCAATATATATATATATATATATATATATAACTCCAGGTTATCTTTCTATTGACTCCAAACTCGAAAACTTATAAAAATTAAATTTACATAGCCATATAAACTATAGATGCAAAGACTATTAGTTTGATATTACTTGTTATTGACAATGGAAAGAAAAAAGAAAAGACTCTTACATTATATTTTTAAAAGAAACGTTAAACAAATTACTTTTAGAAGCAAAAGATCACATAGTAGTGGGAGAATTCACGAGAATACTGATTACAAAATAAATAAATGTTCAAATCACGAGACGATCGATTTTCCATTTCTCTTTCTATGAAATAGATTTGGACTTCACATGAAGGCAAACCAAAAGTGCCAAACAAGTGGTTCTCCAAATTTTGAGGAACAGTTTAGTTCAAAACCCATAGCAAGTTTGGTTTCACGTACCATCTTTTTTCTACGTCAATGTCAGCTTAAGGAACTAACTAGCAAAGATTCGTTAATCTCTGAACTGTGATATTGATCGCTCGTTTCCGTCTTTAGATGTTTTGTCTTTACTTTTATAAGTTGAGACCAGAATTTTTTTATTATTATTGTTTTTAAGCTCAAGAGTCAGATTTCCCGTTGTTCAAAAAAAGAGAGAGTCAGATTTCCCACTTTATTAATTGTTTTCAAACGTTCCAAGGGATTCAAAGTTTGGACTTATATGAAAAAGAATATTTTATATATATTTCAGAACTCGCGTTTGAATTTGATTTCGTGCTTGTATTGAACAAAAAAAGAAATTTGTGTTAGGGTTTGCGCCTAATCGTGTTTAGGGTGTTATAGGGTTTGCGCCTTCTGTCGAAGATGCAGCTGTCGACGGTGGTGGTTGAACCAGAGGATGGCGGTTCCTCTTAGCGAGTCCCTGTCTGAGGCAGTGGTGGTCTTTGGGCGGATCGAAGTTCGGTTGGTTGTGTGCGGATGAGACGAGCTGTGTGTCGGTGAGATTGGTGGAATGGATCTCAGATCTACAGAGTTCAAGGGTCGATCTCCTCCGGAGATTCAATTTACGTGGTCGTGGGACGATCTTCGAGAGTGGCTGTATGTGCGGAATCTCCGCCATGACGGATCCGAAACCGGTTCCGGACTTGCCGGTGAATAGGTAAAACCGGCGTGGTGGATGTCAATGGTTGCTTGAGTCCGCCAGAGATGAAGCTTTTGGGCTTCGGTCTACTTTTCACCCTCTTTTTCTTTGTTCTGTTTGATTTTCCGATCTAATGTTAGTCTAATCTATTTCGGTCTTGTCGGAATTTTGCCCGGAAAAATCACTGTGTAACGGATCTGATTCCCGAGTTAAATTTCGGGTTTTTAAATATTAATAATATAAAAAATTAATAATAAATTTTTGTTGGCATCTAGTATTTAAGTTTTTATATAAATTAGGATAAAATTATAGATCTATTTAGAAGTTCATACTAATTTTAAAGAAAAATGCAGGTTAAGTACATACTTTTTTTTTAGATATTTAAATGAGTCAGGAAACAATAATTCATATCAATGTAGTTGTCCAAAGCAATGTATCGTAGTTTTACGCAGCAGATTAATCAAATTCGAAACGTGTTGACGTTCTGAATACGTTTTTTACTACTTGACCACAAAACCGCACACTAGTACTTATGTTTCACACTCGCATTTGCGTTTAATACAAGTATATTAGATAAACGTGTTTGGCTATAAAGCCTTGTTCAAAAAAAAAAAAAAACGTGTTTGGCTTCTTATTTATGTTCAGCCTATGCGTTCACTTTTTTGTTCTGTCTATGTTTGCCTTTATATTATCTTTGCATCTATAGCATCTGTATTCCTCTGCACACGTAGTAATTGTAAATATCTTCTTTTTTCACTAAAAGTTAGCATTTGTAATTATAGTTACATATAGAATTTACGTTTATGTTTATATTTGTATTTAACCACATATATTGAACCCAAACCGTGAACAAGATTCAAGTTTCTGTAGGGTTCCTATGAACACTGAGGATATGATGAGATCTATCAAAATCACTTGTAATATAAGTGATCTGACAGTTCGTGCCACCGAAACAATTTCTTGAATTGTATTTAATGCCCCTACTAATTTTGGAAAGACACAATGACTTTGACATCAATGGGTCACGCACACGTCCAAACATTGTATAATAAGAATGAACTAGATTTTGACCCGCACTTAAAAAGTGCGGGTTTAATTTTCTTTACAAATTTTACTTTTTATTCATTTTGTTAATAGTAGTTTAGATTTTTAATTATGTAATCTAATTTTGATTATAATTGTTTAACCAACATTATAAACAGTGAGTTAGCAATTTAGTTTTTTTTAAATGAATTATGTGTTATTTGGAAGAGATATATCGTAAGGATTAAAAGATTAAAACGATTTCGCATTATATAATTTAATATGTGTTGTATCGTAAGATCATAGTTTGGAAAAAATATATATATGTGAAAACAACTATTGTAAAAGTTATGTGGTATATGTTTAATTGTTATTATATTTATCTAAAATATCTAATATATATAAAAGACAAGTAATGAGAGAGAAACTATCACCATTCCTCCAATCAAATCGTCAGATTAAGCTGACGTGTCACAATTTTTGGTGACTACTCTGAAAATTTTTTTAGTGACTATTGATCAAATTTTTTGGTTTTTCTTACTTTCTCTCGAAAAAAATCTCTCTCTATTTCTCTCCACAAATCCTGGCCATCAACCAAGTCGAAGATCTCCTTCTACCACCGTTTCCAGGTAAGAAATCCATCGTCGAATTCCTATTTTCAGTTCAATTCATCTTGATTTACATATGTTTTGATATGAATCTAAAAAGGTGAGTTTGTTCATAATCCTAATCCCTCCTTCGTTTGATTCAGTTTACAAACCGCTAATTCAAAACCTAACATGGTTCGTCTATCAAATCGCATCTCTATTTCCTTTCAATTTCATCGATTTCCTCAGTTCATACCATTTGATTCAGGTTTGTATCAAGCATCTGTCTATTATCTTCGTAAATTTTCAAAACCCTAACACCTCTTTCGGTTTGTTGCAGCTTTGAAACCAGTGAATATTTGTGTAGAAGAGAAGATTGGTGTTGGCAAAGGAGAAACACAGCTGTATGCAACCGCCGCTCTAATCCCTTGGCAACCCTAATTCCGGATTTGGGGCTTTTCACAGATCCCATCTTCACTTTCACCTTCGTATTAAGAACAATCTTAACCGCCACTCCTTTCTTCGACTTCAATTCTCCCTTTAGCTTACCCACTGACAGATCATCGAGATCTTCCGGAGGACTCCCGATCGTAGATTTGAGCAGAGTCGTGTTCTTCTTACCGTGAACAAACGACGCGATTGAGCCTTTACCGATGACGCTCATCATCTCCAGGGGAGGTTTTGTAGACCGTGATGTCGGTGTCGTCGTAGTTAAATCCGACGTTTTTGTTCGGGTTTTTGGCGATGACGGAGAGGAATATGGCGGTGGTGAGGTGAGTGGCGGATGTGAAATTGAGAGACGAGACTTTGAGGGAAGAGACGGTGAAGCTCAGCCGTTGAGGACGGAATATTAGTCATACGAAGGCGGTTGCGGCAGCGACGAGGACGATTAAGAGGATGATAACGAAAATCATCCAGCAGCAACAACGACAGCTGGGCGATTTGCATTGTAGAGCTGGGCTTTATTTGCCGGAAAATTTGGATTGGCGGTTGCACCACCGACGACTCGGGGAGGTTTGGAAGCTGGGTAAACTCTGTCGTCTGTCATATTTGAGATTTAGAGAGAGATGAAAAGATTGAAGGGTAAAGATTTCGAAGATGGGTGTTGGTAAAGATTTCGAAGATGGGTGTTTTCTTTGTAAGAGATTATTGTGGGATATTGATTTACAGTGAAGCTTTTTGAGATTCTCTCAAATGGCTGATTAGTTGATAGATACTAATTAGTGGGATGAAAAGGGATTAAATAAAGTTGTCTGAAGGAACCTTGGAACGGTTTTAAGTGGTTCCACATGTGGATGGGGCATGGTCAGGGATATTCAAGTTTATAGGAAGGCTTTATTCGGGGAGAATGGTATTAAGGTTTTCATTGAGGTTGGTGAGAGGTTGTACACGGTTTCACAAGGATTGGCAATGCTTCATACACTTACCAGATCGGTGGCAGGGACTCGCACCATTAGGAAGGATACATTTCAGGGTTACATCTCTAATGCTGTTTCTTTTCGTTTACTGGTATTGTAACAGGTTGAATCAGGCGATGATGGTTAGTGAGATCATCATTTATGATTAATGTGAAGCATTTAGTTTCTGTACTATGGTTGACAGATAGATCTCGGTTTAGCATATTTTTGGTGTGCATAATGACAGACTGTTTTCTTGAGCTGGAAGTTCGACGAAGTCAGTTTTTTTTTGAAGTTTTATGCTATATTATGGCCGGATCTTAGGAGTTTTAAGGATAGGATTATGTTTCAGTTATGTTTTTCTAACTGGATTGATGCTAAATCACCTTGGCACTTTTTCTAGCTCTGGACTGGAACAGGTCTCATTCTTTTACGGATGGGAGGATAAAGGTGCTTTTACATGTATGAACAAGACCCGAAGGACAATTACATTGAGGTCATCAAGGTTGCGAATAGGAATGGCTCAGAATGTTGATGCATCCATTGGCAGAGAGTTTTGGAGTTCAGAAGACGAATTTTTCGGTCCAATTATATTTCGGTCATCAGTTCATCACGGTGGAATTCTTTGTTATTATCTTGGGATTCAGGTCTTACCCTTTCGGTTTGTATTATTGCTCCCTGGGATGGTATTTTAGTAACATGTTTGAAGTTGAGTTGGCACGAGTTGTGATCTCGATCCTTAACTTCTCATCGTTTAATTTGCTATGTGTGTTTATGGATCCAAAGATTTCAAAAACGGTTAAAGCGGAGTACATTCCCAACAAAAAAGGATTAAATAAAATCGTGGACAATGAGAGAGGAAGCGACGGAGCCTAAATCTTATCTAAAATATACAAATTCATATGATCAAGTAGACAAGCAATGGTAAAAGAGCGTTTGTTGAATTTATATGTTTTCAGATTTACTTACATACTAGGTTTCTGGCCCGTGCGTTTGCACGGGCTAATTGTTTAGTTAAAAATTTCTAAGTTAAACATATGTCATAAATTAATTAAATATTAATAGGGAAAAATTAAAATATAATATTTAAATAATTTTGAGATAAGATAAGTGCACCAAAAAAATATGATGGTGTGGAATTAACAGACAAAAATAAAAGATGAGGAAGCTGACTTTGAACTAAAAAAAAAAGAAATTAAAAAGCTCAGCTCATATCTTCTCTCTCGAAAAATCGACGATCATTTCAATTCCATACCCTGCACGAAACTCGTCGACTAAACCGACCAGAAATCTATGATCTTAACTGGTCTTATCGAACCATTGTCTTCGAATATACAAAGCTTGGTGTTTTCAAGTTTTTCTGGTTTGTCGATGTTGTTCATATGCGATCACTCTCTTGCTAAGTTCTTCACGATCTAATTTGACAACGATTAGTTGATCTATTAGTAAACCCATTCTCTATTACATATGCAGGATCACACTGTCGAACTCAGACCTCAGATACTGGAAGCCAACCGTCTATGTCTTATTCTGTGGAGTAAGTCTTTTGTAATCTTTCATTATCGTACCTTGTTTGGTTTTTTTATTTGTTGTCGATTCAATTTCTAGTTTTTTGGTGGTGGTCTTGCCTAGAATTTCATATCTTTATGTTTAAAATTATGGTAGTTTATAGCACACAGAAACGCTGCAACTTGAGTTGGACCAAAATAAACATATAAGTTCTCATGTTCTATATGAGCTATGACTACTGATATGGTTGTTTGTTATATAAATCTTTTACTTACAAACTCTGTTCTTTTATGAAAATCTAAGTGGATGTAGTGTTGGGAATTTATGCACAACATTTAATAACATAATTGGGTTGTGGTGACATATTTATGGATTTAGATGAGTTGAAACAAAGACCACTGGTTTTCTTAAGAAACAAATAAATTTTTTGCCCAACTGTTGTGAAATCGATATTAAAAGATGATATTAATGACATAACTGATTACAGCTCTTTAGATACAAAATATAATGAACCTAACTTTTTAAGGTTGAGTTGTTTCTTATAACTTATGTTAATTGCAGGTATTATAATTCACTAACAACAATAACAACAATAAGCAAGTCAACAAAACTTTCCAAAATTGGAAAATTTCACCATGTTGTCAAATGCAAAGAGCTTTGAAAAATAAAAATAAAAATAAAAATATAACAAAGCAACCATTCTTACATATACATATTCACGAAGAAGATTTGAAATCTAAATGCAACTCCTTAACGTGTATAACTTCACCTGTTCTAAAGCTCACTACGGTCTCTCATAAATGTACCGTACTCTCCAGCAGCCTTTTCTTTTACACTCTCATAAGCTTCTTTTGCCGTCTCCGACATTGAATCCTTGGCTGCACCGTACCTCTCCCCAATACACTGCATCCTCGAATTTTCCGGCTGCTTCACTCCCTAATCCGTATGTGTCTGTTGCTTTGTCTTTAACATAGTCCATCGTTTGCCCTGAGCTTTATCCGAAGCCATGTCCTTAGCATTCTTGGACCCTTCTTTTGCTCTTTCATATGTTCCATAACCCATGTTTTTTGCTTCATCACCCTTATGCGTAGCCATCCTAATTACATCCTCTACTTTGTCATATGTAGCGTCTTTTGCATTACCTGCCTTGTCGTACGCAAAATCCTTGGCTTGACCAGCCATCTCAGATGTTGATCCCATTTTGTCGTAGGCCATGTCTTTGGCTTGGCCAGCCTTGTCGTACGCCATGTCCTTGGCTTGGCCGGCCTTGTCGTAAGCCGACCCCACCTTGTCGTAGGACATGTCCTTGGCTTGACCGACCCCACCTCGTCGTAGGCCATGTTGTCAAATGCAAAGAGCTTTGAAAAAAATAGAAATAAAAATATATGTCATGAGATTCCAAACCTGAATTTGGATGTAGATAAAAGAGACCACATCAACTTTCATAATCTCCAAAATAGAGGACTCAACTTCTCTAAAAAGCTGTAAAGAAACACAAGAGCATAGCATTAGTAAATTAAATATTTTGAAATCATATATCTGAAAAAGCTTACACAATCATTCATACATGAATCTCACTGAGTTCCATCTGAACATCGAGACGTGTACTCTCTCATGTGTCTTCAAAAGATTTTGATTTAACACTCCTTAGTTGGATTCCTGTGATGTTATTCTCAGCAACAAAATCGTGTTCTCGATTGATACATCTCAAATCCAGCTTGGGTAAGTTGAATGAAACCTGGTCAGTAAGACTAAACCGTCAGTTGAGCTTAGATGAAAACAATAACTTAACTTTCTATATTAAAGTAATCTTTTGACTCACAGAAGACACGCAAAATCATCGGCCAAGTCAATTTCAATTATGCCAACTTACCATTTCAGGAAAAGACGAAGATTATTTTGTGAATGCTGCCACCAGTTGATGCTTTTTAGGAGATTTCTTGGCAGATGATGCAGCAGTAGTTGACGTTACAACTTCATCTGAATCAACAATGGATGATGACTGTTTGCTCTTGGTAAACGAACCCTCGTCAAAAGTCAGAGTTACATCTCCAGATACAATTTCCACATTTCGTAAAACAATACCTACAACCCTATAGTCAGAAAAAAACAAAATAAAATGAGCAAACCACTGCTCTTGAAAATGTTCTTGAAAATGTTTTCTCTCTTTGCTCTTGAATATGTTTTCCTTTTATCTATGAGAATGGCTGCTTCGATCATTCAAGGATGTTGATCCAACAACACGATTCTTATGCCCAACTGTCATTAGATCAATCACATCAAATGCTTCGATCATTCAAGGCTGTTAAGAAATATGAATTTGAAACATAAAAAATGAACTCCAGATCTCTCTCAAACCAGAACATTAAGAAGAAAAACCATTGATGAAAATAAAAAAGGATATCTTTTGTTGCTTCCATCAATAACCAGAAGATCTCTGACTTGCTCATTATAAATCTCAATCCTCTGAACAGCAATATCATAACGAAAATCATTAGTCTCAAACGAACAAAAGAATGAAGAGCAAAAATGTGCAGAGACCAAACCCTAGCTGTCGTATTTCCAGAAGCTATAACTACATGATACGAAAATCACTTTTGTGTAATGACGGCGACGGCGTGGATCTCTCCGGGGAGGAATTCAACGGAGAGGATTACCAGAGATGCTTGGCATGTTTCAGTCCGACGAAATCAACATGAGAGCAGCCCACCGGCGTGGAGCTCTGTCTCATCCTTCTCGTGTTTGATTTTGCACACACCCCACTCGCGGAAGTTACCTCAGAAATAGGTATACAATCAAACTGCATTTTGATTCAACCTGCAAAATCAACCGATAAAAGGAATAAATTTATATACCCTCCCTGCTAAATTGAAACAGATTCAAAGATGTAAATTAAAAAATGAGAAATTACCTACAATCGATTGACGGGATCGCTTCTTTCGATCTTTCTTTGTAGAGAAAATAGAGAAAACAAATATAAATCGAAATACTGTGTAAGAGAGATTTGTTAGGGTTCATAGTTTGGCTGCAATGAGTTGGAGAAGATATGGGAGATCGTGAGTTCGTGTGTGATGAAGAAAGTAATCTGAATTTTTTCTTTTTATTAAAAACAAAAGCTAAGAATTAAGTTGATAACTGATACGAAATAAAAAGAAAAGCTTTATTTAGAATTAACTTTAGAAAGTAAATAAAAGCTACAAAATTTACAAAAGCTGGGAAAATGACACATCAGCTTTTGCCACGTGTCAGATGGAGAGGCAGGCAGTTAATAGAAAAAATGCTAGTGAATTATAGAATAAAGGATATGTTAATACGTGATGAAAAAAGAATCTTTTAATCCAGAAAACAAAATACTGCATATTATCCACTTAGAGACAAAGGTTTGCCACATACGTAAGGAATTGAACTATTAAAAAAAACATTGCATATGCATGTGATGTGATTTTATTTTTATAATAAGTGTTAAATTTTATATCAATTTTAAAATCCTGATATAAATTACAAAGATAAATAAAAAGACAGGTCGAAAACTACAAACCAAAACCATGTTATAACAGAAAAAAAGAAAGAAGAAATTAGATAAAAACGACAGACTAAACATACGTTATAAACAGACATTTTGAGAATGTGAATATTTCATTTGAAAATGGCATCATGATATTCTTTCTCTTCTGAAAATGTGAAATGTATAATGCTAAATTTGGTTAATACATAAATGATAATGGATGATAGGCAAAAGTATTCACGAAGTAAAAAAAGATTATTAATGTTAAATAAGAGAGACTGAAACTGTGCTAGGAAAAGTAAACCGGTAAGTATAACTACACCGGTTAATATATGTTGTCCATATCCATATTGATATATTCAATACTTTTATTTAAGCTATAGTTAAATAGTGATTGTTTATCAATTTTTTTTATTTTAGTTATAGATAAGTAGTGATTATGTCATCAAAACGACTATATTCAAATGGATTATTCATAATCGTTAATAGATAAATACAAAGAAAATAGTCTAAAATAAAACAATTCAAAAACTGAAATATAAAACTCAGAAATACAAAACAAATAATATTTGTTTAAGCTAAATTAACGAGGAACATCAAATACAAATGAACCATACAAAATTAAAATAGTAACTTTTAGATAAAAAAATCAAAATAGACATAAATGAATTAGCTAAGAATCAAAACAAAAAATGGAAGAGAAAATATATTACTACAAAACACAAAATATAATTTACAAGTGAAATAATTAAAAAAAAATTAAAAATGAGCTAGACAAGTTATGTTATGTTATACATGTAATTTATATATAACTGAAACTTAATTTAATATGAAACTCAAAATGAGCTATACAACTTAATTTCTTAATATTTTTGGGATGCTTAGAATATGTTTTTTAATCTTATTATTTTGCATTTCCAAACCTAAAACGATGATGAATGAAGTTTTTTTAGTACGACATTCACATTTTTTTGTCGATCAAATGTGAAGTTAATTCTTTTAGATCATCTTTTATGTTTATGAGTTTCATTTAAATCTTAGCACAAAATATGACTCTCTAATACTTTTTTTAATGTAACCTTTAAAATCGAGTATTTCATGGTATTGTTGTATTGGTTAGTCATACTATAAAATGTTATTTGTAAGAAATGGATTAAAATCCAATGTCCGTGCATCGCACGGGCCATAATACTAGTTATTTTATAAAATACATGTTGTAATCGTATATATAATTTGCAAATTTGATGGAACTATCCGTTAAAAACTTCATTCAAACATAAAGCATAATTTGACGCTTCAAATATTTGAATAATATAAGTATGAAATCATTTTATTATTTTTATTAAGTTTAAAATATATCAACTGAAATTATTTACTATATGCGAATTTTTTTTTATAGAAAATTTATAATCGAGATTGGCTAATTAATTTTTCAACCCGTTTAATTAATTAAATATTTTTCAGTTTGATGGAAAAATTTGCTAAAAAATACAATCGTAAAAACATCAATCGTAATATGTATATATATATATATATATATATATATTTGTTAATAGTAGTTTAGATTTTTAATTATGTAATCTAATTTTGATTATAATTGTTTAACCAATATTATAAACAGTGAGTTAGCAATTTAGTTTTTTTTTTAAATGAATTATGTGTTATTTGGAAGAGATATATCGTAAGGATTAAAAGATTAAAATAACGATTTCGCATTATATAATTTAATATGTGTTGTATCGTAAGATCATAGTTTGGAAAAAATATATATATGTGAAAACAACTATTGTAAAAGTTATGTGGTATATGTTTAATTGTTATTATATTTATCTAAAATATTATTTTATAAAATACATGTTGTAATCGTATATATAATTTGCAAATTTGATGGAACTATCCGTTAAAAACTTCATTCAAACATAAAGCATAATTTGACGCTTCAAATATTTGAATAATATAAGTATGAAATTATTTTATTATTTTTATTAAGTTTAAAATATATCAACTGAAATTATTTACTATATGCGAATTTTTTTTATAGAAAATTTATAATCGAGATTGGCTAATTAATTTTTCAACCCGTTTAATTAATTAAATATTTTTCAGTTTGATGGAAAAATTTGCTAAAAAATACAATCGTAAAAACATCAATCGTAATATGTATATATATATATATTTGAAAAAGATATTAAAATATATTATAAATATATTTTGAATTAAATCATAAATTAGAGAATTTTAATTTATATATAATAGTTGATGTATAAATTATTAATTATATTTATCAATTAATTTATTTTGATTTTAATTAATTAGAAAAGTGGGACCCATTAAAATTTGGTTGTTTGGTTACATGTTTAATAATTGTCTTGTTTGGAAACATGGATTGTAGAGATAATGTTATATTCCCTAATTATTCTTAATGAAATTTAATTAAATCATTAATATATATTGTTTTACAGTTTTACCCTTAATGAAGGTTATAAATCATAATAATATCAAGGACAAATTTCGGGAATAACATTTATGTACCATGGCAAACCTTCCTGTTTTAATAGATTAGATTTTTTTTTTTAAATTATAATATATTAAAATTATCAAACCGGCTTAAACCGGTGAATAACAACGGTTACAATTGAAATGGAAACCAGGAGACAAAACCGAACCAAGGCAAAATGAGAATCTAAACCGAAATCGTTTTCGGTTAGGTCAACTGACCCTTGAGGTGCCTCCCGCGCCTCCGTGACTTCGCCGCCGACGGCTCCGAGCTTTCCGATTTGCGTCCACAACCGGTCTCCTTCCCGATCCACCGGAGAGCCGACCCCGGCAACCGTTCCAGATTCCAGAGGGCCTGATCCCCTCCTCCAGCTCTCGGCGGCTCCGACCATTAGCGCGGCACTCCCACGGACTGAACCGGTGGAGAGCTCGCCGAGACGAGCTTCCCTGGCCCTTTGCTTCGCCGGGAAACTCTTTCAGTTCTCGATCTATCCCAAAAAGCCGTCTCCGATACTTACCTTAGCTCCGATCTAGAGGATCCCAGTGAAGACCGACATGCGGAGAGGGCGACCTCACCTCAACGCCACCGCCGGACTTCCCCTCGTCGCCACGACCTCACCTAGCGCCGTCGCACAACCTCAGTAGACACGCAGCGCTTCCCTCCGCATCTCACCGACGACTTCCGCTGCTCACGGAGGCGACGGACCCGCCCCTGCACTTTCACCTCTACATCCTCTCTGAATCGCCGCTGTCCTCTAGCAACTTCATACTCGATTGATTGGAGGTTTCCGAACCGCGAAAATCCAACCACTGTTAGCTTCGTCGGTGAAATCAACCACCCACGCACTGTCGGAGAAGGAACACCGAGACATCTCCTACCTCCCTCTCACCACCGCGATACCTGAAGCACAACAGAACCAAGGGAGATAGAGAGATCTCCCGGAAACAACACATATCTACTTTTGAGAACTTTCTCTCACTACCTCTTTCTCTCTCCTGGCACTCAAAGCCCCCAAATTTATGTGTAGATTGTTGTGTCTCTAAAATATTTTAGTAAGAATGAAATTGCTTGTGAAACATCGTTTTTTTCTTTATTTTTTTATTATTGAAACAAAAAACATGTTGCTTCACTGCATTTGGCTTTTTTGTTCTTGGAATAGAAATTAGAAATGTCGATTTACGAAAAAAGTACATGTCAAATCGAGGGCATCCCAAATTGATTGAAGGGGATGAGAGTTTATCATTCTTAAAAATCAAAATTTCGATCAAATCACACATCGCAGTATACTAGACCGAACCCTATGCCTATATTGCATTTGCGGGTAAAAGAGTAATTGAGCAAACATTGAAAAAAGCCAATTGTGTCAATAGAAAACTCAACATTGCTATTACCCGAATTTCCAATCCGTATGGGCATCCTAATATTCTTGCAGAATTTATAGCTGGCCGTTTTATTTTCAAATTATTTCTTCAATTAAGAAAAGACGTAAATTTAAGAGGCTACAGTACAGTCGTCGGTAGAGAGGGTCCATAACTCATTAGAAAATTTTAATCCAAAACGAATAATTGAGTAACTCATCATAATATACTCAATACTGGCATTGATGATTATGTTAAGTGCTAATGTGCAATCAGCTTGTATCGGGTTGTTGTCTCAGCCAGAATAAGAATGTGCATAGTGTCGGTCTAACGTTTTTGAATGCCCTACACGAATTTAGAAAATATGTTCTTTTATCTGTAAAACCATTCATTAAACTTAAATAGTTGGGTTTTCCATCCATATATGTCCCAACTGGTAACAAAATAATTATGTTCGATCATCATGTGACTTGGTAGACTGCAAATAATTCTTTATAAGTTTCAATTTCGAAAAAATCTCTAAGTAGGACAACCGATATTGGAATGATCAACAATATATGATAATCAATTTATATTTTACGATAACATCGTCCATTTAAAAAAATATCAAGCACTTTGATAGGTCTGTGAACTTCATTTGTTACTGATTCTCTAAAGATTTTTAATTCCATAAACAAGTTTTCACCATAATATTTTTTTGTAGCTTAATAATAGATTTCATTGCGCATTTTGATCTTATACCATCTCCAATGTATTCATCTATTTTTATATTCAAAGTAGAAAAACTTTATAGTAGAGATGAGTTTTCCTCCAATGTATTATTCTATATTTCCTCTAAAAATGAATAATCTATTTATGATTCTAATTTATTTATTAATACACTTTTTGTACAAAATTTGGATAAGATTTTACTATAAAATAGAGTTTAGAGCTTAAAATAGAGGTGAGTTAAAGATATCCTTATAGATATCTAATATATGATAGATCCACATCTGCTTGAATATTTTTTATTAATAAAATTTTATTCATTTGATAATATACTTAATAAACAATATTAAAATGCCCTTGTAGATTTTTTTTTTTAATCCAAAACGAATAATTGAGTAACTCATCATAACATACTCAATACTGGCATTGATGATTATGTTAAGTGCCAATGTCCAATATCCGGTTGTTGTCTCAACACGACATATTTTCTAAATTCGTGTAGGGCATTCAAAAACGTTAGTATTGAGTATACACCAAATATCTCTAATCATTACAAACATGTATAATCTCCAACTGAAAACCTGAAAAAGAGAAAGTAGAAAGGTGAGAGAAAAACCCTATCAGCCTGAATGGACGGCTCCTCTGTGTTCTTCTCAGTATCAAAATCCCTAGAAAATAACATTGTGAATTCTTTCACAACTTCTTCCTCCTCTCGGTGTTTCTTTCGTCATCTTGATCTTCACACTCAACCATAGCCATATCCGCTTTCAGTTTAGCCGTCGCCATAATTACAACATCGCTCTCGGATATCCAGATGTCCCTCATACACTCCCATTGCCCAGTACATTCCAGGGTTTTCTTCATCTCATCAAGACGCTGACGTTCAGCCCTAATTTTTTTTGCTCGCTCTACGATAGAATCATTATGGATGAACGTCATATTTCTCCGGCTCGTCGGAAAAGATGAGGGAGAGGGAGAGAAAGAAAAACGATTCTGAGAACAATTGCTC
This sequence comes from Orychophragmus violaceus, assembly GCA_030180135.1. Taxonomy (NCBI): domain Eukaryota; kingdom Viridiplantae; phylum Streptophyta; class Magnoliopsida; order Brassicales; family Brassicaceae; genus Orychophragmus; species Orychophragmus violaceus. The sequence goes on along the minus strand of CM058234.1, from coordinate 12,945,447 downwards.
GTAAAGTCGTAAGCCTAAATCTCGATTGGGCCCAAATTACTTCAATGGATAATAAGGGCTGCGTAACTCGGTTTCTTCCGGTTTGGATTTCGGGTAATTGGATTTTTCTAAATTTACGCCGAACCAAACCTTTTATTTTTGTAGTGATTTTTGTTTATATTAAAAAATTTGTTGGAACGAAGTTGATAATTTATATATATATATATTTTTTTTTATTTTATATGAACAAAACAGCTTAAATTATTAATACTAAGTTAAAAGGAGTTACAATAAAAAGAAAAATTGTTTAAACAATTTAAGGTACATTTGCTACTTTAATACTCTTTCAAAGGCTTATGATACTCGACATACTTGCACTGGCCCGACATGATAACTCTTTCAATGAATTGTCATCTACACTAACATTTGTCCATCTATCATTTGGCATTTGTCCAATGTCGTTGCCAAAAACTATGAACTAACACATAACTGTGAATTGAATTTTTGTAGGGAAAAAAAAAAATTGTAGGACCATGATATTCAATTATCATAAACCTAAATTTCAGAGAGTCGTTGCAAAAAATATTGGGCTATATGTCACTGTGTAATTAGATCATGACACTGTAATTAAGTTAATGTGGATACTGGATACACATAATATCTTGTATAAAAAGATATAGCATCGTATTTTTATCAATGAGAAAACCTTTTACTTATATGGTTTACTCCAAAAATTTTGTTTATATTAAAAGATATAAAAAGATATAGCATAATCTCCGATTAATCCCCGAATTTTTAATAAATTGCTAGGCCCGGACCGACCGCACGTACAACTCTTAGCATAATTCTGAACAAAGGTCCTATATACCTAAAACCGAAGATCCAAAAACCCGAAAGACCCAAACCAACCCCGAATGAGTATCCGAACGCCCAAGCCTATCTGTTATATCAAATCACATCATGTCATGCCTAATAATAACCAGTGGATGATTCTTTTTACGTTGCATGGTACTTTCTCAAGCATTTTTTTGGGGGGGGGGGGGGGCGGGGTGGGGGGTGGGGTTAATGGTACTTTCTTGATCATCAGTATTTCAATGAATTCTGACAGAAAAGATAAATAGTAAAAAGTGGATATAGGTTTCAACGAATAATCATCAGTCACGCACAAAATTATCTTTAAATCCCAAATATTAAAACGACGCATAATAGGATTGCTCACTTCTTCTTCAGTGACGGAAACGACGCATAATCATCAGTCACGCACATAATAGGAGTAGCTTCAATTTCTGAGATAGGATTGCTCACTTCTTCTTCTCAGTTGCACCACCACCACCAGACCTACAGAATTACAACAACAAAAAAACATTTTGTTTTTCAGTTTTTTTTGGTCGAATGTTTCTCAGTTTAAGAAGCACAATATCAAGTTTTTTTGTCCATGTTTTAACTGAGATGACTGTTCGGATTGCAATTCTCAGTTAAGAATGGTTTTGCTCTATAAAACTCTACCGAATTGTCTAGACTATACAATAAGAGCTAAGCAGACATAAAGAAGTCCAATCGTAAATTTGGAGGGTTTTACCTCATCTTGCGGAGAACACTAGACATCTCCTCTCTCTTCCTCTTGGCTCTCTTGTGGGTACCCAACTTTCGCTTGGCTACCTTGAGAGCACGTTTGTCTTTACCAACCTTTAGAAGCTCAGTGATTCTCTTCTCGTAAGGAGCAAAACCGGCAACTTCCCTGATCAATGATCTGATAAAGAGTGTCCTCTTGCTTGTTTGCTGAGAAAGATTATACCAGAGTCATCAGATCCACAACAAATAAAGAAACAAGAATGCCATGAATCAATCACAATTGACAAAAGATAAGATCAAGCTAAAGAGACTAGAAGGACAATATATCATCGATATTGCTAGACAAAATGGTTTTACAGAATGAAGCTTAACATGTAAGAGGCTTGGAGTTAACTAAGAACATTCACAGGATAACGATCACGGCAAAGAAACATAAGTGAGGCTACAATAATCAAATTTCCATAACTTAATGAGCCCTCAGATAATGAATCCAGACACTATGTTATCAATCATTATGAGGTCAGAGAAACATACTCCTTTGCGAGCACGAGGACGAGGAGCCAATTCGCGTCTGGTGACAACATGTCCCTTGTTCAACCCAACGAACAAACCTGTCTTAACTTGCGGGGTTGTCATCTTCTGCAAAATTTCCCAACCAGTAACAGATCAAAAACACAATTTCGCAATCATAAAAGACGATTTCAGAGAAAATATCATGAGATTAAAAGAGAGTTTAATCAGATGTGATACCTTAGGGTCTCTGGGATCGAGTTCCTCCGAAAGAAGATGAGAGTAAAACTGAAAACTAATATATATACGGAGACTAAAGAAAAACCCTAACCCTTTCCAGATTATCCGGGCCCTTATTGGGCCTTAATGTTTTAGTTTTGGACTTAAAACTATTTAGATTGACCCAATTTTTACAGCAAGGACCACCACCAATTAAAACAGAGGATAAAAACGTCTTTTCATTAATGAACAGAACCGGAAAAAGAGGTGAGCCGAGTTCGAAGCTTTTGACCCGCTTTGTATTTTACTTGCCATTCGTGTTCTCTCATTTCACATTTTTATCTTTGATCGATTTTTTCACGGAGGTTCCTCCTGCCGCGATCAAGGTTATCATCTACTTTTTTTCCTTCTGTTTCCGGTAAAATTTTACAGCGTAAGTTGTATGTTTATAGACTCGAATTTCGATATTTCTCTGCCTCGTTTTTGATTAACAATGTCGCTTTGATTCTCTCTTCTTTGAATTTGTTTTCTGGATCTGGGGTTTCGTCATTATATTTGTGTTTTGATATTCGATCTGGGTTTGTTTTTCTGGTTTTTAAATCGCTCAAAGATTGGTGTTGTCTTAAATTCAAGCAATTTTCCGAGCGCAAAAGTGTGATAGTATTGTTTTTTTAAATGTGTTTCTGGGTGATGTTGTTTAATATTATAAAATCGAATTGCTAACGTGACTCTGGATCTGGAATATTTGTTACATTCCTTCTAGATTTTGATTATGTCTACTATTTTTTCTTGACTCGTTGAAAAATGAATTGTTTTTTCTCTGTTTATTGTAATGTTATTGCTTAAATATATTCCCATTGGTATTTAGGCATATATGAAAAGAACATTGATTGCTTTGTTTTATGCCAAATTGGTCTTATGTTTATTGTTTGTAGAAAGTAGAAAATGGCTGACGGTGAGGACATTCAACCCCTTGTCTGCGACAATGGAACTGGAATGGTTAAGGTAATTCTAAAATGAAATGTTTAATGTTTTGTCTGTTTTAACTCTCTGCTTTACAATACTAAAACTTGTTGGCCTGTGTGTTCTAAAAATGGATTTTATTGGCTTACTAATCTGTGTGGATAGATCTGTTGCTAGGCCCCATAATTTGTTTAACTCATTTGATAGATGAGTGCATCGTTTAACCATACAAGTTCTAATGTTTTTTTTGTTGATCCTATTGATAATGTAGCTAAGTCCATCTCTATGGTGGTTTAATGTTTTGTGTTGACTTAGGCTGGTTTTGCTGGGGATGATGCACCGAGGGCTGTGTTTCCAAGTATCGTAGGACGTCCTCGTCACACCGGAGTGATGGTGGGGATGGGACAGAAGGACGCATACGTTGGTGATGAAGCTCAATCCAAGCGTGGTATTCTAACTCTCAAATACCCAATTGAACATGGTATTGTCAACAATTGGGATGACATGGAGAAAATCTGGCATCATACTTTCTACAATGAGCTCCGTGTTGCTCCCGAGGAGCATCCCATTCTGCTCACTGAAGCACCTCTCAACCCAAAAGCTAACCGTGAGAAGATGACTCAAATCATGTTTGAAACTTTCAATGCTCCGGCCATGTATGTAGCCATTCAAGCTGTCCTCTCACTTTACGCTAGTGGACGTACTACTGGTAAGTCAAGAATTTTACATTTTAGATTCAAGACCATGTCTTAAAAATTGTTGATTTGATGTTGTAGGTATTGTGCTTGACTCTGGAGATGGTGTGAGCCACACGGTCCCTATCTATGAGGGTTACGCACTTCCGCATGCCATCCTACGTCTCGATCTTGCAGGTCGTGACCTCACAGATGCTCTGATGAAGATCCTCACTGAGCGTGGTTACTCTTTCACCACAACAGCTGAGCGTGAAATTGTCAGAGACATAAAGGAGAAGCTCTGCTACATTGCTCTGGACTATGAGCAGGAGCTTGAGACAGCTAAAACCAGCTCTTCTGTGGAGAAGAACTATGAGTTACCCGATGGGCAAGTGATCACCATTGGATCTGAGAGGTTCCGTTGCCCAGAGGTTCTTTACCAGCCATCTATGATTGGTATGGAGAATGCCGGTATCCATGAAACTACTTACAACTCCATAATGAAATGTGATGTGGACATCAGAAAGGACTTGTATGGTAACATTGTGCTCAGTGGTGGAACAACTATGTTCCCTGGAATTGCTGACAGAATGAGCAAAGAGATCACTGCTTTAGCACCGAGCAGCATGAAGATCAAAGTCGTTGCACCGCCTGAGAGGAAATACTCTGTCTGGATTGGAGGATCCATCTTGGCCTCTCTCAGTACCTTCCAGCAGGTAACTACAGTCAATTTTCAATTCCATCAACCAAATAATTCTAGTCATCTCTGACTGACTGATCTGTCTTCCGTTCTTGATTTTTGCAGATGTGGATCGCAAAGGCGGAATATGATGAGTCAGGCCCATCGATTGTTCACCGGAAATGCTTTTGAGCTTAAAGTTAAGTCTGCTTCCAGAGAAGTCCTGGGGGTTTTCCAGTTTATCATTATTGTGTTTTATTTTCGTTCCCTGCTGCTCTTTGTTGTTCTTCAAAGAACTTACAGTATTCTCTCTATGTAGTATGGTTAAAAATGTTGTCTTGTTCCTTTTTTTTTTTTACCTTCTTTTGTCGGATAACTCAACTGTGTGAGTGAATAAGAACACCTAATTTTCCTAATTTTATAGGGTATTGGTTGGTATTAAGTATTAACTATGATCAATTGTGATACCACAATGGAATTGTAGATATATTCACCAAAATATGTCACGAAAATGGGAATCCTAACTAATCACATACAAAAAGTTAGATGGATATCAAGAACAAATCGAGGATTTATCCTTGTCAAAAAGATTCTTAAGCCAAATCAGATCATCAATAAGCAACATATGATTTGAGATAATCTTTTTCGGTGACATTTCTTGCGATGCGGAAAGCTCCCATGAGCTGATGTCTCAGACGCATACACAAATTTCCACTGCCTAGTACTTTACAACGGTAATAAAATAGGCGAGTAGAACACTTAAATGCTGGCCAAGCCGGTGGTATGGTAACAACACCAACTAAATCTTTCGAATCCGCAACAAAAACAATTCGCTCAACATGAAAGCTTAACATACTTTCTGCTGCCCACAACCAAGCTTTAAGTCTCGCCTCATCTTCAGAAAGAACATTAGCATAAGAACGTCTGCTATGTTTGATCACTGATCAAAGTTCATTTCCTAAAACCCAAGACGCACCACTATCTTTAGTAATCTTGTTCCAATACACACTACTGTCACATTTGACCCACTAAGTAGGAAGAGGTTCCCAACATACGGAATTTGGCTGAAAGAACCTACAATTTTCTTTAATCTTTGTTGAATCAAGGAAGTGCGCTTCCGTATAGGAGTGGAGATCATCTCTGGCTTTTTTCATCGACACCAGCAGGCATGTGAATTGCACTTCAAAAATCACTGCATTCCTCTCTTTTTATATTCTCCAAATGATATGTGGAAGGTAGTTCTTAATCTCCATGGACAGGTTGCAAATAGAGCTGAGGGACATGAGGAAGTACAAGAGAACAAAACATGGTTTTCTGATCCAATACCCAGATCCCATCCAATACCCAAACTTGGGCCAATCCACTTATCACCAATTGGTTTTAGGTTGGAAGCCCAGGAAACTTAACATGGTATCAGAGCCTAATCCACAAACTCTCGTAACCCGGCCCAAAAAGTGGCCCGTGCCTTCGGACCCTAGGATTGATGGTCTGTCGAGATTAATGGCTAAAATGGCCATTATCTCGAGGGGAGGTATTGAGATATTGTAGAGATTAATGGGCTATGAGGCCTTAATCTCTAGAGAGTGTGTAATTGTCCCACATTGAAAGTGGGAAGGGACATTGACTAATATATAAGGGACTTGGGCCAATCCACTTATCACTAATTGGTCTTTGTTTGATCTAGAGACACATGAGATCTTTGTGTCTCGTGATGTTTCGTTTGTTGAAGAACGATTCCCATATTTGGAGATGAAAGATACACATGTGGAGGATGTCATTGGAGTCAGATATGATGACATGTTTGTTCAAATTGATACATCTTCTATGTTGCAGAGCAGAGTAACACAACCTGCGGAAAGAGTAACACATAGCGAAACAGAGACACAAAGCGAGGACGTTGGAGATACAATGATGTATGCTGAGGGTACAACAGAAGGAGTAACAGAAACAGAAGGAGTAACACAGGTGGAACCGGCAAGTGTTACACAAACATAACCTGAGCCAAAACCTGTGCCACAACCTGTGCTACAACCTGCACTAGAAGAATTGTTGGGACGTGGAATGAGGGAAAAGAAACCCTCTGTCAGGTTACGTGACTATGAGCTTAACACAATCTTTAAGGTGGATTCGTCAAGTGGGAGGCGTGAGTTTGGAATTGAGAATTTTGTCAATTGTGAAAGGTTTTCTGCGTCACACAGATTCTTCCTGTGTAACATAACTGCAGGGGTTGTGCCACAGACATTCACTGAAGCAATGAAATGTCCACGATGGAGAGAAGCTATGAGATTGGAGATTGAGGCACAAGAACGGAATAAAACATGGGCTGTTGAAGACCTGCCATCAGGTAAACATGTGATTGGATGTAAGTGGGTATATACGATCAAGTATAATGCAGATGGAACGATCGAAAGGTACAAGGCGAGACTTGTAGCATGTGGTAATCGACAAAAGGAGGGGCTTGATTACACTGACACGTTTGCTCCTGTGGCTAAGATGAGCACTGTTAGATTGGTTCTTCAGGTTGCAGCTGGAAAGAATTGGGAATTGCATCAGATGGATGTGCACAATGCTTTCCTTCATGGAGATTTGGATGAGGAAGTATTTATGAGGTTACCACAAGGTTTCAGCTCCACTAGGAAAGGAATGGTATGTTGCTTGAAGAAATAATTGTATGGGTTGAAACAAGCTCCGAGGTGTTGGTTTTCTAAACTTTCAAAGGCTCTATTGGCGTATGGATTCAAGCAAAGTAGGGCTGATTATTCTCTTTTCTCATTGGTTCGTGGTACTGTTCATCTGCATGTTTTGGTATACGTTGATGATCTAGTGGTGACAGGGAATTCTCCAGAGATTATACGAGAGTTCAAGGCTTACTTGAGTGGTTGCTTTCATATGAAAGACTTGGGCAAATTGAAATATTTCATTGGGTTAGAAGTTGCGAGAAACAGAGATGGCATCTATTTATCACAGAGAAAATATGCTCTGGATATTATTGCAGACGCTGGTTTACTTGGTGGTAGACTTGTAGAGTTTCCGATGGAGCCAAACCATCAGTTGGCAAAGTCGACAACCAAGGTACTTGCAGAACCAGAGAAGTATCGGAGACTTGTTGGAAGACTAATTTACTTGGCTGCGACTAGGACAGATCTTGCTTATTCAATTCATATCTTGTTTCAGTTTATGCATGAGCCAAGAGAGGATCATTGGACAGCTGCATTGAGGGTTGTCCGTTACTTGAAGGGGTGTCCAGGAATGGGAATTCTATTGAAATCTGACTGTAACTTTCACCTTACAGGTTGGTGTGACTCAGACTGGGCTGGCTGTCCAATCACGAGAAGGTCTTTGAATGGATGGTTGATACAATTAGGAGATTCCCCTGTGTCATGGAAGTCGAAGAAGCAAGATGTGGTATCTTGTTCTTCTGCAGAGGCAGAGTACCGTGCCATGGTTTCTGCATTAAAGGAGTTGAAGTGGATAAAGAGTTTGTTATTTACGATGGGTATTTCACATTCTGGTGCAATGGATTTATACTGTGATAGTCAATCTGCACTTCATATTGCTGCTAATCCTGTGTTTCATGAGCGTACGAAACACGTAGAGATAGATTTTCACTTCATCAGAGACGATATACAAGCTGGGATTGTTCGGACGAAGCATGTTTCTACCACTAATCAGTTAGCAAACATCTTCACTAAAGCACTTGGAGGAGGTCCTTTTCAAGCAATTTTATCCAAGTTGGGCATTCGAAATCTGCATGCTCCAACTTGAGGAGGGGTATTAGGAGAGTATATATTTATATTGTCATAAAGGAATATTTCCTTATTGTATATTGGGATTGATTCTAGGTTAGAGGGTGGCTAGACACGTACATATAACTTACGGCCGTCATTGTAAAGAGTTTTGAGATTGAATAAGATAATTTTCTCCAAATCTTTTAAACTATCTGCTTTTATTGAATATCCAAAAGTAATAATATTATAATACTTTGTATTTGCAATCGGCTTTATTTTGAGGATGATCTCGATATCGTTTGGAAAGAACAAATCATCAATCAACTCTCTCTCCATTGGTTGATGATGGGATCAATAAAGTCTGAGACTAGAAGCTCCAGATCCACCAAATATTGTTTCATGAATAGAGCTCTCAGACGCCCATCGTTTATCCATGATGATGTCCAGACCCGTAAATCTCCTCCATCGCCTATTTTCAATTCCAAACCTTTGAGTAAGAGTTCTCGACCGTGCAAAATGCTTTGCCAACTAAATAAAGGTCTTGAACCTAGCTCAGACTCCAAAAATTCTACATAGTACTGACTCTTCAGAAAGCGCGAAAGGAGACAGTCTGCGTACGTGTAGAGCTTCCATGCTTGTTTCGCCAATAACGACTGATTGAACAACTCAACATCTTTGAACCCTAGTCTGCCAAATTCCTTCAGTTGACAAAGTCTTTTCCAATTGATCCAGTGAGTTTTTCGCATGTTTTCATTCGCGTTCCACCAAAACGCGGCCATTGCCGAGGTCAAATTTTCACAAGTGGTTTTTGGAAGTTTAAAGCATGACATCGCGAACACCGCCATCGCCATAGCCACATATTGACAACCTCTTTTCCATCTGGAGACAACAATCTCGCATAATACCATGAGAACCTCTCTTCATATGACCTTGGATATATTGTAAAAACTCAATCTTGGAGCCACTAAAACACTCTGGTAATCCAAGATAGATACTAGCTCCCCCTTCCACAAAATACCCATCTTTTCTTGAATCAACACTCTTGTTTCATTCACAACTCGGTTCCCGAGGGTAATTGACGACTTGTCAACATTGATGACATGGCCCATAAATAAACCATACTGCTCCAAAATATTAAGAACAAACTTACATTGCTCTAGCTCAGCCTTTAACATCAACATGCTATCATCTGCAAACAAAAGATGGTGGATCGAAGGCTCTTGGTTCGAGAATTGGATTTCATTGATCCTCCGTGCTTGCTCCGCTTTGTTCATTAAATTAGTGAGCCCATTTGTGCATAGAACAAACAATAACGGTGACAAGGGATCGCCCTGTCTCATACCACGTTCCGAGTTTATCAAACTCTGAGCTTATCCATTGATTAGCACCGTGAAAGTGATCGACGATATACAAAACATCACAAATTGAATACATTTAGGATCAAAACCCAAGGCATTTAATAGAAATTCTACATATCTCCATTCAACCCTGTCAAAAGCTTTCGACATATCGGTCTTCACCGCCATAAACTCCTTCAATATAGATTTATGGATTCACAAAGCATGAAAATCTTCATGGGCTATCAATATGTTGTCTGAGATCGGTATCTCAGTGATATACCATGGATTTTACCGGTTTTAACCATGGTATATGCCTTATTTATCGAGTCTTATGTTATGTTTTGGAGTCTTTTTAGTATGTTTACAGGTTTAGACACATTTGGAGCAGAAGTGGAGATTTTGGAGCTGTTTGGTGTATTTTGGAGATTTGGTCCGAGAGACAGAGTTCACTGTCCAGTTTTAAAGACTGCGTCGATCGTTGCACACCTGCATCGATCGTTGCATATGCGAATGGGCCAGACTCGCCGATTTAATAAAGAATGCTGATTTTGCAGAAAAGCCCAGATATTTACACAGAAGCCCAAAACGTGTTTTAGCTATTATATAAGGGTTTTTAAGCCATTGTTTAGGCTACGCTTTCATTAAGTCTTATTTTATTTCAGAGAGCCTTAGGGGCTGATCTTGCTCTCGAAAGAGAGAGGATTTCGAACCCCTGTTGATTATTCTGTTTTATGATATTTGGTTTTCTACTTAAGATGTTTTCTGTTTCGATGAACATGTCTGAGTAGATTACCTGTTAGGTTGAAGGATTCTCATTAGGGATTTCAGAGAATTATAGTTTAAATCAATCTGTAGAGATTTATATCTGCTAGTTCTTTATCTAAGTTGTTCTTAATGCTAAATCTGAAGTAGCTAATCAGAGTTATGATGTTAGGTTGATTAATTCAGCGGAAGTTGATTAATTTAACTAGAAAGAACTTAGATAAGCAATTAAACTATTCGCAAACGAAAGTTTGGTTTAGGATAATTGTGAACATATCAAACTTGGAATTAATGCTAGTTTAATCTGTTAGTTCTCGCAAACGAAAGTTTGGTTTGCTGCACTTAGACTTAGAGAATTATCGCAAAGGAATTTGGTTAATTCTATATCAGTGTTTGAGTTCTAGAATAGTTATTGATTGGATCTAGATAGATTGATTGCTTGCGTTCCTGATTTCCTGAGAACTCCTGAAACCTAACGCTTCGCTTCCTTGCTCACAAACTCGCTGCTATTTACTTTTCTGCTTTGCTTTTAGTTTAATCACCTTTGCTTTCTCCTAGTTTAATCTTAATAGTTCTAAATCTATCGTTGACCATAGTCCATGTGGATTCGATACCCTAAAGTACTACAACTACATCACTGTGCACTTGCAGTTAGAATAGGGTTAAAACTACACCTATCAAGTTTTTGGCGCCGTTGCCGGGGACTCTTTTGAGTTCTCGATAGATTTGAACTTAGGGTTTAGACTAGGATTTTCGTTTTTTAATTTTTGCTACTAATTTTTTTTTTCTTTTTCTGTTCTTGCGTTTCAGGTACGCCTGTAATCGCCCTGCAACGATCGACACGGTCTTGTGTGTCGATCGTCACATCATCGCGCTTGCATCGATCGACGCTTCTCCTGCATCGATCGACACATATCGTAAGGAAGATGTATGATTTCTTCAATCCAGGGATTGACAACTCGCAGATAACTTGGTTAAAGAGCAAAGTAGAGTCTCTGCATAGTCTTGTACTTGAAAAGTATGGGCAAGAAGCTATCAACTACGTTGGAGGGAATGAATTCTACAGTCAGGAATCTGCTTTTCAGGGACCTTTCCAGCAACAGGGCAATGCCTTCTCAAGGAGTTGTAGCGTTTCTTCTTACCAAGTACCGCCTGCACCTACAGCTCATGAGAGCAGAATGGAAATCATGATAGAGCAGTACCTTGAGAGACAACAACAGATTAATAGGTCCTTCAACTCAAAGATGGATGCTTTGTATGAAGATTTGAATGAGAAGCTTGAATCTTTGAGCACACATATGGAGGAGCTGGATGCAGCGATAGAGAGGCAAAATGAAGCTAAGAGAGCTGAACGGAAGCTGCACATCAATGCTGTGAACATAAGGGATGAGATTGAGTTGCTAGGTGAAGAAGAGAGCATAATCTCGGATTTTCTGGATGAATATTGTCTGCCTGATACATGCACCGATCGACACCCCCTTAGTGACGATCGACACGCCATTCTGACGGCAATTTCGATTTCTTTCGGGAAACAGAATCGCCTTGCATCGATCGACACACATTATGCAACGATCGACACAAAACGCACACATGTCCAGAAACCTGCAACAGTACCAGAACAAGCTTACAAGCCCCCAGTGCCATATCCTAAGGTTCCTAAACCTTCCAGACAAGAGCTAGAAGTGGTTAACTGCATAAAAGTGATGAATAAGAAGGTGAATAAAACACCACCAGTTGAAACTTTGCGAGTTCATGTAAAGAAGATGATCTCCACTGAAGGTGGTCTGAAAGAAGAAGTTCAGATTGGTGGAACTACAGTATCTGATAGTGGAAAGAAGAAGATGGCAGTTCCTCTTGAACCTGCTCTAACATCTTCAGTACTTGCAACTGCTCATAAGCAGAAAGCCCCCAACATCAGATCTGCATCAAAGGTAAGGAACAAATCATCTAAGCTTAAACCTTCTGATCATATTGTTTTGAATGCAGGAAAACGCAGTAGACCGCCCAAGCTTCGCTCCCACCCTGATTCTGATTTCTCTTTCCTTGGGAAGCCTCATGATCATAATGCCTATACACCTCCTTGGATGAAGAGATATTCACAGAGACACTCAAAGTCTCTGTTGAAACCACCATGAATCCAATCTCTTTCCAATAGTCAAGCTAATGACTAAAAACAAGCGCTGAGTGGGAGGCAACCCACTAGTAGGTTCATTTTTATTTTCATTTTTTTTTTTCGTTTTGATTTTGGTGTTTTGATTTTTCTTTTAAGTGTGTTCAGAGCCGTGAGAAACATGCAGAATCGCACTGCATCGATCGACACATATAGTGCATCGGTCGATGCAGTCACGATTTGTGGTTTACCGATTCAATTGCGGTTCAGACATCGGTTATCTAAATAACCGCGAGCGATAATCACCTTGCATCGATCGACACCCTTGTGGCATCGATCGACGCAGGGCGACGACAAGTATGTATTCTGCAACTTTTCGGTTTGTTCTTCAATTTGATTATTCTTTCACCGCGCTCATGCTTGGATTACACTGGGGACAGTGTAGTTTAAGTGTGGGGGAGGAAGCTACTGAAGCACGCTTTTGTTTTCTTAGTTTTTCAAAAATTTGTTTTATTGAGTCAAAATTTGTATGAAACTATGATTTTTCGAGGAAAATTTTCGCTTGAACAGGAACTAAGTGACCATTGGACAGACTTGCAGAGCCTCTATGACTGTTAGAAAACCCAGACACAGATCAGCCTACTGGGAACACCCACATCACTTCAGGTATCAGAGGATCCTTTTACTGACTTCAATTTAATACTGACTTAGATTTCTCACCTAAGGGCTTGGTATACTTTGTGTCGGATTCCCTTGTTAGTTCTGACACAGCCTGTAAACATGTCCTATTTAGTCCCCTTCTCCCCTTCTATAAAGTAAAAAAAAATAATAATAAACTGAGGATGAGTTAGTAACTCCGAAGTGGTCATGGGAATAGTAGCAAACACTATTATCTCTCATGTGATCCATGGAATGTGTCCAAAGTACACCCCATAACGGGAAGAACACTGATAAAAAAAATAAAATGATACCCAGTGGGGAAAAATCAGTTGTTAAGGAAGGGAAAGAGAAGAAAGGGACTAGAGAAAGATAGTATGATGGTCTAGAGCTGATAAGGTAAGAATCCATGTGCCCTTTGATCGATACTCCTTAGGTGAGACCGCACTTAAATACTTGCAGAAGTTAGTAGGGAGAATTTGAATGCTTGAATGTGATTGTGGAGTTTACTTAGGACAGTTGCTAAGTGTGGGGGAAGTATATTGTGGTCTTGAGTTCTGTAGGGAAGTTTTCAGTGGCTTACTAAGTGAATGTGATTGTGAAAGTTCCTAGGACGAAATGAGTTTCTGTGTTTTCAAACCTCTTCGCTTATACTTTGGTTCTTTACTTGCTTGAGGACAAGCAAGAGCTAAGTGTGGGGGAGTTGATATACCATGGATTTTACCGGTTTTAACCATGGTATATGCCTTATTTATCGAGTCTTATGTTATGTTTTGGAGTCTTTTTAGTATGTTTACAGGTTTAGACACATTTGGAGCAGAAGTGGAGATTTTGGAGCTGTTTGGTGTATTTTGGAGATTTGGTCCGAGAGACAGAGTTCACTGTCCAGTTTTAAAGACTGCGTCGATCGTTGTACACCTGCATCGATCGTTGCATATGTGAATGGGCCAGACTCGCCGATTTAATAAAGAATGCTGATTTTGCAGAAAAGCCCAGATATTTACACAGAAGCCCAAAACGTGTTTTAGCTATTATATAAGGGTTTTTAAGCCATTGTTTAGGCTACGCTTTCATTAAGTCTTATTTTATTTCAGAGAGCCTTAGGGGCTGATCTTGCTCTCGAAAGAGAGAGGATTTCGAACCCCTGTTGATTATTCTGTTTTATGATATTTGGTTTTCTACTTAAGATGTTTTCTGTTTCGATGAACATGTCTGAGTAGATTACCTGTTAGGTTGAAGGATTCTCATTAGGGATTTCAGAGAATTATAGTTTAAATCAATCTGTAGAGATTTATATCTGCTAGTTCTTTATCTAAGTTGTTCTTAATGCTAAATCTGAAGTAGCTAATCAGAGTTATGATGTTAGGTTGATTAATTCAGCGGAAGTTGATTAATTTAACTAGAAAGAACTTAGATAAGCAATTAAACTATTCGCAAACGAAAGTTTGGTTTAGGATAATTGTGAACATATCAAACTTGGAATTAATGCTAGTTTAATCTGTTAGTTCTCGCAAACGAAAGTTTGGTTTGCTGCACTTAGACTTAGAGAATTATCGCAAAGGAATTTGGTTAATTCTATATCAGTGTTTGAGTTCTAGAATAGTTATTGATTGGATCTAGATAGATTGATTGCTTGCGTTCCTGATTTCCTGAGAACTCCTGAAACCTAACGCTTCGCTTCCTTGCTCACAAACTCGCTGCTATTTACTTTTCTGCTTTGCTTTTAGTTTAATCACCTTTGCTTTCTCCTAGTTTAATCTTAATAGTTCTAAATCTATCGTTGACCAGAGTCCCTGTGGATTCGATACCCTAAAGTACTACAACTACATCACTGTGCACTTGCAGTTAGAATAGGGTTAAAACTACACCTATCACTCAGCTACAAAAGCTGATTGGTTATGAGACACCATTTCCGACAAGAAATGTTTCACTCTTGACACAATGATTTTGGAGCCCACCTTGTATAACATTGAGCATAAACTTATCGTTTGAAGATCCTTCATGAGAGACGCATTTGTTACCTTCAGAATGAGGCAGGGTTGGGTAAGTTCCATTCCTTTGGGAATACTCTTGTGGTAAAGAAACTATGAACCTAAAAAATCACTCTTGTACCTACCACATCCCAATACATTTGGAAAAAGACCCGTCATACCGTCCACACCTGGTGAATTAACCGGTTTGATTGAGAAGACCGCGTTTTTGATATCTTCCTTTGTAAACTCTTTAGTCAAATCTGCATCATCCCAGGCGTTAACCTAGGTGTAAACCCACTGAAGAGGTTGTCGACATCCACCAAAATGTATGACTCGAAAGATTTCTGAAATAGTCGGCAACCACTTCCCCTTTAGCAACACTTGCACTATGAGTCATACCATTGTCATCCACATGAATGTCTATGCCATTTTTAACTCTTTCCGCCTTAACCGCCACATGAAAAAATCTTCAAATTGCGGTTGCCTACTAGTTTGAACTTAACATGAAATTTTGGCTTCCAAAACTATCCTCGTTCTTGTAGGTTTGAGAAAGTTGTAACTGTAAACTCTGCATCCTATCGAAGCCCGAATTGAACAATGATTGCTCTAAATCATAATCCAATTAGATTCTCCATATACTAATCTTCGAGTTTGATTCATTTTCCCTTTTCCATCGGCTTAGCACTTTCTAATTGTCTTGGATACGATCAAAAACAAATGAACCTGAGTGACATACATTAGTTGACTACGCTTTTAGCACCGCTTGTCTAGCTTCCTGAGCATGTAAAATTCTCTTTTCGAACCTGAAAGATCCTTTGTAGGATTCCTGAGAGGACATTAAGCTAAGGAGAACATGTATATAGTCGGAGCCCCTCTTTTCCAAGAACTTTTGGTTTGCACTGGAAACGTCACTGATCGCTCTTTATTACCAAAAAACCGATCTAGCTTGCATTGAATCCATTCTTGGATCTCCAACCACTCCAAGTGAAACTATTCTCGGTGCTATCTAACTCAACCATTCCACACGCTTTCAACATTGAATCGAAAGGCACGAAAGAGTTGTAACTGTGTCTTGGTCCCCTAATCTTCTCGTTGTTCGCTAATAACACATTGAAATCTCCAATCATTGCCCAACTCTGATTTCTATGAATCCCTATGTGAGTAAGACGCTTCCAAACTTTGTCCCTTTTACTTCTATTAGGCTCTCCATAAACACAAGATAAGAATAACCCAAAGTTACCGAATTGTACATGAAAATCCAAGATGTTCTTATCCGCATAGTTGAAAACAATCTCAGAACTTTTCTTCTAAAATAAAGCCAACCCACCACAAGTTCCTACCGGATCAACCGTATATACAAATTCATAACTCAACCAAACTTGAATATCTACAAGAACATCACGTTTATACATCGTCTCCATTAGGAACAAGATCTCCGGGCAATGCTTTTGACGCATCTCTAAGTCTTTGAACTGTTATATCTTGAGCCGCCCCAATCCTTGACAGTTCCAGCTCAATATGCTCATTAGGCGTTGGACAGTCCCTCATTTTGGGACTACCTCTTTGGTTTTGCGCTTTGCGACTTTTATCTCTTGTTTCCCTTCACTCGCAGCTTTCCTCTTCTCCAATAAACCTCTGTCAGTTTTACCATCAAGGACCAGCTCTGAGTTTGAGTTTTTAGCTACATTAGATTAAGCCTCTCGATCCGTCATATATGGTCTCTTTCTAGGCTTCATAATTTTCATTATGGCCCCGGACGAACCAACAAAAAAGGCTGGACCCGATTTGCCGTAGGGCCAGTAAGATGAGCATGAGCTTTTCCACTATCACAGGATGAAATGTGATCAGAGACAGGGGATGATTCATAACTGACAAGTGGAAACCTCTGTTAAGCCATAATTGCAGCTCCCATCAAATTTTCCGATGGAGGCCGGTTGTAACTTGAATCTGACAAGGCATCCATTGACTCATAGCCAAAGAAAATCCCTTTTCCTTTGTTAAGATCTTTAATAACAATGATCGGAGCTTCAAGTCTCAAAACAGTCTTCTGAGTCAGGGGTCACTCTTTGCCTCTTTCATTGATTTCTTGACTCTTTCCTTTCTTATCTTACACTCTTCTCCATCGACAACTAACAAATATTGCCGCATTCCTTCTAAGACATAAACATCAATTTTTGGTCTTTCCAAAACAGGATGTAAGCCCACTTGTTCCTCATTCAGCACACCAAACAATGGATCATTCTTCTTAATGATAGGTTTTGTTTTCGCTTTTTCGCACATACAAACCAATGTGCTTCTGTATCGTGGTGTTTTGTCTCTCTTTGACGAGTAGTGGACATACCGACTGATCATGAATCATACGCTTACAATTATAGCAGTGTTTCTGGACATTTTCATAATATAAAATGAATCTCTGTCTGATCTCCATTTGGAAGATTGATCACTCTCTTTTTCCAGAGGTTTCGAGACATCAAAAAGAACCTGAACTCTTACGAATTCTTGTATCTGTGACTTCTCTAGATCAAACGCAACCATCCTCACTTCTCCAACGAGTTCACCCAGTAGTGAAATCGCCTTTTTGTATAATAATTAACTGGGATATTCCTTATTTGAACCCATAATAGTACCTTATGCAGATAATCCAGAGGAGGGTTTTCAACCCAACGCTCGATTGCTAGAGACCATTCATTGAAAGAGTGGAGACCTTTGTTGAGAATTTCCTCCAAATCGTGTTCATATCGAAATATAAATTGAAACCTTTATTTTGACAGAGCCACTCTGCACACCTTTTCATATTTTTGCCATTTCTTTGGCATATCCAAATTGAGCTCGACTTCTTCTGCGCAGAATCATTGAGAGGTCTATCAATGAGGCTCGTCACATTACGCTCGCAGGAGCTGACCTCCGGCAAGTATGGCATATCAAATGGATCATCATCATCCTCTAATGACATCGCCATAAGCGCCTTGTCCCTAGCCGAAGAGATCTTCTTCCAAGACAAACCGCACAACCCTTGCAAAATTAGCTAACTTCACTACAAATCACCACAAGTACCGAGTCGAAGAGATACCGACGAAACTCTCACTGCAATAACAGAACACCTACAACAACAAAAACATTTACCTTCAACAGCCACAAAGATTTCTCGGCAGATAGAAAGAGAAGCCCTGAATTGGACGGCTGAGAAAGATTTTGGGGGAGATATTTGAGAGATTCAGTGGATAGGATTTAAAGGGTTACTGTTAAAACCAGCCAAAAATTCTACTTCCTCACTGTTCAGTCTTAGTTGCAGAAAGAAAGAGACATGAACCCAAAAAAAGGAAACTTGAAACTAACACTTCCAAATTGTAGATACCATAGTTTATTCAGTGTAATGTCATTAACTCAATTATTACAGTAACATATTAATTTTGATATGGAAGAAATTTTTGAAAAAGTATCATATATCATGGGCTTACTCAGTAGATGGACGAGAAAATACTATAGCTTGATGTTGTTTGTACCCATAATATGGATATTTCCATTAAATAAAACCTTTCTATAATATAAAACTATATTTCAACTTAAACTATAACGCGGGATCATGAAAAATAATTTTATAATATTTTTTCTCTTAAAATAGTTGTAAAATTATATAACATAAGTTTAATCTTTATTGTGTTGATCTACAATACTTTATATTTCTTATGGAACAATATATATGTATATATATATGAAAAACATTTTTGTTTTTAATATTTTAATAATAAAATTTATAATTTATATAAATATATTTATATATTTATAAAAGTTGAAATAGTATTAACTATCTTTAAATGGCTCGACGAAATAGTATTAATCTCCTCTCTCCTCTCTCTCTAGCTCTCTCTTCCCTTGTTCGCTCCGCCGCGGTTCTTTCTCCAGATCCGGTGTCGCCGCCGGTATGTGAGGAGAACCGCTGACTCTCTTTTCGCCCTCGTGCTTCTTTCCTCGCTCTGGTGGTTTCTTCATACAGCTCTGGTGGCGGTCCGTAGGTTCCAGAATATTCTCAGCGACTCTTCGCGGCTAGGCGACGGAGGCTCTGCGCATATCTCGCCGGTTGAGGACTCGGTGGGAGATGCATCCTCAAGGGTTTTTTGTTTGTCAGTTCACGGAGGCGTCCTTCTGCTTGTGGGTGGTCCCTGTTTCGCCGAGCGGTGTCCGGCGGTTGTGCTTAGATTTTGGCGGGTTGAGCGGCTGTTGTTAGCGGGTTTCCTGCTCAGCCGGAGGTGTCCCGAGTAGGATCGTCATTTGGAGGGCGGTGGCGAGTTCGTGAAAAGTAGCTTCCGGCGGTGGGTCATTACGGCGAAGGTCTCGGCCTTCAAGGTTCTCCTTGCCTCTTCACCGTCTCAACCAGCCCCTCTCTTCCAACCTATTTTGTCGGCATAGTACCCCCTCGGCTTTCAGATCTTCCTCTGCAGTTGGAGTTATCTCTGTTCTTTCTCGGATATGGCTCTCTTGCAGGTGGAGCTTGAGTTTCCCGGTGTGGCTGCGGCGGTTCGGCGGAGTCGTCGTATTTCAGGAAATTAGGGTTTCTTTTTGCTTAGGGCTTCTTTTGGGCTTTGCTGTTGTTGTTTCTCATCTTGAGCGGGCCCATTTGGGTTTGTCAATTGGGCTTTATTTAAATTTCTGTAATATTTCTTATTATATGAAAATCTTTTGCCAAAAAAAAAAAAAGAAATGGCTAATCTGTTTTAATTTGTTTTGTAATAGTTCAAATATTTGTATATTAGATAAAACAACTACCAAAAATTAAAATCATAAAAACATTAACCGTAATCTGACACATCATATATTCGAATAATATAAATATTGAAAAAATTCCAAACTTTCTATTATCTTAAAAATATATTGATATAATTTATATTCGAACTCTAAAAACCTTCATTTTATGAATTAAAGAATTAATTCTTATTAATCTGATTTTCTTTAAATAAAATATTTTAAAAATACATGAAATATGTTATTTTATTTGTATATTTACTTAAATTTTAATTTATAATTTATAAAAATAATTAGTGTATTAAGTAATTTAATTATATTTATCACTACATAATAGATGTAAATATATCATAAGATATTCATTTATTTTATTTTATATATCAAAATTTAATTAAATGAAATCACAAAAATATTTTAATAATAACTTTTAATTTATTTAATTATTTTAAAAATGAAATAATTTAGAAAATAGTTTTATAAGATTTGTTATAATAGAAAAAGAAACATATCTTTATAATTAAAGTAAATAAAAGATATTAAAATTATTATCAATAAATTGGTTAGAAACTGATTTGAAACTGTTATCCTTAAATTAATACATAAAATTCTAAAAATTTCTAGGTATAATTCATAAATAAACATCATGAAAAGTTAATTACATATAATACTTTTAAACTAATGATTTATATTTATCATACACCAGTTTTCTCTTTAAAAGCAATCAATAGATTTTTCCTTAAACAGTATAAGACCATTTTTAATGTAAACTCTATTTTTCACTCTAGAATAGAATAATTTTAAAATAGAGTTGAGTTTCTCTACAATGTATCACTCTATTTTTCACTTTAAAAATATAATATTCTAAGTATATTCTATTTTATTTTACTATTACTTATAAATGTTACAATTTAATCATATTTATTTTATTCTTTGCAAAACTTTCAACAGTTTATGATATTATTTAAATTAAAATTTTATAAAATAAAGAAAATAGAATTATATTATATAAATTAATAAAACATAGTAGATTTTAGTAAAATATCATCATTTGTATTTTCTATAAATAATTAGTTAACTAAAATCTAAATTGTACATAATTTTTTTGAAATTTTATTCTAAAATAGAGTTTAAAAATAAATGATCTTTTAATAAATGAAAACTAAATTTTAAATATATCGGATTGGTTTTATTACGAGCAAAGTTGATTCGTCGTTATACATATATCACAAGTGTGGCGTACATAATGTTGTATGTCGATGATATTGTTCTGACAGCATCAACGACAACTCTTCTCAAACGCATCACTGATCAGCTCAAATAGGAGTTTCCAATGACAAATATGGGCCACCTGCATCACTTTCTTGGTGTCAAGACTGATTTTAACAGAGATGGGTTGTTTCTTAGTCAAAGTATTTATGCTCATGAGATACTTGCTCGGGCTAAAATGCAGGATTGCAAACCTTGCTCCACTCTTGTTGATTTTAAAATCGAAACTCTCTTCTACATTTGGTGATTTGGTGGATGATCCGACTGCTTATCGTAGTCTAGCTGGTGCACTACAATACTTGACATTCACTTGTCCATACATTTCGTATGTTGTGCATTAGATATGTATATATATGCATCATGCATGATCCAAGACTGCCACATCTCCAAGCTTTGAAGAAGATTCTACGGTACTTAAAGGGTACACTCACTTTCGGCAATACAACTAACTAGAGGGAAGATTGACTGTCTCACTTTATTCAGATGCATATTAGGGAGGCTGTCCTGACACGAGGCGATCAACATCTAGTTATTGTGTTTTCTTGGATCCTACCATCGTTTCATGGTCTGCAAAACGACAGCCGACAGTTTCACGGTCAAGTTCGGAAGCTGAGTACAATGGCGTAGCAAATGCGGTTGCATAACTAAGTTGGCTGCACAACTTAATGGTCGAGCTACAATTCAAGATTACAAAGGCTTTTGTCGTGTACTGCAATAACATTAACTCGGTCTACATGGCTACTAACCCAGTGAAGCATCAAAGTACTAAACACATAGAACTGAACATTCATTTCGTTCGTGAGAAAAGGGCAATTGGTGATTTTAAAGTGCTTCATGTTCCATCATACATCTTCACTAAAGTTCTACTTAGCTCACTCTTTAACAACTTTCCATCACCAATTTAACCATCCAAACACAAAACGTTTCAACTGCGGGAATGTGATAGAATAATATATTCTGTTACTGTTAAGATATTGTAGATATTTAATTTTGTATTCTTGTAAATGTGGAACTACTTGTAACTACTCAGCCTATTTATGGCTATGACATTGATCAATAGAATTCAACTGAGATTACTCAACTTTCAATCTTTAGACAAGAGGCTTATAGTGACTTTTTGTCCAAAGCTTATCGTAACATTTTAACGTCATTGATATTTTATTTGTTGGGGCACGACATTTTTAGCCCCAAAAGGCTTATCGTGCCCACGTCAAATTGTTTTCTGACACAAAACCAGACGTCAAAGTGCCGTTGCACTATGATAACTTGATATAACTAATTACTAGATTTGATTAATCTCATTTGACACTAGTATTAAACTCGATGCGATTAAATTAAGGAGCGAGTATAAGATTATCAAATGTGGAACCAAAGACGAGATTATTTGGAAAAGAAATGCATATTTTTCGATTCATTCATAGATCCCAAATCGAAAGAAACTAAAAGAGATTTTACAAAAGATCTGAAACTGAAATCATCGAATTAACCGCCGAATCCGTACAGAGTCCGGCCCTGCCTCTTGAGAGCGTACACGACATCCATGGCCGTCACTGTTTTCCGGCGCGCGTGTTCTGTGTATGTAACGGCGTCACGGATCACGTTCTCTAGAAAGATTTTGAGAACGCCGCGAGTCTCTTCGTAGATCAAACCACTGATACGCTTCACTCCACCTCTTCTCGCAAGACGACGAATAGCTGGTTTCGTGATTCCTTGGATGTTGTCTCGGAGAACTTTCCGATGCCTCTTGGCTCCTCCCTTTCCCAATCCTTTTCCTCCCTTTCCTCGCCCAGACATTTTTCACGGAGATAGAAATTAAGACTTCGATTAAATGTTTCTTTAATTGCGATGTTGATGATTGATTGAGAGGGAATGAGGCATTTTTATACAAAGGAGAGGACGATAACCAGAGTGTTTGTTTTTTTTCTGCAATGCATTGGCAGATTGTTTATCGTCGGATCGTTCACAATCGACGGTTATCATTAGCGATCCGCGTGAGTCATGGTGGGAAATTATTAACCGTTAGATCTGTGGCTGCTATCCGTGTCATATGCCGGAGTAAGAATCTGAACCGTAGATCTGGTGATAGGCAATTTGGCAAGACGAGGAGAAACAAGCGGGAACATTATCGTTTAAGCGCGTTCATGCCAATTTTTTTTTTAAAGGGTTTCGTATTTAAATATTTTTGGATTTTTTTTTTACAATAAAGAGCAAAAAAAAAAGGAAAAAAAAAAAGAAGAAATAAAAAAAAGAACTCAGACCCCAAAACAACCTTTCATTGGTCTGCATAAACCTAAGTCCTATCATTATTCCTTCCAAAAAGGCCCAAACCACAGGAAACCCTAGCTTTGTAGAAACCGCCGCCGAGTGGGAAACCGTGACTGAGCCGTGAGCTAGTTCCCCCGGAGAGCCGCCACCGGGAGAGAGGATCATCGCGCTTTTCAGAATAACGACAACAGAACCGTCGAGTGCACCGGAAAAGAGAAAACCCCAGAAAACAGGACATGAGAGAAGATGCCTAAACCGGAGTAGGGAGAGGAGCCCACCTACCACCGCCATTTTCGGTCTACCGTCGGATGCGATGCTTAGGCAAGGGGCAAGCTTCTCCGGTTATGATCGGTCCACCTCCACCGCCGCGAGAGCCATGCAACCTCCTGCCACCGTCCTCTAGCGAGCAGAGAAGCGACGGAGCCGACCCAACGAAACATGCACACCATCGCTTTGAGAAAACCCCCGCCGGAAACCCAGAACCAACAGCAAGAAGAGGCGGCGCTTGAAAATCACATGTCTCTACAACCCAGAGGAAGACGGAGAGAACGAACCGAGAGAAGACAAAAGGGAACGCCAGAGCCCAGATCCGATCCCCGCGGATCGAGGGAAAAGGCGCGTCGCCGTCGGAAGTCTTCCACCACCGAACGCCGCTAGATCTAGGAACGAAACCCACTAGCAACCAGAATAGAGAGAGGAGGGAAGATCCACGGATGAAGCGTTATCCCGAACGAAAAGAGAAAAGAGAAAAAGGAAAAGAAAGCCCTCTCCGGCGAAGCGTTGGCCGAAGAGGCCTCCGACGGAGGCAGAAATTTCAGAAACGCCTAGAGAGAGAGAGAGAGAGAGAGAGAGAGAGAGAGAGAGAGAGTGAGAGAGAGAGAGAGAGAGAGAGAGAGAGAGAGAGTCAATTTTTGACAATTATTAACGAAAATATTTGTTTTTTTCTTCTAAAATTATTATCTTATTACTAATAAAATTAATGCTTATATGTATTTAAAGATGTTCACATAATGGTTGCATGAGGTCATAACAGACCTCATAGAATTGGATGATCATCACTTCATTTACAAAATCTTCAGATCACCATTCCCGCTTCCGGATATATTTATTTGGCCCTATACAACGATGGTTTTTATTCGGTTAAGTCGGACTATCACTTGCTATTACAGCTATTATAGATGATGAATCGAAACGATCTCGCTTGCATAGCCATCGGGAGTTGACGAAAGCTATCTGGAATTCATGGATACCTCCTAAACTTCAACACTTTATTTGGCGTGAGGCTTCGCGCGGCATTCCAGTCTTGGACAATCTCAAACAACGACGCATAGTACCGGACGCCACCTGTGCCAGATGTTCACTGGAGGAAGAAACGAGTGATCAACTGTTTTTTACATGCTCATTTGCTTATATAGAGATAAGGACTACGAAGATAAGGAAAGATAACTACATATTTATGTTTATGTCTTAGTCAAAACCCTAGATCATAATGTTGTATATATACTCATCTATCTCTACATACACAAGCTTTACATTCTAAATTATATCATGGTATCAGAGCCTCGTTTAACCCAAGTAGGGTGGCCCAAAAAGGGTTTATTACAGGTCTTAAAAGTGGGATTCGGTTCGAGATGGGCCGATAAGAGCCATCATCTCGAGGGGGCGTGTTAGGATCCCACTTCGGAAATATGAAGGGACCAACACTAATATATAAAGAGTTAGGGCCAATCCACTCTTCATATTCTTATTCTTAAAAAAAATATTATTTACAAAGTCTTTCTACTATGATTTCTCTCTTATTCGCGGCAAGACCATTCTTCGTATTCTTATTTATGTCGATGATTTCATTATTGCCTGCAACGACTTGTCCACTATGCAGAAATTCAAGAACTATTTGAGTCAATGCTTTCATATGAAGGATTTGGGAAAGCTCAAGTATTTCTTGGGTATTGAGGTTGCTCGTAACAATGACAGTATCTTTTTATCCCAACAAAAATACTCGCTTGACATTGTAGCTGAAACTGACCTTCTTGGTTGTAAGCCGGTCTCGGTTCCAATCGAACTCAACCACAAACTTGCTCTCTTCCAAGGACCAGTTATTCCTAATGCAGAAGCGTATTGCAGGATTATTGGCCGTTTAATCTATCTAATGTTTACACGTCCTGAGCTGTGCTACTGTGTTCATATTTTATCTCAATTCATGCAACGACCACTCTCTGGGCATATGGAAGCTACCTTACGCGTGGTCAAGTACATCAAAGGCCGTCCCGACCCTTCTACTACGTTTTGACTCGGATCTTCGCATCACTGCCTTCTGCGATTCGGATTGGAATGCTTGTCCTATCTCTCGTCGTTCTCTTAGCGCATACGTGGTCCTTCTGGGCCACTCTCCCATTTCTTGGAAAATCAAGAAGCAAGACACAGTGTCTATGTCCTCAGCTGAAGCGGAATATCGATCGATGTCGTATGCTCTTAAGGAATTGAAATGGATCAAGAAACTCCTTATTTATTTCGGTATCTTGTTGGGATAGTGTCCTGAAATCACCCTTGTACTCACTCCTGATGATAGTTGTGTGTCGAGATCAGACATTCGTATAATACTGGGCGGTTGCAATGTTTTGCTAGAAGCCTCTTGCAATCTGTAAGTCGTAGACTTACTGCCAGTATTATATGATCCTATAGGGTCACACACCTAAGCAAACTGGAAGCTTAAATATGAGAATGATCATTATGGTAATGATCATGTTAATGTGTATTGGATATACATTAATATCGAGTATATGGTGGTGTGTCGATCGACACAGTATGTGTGTCGATCGACACAGATCGGGTTTCGAAACAGACGTTTCGATTTTATGACTTAAACGAGTTGACCCGTTAAGAGTGATTCCAGGTCTTAATAAAACTTAGAGTTTCGACCTGGAAGAGTAGCCGTCGTCTTTTTCTTGACAGAGAAACAGAAACACCAAAAACTTAGAAATCCCAAAGATCCGGCACTAGCATCCCGGCTTTCCAGGTTTGTGTGCGTGTGTATCTGGTAGAGGCGAAGCATCTAAGTCGCTTACTAATCTAGTCACCAATCATTCCGCTGCCAGTCTAAGGTAAGAACGAGGTTGGTAATTTCAATATAACGAACCCTAGATCCTAGGAGATTCAACAGTGGTATCAGAGCTTGTTAGGGTTTAGTCTATTGAATCTGAAGCATTTAATTCGAAAACTGATGTAATTGAATAGATTGATGCTTGATAAATCACGTTTTCATGATGATAATCTCGGATTAAAGCCTCTGTTGAAAATACGATGTCTGTGTTTTCGCAGAGTGTCGATTGACACAAAGCGTGTGTCGGTCGACACACAGCGAAAACGCGTAAATAATTTTAGGGTTTTCGATCAGTGATCGAATATCCGTTTTCGTACTATACCGGTCGATACACTGGGTGTGTCGGTCGACACAAACTATGCGAATTGATAGATCGGTTCAATTGGATTGAACCGGTTATCTCGCTTGGTTAAATTTAATTAACCAATTTGGTTCTGGTTGGGTAATGTCGATCGACACAGAGTTGTGGGACGATCGATATAGATCATTAAACCGGACCGGTTCAATTAGATTGAATCGGTTAAGGAAATTCAATCCGGTTTTACCGGTTATTGAAGTCCGGTTTAAATTAGGTTGTGTCGACCGATGCAAGGATGCGTCGATCGACACACCATTCGCAGACTTGAAGGTTGGACCTCAATTTGCAGATACCAGACCAAATTTATTCCTAAGTTCTAGATTAAACTTAAACATAATAAGTCTAGATATTATAAGAAACTTAAAATATTCTTGGATGTATACTGAATATACATCAAGATTAAATTGTTCTTTTCCTAAACTAAATATCAAGTGATCTTGATGTCTTGCCCGATCTTGTCTACCGTCAAGACTTGTTTCGTTGTTGGATAGCCTTGGAGTCCTTGGTATCCACAACTACATGAGTAAGGCATGTGATCATTGATAGACTTGCAGTGCGACTGTCAGTGATCACAAGACTGAAGAGATTGGTTATACTTGACTGGGCTATCAGAAGTTCTGGGCCCAGAGACATCGGAGTGGATTAGACATAGATTGTCTCATCTGTGACCAAGAGTTGTACTGGGTACAATTAGCAATGATTTGCTTACCTAGATAACTAAAGTTTGGGTGATGGCGAGTCGCCCACTCAGATTTTGGTGAAGTATGGATCTTGGCTCATTGTATTCATCTGAGGAAACATAGTTTTGAATACAATGCGAGTTTCTTATTTGATAAGAATTCTCATTTCCTTGAGCATTATAACTAAAATCTCTACCTCTTTTAATTACAGCTATGTCTGTCTCAAATCACATCAACACTTTCTCGCTGAGATCCGTCATTGAGAAGGACAAGTTAAATGGATCTAATTTCTTGGAATGGTATCGGAACCTGAGAATAGTTCTCAGGCAGGAGAACAAGGAATATGTCCTTGAAAGGGTTCTCCCCGAGAGGCCTCCAATGCCACACAGGCAGATAAGAATGCTTGGGATAAGCATTCAGCTGATGTCAAAGACGTTAATTGTCTAATGCTGGTGACTATGAACTCTGAGCTACATAAGCAATATGAGAACGTGATGTCACCGATTGAGATGATTAACAGCCTGAAAGCTTTGTTTCAGGAGCAAGCTCGCACAGAGAGATACCAGACGGTTAAATCTCTCATGGATTGCAAGCTGGCTAAGGACAGTTCAGTGAGTCCTCATGTCCTTAAAATGATGGGTTACATTGATAACCTGGGGAAACTGGACTGTGCCATTAGCCAAGAGCTAGCCACTGACATGATTCTGCAGTCTTTGCCGTCGTGTTTTGATCAGTTCATCATGAACAACAACATGCAAAACATGACCAAGACATTGACTGAGTTGCACGGTATGCTGAAGACAGCAGAGCCGAATCTCAAGAAGGCTACTCCCAATGTACTGATGGTACAAGGGGGTAAAAGGTTTAAGAAACCTGGTAAGGATAAGGGAAAGGCTAAGGCTGTCCAGACTGAGAGTCAAGATAAGCCCAAGCCCAAGCCCAAATCCGGGCCTTCTCCTGAGGATAAATGCAACTACTGCAAGCAGCTAGGGCATTGGAAGAGAGGCTGCAAGAAGTTCATGGAAGATTACAAGAAACTGAAGCAGACGTATGATGCGTCAGATTCAGGTATTTATGTTATCGAACTTAATGTTATGACTCCTAGTTCTACTTCGTGGGTATTGGATACCGGCTGCGGTGCTCATATTTGTACTGATGTGCAGACACTAAGAAACAGTAGAACGCTGAGGAAAGGACAAGTGGAGCTGCGGGTCGGGAATGGAGCTAAGGTTGCTGCATTGGCTGTAGGCACTTATGATTTGTCTTTACCTCTGGCATGGTTTTAGTATTGAATAATTGCTACTTTGTACCTGCGATTAGCAGAAACATAATTTCAGTTTCCGTTTTGGATTTGGAAGGTTTTGATTTTGCTGTTAAGAATAAAGTTTGTTCTTTTAATCGTGATGATACGTATTATGGTAGCGCCCCATTAGATAATGAGTTATATATATTAAACCAAGAAATGCATGTCTTTAACATAAATACAAAGCGGTTTAAGTCAAATGATGAAACCCCGACTTTCTTATGGCATTGTCGTTTGGGCCACATCAATGAGAAACGCATCCAAAGGCTCCATCGTAATGGCTTCTGGGCTCATTTGATTTTGAATCATGTGAGAAATGCGAATCTTGCTTGATGGGCAAAATGGCTAGGCCCCTTTCAACAAACCAAATGAAAGGGCCAGTGACTTATTGGGCCTTGTTCATGCTGATGTATGTGGGCCGATGAGCACTGTTGCCAGAGGAAATTACAAGTACTTCATTACTTTTACTGATGACTTCAGTAGGTATGGCTACGTCTATTTGATGAGACACAAGTCAGAATACTTTGATAGATTCAAGGAATTCAAGAATGAAGTACAGAATAAACTTGGCAAAAGTATCAAAGTTCTGTGGTCGGATCGCGGAGGAGAATACTTGAGCCAAGAGTTCAATGACTATCTGAGCGAGTGGGGAATTGTTTCACAACTCACTCCTTCTGGAACACCTCAATGGAATGGAGTGTCAGAGAGGAGGAATCGAACCTTATTGGATATGGTTCGGTCTATGATGAGTCATTCAAATCTTCCATTATCCTTTTGGGGATACGCTCTAGAAACGTATGCGTTTACACTAAATAGGGTGCCATCTAAATCAGTGGAAAAGACACCACATGAATTGTGGACTGGGAACATTCCTATTCTGTCTTTACTGAAGATTTGGGGGTGTGAGGCTTATGTCAAACGTTTAATCTCTGACAAGCTCTCACCCAAATCATATAAATGCTACTTCGTTGGTTATCCTAGGGAAACCAAGGCATACTACTTTTACAACCAATCTGAGAACAAAGTATTTGTTGCTTGGGAATGTTCTTTTCTTGAGAGGGAATTTCTTTCTAAGAAAAACATTAGTGAGGGGATTAGGCATCTTTTGTTGAGTGTTTTGGCAACAAAAATTGTCCAGAAGGACACTTGTTGGCTCCCCATGGCGCCACCATAGCCTGGTGAGGTGTCAAACATGCCAAGATTCCATGAATCTCTTTGCATGCATGCAAAAACATCCCATCCATTCAATGTACCTCACCAAACAATTCTCTAGCGCTTTCAACTCTCTCTCTCGAACTCTCTCTTCCTCTCTGATCCAGAAACAACAATTCCTTGCTTGTGTTCTTGTTGTTCTTGAGTGTTCTTGAAGTTCTTCATCAAAACCTTTGCATGTTCATTTTATCTTGATGAATAAGTAAGCTCAAACCTTTCTCCTCTCTTCACCAAATCTTCTCCTCTCACTCTCGGCCTTCTCTCTCTCTCTGTCACTCAAGGTTATGCAAGCTTTGGTCTAGAACTCTTGAAGATTCCTTGCAAATTCAAGAACAAGCTCAAGAACCCTAATTGTTCTTCATGGCTTGAGGAGCAAGAGAGGGTATAACTTGAGATCTATAGATCCAAATCAGGCTCTGTCAAGTGCTATAGATCCCACTCCTCCTCAGCTACAACCGCCGTTCACCTCTCTTGCCGGAGAGACGCCGGAGGTAGCCGCCAGAGCTCCTCCTCCTCCTTTTGCTTCTTCCACAAGAAACTTTGTAATTTCCTTTCTATAAACTCAAATTTAGTTCTGCAAAGTGCTATGTGTTTGTACTGAGCTCCTCTATCTTGTCCAGTGAACCGCCGCCCCTGTAGCCGCCGGAGATCACCGAAAAACCGCCTTGAAGCATCCGCTCCTTAGGGTTTGTAGATCTCACCCTTTTCCTTGTGTTTTGTGTTGTTTTAAGGCTAGAAATGGGTAGATCTAGTGATGGTGATCAGTTTGGTGTAGAGATCTGAAGAAGAATCCGCCGGAAAAGCCCTCACCGCCGCCGGTCAACGCCCCTCCGCCGGAGTCAACGCCGCCGGTGACACCTTTCCACCGCCAATAGCCGACCGGTTCTTCCTATAGTCCATTGGTATAATTGGCATTGGAATTAGAGTTGGTTTGTGGTTAGATTAAACCGGGTCAACGGTTTAACCCTAAACCGGTTTAGTCAAACCGGTTTTTGAGGTGTTGGGCCGGT
This sequence comes from Orychophragmus violaceus, assembly GCA_030180135.1. Taxonomy (NCBI): domain Eukaryota; kingdom Viridiplantae; phylum Streptophyta; class Magnoliopsida; order Brassicales; family Brassicaceae; genus Orychophragmus; species Orychophragmus violaceus. Next base: position 12,914,347 of record CM058234.1, on the reverse strand, counting down.
TTGGTTTAAGTCCAAAATTGATTGGTTTTGTGGTTTTGTGGATCAGGAGAGTTCGGTGGTTCGGGAATCCTCATCCGCGCCAAATCCGTCATCCCGTAACTATTCTGTGAGTCGGCTCGAAAAATCGTAGAACTAGTTAACCGGGAAATCACTAAACCGTAGCCGCTAGGACGTTACCCGTTGACCAAATTAATCAATTATCTAACTAACTGGACATTTAGTAATTAACCGGAGAAAACCAATTAAACGTGATTAGGGTATAGAATAAAAAGAGTTAAACGATTTCGTGCCATTAGGTTGTTAGTAAAGCGTGATCGATGTATATATATTTATAAGTATAAAGAACGATTATTAATGAACTATAAACGGGAAACTAAGACGATAGTAAAATATGAGTTAACCTTAAACAAATGTATAGAGTATATTAACGGGATCGGGTTTTAGGTTAAGTAGCGGGAATAGGGCAACGAATCAATTAGTTGGAAATGATATGTCGGGGAGTTAGTAAGGTTACTAACTCTAAACCGATATATCGAGAATAATGTTAAAAGATACCTAGGATGAGATAATAAAGAAATGACGCGTGTCGTGAGCCGTCTACGGGTTAACAATCCGCTAACCCAAGGTAGCGGGCGAGAATAAAGTAAAAGACTTAGAAACTCGAATAGACTTGCTTGTGGTAATTGTGTGTTTGACTGGGTTGCGTGTACTGTGTTGTTGTTATTGTTGTGAGTTTCCTGTGCAGGTTATTAGATAGCTCGGTGTTGGGCCGAGTAGTCATTGTGGACACTTACTCCGGTCTCGGGACCGGGTAAGTTAGTGGTGCTGACTAGGTATCTTACCTAGTCAGAGCGGTGAGTTGGGTAGTGTAGAGGCTTGCGGAATGGTTGGGATTATTATTGATGTTATTGATTGCGTGATCTGTGCTAGAGTCCCAGCGAGTCTACATGTTTATATTTCTGCACTAGGACGCTAGGGTGCGTTAGATTCCGCAAGCCTAGGTTTTTGTTTACGTTCTGGTACTTCCGACCCGATTGGATCCTCGGGTTGACCTAACCGGGCCATGGTGGTTCTGGTTATGGTGTTAACCTATCGGGTGACGCCTGTAGGTGTGCGGTCTGGAGAATACGGGGTCATGTCCTAGGGCCGGATCGCATGGAAACTCAGGTTACCTGGGGTAACAGGAGTCACCGCGTATCGATGGACAGAGAACGGTGTCCTATGCGTGGGTCCTTGTGAGCACGTATAGGAGTCGAGGGTTAGTTGCCATATAGGCGACGATGTGAACCCGTGGAAGTTACCGAGATCGTAGGGCCCAGTGTTGTTATTTATCTTTCTTTTGTCGCGCGTAGATAGATCGAGTCCAATCGAGGACATGTGCCGCAGTGCCTTCGATTCTTTAACTCTCTCTCTTATCTTGGCTATTGATTGTGTGTGGGTTTATTACGCCATGGTAGCGCGTGATCGACCGCTTATTTCTGTTGATTGTTATTTTGGGTTTCGGGGCGGGGTTTGTAGAGTTAGATAGATTAGAAGCCATTAGTGGAGAGCCGATTCACTGGGTAATCTTAGATTGCTCATTAGACTCTTTTTTGTATTTTCAGGTTATCAGCGACGGACGTGGGAGGTCCTCGGTGTAGCTTCGGGTTGCTTGTGGCGTGTTTTGATTCGTGATTTTTGGATGTTTGATTTTCGGTTCGGCAGCTGCGCCTTTTATGATTTTGGTTGTTATGTATTGTTATTGACGATTGTTTGTAAAACCGTTAAACGTTGTATTCGATGTTTAACTACTTAAAAGTGAAATTGTTTCCCTGATATGAGGTTTGGTCCGAACCGACACAACTCATTGAAGTAGTGTAAGTAGTACTGCTTGCGCTACATATATGAGGATAGCGGAGTCGGAAATAGATCGGTGCGAGCCTTTTGTCTCAATCCGAACTATCTTTGGCTCCGTCCTGTAGCGAACTTCTCCCGTTCGACTTGCTCGGGTTCGATCGGTCATGTTCTTGTTTGATTGTTGACCGGTCAGCTCGGCGGTCAGCGGAGAATGGAAAAGGGGCGTTACATGGAGCGTCGGAAAGTTTGGTTTGATGGTCTTCACAAGGTGGTTCGATGTGACCACAGAACTCCGTCTAACTTATCAGCCCAATTTCCTTTACGCTCGCCAAGCCGCTTTTTACGTCCAGCGATGATAGTTTTGTTTGTGGCCTTCTTGTGGATAGTAAGGCGTTGATCTGCTAAGCCTGATGTTCTACAAATGATGTACTTCCACAGGAAGGTGGTAACGTCCCGAGCTTTCACCATTTTGTAAGCTTTGGCTTCTACCCATTTGGTGAAATATTTTAGTTAAGATTAGGATGGGTTCGTTTTGCTTGGATTTGTGCATTGGTCCGACTATGTCCATTGCCCATCGCATGAATGGGTAAGGAGCTGTAGTGCTCTGTAGTTCCTCTGTACATGTATCTCCGGGGTATGTTTCTGGCACGGCTTGCATTTCGCTGCAAATCTTACACAGTGTTTCTCCATTGTTGGCCAGAAAAAGCTGAGCTTTCTGACTTTTAGCACCTGTGATCGTCCGCCAGTGTGGTTTCCTCCTGCTCCTTCGTGGGTTCTCTTTATTACTTCTTTGATTTCCTTGCCTTCAACGAATCGTAAAGCTGCTCCGGTGGCATTGTATCGAAAAATTCTCCTTCCATTATAACGCCCGAGCTGTTTTTGCTCTGAGTCTGCGAGCCTCCCATTTGTCTTTGGGCAATTCTCCATTTAATATATAGGCCTTGATCTTCGAAATCCAATGACTTCCCTGTGTTACATAGTCGTGTTCTTGATCTGTCGTCACGTCTGCGTCAATTGCTTCTCCGTTGAAGATGTTGCAAACGTTGGGAAGGCTTATGATTGGCTTTTCTACCACCGGGATTGTTCGTCTTAGGTGTGCGTCCGAGCTTGATCCTAAGTCTGCGAGGGCATCTTCCGACGCGTTCTCCTTCCTAGGAATCCTTGTTAAGTTGAAGAAGTCAAGGCAAGTAGTTAGCTATTTGGTTATGCCGAGGTAGGCGTCCATTCTTTCGCTTTTGGCATCGTATTCGCCGTTGAATTGGTTTATGACCAATTATGAGTCGCATTGGGCTTGGAATGCGTTTAGCGCCGATGGCTTTGGCCAATCGTAATCCGGCGATCAGGGCTTCGTACTCGCCATCGTTGTTAGAGGCCAAAAATCCTAGCATGAACGATTGCTCGAGCACTTATCATGTTAGTGATTCGAGCCGAATTCTGATTGATGAGCCTGCTTTTGAGGACAATCCGTCCACGTGGAGACTCCAATTTGTTTCTTCCAATTGATCGTCTTGCGTTAGTTCGGGTGGTAGTTCGACAATGAAGTCTGATAGGACCTGGGATTTTACGCTGATTCATCCTTTGAACTCATTGTCGTACTCGCTCTATTCGATAGCCCATTTGGCTAGCCTACCGGATTGGGTCGGGCTATGTAGGATTGATCGCATGGGCATGGTAGTGAGGACGACGATCGGGTGCGACTTGAAATAAGGCCTAATTTTTCTTGCCGATGTGACGACCGTTAGGGCCAACATTTCGATCATTAGGTATCGAGTTTCTACTCCGTCCAACGTCTTGATGATGTAGAAGACTGGTTTTGTTCGCTGCGATCTTCTTTTACTAGCACTCCGCTTATTTCCGCGCTTGATACTTCTATGTAGAGGTAGAGCGTTTCTCCTTATTCTGGCTTAGCTAGTACATGAGGCGTTGTAAGGTATTCTTTCAGCCGTCGAAATGCCTCTTCGCACCTTTCGTCCAATTCAAATTTCTTGTTTTCTCTCACGAGGCTGTAGAAGGGGAGGGATTTTTCCGTCGATCTAGAGATAAATCGGTTGAATGCGGCGATTCTTCTGGTTAGCCTCTGCACCTCGCGGGTTTTGGTCGGGGATGGTAGGTTTATTATCGTTGTTATTTGCTTCGGGTTTTCCTCGATCCCTCGTTCCGTCACGATGTACCATAAGAATTCACGTGAGGTGACGCCAAAGGTGCATTTTTCCGGATTCAATTTCATCCCGTAGTCATTCAAGATGTCGAAACATGTCTTTAGGTGGGTGACGTGGTCCGTGGACACCAGTGATTTCATGAGCATGTTGTCGATGTAGACTTCCATGGTTCGGCCGAGTTGTTCTGCAAACATTTTGTTGACAAGGCGTTGGTATGTCGCTCCTGCATTTTTCAGACCAAACGACATGACCTTATAGCAGAAAGTCCCTCGATCTGTTATGAACGAGGTCTTTTCTCTATTGTTTGGATGCATGAGGATTTGGTTGTATCCGGAGAAGGTGTCCATGAACGACATGAGTTCATTACCGCCAGTTGCTTCGACCAACCGGTCAATGTGCGGTAATGGGAAGCAATCTTTAGGGAAAGCTTTGTTCAGGTCAGTGAAATCGACGCATGCTCTCAACTTGCCGTTCTTCTTCGTTACTACCTCTAGATTCGCGAGCCACTCGGGGTATTTTACCTCTGTGATGGATCCGGCTCCCAACAATTTATTCACCTCGTCGTTTACAACTTGTGCCCTCTCTGCTCCGAGCTTCCGCCTTTTCTGTTTGATAGGTATGAACGTTCTGTTGACGTTGAGTTCATGGCATGCGATGTTCAGGTCGATTTCTATCATGTCTTTGACCGACCACGCAAATGTCAACACATTTTGTTTGATGAAGTCGACCAGTTCGACTCTGATATCTGGGTCAAGGCCGGCTCCGATCTCTACGCTCTGTTCGGGGTTTCGGTCATCGATCTTCACGCGCTCGATCAACTCTAGTCGGGGGTTATCCCGGTCGAACTCCTTCGGAGGGGTCGCCTTTTCCCAAACGGTCACTGTGTCGACACCGGTTGTGACGTTTGCTTCGCCGGTTCCTCCTATCTCCTATTACGAAAGTGTGATTCTGTCATTGCTAGTTTCTCCTTTGGTTAATCAAAATATCCATAGTCCCCCAGAAGGCGCCAATTGTTGATTCCGAAAAATAAAAAAATATCAATTTAATAGATTGATTAGAAGTTTAGGGACGTGGATATGAGATTAAATTAGGATTCAAAAGAAAGAAAATTCTAGACCGGAAAATCTAGTCTTTATTAAGAAATTGAGCCGGGATCTATTAGTAATCGCTAGCTCTAGGGTTTTTGTGAGTACAAGTGTGTGTTTCGACTTAGTCTTTTTCTGCGCAAGGGAAATATATTTATATCAAAGGATCTAAGGTTTTCCCCTAGATTTTCTCTGATATTCTTTACAAAATCTGAACAGATTTTATTTCTTAAAATATTTTTAGACAAATGTTAAACTAACATCCCTTTTCGTCATGCAGGTCGGGCGAGTAGGTCGCCGAGCACCTTTAACGCTGCCGAGCTCTCTCATAATGGGTCTCCAATATATCTTCTGGGCTGAATCTCTTCTGGATCCTATTGTTATTGAGCCGGGCCCTAGAAGGGTGCTAAACAATCCACCTCTAATATTAGTCAAAAATACCCAAATTATTTGAGAAAACCAAACGGAACACAAACAGATCTGAATCACCAAAAAAACTGAAATAACAAAGGAAAATGGTTAAATTTGGGGGAAAAATTGATTAATTTTGTAAACATAACTAATAAAATTCAAATATTTTAGTTGTTCTAGGTATTTAATTATTTATTTATTTAATATGTATTATTTATAAATCATAAAGAGTACAAGTTTTTATAATGCTAAATATGTCAATTTTTTCTTTGTGACTATTTTTTTTATCACATCAACTATTTTTTGTTGCTATCTTAGGTATTGAAATTTAATTAAAAATGAATCAAACTATAAAAATAACCGAATTTAACACAATATCCAATTTGTATCAAAATCTAACCAAACTCAGAAAATTGTGTTTAATTTAGAAATTTTTAAAATAAAATGAACTATCGGAAAACTGAACTGAACTAAAATGATTTTTTCAATTCAATATGACACATATTTTGGTGATAATTAAACTGAACCGTTGTGATAAACGATTATTATTATTATTATTATTATTATTATTATTATTATTATTATTATTATTATTATTATTATTATTATTATTATTATTATTATTATTATTATTATTATTTTCAAAATTTAAATTGATTTATGTCAATTTTAAGCACGATATACCAAGCTATTCAAAAAAACTAGAAAATTACCACATCAAACCATCGACTTGAACTGACAGAATTTATTTAAAATTAACTAATGTAACCAAAATTTATTTTAAATAAACCAAAATTAATCAAATTTATTATAAAAACAGCTTATGTCCCAAAAATATTTTATTACCAATTAATATGTATTTTGCACCGTTAATTATGTACAAATCGCACTTGACCTGCAGTACGCATGTACCGCAGTTGAACCGTAGCGAACTTTAAAATCGTTTTCTCTGCATAACTAAATAAGTTGTCACCATTCATACTCTTTGAAACAAAAAAAAATACTGAACTTTTGCATGCCCTAAAGACGATTTCATATTATTTTTTTAATGTTTAGTTTTTTTAGACAATATATATTTTTGATGTGGGAGTTTAGGATGTGTTAACAGTTTTATTTCTAATATAAATCTATTTTACATTTTATTAACTCGTTTTGAGAACATATGAAATTTGTTAGTATATTTTGTCTTTATATTTTGCTTTTTTTTAATATGAAATTTATACTTATTAGAAAAAAAGTTCGAGATGTGTTAATAATTTATTCTGGTATATATGATGCCATTATATCATTTATATTACTTTTTATAGTATGGTTATATAATATTATTATTGAATTAATAAATATATACATATTTATAGTTTCCAATATATTATACGATGTATTATTTTATTTTATAGAATTTTTATTTTAGATTAAATTTTATTTTTGTTTAAATTAATGCAATTTCACATTTATGAAAATATTAATAGGTTAACTCGTCAATTTAATCTGCTTTATATCAAATAAAACATTATTTCAAATTTTAAGGAACAACGTAAAAAACTTAGTTATAGTTATAGTTATAGTTATTTTTGAACTTTTTTCTTCACAGATTATTCTAATTTTAAATAATTTATTTGCTTTGTCAAATAATTTATATTTAAATTAATAACAACTTCTTTTGAAAAAGTGGGACCCAATATTTTAGATTATTTGAAAACTGATTTAGTTAGTGTATTATTTGGAAACACATTTATATAGCATAATGTTAACATCCAAAATTATCCTCAATAAAATTTTAATATTTTCATTAACTATCAATGACATCTTTCGTAATGTATCACATAACTAAATGTTAATTTAAAATAGTTTTATATTTACTAATCTTATATTGATAGAGTATTGAGAAGTGTTTTTGTCTTTATATTCACTCTCAAAACGATTGATTACTAATTTGTCATTAATAAAATTAGTTTTATTACTGTGTTAATCTTAATTTATATTGATAATTTCATTATGTTTTTAATTTTATTTAGAGATATACATAACCTTGTATAAAAAATTAAAAAGTAAGATGAATGATAAATATGAAAATATTTATGAAGATTTTTACATTTTATTTTGGCGATATATATAACTTTCGTTCAAAAATCAAGATGATAAATATAAAAATAGTTATAAAGGTTTTTTTAATTTATTTTGGAGATATAGATAACCGTCGATTAAAAATAGAAAAAAGTAAAATGATAAATATGAAAATATTTATGATTTTTATTCCAAATATTAGTAAATATGGCTGTAAATAATACAATTGTATATAGTAAATTCATATTATTTATATTAATGTTGAGTTTATATATAAATGATTAAATATTTTAAATAAGAAAAATTAAGTATAATATTGTCTTTATGTATATTTAATTATAATAGTTTGATATATATTTCTATAATAATAATATTGTTATTAAATTAATTTGATGACATTTATTTTTAAAAAATTGTGTTTAATAATATTTGTACCCGAGAAAATCATACTATTAATATATTAAATGATATGATAAATAATTTAATTAAAATCTATTTATTTTTCCTTAATTTTCCCTTAATTTTCCCTTTGTTTTTTTTTTATTTTTCTTAATAGAAAGAAAAGAGTCTGGTACCAAAGCTTTGTGTAGGCAATATAAAAAAAACTAAGATTACATATCTACTTTTTTAAGAAACTTAAATTTATTGGTTTAATGAATTTAATCAGTTATATTATTCTACTCCGTGACGTATTTTATATTGTTAGTTGGGAAATAACGGCAGTAGAATTGTACATATATATGTAATTATTAATAAGATTAAAAAAAAACATATTAAGTTAAGCAAAACATAAGTAGCAAAAAATAAAATTTAAATCAATTTATACCCGAATTCAAAATATTATCATAGGATCCAAATTGTAATATTTTTTTTGTGTAAACCCAAATTGCAATCACACTCTTAAGTTTTGAATCAACATAAATATGTAATACTTTATTGATATTTACACTAAATAAAAAAATAAGATTTTATTGGTAAACTATAATATATATATACTTATTAAAATAATCAATAATAATATGATGTTGAATTAGTTTTTACAATCTAATAACAATAATTTAAATATTTTCCAGAATAATGCATATGAAACTGGATGCTATAATATTCAATGCCCGGGCTTTATTCAAACCAGCAGCAATATCGTTGTAGGAGGCGCTATTTCTCCTGTTTTTTCTTTTGGAAGTAGTCAATTTGAGATTACTATCCACGTATAAAAGGTTAGTTTTTTTAAAAAAAAAAAAAATCAATTTTCATCGATTTATTTTATTTATATTCTGTAGTTTATTTGTGATATAAAATTTCAAAAATATCTATATTTGATTTTTTTTAAAAATTTTTTTAACTAATGGATAAACAAATTATAAGATAAAAAATCTAGAAATTGGTGGCTGAGTTTAGGGCCGAACAAAGATATTGGCCGGTGGAGATATTTACGACTTTGGCTGATCATGCATAAGTTGTAAACTGGGGCGGGAAATCATCAACTCGCAGATATTTTGCCGACACACTATGATACAGATGGGATCCGTCCACTTCTCCGAAGAAGTCTTTAAGAAAAGCAGTTATTTTCGCAACTTGGAAGTTGTCGATAACAACAACAGTCTCCAATTAGTCCAAAACGTGAACATATATTCACAAAATCCAGATTGTTAGAACATCACGTATGAAGATACAAAAGAGTGGATGAGTCATTTCTTCTATGGAGGGTCAGGGTTTAGGTCATGGGCTATTACTTCGACATTGATCATGAGATCAAGTGTCTTTTATATCTTTCTTCGTTTATTAATATTTATCGTTTAGTATTTTTATTTTTACGCTTTAACTGTGTTGTATAAAATACTTTTAGTGATATGAAATGAATGTTTTATCTCATTGGTACTTCGCAAGAACAGGCCCGGCCCAAAGGGGGTGGGCAGAGGTGCACCCGCCCCTGGGCCTTCACATTAAAAAAAAAAATTCTCATATAAAAAGCCCATTTTTAAAGAAACAAAACTGGAATATAGTCCGAAAATTTTGAAAAAAGGCCCAGTTTGCAAAAGTTTGGAAAAATGGAGTAAAGAAAATTTTGGAATATAGCCCAAACATTTTCTATTTCTTTGGTTCTAATTTTAAAAGGGCCAAAAAAACATTTTGGACCAAAAAGGGGCCAAAATTTTTTTTTGCCCTAGGGCTTGAATTTTCATTGGGCCGGGGCTGCGCAAGAAAGGTATGAAACTCTTTGGATGTTAATTATTACAAAGGGGTGAGAAAGAAAGATATGAAAGGCTTTGGATGTAATTAGTACAAGTGGTTGGGAAAGCTAAGAGGAGGGAACAAAGAAACTTAAAACTTATTTTTATTTCATTTATTATTATTTCTTTACTTCGATGAATATATAATTCATTGCTTAAATCATCAATTATACGAAAAAGATCTATTTTAATCAAAGAGTACAACAACATTTTCCACTAGGGTTTGGAACACAACGTCCATCTTGGTACCCATCAAATACACAATCACGAATACATTCAAAGTTGTCCTGGCACACATTGATAAACGCAAGTTGGTGGCCTTGCACATATACATCCACAAATAAGATTATAAGTCGTATAAGTCCCCTTGAGTAGTGTTGCACAAATATCTCAATGGGATGGGTTTGATCCTTGAATTATTTTTAAAAAGTAATAGTTAAAAATAACAAAATTCTAAAGAACATGTATGATACACGTACATATAATGGCTATATATATATATTTTTTTTTTTTTCTTCTGAAAAAGTAAAATCCTCAACTATTTCTCTAAAATGATCAAAAATAATTGAAAGATAGCAAAACAAAAAGATATTTTGTAATGAAGATCATACATGTTTTTATAGTTGGACATCGAAATTGCCAATGTTATTACAAAAAAGAATCACAACCATTTTAGTATGTATCATATATTTTTTTTTTTTAGTTTTTGTTTTTATGGGAAAAAAATATTTTATGATTTTCTAGTATATAAATATATCATAAGATTTTGTTTATTTTTATAAATTAAAATTTCATTAATATTAATTTATAATAATATTTTAACAATAATTACGAATTTAATTGATTATTTTTAGAATACTTGAAAGAGATTAAAAAAGATTTATATAAGAATTTCTTATAATATAAAATTAAACATATATTTATAATGAAATTTATATACTGAAATTTAAACATAAAAACGATTTATATAAGATATATTTATAATGATATTACCTTTAATGAAATTTTAAAACTTTCATTAATTTATCATGACATGTTAAATAAAAGTTAGTTCTATATATTAATTTATACAACTCGCATCATTTAGCATTCAAATAATCAGTACCACACCCAAACTTGTCCTCTACATAATTTACATAGTATCACATCTCTAAAGCTCGAAGGAAACACAAATGGCATTTTATGTTCTTGAGTTGAAAAGGAAAGGCGTGTGAGCACGAACCAAGTCCACATATGATATACATTTCCTTTAATGGCGTCATGTGATCGTGATTTGAAGATCATACCAATCTATCTCCAAGTGTCATAGCTGCTGCAAAACCTCAATCCCATGTCTGAAAAAAACTAAACGAGATTCTCCGACCAGAACTATCGGATACTTACAGTGGAAGAGCTGGGCGTTGCCGGACAACATTCAACAAGCCCCTTGTAGTTGCCTGTTACAGGGAAACAGAGTCGGTAAGAAGCTCGAGTTTTATGAACCAGAAAGAAAAACTTTTTAACTATTCTGTGTAGAAATCACTACCTCGTAGAAGGAATTGAAATTTAAGCGTAAAAGAAAACGTCTCAAGAACGGGGCTCGCTGGCTCCCGGCGAGCTTGCTGCTTCTTAGTATGGTGTACAAGGAATTGGACTTCTTGTTGAATTCCTTAAAATCCGCAAGAAAACAAAAAAAACTGATGAAACACAGCACTGGGTGTTATAATTTTACGGAATGACAAAAGATAATGAACCTCGGCTATGCTTTCAAGTTCCGACGTGTTTGGATTGCTTTCATGATTTTCAATGTTCCAGCAGAACTGGAGACAGAGTTTCATGATGCTGTCGAGTATCCTCGAGACAGCACCAATGTCGAGGAAAGATTGAGAAATAAGAGCAGAGAGATACCTGCATGCATTTGTATCGTACAGTGGGTAAGTAGTAGGGGTAGCAAAGAAACCGAACCAAACTTAACTAAAACTTCAACGGTAACAATAGTTTACTCTTGATGAAAGCCAACGAGTTCAGTGAAGTCTTGAGAATCGTGGATATGAGTTTGCAACACCTTCCATTGAGATTCTATCACGTCAACCTTAAGATAAAGAGAGAATCAAAGTTAGATGGCTTTTTCTTTTTTCAAACTAGTTTGAAACCCTTATGAGACATCCTAAGTTTCTTTACCTGAATGTAAAACTGAAGATTCCTTATTAGAAACGCCATGTGCTCCCTGACTCGCCACATGGGTCGTATTCCTTGTCGTCTTTGCTGAGATATTGATCCGTTTGTACCATCTTTTCGATGTTGAGCAAAATCCATGTGATCTTGATGCATTACAGAGGCCCATGATTTCTCCAATTCCATCTGAGTTCTCTTTAGCCGTATCAAGTACTGGAACACTTTGAGATACCTACAACACAAGTCAAGCATTATCATGTCCCAGCAAACAGCCAACTAAATCGATGGGAAAATTAGAAGAAAAAGAGGATACAAGCAGTGCTCAAGGATTCTTACTTAGAAAGTACTTCTTGAGTGAAAAACAGTTGCATGGGCCAATCAACAGAATACTCAAGAGCAATAGCGTCCCAGCCATCCACAGAGGTGTCGGATGTAAGATTCGCCTTCCCGGTAAGAGAGACTTTAGATCTCGCCAGGTCGGCTTGAGAAGATCTGACTGTGACTCCAAATGAAGGCATTCTAATGAGAGTAGCAGTTAAAAAAAAAGCCAGATTATGGAATAGTTGGGAGAAGTAATAACTAATGTGTGCTACCCACCTAGCTCAAAGACTGGAAACATCTAATATAAGATCGTTAAATTAGAACTTGATGTGTTACTGACCGTAGGGATACCCTAGAGAAATACTTATCTTCCTCACCAATGGTTTTTGTTGCAGCCTGTGCATTACCAAAAGAGAGTGTTATAAATCAATTTGACCTGAACAGAACCTTTTATCATGAAAACACTTGTATGTTGTAACCACTTACCAGCTGAAATGGTACCATAAGATCAGTTTCTCCAGTTGACTGGCGAGGCGGAAAACGCATCAGCTGGCGACTCTCCTCCAGAAAGCACTGAAATCAGAAAGTCTATGAGATACGAGGTTACATGTCCACAGGTCTTTTGCTGAAGCTAATGCAAGAAACGGACATGAACAAACGGTAGGGACATATATCAACCTTATTTTTTGTTTAAGAGTAACAGCAGATATTTTGTGCACTTTACCTGAAAGAAATCTCCTTTCTCTAAGAGAAAATAATCTTTTAGAGCTTTAAGATGACCATTGAGATCAGCACGCACAACAACAAGCTGTATAAAAGAAGGTCAAGTCACGAAAGGAAGAAATTAAGGTGCAGATGACTAAAGACTCAAAAATTGTCAAGTGAAAACCTGCCAAAGATGACTGGCTGCTATTGCTCGAACAGAATCAACAGTGCATTCAAATGATCTCTTGTGAAACTCAGATGACTCCTGCACGCAATATAAGCATAAAAAGCTGAGGTCTAACGTGATACAAAGAGAAAGGCAAATACTATTTCTACGCATGTAAAATAATAAAGATGTTCCATGACTGAAACCGAAATCAACCCTGTTAACATGATTGATACACTTTCTACCAAAAAGATAATGTGCTATGCGACAGTCTCCCAACCAGTACCTTCAAATATTTGAGCATAGCTTCGATCTTGTCTGCCTCAGATTGTGGAAGCAACTCTGCCCTTGTAAGATCCGCATCTAACTCAGTTTCCTTCTCAGGGGAATCATTATGCATAAATCCTCGAATTCTCTGGGAGCCACGCATTGTTTGCTGATAACTCTTGTCCTTCTCGAACTGGAAAGCAGGACTGGGATTTCGTAAAACCCTTATGGCTTTTCCCGCAAAAAGAACCGATTCACCAAGACGCATATGAATATGATCAGGTAACATATCCTGCAACATAAGCACAGAAACATCAACAATATAGTAATGGCATTGGCAGCTAAATGAAAATAGAAAGTGGCATGGAGAATACCAAAGAAATGTGAAATCCAGAGTGCCAATCAGTTAAAGATGTCTCATGAACTGAGGTACGAGCCAATCTTTCAGATATTTCTTCCTGAGATGAGCGATGAACTAAATCCCCATCTTCCTGCCTGCAAGTAAATCATAAATTGAACTGTACATTATTTGGAGAAGAAAAAATATAGAGCGTGGACTGGCGACTGCAAGCCATAACATATCAGCTCAAGAATATAGAAGCTGATATTATGAGGACCACTAGTGGCGACATTAAGCGTAACGAGACGGCACTCAACGATTCTAAAAAATGACAAAACAACGTAAATATACAGTAACCTCTTAATGAAAAACTCTTCATGAGGATCCTGGAGAATCCCATAGACCATCCAAGCCGCAAGCTGATTATACATGACCTGATGTCCATGCCAAAGAAGCCTACACAAGGATATGGGAATAAGCATCAATACAAAAACTTTGACAAGTGGTGATACTGGACCAATGATGATTTCAGTTTACTGTAGATACAGCCATTGAGGAACAAAGCCAGTGAATACCTTTGGAGACAAGCCCTCAGCTCAGGCACACCACAATGACACCTTTTATTCAAAACATTCAGAAGCTGCCCTCCACGAATATCATCACGCTCAATCTCGAGAACAACCTCGTACAGGGGAGGGAAAAGAACAAAAAACTAGAAAGAAAACAAAGACAGATATAATTAATGACATTGGATTCACACATATGGTAATCCCAAGCTCAATCATCAAGTGATGAATGTGTTGGTAATGGAGATGGGAACGCACCTTACTGAGTCCCTGAGTAACCGTAGCTAGAATAGGCGTAGTCTCCGCCAATAGCTTCTGTTCAATGTGAAGAACTGCAGACCTGTAGACTGAAAGAATCTCCCCAATTCCATTAGCAATGGCTCTGCGGTACACGCTAGGCTTCTTCTCGCTACTCTGCTTCAACAACTCATCGGCCCGTTCCAATGGATGCACGCTTACGGACCTAATCCAGCTCAAATTCCGGGAATTCTTCGCAAACCGGTCAAGCTCCCTATAGTAGAACCCTAGCTTGATCAACCTCTCGATCAGGTCCCTACAAGGATCGCACGAGAAATCAAAATCAGCATAATTGCAGATCATGAAGCACATAGAAAAGAGAAAAAGCGCAAGCAGATACTACCTTTCGCTGGGTTCGATAAAGGAGATGTCGGGAGCGAGTTTGAATGTACATTCATCAGAGAGAGGGGAATTGAGGCCTAGGGTTTTCAGTTGCTCCCGCTCGTCGATGATAAGATCTCCGGTGAAACCTAGGAGAGCTAGAAGAAGCTCGTGCAACATTGTGACTAAGAAACAAATTCACGAAATTGCCAAATTTCTCGGGAGGGAAATAGAAAATCAGAATGCCCCGGACTGGATGGTTTGCCAGTGTGGTTCAGTGGCAAATTATGTAATTTTAAGAGAAAGAAAAGGTGTTTAGTTGCGAGGTAATTCGATAGTCTCTTTACGGATACTCTCTTTCAATAATATTTCGTTTACCTTACTTGTTAACAACGGGCTTTCGGCCAATTCATGCTTCAACAATGGTCCACGGTCCCAATCGAAACCTGTATTCAATAGCTGTGCTAATTTATACCCCAACTCATATATTATTTGAATTTCATACATTTATTTTAAAAATCTGGTCAATTTAAACACAATCGATAACTCCGTTTAACACCCGTTAAATACCGATTGGTTTTAATTGACGTGTCTTAATGAGTCAGCATACTTGTTTAATTACATTTAACCAGTCAGCATTATTGTTTAAATAAAATTAACAAAAATAAACATAAAGTAAACGACGTCATTTTAATCAAAAATAAACAAAATAAAGAAGGCACGTTGATGGACATTGCGGAATCTGGATCTTGCTCGCAAACTCTAGGAACAGACAGAGCAGCACAAATGGAACAATGAATCTGAACCTTATGGGCAATCATGGGTAGCTGGTGATGTCATCGGTTGCTGCATAGATTTGAACTCTGATGAGATATCTTTCTACAGGAATGGTGTCTCCCTTGGGTTGCATTTTCTGGTATCAGAAAACTTGGACCTGGATTCGGGTATTACCCTGCTATTTCTCTCTCCCAAGGTGAGAGATGCGAGTTAAATTTTGGTGCTTTCCCGTTTAAGTACCCTGTCGAAGGTTACCAACCTCTTCAAGAAGCTCCACCTCGAAGTTCTTTTGTAACAGAGCTACTACAATGCTTCTCAAGATTGCTGGATAGGGCAGACCGCTCACTGGCTGACACACTAAGTAGGCTGAGGAGGTTTGCCTCGGTTGAAGAACTGTTCTCTCCTGTTTCCCGTGCCATATGTGATGAGTTCTTCTATGTACTTGAGCAAGACCCTTTGTTACCTGAGTATTTAGGACGGGGTGCATTTCTGTCATTCCTCTTGGAGATTTTCAGAACTCAAGCGCCGCATTACTGTTCAAATTTAGACAGAGTTCTTGATGTGCTTCTTGAGTCCCCACGATCTCATTTGATATTTGAGCATCTAGTAAACGTAAGCATAATCGGCGATAAATCGAAAAATCTGACCAAAGTCCTGTGAAATGGAATGGAACCCTAGCCCGGATTTGAGATCGACAGGAAACGAGGCGAAATTAGGAAATGCGTCGAGCAAGAGGCGGGGAAGGGGAGAAGAATGGTGAGTGAAAGCGATGTCGTATCGGCCTCCGCCATTGTTACTGGCGAAAGCTTGATTGGAGAAGAAGCCATAGTTTGATTAAAACGACGTCGTTTACTTTATGTTTATTTTTGTTAATTTTATTTAAACAATAATGCTGACTGGTTAAATGTAATTAAACAAGTATGCTGACTCATGAAGACACGTCAATTAAAACCAATCGGTATTTAATGGGTGTTAAACAGAGTTATCGATTGTGTTTAAATTGACCAGATTTTTTAAGTAAATGTATGAAATTCAAATAATATATGAGTTAGGGTATAAATTAGCACAGCCATTGAATACAGGTCTCGATTGGGACCGTGGACCATTGTTGAGGCATGAATTGGCCAAAAGCCCTGTTAACAACAACATTAGCATCGAGGCCGTCTTAGCTCAGTGGTAGAGCGCGTGACTTTTAATCCCGTGGCCGTGGGTTCGATCCCCACAGACGGCGACTGCTTTTCTAAAATTTTTTCCCTTTTCCAATTGTAAACAAAAAGGCATATAAAACACATATGGGCGACAAGATCAGCATATGTCACAAAAATAACAGAGTTGTTAAATTATGGATAATTATCCATCCATTTACCAAACTTCCTCCACTTCAATTACCAACTTCCTCCACTCCATTTACCAACTCTCTCCACTCTCTTTACCAAATCTTACCACCATCACAATATTTTACTATTATTGTTTTACTATAAATATGTGGTTTTCCTCATTGTAAAACTCACTCCAAAAATCAATAAGAATCTCTCTCTCTCATTTCTATCTCTCTTAATCTCTTAAGATCATTTTCTCTCTCAAGATATATAAACATATATATCTTATACAAGTTCCATAAATATTTCATAACACGTTATCAGCACGACACTCTACCGATCCGATCAACCACCGTCTTACCGTCCAATCAACCACCGTCTTACCGTCCGATTAACCACCGTCTTACCGTCTAATCAACTACCGATTTACCGTCCGACATACCGTGTTAATTTTACTATCCACTATCAAAGAAGTTCAACGGTTATTTACTGTTTTTATAATAATTTCAATTATGAATTGAAATTTTGTTAATTATGAAATTAATTATCAGTTATATTATGATACAGTTATCATGGCAAAATTAACAAGTCTCGATATCATTGCCCTTGATGCCGGTGGAAGCAATTACATGTCGTGGGCATCAGATGCAGTTTGGCACTTAAGCTCAAATGGTCTTGTTAAAACCATCGATCCGTCGGAAACGACGTCAGCAGAGAGCAAGGCTAAGGCCATGGTGTTTCTACGCCACCATATCCACGTAAATTTAAAAAATGAATACATCGCCAAAAAGGATCCAGCAGATCTTTGGCAATCGCTTAAAGATCGTTTCGATCACCAGAAATATTTAATCTTACCAAAAGCGAGATATGATTGGGTCCACATTCGTTTCATGGACTACAAAAGCGTCGAAGATTATAATTCGGCGTTGTTCGGAATTACTGCCAGAATGGCATTGTGTGGCGAAACGATAAGCGACTATGACATGATTGAAAAGACGCTTACGACATTTCATTCTGGAAATGTGGTCTTATCGCAACAATATCGAGCCAAAGAGTACACTCGCTACTCTGATTTAATGCAAGTGCTTCTTGTTGCAGAGCAAAACAATGAGCTCTTGATGATGAACCATCAAGGTCGTCCAGCTGGATCGGCTCCATTCCCTGAAGCGAATGTCGTAGCATCCAACACCAATAATAACTATCGTGGGCAAGGTCGTGGACGCGGCAGAAGCCGTGGTCGAAATTATGGACGATATCATGGACGTGGAAGGAACTTTAACACCGGAAGAAACAATAACTTCCGAGCCAATGAAGGTGGTTTCAACGCCAGGCGAAACAATAATTTCCGAAGTAATGAAGGTGGTTTCAACCCCAGAATAAACAATTACTTCCAGATAAATGAAGGTGGTCGCGAAATAAAGAAACCGACCGAAAACGCTTGTCAAAGATGTGGCATGAAAGGACATTGGGAACGAACATGTCGCACACCAAAGCACTTTGTCAATCTATATCAAGCGTCTCAAAAGGCCATAGTTAATAATGTTGAAACCAACTACAACAATAATGAAGCCGGACCTTCCTTCAGTGGCCCGAATGATGATGCTTCTCTTGATATCGCGGATTTCCTAGTGAATTCCGAAAACTAAAATGGCTATGATCGATGAGACCAAATAAACTGCCAATGAGGCTTAAAATAAATGTTTGCATTTGTATAATATGTTTGTCTTGTGTGTATGTGTGTGAAAGTGTGTTTTTCATTGTAATAAAAATAAAAATAACTTTTATATATTTATCTTACTTTATTAATACATCTATATGAATATTATGAAACAGAATGTCACAAATCGGAATTCATGATGGAGACATATGTCTGGCAGACAGTGCTACAACTCATACAATAATCAGTGATAAAAAGTATTTCTCCTGTCTCAAAATAAAAGACTCCGCTGGAAGCGTGAGTACGATTTCTGGTAATGCAAAAATTATAATGGGCTCCGGAAAAGTGAATTTTTCAATGCCAAGGGGAACAAAGTTTGAAATACATGATGCATTATATTCCCCAAAATCTCAACGAAATTTATTAAGTTTTCGAGATATCCGCAGAAATGGGTATCATGTTGAGACTATGAGTAAAAACGGTATTGAATATCTTTGCATTACATCAGAGAGGAAACATGTATTAGAAGAATTAGAAATGTTATCCTCCGGATTATACTCCACAAAAATAAATACAACTGAATCATATGTTACAATAAACCCGAAGCTTGCAAATACATTCAAAGTTTGGCATGACAGGCTGGGACATCCTGGTTCAATCATGATGAGAAAAATTGTGCAAAATTCTAATGGCCATCCGTTAAGGAACGAGAAAATTTTGCAATCGAATGAGCTTTTATGTGATGCATGCTCTCAAGGAAAACTTATAACTCGGCCATCACCAACTAAAGTTGGGAATGAATCACCAATATTTTTGGAACGTATACATGGTGATATATGTGGGCCGATTCACCCACCTTGCGGACCGTTTCGATATTTTATGGTGTTAATTGACGCATCCAGTAGATGGTCACATGTGTGTCTTTTGACCACAAGAAACACGGCTTTTGCAAAATTTATTTCTCAGATAGTCAGATTGAGAGCACAATTTCCTGATTATACAATAAAGAAAGTAAGGCTTGATAACGCTGGAGAATTCACTTCAGCGACTTTTAATGACTATTGTATTTCATTGGGAATTGATGTCGAACATCCGGTTCCGCACGTTCATACACAAAACGGCATGGCTGAGTCCTTGATAAAACGGTTGCAACTCATTGCTAGACCATTAATATCAAGAACAAAACTCCCAATTTCAGTATGGGGTCATGCTATTTTGCATGCTGCAGCACTACTTCAGATAAGACCAAGTGCGTATCATAACCATTCTCCGTTACAATTAGCATTTGGCAGAGAGCCAAATATATCTCATCTCCGTGTTTTTGGATGTGCGGTTTATGTTCCAATAGCTCCACCGCAGAGAACAAAAATGGGTCCACAACGGAGACTGGGTATATATATTGGGTATACGTCACCGAGTATAATTAGGTACCTTGAACCGCGAACTGGTGATATGTTTACGGCACGTTTTGCCGATTGTCATTTTAATGAAGATGAATTCCCCGCGTTAGGGGGAGGATTAAGAGAATCTCCAAAAGATATCACATGGTGTACACAATCTTTGGCTTATCTTGACCCTCCTACAAATCAACGCGAGATGGAAGTTCAGAAAATTGTGCATTTACAAAATATAGCAAACCAGTTACCAGATGCATTTACAAATACAAAAAGAGTGACGAAGTCATATATACCCGCTGCGAATGCCCCATCTAGAATTGAAATTCCAAAAGAACGAACTGATGGGAGCATTGTTAATGAACCTAAGATTCAATTGAAAAGGGGGAGGCCAATGGGTTCAAAAGATAAAAATCCCCGAAAGAAAAAGAAGTTGGGAGAACAAAATGAAAAGGTTCATGTTGAACCACATCTGGGAAAAAGTCCAGAAGATATTTGTGAAAAATATCTCGAAAAACCAGATAAAGATGAAAACCTCGAAGTCGAGAATGATACAGAAAAATATGAAGTTTCCATTAATTATGCCCAAGACGGAAAAGTATGGGTCAGACATGAAATTGATGATTTGGATGGAGTATTCTCATTTTCTGTATCTAAGGAATTTGAACATGAAAATGATGATTTGGATCCAACGTCTATAATAGAATGTCAGAAAAGACATGATTGGGAAAAATGGAAGATGGCCATAGAAACTGAATTACTCTCCCTCAATAAAAGAAATGTCTTTGGACCTATTGTCACAACTCCTAAAGGTGTAAAACCAGTTGGATACAAATGGGTATTTGTGAGAAAGAGAAATGAGAAAAATGAAATCACAAGATACAAAGCCCGACTAGTTGCTCAAGGATTTTCTCAAAGACCAGGAATTAATTACGAAGAAACGTATTCTCCGGTTATGGATGCAATCACATTCAGGTACTTAATAAGCCTAACGGCATCTAGAAATCTTGAAATGTACCTAATGGATGTTGTGACAGCATATCTATATGGATCACTTGATAATGATATATACATGAAAATTCCAGAAGGAATGAAAATGCCTGAAGCATTAAATTCCAAATCTAAAGAAATATGTTCGATCAAATTACAGCGATCTCTTTATGGATTAAAACAATCCGGACGCATGTGGTATAATCGATTGAGTGAATACTTGTTAAATAAAGGTTACATCAATAATGCGATATGCCCTTGTGTGTTTATTAAGAAGTCCTTGTCAGGATTTGTGATCATTGCTGTATATGTTGATGACTTGAACATGATTGGAACTCAAAAGGAGATTAATGATGCAAGAAATCATATGAAAGAAGAGTTTGAAATGAAAGATCTCGGAGAGACAAAACTTTGTCTTGGACTACAGATAGAACACCTCCGAGATGGAATATTTGTACATCAATCAAATTATACCAAAAAGCTCTTAAAACGTTTTTATATGGATAAAGCAAATCCTTTGAGTACTCCAATGATAAATAGATCACTTGACGTTGATAAGGATCCATTTAGACCTTGCGAAAATAACGAAGATATATTAGGTCCATACCTTATATGAGTGCTATCGGTGGGCTCATGTATCTTGCAAATTGTACTCGGCCAGATATATCGTTTGCCACAAATTTACTCGCAAGACACAGCTCATCTCCCACTCGTAGACATTGGAACGGAATAAAACATATTTTTCGTTACCTCCAAGGTAAGATTGATTTAGGTTTATTTTATCCAAGAAAATCCGAGGTTGGTCTTGTTGGTTTTGCAGATGCAGGTTACTTATCAGACCCTCATAAAGCTCGATCGCAAACTGGATACGTTTTCACAATTGGCGGAACTGCAATATCTTGGCGTTCCCAAAAACAAACCTTGGTTGCAACTTCATCAAATCACGCAGAAACTATTGCGCTCCACGAAGCATGTAGAGAATGTGTATGGTTGAGATCCATAACTCATCATATTCAAGAATCAAGCGGAATAGCTACAAAGAAAGAACCAACAATTTTGTTCGAAGATAATTCTGCATGTGTCACCCAATTGAAGGAAGGATATATCAAGAGCGACCGAACAAAGCATATTCCTCCAAGATATTACTCATACATTCAAGAACTCGTGAAAAATCAAGAAGTCAACATTGAGTACGTCCGTTCATGTGATAATGCAGCAGACCTCTTCACAAAGGCACTTCCTACCTCAACGTTCATGAAACATGTTAATAATATCGGAATGCGTCATCTACGTGATTTATGAAGACTTATCATTTTCAGGGGGAGATTATGTTACTGCACTCTTTTTTCCTTTCATGGTTTTTATCCCATTGGGTTTTTCCATGATAAGGTTTTTAACGAGGCAGTACATAATTCAAAATGGATAATTAAGGGGGAGTGTTAAATTATGGATAATTATCCATCCATTTACCAAACTTCCTCCACTTCAATTACCAACTTCCTCCACTCCATTTACCAACTCTCTCCACTCTCTTTACCAAATCTTACCACCATCACAATATTTTACTATTATTGTTTTACTATAAATATGTGGTTTTCCTCATTGTAAAACTCACTCCAAAAATCAATAAGAATCTCTCTCTCTCATTTCTATCTCTCTTAATCTCTTAAGATCATTTTCTCTCTCAAGATATATAAACATATATATCTTATACAAGTTCCATAAATATTTCATAACAAGAGTCAAATAGAATGAAACTGGATTGTGGTTAGCTTACAGCTGAGTTTTTTTATATAATGAATTTCTTCTAAAGTTCTAACTTCTAAGCAGGACAGTGTGAAAATTTACTAGATACGATCAAACACGACCATGTGAAACTTTACCGAAGATCTCAAAACTCAAATATAATCCAGAAGTAACATTGTATTATTTATTCAACAAAGGCTCCTATAAAATATCCACAAAATAAGCAAAAAGGAATCTGAGACGAAGAAGATACAATGAAGTGAGGTTTTTTTTTTGGGGTCAAACAATGAAGTGAGAATATATATTCTAAAAGGACCAGTAAATCAACGGCATAGCTGAACGCATAAGCTATTAATCCGTGAATCCGAGGGATTGGCCAAAATGTATGATCCCGACTTCCCGTTCCTCAAACAAGTTATGCTCAACTGGTTGCCTAATTGAGTCGTCTGCAGTCGCACAAAAAAAAAAGAATCACAGAGAAAATGTTGATTAGAGACCTTAAAAGGAGGCTCAATCCGAGGCTGGAGGATAACAGAAAGATTCTTTTACCGTGCAAGAGGCTGGTTCTCGGTTACAGCTCCATTTAGAAGTTGGAACACATGAAAGATAATGACACCATGAGCAATGTTTATTACCATCAACATTGTTGAATAGAGAGATCAAACCGGCAATGAACCTGGCAAGGAAAGAAACCGGTTTTGTGTTATTTTTTAATGAGATTATATATGGTCTTTAGTATAGGATAAACAAACAGACTAGTTTATAGTTAATATAATGTAACAACTTACCAACCGAGCAAGAGGAGAAGAGAGACGGTCCATAATATGGCTTGATATATCTTGTACTTGTGCGGTTTAGATGCAGGAGCGTTTCTTTGGTTGATCCATCCATAATGAGGACGAATCAAGAGTACGAATCCAAGAAGAAAACCGGTACCAAAACCTCCAATATGAGCAAAGTTATCTACTCCCGGAAGCACACCGAGTCCCAAGTTTACAGCCACAATCAATACAAGAGTTATGATCGTCACAACCTAGACAAAGCATTTGCAAACAACATGAACTTCCAAATCTTTAGATTATATTATACAAAAAGAAAGATAGTTTTGAAAAGAGTTATGATCGTCACATTCTAGACAAAGCATTGGCAAACAATATCAAAGTTCCAAACCGAACCGGACCCAATATATAGAATTACCCGACCCGAATCTGATAAGTCCCGAACCGAACCGGACCCAATATATAGAATTACCCGAACGGGACCTATAGTCCTAAACCGAAAAACCCCACCCGAACCCGAACGCCCATGCCTAGGTAGCAGTTACCTTGTTAGAATAGATTGTCCAGTTGATAAAGATCTCAGAGAGCATTCCTCCAAGTAAACCAAACACAGCACCAGATGCTCCCACAGAGATGTTTGAGCGGAGGAAAAGAGCTGACAATATACTTCCTCCGAACCCCGATATCAAATAAAGCAATCCAATCCGTACTGAGAAACAAAATGGAAACATAGGTTATAAACACATTTCATCAAAGGTGTGTAACAAATCGATCAAGAGAGGCAGAGAGAATACTTACTGAAACCAAATTCACGTTCCATACGCATACCGATGAATAAAAGAGTCAACATGTTCACCAGCAAGTGAACAACTCCTCCATGTAACCAGTTGCAAGATAGTAGACGCCATCCTTCATCTCCTTTAACCACCTTCTTTACATCTAATCCACCCATTGTTCTTAACCTGTTTGCAAAGTAAAAAGTAACCAAAATCAATCTCAACAATTTCAACATCAGGACAAGAAGAAAGAAACACACTTTCTCTATACTCAACTCCTATTATACTCCAAATGATTCTACAATTCAACATAATATCTTCCACATCGTTGACTCATACTATAAGCAATCAGCTACTTAAATTCCTAAGAAAAGTTACGGATTTTTCGAGGATTGACTCGGTCAAAAACCAGTTCTTTGTTTGGAGGATACAGAGGAACCCATAGAAGTAGAAGCTTACGTGAGAGATGAAGGACCCAGAAGAGGATTCTCCCTTGTGTTCTGAAACGAGAACCGACCCAAGAACCCGGCGAAACAATCTCCAGATTTCTTCGGACAATTGTTGACATACATGGTGATCACGAACACGACAACGTTAGCGATGACGAAACAGGGGATAAGCCAAGAGAACCAACTCCGAAACTCCTTAACTCCTCTTCCTCGTTCTTCATAAGAAGAACCTCGACTTCGATTCTGCGATCGATGTTGAGCAGATAGAGAAGACGATTCTAAATCCATTGGGTGGATGTTGTTCTCTCTCTGTTGGGTTTTTCCCCAAATCGGAGCTGTCTCTGAATCCTTCTCACCCATTGAAGCAATTAAGAAAAAGATCGAAACTTTGAACTAAATTCGGGAGATTTGAGATGTGTATAGAAAGAAATTAGGTTTTTGTTGTTGATCTCTCTTTGGGGTTTATATGGACTTTGGAGCTTGCAAGCAAGTTCTATCTACACAAAAAGGAAATTATCTTTGGAGATTGTGTCTGAAAATAAGAAAAGGAAAGAGTTTAGTCAACGGGACTTCACCAACTATACATCACACGGTTCCTAATCCTTACCAGTAAAGCGATTTACCATAAGACATCGCACGGTTCGTTCGTGTGTGTTTCCGGTTTTGGTGACTCAAGAAAATCGTATTGATGGAGTAGGAATAAATTAATTTAGATTTTGAGTTTTAACTTTTGGTGATAATTTGAAAGGAATTGCTATGAACTACACATTTTGTCCGTAGCTGGTCCACAACTAATTGACTGACTGATATTTCCGAACTTTTCTGATGAATTCATGTAAAGTCAAAAAAGATTATATTTTGTTGGATGTAGAAGATCAAAACTCAACTTCAAAATGCACACTGTAAAATTGTCTTCTTCAGTTTTTTTTTAATCAAAAGTCAAAACCATCGTTACCCTTGCAAATAGTGGCTTTGATTGGTAAAACTTGCGTAATCATAGAATAACGGAATTACATTCAAAAACGCGATTCTACAAGTATTGCGTTTAAACGCAATTCTACCATTCCGTAATTGCTCAAATGTTACCAATCACACTAATTTTAATTCCGCAGAAAATCTAGTTTAACCTCACTTTTCTGTAGAATTGATTTTCATGTATATTTTTTCCCACGAAAACCTAGACTTGCGTTTTCGCGTTTTTTCTATTCCACAAATTTTTTTGATTGGCAATATTTTTGTAGAATGGCGTTTTTAAACGCGATTCCGCCATTCTGTAGCTTACCAATCAAGACCACTTTTAAATATGAGTTTTGTTTTCTCATAATGCTCGAAATTTACCGTGTGGATAATGGGTTTAGTCATAGGCCATTGTGAGATCTGAGATTCACACCAAGAATTTGTAATCGTGGATTTGGACTTTCGGGTATAGAAATGGTATAGTTTCCTATGAATCAAAGACTTTATTGAGATTGATCGTCAAGATAGAACAAACACAATCGAAAAGAGAGTACAAAGTATGATGATCGAGCTATTTAGTCGAAGTGTTCTTTGCTAGGGTTGGAATTATTTGGATGAATCGCCACTTCTCCTTTAAATAGTCCTCGAATTTGATCTCTCTGTTCCGATCTTTCAGCCTCGTCATGGTAACGATCTCCGAGATTTGCGGGAATCGGTTGAACTGACGAAGACCGAGTCGTTCTATCTCAGTGTCGTCATTTATCGAGCTCGATCTCGATCGCTTCTTACTTCGGCGTTGTTCGGGCCTTGTCCAGATGTTGGCCATATGGGCCCAGAAAGGATGACGGTCGACCTCTCTGTCTTGATTATGGAATAGGCTCATGATTATGGGCCTTTTTCCTGTTTGTTAATGGGCTGTATTTCTTAGAGGGAAATCCAGCACCAACAATAGCCCCCCAGCCCATTAATTTTGACAAGTCGAGGTTAATGGGCGGTGGACGTTCTCGGGAAGACGCGTGCGTGCCTTGGGTATCAGAGAAAACCCTAATGATTGTTCTCGCCCCGTTCGCAGATCTTGTTTTTGGACGATCATTTCAGTTCGTTCGTTTTGAGAGGGACCGTTTCAGGTCGCTTACTTGAAGGGATAATTTCATATCGCTTGGTTAGAAGGGACCATTTCAGGTCGCTTAAGATTGAAGAGATAATTTCATATCGCTTGGTTTTGGGAGAGGCCATTTCAGGTCGCTCGGAAAGGATAATTCAGTATCGTTTGTTTCTGAAGAGAAAATTTCATATCACTTTAGCTTTTGAAGAGATAATTTCATATCACTTTGCAGAATGTAATGGTGAAGTATTTCGCAACGACTCTAACTTTTGCGGCAGAAAGAGACATTGATCGGGAGACTTATTTTGATTTCACAAAGATAAGCTAGTATGACTTCGTCTGAAGCTGTTGAGCTTGGTAAGAGCTTTGTGTTGGGGGGCGGCTGCGCTCGAAGTCGAGCTGCCTACGTACCCTTTTAAAGGGATCAAGCCATTTCGTAGTTTGATTATGTTGATGTACTCTTAGTGGAAGTACTTTTTGAGGTTGATGATGTTCCAAGGTCGTATTTCAGGCTTCTGGGTTTCCACCGACTTGAGTCGGTAGACCCCGTCCTTCACAACGTCGGTGACCTGGTAAGGACCTTCCCACTTTGCTCCTAACTTTCCAGCGTGTTCTTCCTTTTTATGGTCGAACACTTTCCGTAAGACGAGCTCTCCTACTTGAAATATTCGAGTTTTTATTTTGGAATCGTAGTAGCGAGCTGCAGCTTGTTGGTAGTTCTGGATTCGAGCTAGTGCGAGGTTTCTCCTTTCGTCGGCGAAATCGAGCTCGTCAGTTATCATCTTGTTGTAAAGTTCCTCTTGTCGTAGGCATTCTTCTTTGCTTATGCTTGATACGAGGATTTCGGCTGGTACTACCGCCTCAATTCCATAAGCCAACGAGAAGGGGGTCTCACCGGTGGATTTACGAGGGGTAGTCCGGTAAGCTCAGAGTACGGCTGGGAGCTCGTCGCTCCAGTTCGTTTTGCACTCATTGAGTCTTTTCTTGAGGCTGTTCATGATTGCCTTGTTGGCTGCTTCCGCCAGCCTGTTCCCTTGAGGATAGCGTGGCGTTGAGTAAGTCAGCTTTATGTTCCAAGTTCTACAGAACTCTTTGAACGTGTTCGATATGAACTGAGGTCCGTTATCAGTGACGATCTCGTGGGGTAGTCCGTGTCGGCAAACGATGTTTCGCCAGACAAACTCTTTAACGTGAACGTCTTTGACCTTTTGGTACGACTCCACTTCAATCCATTTGGTGAAGTAGTCCGTCCTCACCAATAGGTGCGTGGCTTTCTTTTTGCCGGATGCGACTAAGGGCCCCACGATGTCCATACCCCATCGCATGAATGGGTATGGAGATGAGATAGAGGAGAGTTTCTCCGATGCTTGGTGGATAATCGGGGCATGCTTTTGGCACTTGTCGCATTTGTTGAAGAAGGACTCGCATTCGGTGGCCATTGTTGGCCAAAAGTAGCCTTGCCTTTTGATTCGTACGGCCAGGGCTCGTCCTCCAGAATGGCTTCCGCATGACCCATCGTGGGCCTTTGTAATCACGGCTGGGGCTTGCTTTTTATTGAGGCATTTGAGGTAAGGTCCGGAGAGACTCCTTTTAAAGAGCTCTCCTTGCGTGACGCAGTACCTTGCACTTTGTGTTTTGAGTTTCCGTGCCTCCCATTTGTCACCGGGTACTTCGCCATTTGTAATGTATCGAATGATCGGAGTTCTCCAATCTTCGTCATTGTTAGGCCCGGGTCCTTGACTAGTGGATGCGGCTTGGATTGGTCCATCGGGGACGTTCGCGATGTACACGACATATCTTGGATCGAGATCATCATCAATCTCGATGATGTCGCGACTGGTGTCCTTGGGACATTCCTTGTGTTCGACATCGTCCTTTATGGAAGGCTCGTCCTCTTTCAGGGGTAGAGCTTTAAGGGCTATCTCGATGCTTGGTTTTTCGATCCCCTCGACTGGTATGATCCTTTTGAGGTTAGGATCTGATGTCGACGCTAATGCGGCTAGGGCATCGGTTGCGGTGTTTTCCCCTCGCATGATCCGCGTTAGGTCAAAAAATTCGATCTGTTCGGCGAGCGTGTGGACTACCCGTAGGTATGCTTCCATCCGTTCGTCTTTGGCCTCGTAGTCGCCATGATATTGGCTCGTGACCAATTGGATCGCTGAAGGCGTATACTTCCCGGGCTCCTATTGCTATCGCTAATCTGAGCCCGGTTATTAACGCTTCGTATTCTGCTTCGTCATTTGATGCGGCGAAGCCCAGTCTGAACGACTGTTCTAGTACTTCGCCCGTTGGGGAGACCAGTTTCACCCCGACTTTGGATCCTTGCCTCGAGGAAGCTCCATCGACGTAGAGTTTCCATTTCTTGGCGGAGGTCGGGTCAAGTTCGATGGTCGGGGGGAGCTCGATTATGAAATCTGCCAGCACTTGCGCTTTTAGGCACGTTCGAGCTTTATATTCTATGTCATACTCGTTAAGTTCGATAGCCCATTTGACCAGTCGACCTTACTGGCTTGGACTGTGAAGGATGGTTCTTAGTGGCTGAGAGGTCATCACTATGATCGAGTGCAATTGAAAGTATGGTCGGAGTTTCCGAGCTGATTTCACTAGCGCTAAGGCGAGTTTTTCCATGACGGGGTACCTGGTTTCAGCATCGATTAAGGTCTTACTGATGTAATACACCGGCCGTTGTTCGTTCTGTTCTTCGCGAACCAGGACTCCACTTACTGCTGCCGTGGAAACAGCTAGGTAGAGGTAGAGGGGTTCCCCTTCTACTGGTTTCGCCAGTATATGTGGTTCGCTTATGTAAGCTTTAAGCTGGGTGAACGCTTCTTCGCACTTTTCGTCCCATAGGAACTTCTTGTTCGCTTTGAGCAAGTGATAGAAGGGTAGACATTTATCAGTCGACCTCGAGATGAAACGGTTCATGAA
Source organism: Orychophragmus violaceus (assembly GCA_030180135.1). Lineage (NCBI taxonomy): Eukaryota > Viridiplantae > Streptophyta > Magnoliopsida > Brassicales > Brassicaceae > Orychophragmus > Orychophragmus violaceus. The sequence continues at coordinate 12,884,547 of CM058234.1, read as the reverse complement.
GGATTATGTGTTTTTCCATGGTTCAATTCTCAGATTGCAACCTAACACATATTTCATCAAGGATCTAGGTTCTTGTAACTGAATCATAAAACAAACCTGGACATTACCTTTTGCAGCGGAATGATTGTAATGTCGAGATCAACGAACAGATGAATACCTGTTCCTCCTTTGGTATCCACACTCTTACAAGCCGGGGTGGCTGCTAGACCGGATGGATCAACAGAGAGTGAGAGAGATTAGAGAGAGAGGGAGGCCACGGCTGCCACTCTCAAAATCGCCAACCAGCATTAGGGTTTCATAACCCATGTTGCAATTTATTAACTCACTAATGGGCCCAAGTTTAATTAATTAAACTAATGTTCCATTAGACTTTTGGGCCCAAGACACAAATCAGACAAAAGCCCATTTGTTGTCTGCCCAACTCTCCGTACAAATACAGTAAATGCCACTGCATCTTACCGTATTAATTCCATCTTAACTTTCCCGTTAGCTATGGTGTGTGACCCTTTGGGATCATACAATACTGGTAATAAGTCCTAAACTTATAGATCAAGAGCGGACTCTAGCAAGCCATCATGATCACCCAGTATTTATGACTTATGTCTGATCTCGACATTTATCATACTTTCTAGAGATAGTACAGTAGATTTCAGGACATTCCCAACAATCTCCCACTTGTACTGGAATCCTACATTCCCTAGTCCTTTTGTCTCAATATCTCGATCTGGCATAAGGCAAGATGCGTGTCATCCTTATATAGCCAGACCATGTTCATCGGACCAGATTTGATACTGACAATGCAAACGACTTGGGCAAGTTCGTTTGGGAGTGGCCACTCTCTTACCAGCTATCAAGTCTCCGATTGGCCTAGAGATATTACCTCCGTTAAACGGCAGGGACAAATCCCATCTTGTTCCATCACTATGAACTACACAATTCATAATACACCCAACCAAGGTCCTTATAGCTCCCAGTTACGAAACAGCGTTAGACAATGATCAAAGCGCATCACTTCATGTGCAGCCACATGCATGCGAACTCAGGTCTAAGAACTATACTCTATAGTCGTATATGAGAATCTCTTATGACACAGATATTAATATCTTGCAGAGTTCTCATCAGCGGGCCATGTCCGGTCATATGCTCCCCCACATATACCTATGTGTCGACTTTGATGCCGCGCATCTATGACCCCTCGAAACTTGGTCATAAGTCTCAACACAATCTAGTCTCAAGCGGTTGTTGGTGTTCCAATTTCAACAACCTTCGACTATGGACACTATGATTTATGTCATTTCGTTAAATATGGGGTTTCAGGATCAAGTCTACTCATGTACTTCGATGGCCCATATATAATGACATGAATCATTTTGGAACGATTATTTATATCACAGTTAAAATAATCCAGAAATCATAGATTTCATGAACATAAAATATTATGTTTACATGAACTTTTCAAAACAACTAAGTAAAGCCCTTTACAAACTCCCACTGAAATCAAGACTACATCTTAATTTCACTCATCCTACAGCTACAGTCCGCGACTCGTGCTTAGGCCTAAGGAGTGGCTTCGTTAATAGATTAACAACGTTCTCATTCGATGAAACTTGCTTATCTACTTAACACCTCTGTCTTTTATCTCACGGAATAGGTTATACCTACCCTCAAGGTGTTTGGACCTCTGATGTGCAGCTAGTCTCATCTACGCTGGGAATCACATAAAGTTCAGTGATGAACTCTTCTTTCCAAACAACCTCTTTCGCCGCTTCTCAAGCTGCGAAATGTTCAGCTTAAGTCATGGAGTCAGCAACAGTGCCTTGCACCGCCAGACAGACACAAGATATAGCCGGACTGTGACCAGGAATTATCTTTGTCTATTGGAAACTTGCCTTTCAGACTCTATCGACTTGTAGCACCTCACTTTCTCCATAAACCAAGAACTTATCCTTAGTATTCCTCAAATACTTTAGGATATTCTTTACGGCAATCCAGTGATTCTTTGCTGGATTTGACTGGTCTTTACTTGTCTTGCTTAACATTAAAGCAACATCAAAACAAGTACGTGTCATGGCATACATGATAGATCCAATTGCCGACGCATATGGAATCCTATCCATGCATTCAAGCTCAGCAGTTATCGTAGGACACTGCTTCTTGCTTAATGTATTGCCATGTGACATTGGCATAAAACCCTTCTTGGATTGCTGATTAGGTGTTGGACTTTGTCAATTTAAGAATCCTGACTTTGTCCTACCAGCTCTTTTGGATCTCTATCTTTAGATCCAAAATCCAAGAACATACGTGGTTTTACCCATGTCAATCACAAAACCAACTCCCAAGCCAGTCCTTTACCGACTGCAGCATTGGGACGTTATTTCCGAGAATCAGTATGTCATCGACATACACTATGAGAAATGCAATATTGCTCCCACTTATCTATTGGTAAACGCACAGTTCCACTTCGTTCCTGTTTAAGTCAAAACTTTGACTACTTCAACAGAACGACGATTCCAACTCCGTTATGTTTGCTTCCATCCATGAATGGATCAATGAAGCCAACTTACACATAGTGTAATTTTTGGAGTCCGGGCTTACTCTCGCTTCTTTGAATTTCGCAGGTTCGTCGCTTTCAATGATCATCATATCATGCGTACTTTGAATGATTATCAGGTTCAACTAAATGACGAGAAATCACTCTCGGATTAGCAACTGATTCATTCAGATCTGCGAACTTCAGGCTCTACAGGTGTAGATTCTACAGAAATCTGTAAATCCATCCGCTGCTCTCCCTCAACTGGTTGAGCAGCCTCCTGTATTTCTCGAATTTCTTCGAGTTACACTTTTACTCCCACTGTTCTTCTTGGAAAGTAACTTCCCTTCTTAGAAAACAGAATGGACGTAAAAGTAACAAGCCTTGGTTTCCCTAGGACAACCAGCGAAGTAGTACTACTACAAATACTCAGTAAAGACGAATTTGGATCGATTCCAGTCCACATTTATGTGGTGTCTTTCAACTGATATTGGTGGAACTATTTCAGCGTAAACTTAGATATTTCTAGAGCGTTATTCTTTAAAGAATATCATGGAAGAATATTCGTGTGACTCATCTTTAATCATTTCTAATAAGATCTGATTCTTTCTCACAGAAACACCTCCAGGTTTTCAAGAGAAATGAGCTGTGAAACGACTTCACACTCATTCAGATGATCACACCATCAATGACTTAAGTATTCTCACTCGTGATCTAATCCAGAGTCTCAATACTTCTGTCATTCAGATTCTATACCTCATTCAGGAACTCTTTCGACCATGTCAAAGAATTCCAACTTGTGTCTCATCAAATGAACACAGTCATACTCACTGAAGTAATCAGTAGAGACAATGAAGTACATGAAACTTTCTCTGGTATTAGTGCTCATTGGGCCACATACATAAGTATGTTCAATGTCCAACAAGCCTTTGGGCCTTTCTTTAGCTCGGCTAAGATGGGCCCTTTGTCTTTTGGTCCAGTAAGCAGAATTCAAGTCTCATAAGATATCCAATCAAATGAGCCCAAAAGTCCATGACTATGGGGTTTCTGAATCCGACTTACTCTATTTGACCAAAACATTTACGCCAAGAAAAATCAGGTTTAATTCATCAGATTTAAACCAATTGCGGTATTTATGTTACATTTTAGGCACTTTATGGTTTGAGATATAAAACCCATTCCTTGAATAGGGTGCTACAATTAACATTTCATTAAGATCAAAAGAACAAAATTTGTCTTTATCAAAATGAAAAACATTCAAATTCTTTACAAGAAAATGAAAAACAACTCTGCTTAAAACAGGTACATTGTAGCAATTACTTAATACAAAACCAAGCCTCAAAGGGATCTATAAGTGAAAACCCTACGGCTGAGGCAGCATCCCAAGCTCCTTCCAGACACGCAGTTCCACTTGCCCTTCCTTCAACGTTCTACTGTTGCTCAGGCTCTGCATATTATAACAAATATCAGTGCCACAACCAGTATCCAATACCTATAAGGTAGAACTTGAAGTAATAACATGAATACTTGAGGAAGTAGTCTCATACATCGACTTTAACTCCTCATAATCTTCCATGAATTTAATGCAATCTCTTTTCCAATGCCCAGTCTCTTTACAGTAGCAGCACTTACCAACGTAAGAGGTATCTGACTCGGGCTCAGAAGACACACGCTTGCCATGATTCAAAATCTGGACAACTTTGTCTTCACCCTTGTCAGCATTAGGTTTAGTAAACCTACCCTTCTCCTTCATGAGATTATACAGGGTACTCTTCACGTTTGGCTCAACTGTCTTGAGCATATCATGCAGTTCAGTCAGCGTCTTTGTTAAGCCTTTCTTGATATAGTTCCTTCTGAACTTATCATAGCTTGACGGCAGTGACTGCAGAATGATCTCAGTTGCCAATTCTTGGCTAACTGGATAATCCAGTTTCCTCAGGTTATCAATGTAACCCATCATTTTACTGACATGAGGACTTACTGGATGATCATTTGGTAGCTTGCAGCTAGTGAGAGACTTAACCAACTGGTATCTCTCCACTCTTACCTGCTCCTGAAATTTCAATTTCAGGCTGCTGATCATCTCTATTGGCGACTCCATGTTCTCATATTGCTTCAGCAAATCTGAGTCCATGGTAGCCAATATCAGACCACGCACATCTACCGCATCATCATAATGCTTATTCCAAGCATTACGTACTGCATGACAGGCCTTGGATCCGATCCTCTCGGGGAGAGCTTTCTCAAGGACATAGTCCTTTCTCTCATGCCTGAGAACTAGCCTCAGGTTCCGCGACCAAGTCAAGAAATTTGATCCGTTCAGTTTGTCCATCTCAAGGACATACCGGATCGAGAAAGTGTTTTGATTGTTTGTGCTCGTCATAGCTGAAATTTAGAGATAAATAGAGTTTTAGTTATTTAGTTCATAAAAGAGTAATCTTAATAACTTATAAGAAGACTCGCATTGCATTCAAAATTTCTTTGTTTAACCTCATAAGAATGCAATGATTCCGAGACCCATGTTCAGCTAAATCCAAAGTGGGCCACTGGCCGTCACCCATAAGTAGCTTTACTTGGTAAGCATACACACAGCTAGTTATATCCATATAACTCTCGGTTGTGGATTGGGCCCAAGGCCCAATTCACCAGATGTCTCAAGGCCCGGGACTCCCGATGGCCCAGTCAAGGAAACCAATCTCTTACAGCCAAATAATCACTAAAGTCTGGGACTCCCAATGAAATTAGTGACTATATACTACTTTACTTACGCGAAAACAGACACCTCACACTGTAAGCCATATCTGTAATCGAATAAGCGTTAAGTAGCTGACAAGATTGGAAAGACATCCAAGCTTGATATTGATTTTTGAGGATTTTCAGTTTTATTTCCAAAAATAGAAGATTACTATTTTGGGAAACTTACTTATTTTAGTAACATACTAAAAATATAAATTTCTAATTTAATATTTTATAAATATTTTGGGATTGGGTCACAAATTATAGGCCCAAGACCATAGAATTCCAGTTGGCCCAATAATTTGACATAACCGATTCGGTTTATTAATTCTGGTCCAAGACCAAATTAACTATCAAAACCATCGGTTATTTACTAAACCAGACCAGCTCTAAATTATTTGGTCCAACCAAATCAAACTTAGACCAGCCTTCGGTTTAGGTTAAAATTCAATTTTTGAATTTCAATCCGGTTTAACCAGAAATTAAATAATACCATGTATTAAATAATTTCCAGCAAACCGCGATTTGGGTTAACCGCTTGAACCACCAATTAAATTGGATCGGTTCAGTTAAGTCCAAAACCGGGAAGAAACACCTAGTGTTTTAGCCAATTTGACCTAACTTGCGGTTTAAGGCTTTAAACACACGATTAACCGCCAATTAAATGGACCGGTCTAATCGGTGCGGTTTGGGGAAACGAACCGCGAAGCTCGGTTTAACCGATTGACTATTCGCGGGACGTAAAATTTTAACGGGGCAAACGATCGTCATGATCGATCCAAGATCATCCTCGGCCCATGATCACGTTGATCATTCACGGCCCATGATCACACGATCGTCATGCTATCGATCGTTTTGGTTGGTCGAGGCCCGTGATCCACGATCGTCGCTCAGCCCATGGCCGATCGACCCACGATCATCACGCGATCGTCCAATGATCACACGGCCTCTCGACCCTCGATCGATCACACAATCATCGGCCCACGGCCATTGATTTCTCAAGCGATCGATACCAAAACCATCGATCATCTGCCGTGATTCAATGATCCAAGACCATTATCACAAGCGATCGTCGGCTCTAAGGCAATGATCCTTGCAGCACACGCAAAACCGAGGCAACAAACGGATCACGACCGAGACCTCATCACACGTGATCGTCACATGATCACGCATGAAGGCAACCGGCTCCAATGATGCGATTGATAATGATATCAATCGATCCAAGCCGAGACTATTAGATTAGGGTTTAATTGATTTTAATCATTTTTTCTTTCAAAATTGATTCAAAAACCTTTAAACACCATATTAGATCCAAATTACAAGAATCTAATGAACCTGTGCTCTGATACCACTGAAGGATTATGTGTTTTTCCATGGTTCAATTCTCAGATTGCAACCTAACACATATTTCATCAAGGATCTAGGTTCTTGTAACTGAATCATAAAACAAACCTGGACATTACCTTTTGCAGCGGAATGATTGTAATGTCGAGATCAACGAACAGATGAATACCTGTTCCTCCTTTGGTATCCACACTCTTACAAGCCGGGGTGGCTGCTAGACCGGATGGATCAACAGAGAGTGAGAGAGATTAGAGAGAGAGGGAGGCCACGGCTGCCACTCTCAAAATCGCCAACCAGCATTAGGGTTTCATAACCCATGTTGCAATTTATTAACTCACTAATGGGCCCAAGTTTAATTAATTAAACTAATGGTCCATTAGACTTTTGGGCCCAAGACACAAATCAGACAAAAGCCCATTTGTTGTCTGCCCAACTCTCCGTACAAATACAGTAAATGCCACTGCATCTTACCGTATTAATTCCATCTTAACTTTCCCGTTAGCTATGGTGTGTGACCCTTTGGGATCATACAATACTGGTAATAAGTCCTAAACTTATAGATCAAGAGCGGACTCTAGCAAGCCATCATGATCACCCAGTATTTATGACTTATGTCTGATCTCGACATTTATCATACTTTCTAGAGATAGTACAGTAGATTTCAGGACATTCCCAACAGTTCAGAGCAGCTATTTTGCCAGTCAGGCGCTGGACTTATCGCGTTGTTTTGGGAGATTTCATCTCTATAAACGTTGCGATCTGTTTGGGGTTCACTTCGATTTCTCTTTTGGTCACTAGGTAACCAAGGAATTCTCCTGAGGGGACCCCGAAGGTACACTTTGCTGGGTTGAGTTTCATCCCGTATTTATTGAGAATGATAAAACATTCTTTTAGTTGGGGGATGTGATCCTCATACCTGGAGGATTTGACCAGCATATCGTCGATGTAAACTTCCATAGTTTGGCCTAGGAGTCCTGAAAACATCTTGTTGACGAGGCGTTGGTAAGTTGCTCCTGCGTTTTTTAGTCCAAAGGGCATGACTTTGTAGCAGTACGTGCCTCGATCAGTTATGAACGAAGTCTTTTCTTGGTCCTCGAGGTTCATTAATATTTGATTGTACCCCGAGAAAGCGTCCATGAAGGATAGTAGCTGGTGATCAGCGGTGGCTTCGACCAGTCGGTCGATGTGCGGAAGTGGGAAGCTGTCCTTTGGACATACTTTGTTGAGATCTGTGAAATCTACACATATATTTCCCGTTCTTTTTCTTGACCACTACGGGATTTGCAAGCAAGTCGGAGTACTTTACCTCTCTGATCGATCCAATTTTTAATAACTGATCTACCTCGTCGTTGACGGCTTGAGCTCGTTCAGGACCTAGTTTTCGACGTTTTTTCTTACCGGTTTGTAGGTTGGGTCGACATTTAGCTCGTGGCTGGTTACGTCAATGTTGATCCCTTTCATGTCTGCTGAAGACCAGGCAAAGGAGTCGACGTTCTGTTTAAGGAAAGAGACCAATTCATTTTTGACTGGCTCTGATAGGTCGATTCCAATGCCAACAAGTCTTTCGGGATGAACATCGTCTATGCAAAATTGGGTCGTGAGGTCCTTTGGGGGTCCTATTTGACTTGGGTTGTTCGACCTTTTGGTCTGCATGGTGGCGAGCTCCTCCTCTTTCTGTAATTTCTACGCTGGAGATTTCTCAATCTGCTTGTATCCATTCATGTAGCAGTGGCGGAAAATGTTTTGACTTCCGTACACGGTTTTTACTCCTTTGGGAGTTGGGAATTTTACGCATTGATGGTAGGTCGATGGTACCGCTTTCATGTCGTATATCCATGGTCGACCTAGAATTGCGTTATAGGGAGCTGGCCGATCCACTATGACGAACTCTGTCATTCTTTGAACTCCTCCATCTATTACTGGGGCGAAGACAGAGCCCATTGAGTACGTTGTTTCGCCAGCGAACCCTACCAGTGGTGTCTTTTCTTCCACGATCTCGGAGTCGTTGAACTCCATCTTTTTGAACGCATCGTAAAAGAGGACATCCACCGAAATTCTTGTGTCGATCATTATCCTTGAGAGTTCGACATCTCCCACTACTAGACAAACGAGGAGAGCGTCGTCGTGTGGTTTGTCGAGATTAATTGTCTCGCTCTCGTGGAAAGTGATTTCGTGATCTGGACCTAACATCGGGATTTCCCCCCCCCCCTTTGTCTGTCTCGACTCTTCTTTGAAGAGCTTTGATTGAATTGACCGAGTCTCGGCAAAGCTTGGAGCCACCAAAGATGAAGTCGATTCATTTAGGGAGTGTTGCTACTGGATTTCCCTCTAGGAAATCCGGCCCATTAACAGACAATACAAATGCCCGTAATTACGAGCCCATTCCAGAATCAAAGACAAAGAGAAGAGCCGACTCCTTTGTTGGGCCCAAGCGAATAAACGCCCTGACAAGGCTCGGACGATGCCGAAGCCGGAGACAATCGAACTCGAGCTCGGCAGAAGATGACATGGAGATAGAGCAACTCGGTCTTCGCCAGTTCAACTGATCCACACAAATCTCGGAGATCGTTACGACGGCGAGGCCGAAATATCGGGACCAGAAGATCAAAGTCGAGACTATTTAAAGAAGAAGTGGCGATTCATTCGAGATATTCCAACCCTGGCTAAGAACACTTCGACTAGATAGCTCGATTTCATACTTTGTACTCTCTTTTCGATTGTGTTTGTTCTATCTCGACGATCAGTCTCAATAAAGTCTTTGATTCATAGAAAACTATACCATTTCTATATCCTAAAGTCCAAATCCACGAATACAAATTCTTAGTGTGAATCCCGGATCTCACATTTGGCGCCGACTGTGGGGACTATCTATAGCTTTTCCTATCTTAAGAATCAGATCCTAGATCCGATAGATCGAGATGAATCCCGACCAAACTGGCTCTCCCAGCGCCACACCACCAGTTGACCTCCCTCAAACGGTCGACAACGTTCCTCAGAACACCACCGGGGTAAGGAATATGGGTCAGACCGACGGCGTGTTGACGAGTTCCGCCTCAGTCTCCACGACCTCGGCACCAGCCGGCTCTGTCGCTCAAACAATCGCGACGAGCCAGAGTCCGACAAACGTTTTGTCAGGAACTAATGATCCGAGCAGAAACTGGGTGTGGATTAGAAACGATTCGATATCCGCCCCAGGAGGTGGATCTGGAATAACCAGACCTAATTCGCCACTACCTTCTGCTCCACAAAGACAAGGGCCAAACGATCTTGTCAAGATCCGTTCGATGCTCAGCCTATTGGTAGATCGAACGAGAAATAACGAGGTAAGCGCAAGGGCCCAAGAGATCGCAAACCGTTCCCTGGCCGCGCAGCTCGATGAGCAAGAGCGGCGCCTTAATGCCCGTCTCGAAGAGCTCACCAGCCAAAACCAAGGCTTGGACTTCTCCCAGGTAGTAACTCCTCCGGGAGCGTCGGGAAATTTCGATAATACGTAAAATAACGGCTTCCGCCCTACAATGACCCCTATCGCGATACCGACCCCATTCAGTTCGAGTTCAATGGTCACAGATCCAACCAGCTCAAGAAACCGACCATTACCCGGGCCACCACCTTTACCGAATAACTCTAATATCCGACTGAGACAACTAGGAGGCTCTGCCTTCGCCTCGAGCTCGGGACTCCTTAACGGATCAAACACGGTACAGTTCCGAACGCCCCAGATCGACCAGACAAGGTCGGTTCCACCGATCGATCTCCTCGACCCCATTTTTTCGGAACAAACGTCAGGTCAGGCACAAGCCCAGTTCACACCCGCAGAGGGCGATGAGCACGATATGCTTAGACAATACATCGAGCAGGCTAAGGCCCAGTTCAACAGTCTGAGCTCAAAATTTCACACGGCAACGAGCGCGGCTCCTGACATCGATCGAGTGATCGAAGAAACGCAACAAACGCCGTTAACAGATCGGATCGCGTTTGCAAGGATCCGAGAAATCAAGAAAACTAAGTTTCCGGAATTCTCTGGGAAATCAGACCCGAAAGCCCACATCAGGGCATTCCGACTAGCGTTGGCAAGGGTGTACCTTACCGATGAGGAGAGAGAGCCGGCCTTCTGCAGGCTCTTCGCGGAAAACCTATCGGGCTCCGCCCTAGAATGATTTGCCGGACTGGAAGAAAGGTCCATTGAAAACTTCACCCAGTTCATGACGTCTTTCCTCAAACAATACTCCGTCTTCATCGAGGAAAAGACTACTGAGGCAGCCCTATTTGGCGTCTCTCAAAAATCTGACGAAACACTTCGCTCGTACATCGACCGATTTAAGGAAATAAAATCCAAAATCGCGAACCCACGAGACGAGGTAGCAATAGAAGCATTAAGACGAGGACTATGGTACTCAACCAGATTCCGCGAGGAAATAACAGTCCGCGAACCTCAAACGCTCGATGACGCCCTCCATCGCGCATCGGCCTTTGCTCGCCTCGAGGACGAAACCACGGCCCTCAGAGAAAAACACCGAAAAGAAAAGAACCCGTCGGGCTCGCAGAATTCGAACTCGAAAAAGGATTCCCGTAAATCAGGGAACGTCAACGCGGTCGAGAGCCCGAAGAGCTCGAAGAAATTCGAGTTCGACAAGGAAAAATTATGTGATTTCCACAATAAAAGAGGACACTCGACCGAAGATTGCTATACTCGAGCTAAAGCCGAGGCTCAAAAGCGAGAGTCCGAAAGCAAACAAGACTCCGAAGTCGAGGAGGAAACTCTGCCCGACAAAAAGGAAAACAAACAGACCAAGGAGTCGAACTCCAAAAAACCTTCTCAGAACAAACGAGAACGGTCAAAGGAGCCGAAGTCCCCCGAAACACTCCCTCAAGGGTCGCGAAAGCGAGTCGAGTTCAACCTCGGCGAGCTCAACCTGAGCGGCACTCCAGAAGGTTCGGCACTATCCCCGCCTCCGGCTCCCACTAAAAGTTTACGCTCGAGAATCAATCTCCCTCGTCTCTGCGGGGGGGGGGGGGGGGGGGGGGGGGGGGGGGTGTACGGGCTATACCCCCTAAACGAATCGAATTCATCTTCGGTGGCTCCAAACTTTGCCGCGACTCGGTCAATTCGATCAAAGCCCTCCAAAGAAGAGTTGAGACCGACAGAGGGGGGAAAACCCCAATGTTGGGTCCAGACCACGAAATCATTTTCTCCGAAAGCGAGACAAGTAATCTCGACAAACCACACGACGACGCCCTCCTCGTTTGTCTAGTAGTGGGAGATGTCGAAATCTCAAGGATAATGATTGACACAGGAAGTTCGGTAGATGTCCTCTTTTACGACGCGTTCAAAAAGATGGACTTCAACGACTCCGAGATCGTGGAAGAAAAGACACCACTAGTAGGTTTTGCTGGCGAAATGACGTACTCGATTGGCTCTGTCTTCGCCCCAGTAACCTCTGGAGGAGTTCGAAGAATGACGGAGTTCGTCATAGTAGATCGGCCAGCTCCCTATAACGCGATCCTAGGTCGACCATGGATATACGACATGAAAGCGGTACCATCGACCTACCACCAATGCGTAAAATTCCCAACTCCCAAAGGGATCAAAACCATTTACGGAAGTCAAAAGATTTCGCATCATTGCTACATGAACGGATACAAGCAGATCGAGAAATCCCCTGCGTAGCAATTACAGAAAGAGGAGGAGCTCGCCACCATGCAGACCAAAAGGTCGAACGACCCAAGTCAAATAGGACCCCCAAAGGACCTCACGACTCAGGTCTGCATAGACGATGCTCATCCCGAAAGACTCGTTGGCATCGGAATCGATCTATCAGAGCCAGTTAAAAATGAACTGGTCTCTTTTCTCAAACAGAACGTCGACTCCTTCGCTTGGTCTTCAGCAGACATGAAAGGGATCAACATCGACGTAACCAGCCACGAGCTGAATGTCAACCCAACCTACAAACTGGTAAGACAAAAGCGTCGAAAACTAGGCCCTGAGCGGGCCAAAGCCGTCAATGATGAGGTCGATCGGTTATTAAAAATCGGATCGATCAGAGAGGTCAAGTACCCCGACTGGCTTGCGAACCCCGTAGTGGTTAAGAAAAAGAACGTAAAATGGAGGGTCTGTGTAGATTTCACGGATCTCAACAAAGCATGTCCAAAGGACAGCTTCCCACTCCCGCACATCGACCGACTGGTCGAGGCTACCGCTGGACACCAGCTACTATCTTTTATGGACGCGTTCTCAGGGTACAATCAAAATATTGATGAACCCTGAGGACCCAGAAAAGACTTCGTTCATAACTGATCTAGGCACGTACTGCTATAAAGTCATGCCCTTCGGACTAAAAAACGCAGGAGCAACTTACCAACGCCTCGTCAACAAGATGTTTTCAGGACTCCTAGGCAAAACCATGGAAGTCTACATCGACGATATGCTGGTAAAATCTTCCAGGTATGAGGATCACATCCCCCAACTAAAAGAATGTTTTACCATTCTCAATAAATACGGGATGAAACTCAACCCAGCAAAGTGTACCTTCGGGGTTCCCTCAGGAGAATTCCTCGGTTACCTAGTGACCGAAAGAGGGATCGAAGCGAACCCCAAACAGATCGCAACGTTCATATAGATGAAATCTCCGAGAACAACGCGAGAAGTCCAGCGCCTGACCGGCAAAATAGCTGCTCTGAATCGCTTCATCTCTAGGTCGACTGGTAAATGTCTACCCTTCTATCACTTGCTCAAAGCAAACAAAAAGTTCCTCTGGGACGAAAAGTGCGAAGAAGCGTTCACTCAGCTCAAAGCTTACTTAAGCGAACCACCTATACTGGCGAAACCAGTAGAAGGGGAACCCCTCTACCTCTACTTAGCTGTCTCGACGGCAGCAGTGAGTGGAGTCCTGGTTCGCGAGGAAAAAAACGAGCATTGGCCGTGCGAATCAAAAGGCAAAGTTACTATTGGCCGACAATGGCCACCGAATGCGAATCTTTCTCCAGCAAGTGCGATAAATTCCAAAAGCATGCTCCAATTATCCACCAAGCATCGGAAAAAAACTCCTCTATCTCATCACCATACCCATTCATGCGATGGGGGATGGACATCGTGGGACCGCTAGTCGCATCCGGCAAAAAGAAAGCTACACACATATTGGTGATGACGGACTACTTCACCAAGTGGATTGAAGCAGAGTCATACCAAAAAGTTAAGTACGTTCACGTTAAGGAGTTCGTCTGGCGAAACATCGTTTGCCGACATGGACTACCCCACGAGATCGTCACCGATAACGGATCTTAGTTCATATCAAACACGTTCAAAGAGTTCTGCAGAACTTGGAACGTAAAGCTGACTTACTCAACGCCACGCTATCCCCAAGGGAACGGGCTAGCAGAAGCAGCCAACAAAGCGATTATGAACGGTCTCAAGAAAAGGTTCAACGAGTGCAAAACAACCTGGAGTGACAAATTCCCAGCCGTACTCTGGGCCTACCGGACTACCCCCCGCAAATCCACCGGCGAGACTCCCTTCTCGCTGGCTTACGGAATCGAGGCGGTAGTACCAGCCGAAATCCTCGTATCAAGCATCCGCAAAGAAGAATGCCCACAACAAGAGGAACTTAACAACAAGATGATAACTGACGAGCTCGACCTCGTCGACGAAAGAAGGAACCTCGCATTAGCTCGACTCCAGAATTACCAACAAGCCGCAGCTCGCTACTATGATTCCCGAATCAAAACTCGAAGGTTTAAAGTAGGAGAGCTCGTCTTACAGAAAGTGTTCGACCATAAAAAGGAAGAAAACGCTGGAAAGATAGGAGCAAAGTGGGAAGGTCCTTACCAGGTCACCGACATTGTAAAGGACGGGGTCTACCGACTCAAGTCGGTAGAAACCCAGAAACCTGAACTACGACCTTGGAACATCATCAACCTCAAAAAGTATTTCCACTAGGAGTACATCAACATAATCGAACTACGAAATGGCTTGATCCCCTTAAAAAGGGTACGTATGCAGCTCGACTTCGATTCAGCCGCCCCCCAACACAAGCTTCTACCGAGCTCAACGACTTCTGACGAAGTCATACTAGCTTATATTTGTGAAATCAAAATAAGTCTCCCAATCAAACGTCTCTTCCTGTCGCAAAAGTTAGAGCCGTTACGTTGTGTAAAGCGATGTGAAATTATCCCTTCCGAGCGACCTGAAATGGCCTCTCCCAAAGTCAAAGCGATATGAAATTATCCCTTCCGAGCGACCTGAAATGGCCTCTCCCAAAGCTAAAGTGATATGAAATTATCTCTCCTAAAATAAGCGATATGAAATTATCCCTTCCGAGACACCTCAAACGGCCTCCTCCAAAATCAAGTGATATGAAATTATCTCTTCAAAAATCAATTGATGTGAAATTATCTCTCCAAGAAATAAAGTGATATGAAATTATCCCTTCAAAAAAAGCGACCTAAAACGGTCCCTCCAAACCGAACGAGCTGAAATGATCGTCCCAAAACAAGCGATCCAAAACGGTCCTCCCAATTCGAACGAACTGAAATGATCGTCCCAAAGAAAAAGATCCAGAGTGATCCCTCCAAAACCAATAATTCTTCTAAACCTTATACGAATTAAAAGAATTGGGGGGACTACCCCCTTCCTCCAAGCAAAAGACAACGAAGTCCAGACAGTTATTCAAGCAAACAACCTTTGTAAGTCCACTTCGATTCAGCAATTCTTTGAAAGCACCCAGCGTCAAGCTCAGATCTTATACTACGAAGCAGTCGTACCTCGAGTACGATCGACACAAAAAGTTCACGAAGAACTCCCTAAGGCCGTCCATGACAAGTATTTGTCATAACGGCCAAACCCTGTGATGAAGCATTGAAAACAGTAAAATATATGCTAAGGCATGAAAAATTCGAAAGCAATTCATAAAGAAAAAAGGAGAGGACTCAATGTCCTCGATTTCGAACGAGAGCCCACTAAGGGCAACACCAGAAACAAAAAGAAAAGCCCCCTCGGGCAATAAAAGTATGGAAACAAATCAAAAGCCCACTTGGGCAACAACGAATAAAGAAAGAAGGAGGACTAGAACTGCTTGGAAGGAGAGGAAGCTTCGTCTTGATCCTCCATCTGATCATCAGTCGCCATGTCCTCCTCAAGTCGACCCTCGACCTCGTCGCTAACACGCGAACTAACTCCGGTCGGAAGGTTTGATCCATATTGATCAAGACGAGCGGCCGCCTGGTTCAAAGGGCGCGCCAAGATCACGGAATCGTCCGACATCACCGGCAAATTAAGTTTGCTGATACTGAAGTCCGACACCGCTGCGGCATTCATCTCCTCCGTGGCCAACCTTTTCTTCTCGGCCAAGTCCATCACCTCCTTGGTCAGATCAAGTTCGCCAGAGGCGAACTCAGCGATAAGCGCAATATTGGCCAAAGCCTCCTGAAGCTTCATCACGGCACTCACAGCGACCTTCCTTTGGCTCTCCTTCGCCGCAATCCCCTCTAGGATCCTGAGGTATTCACCGTTCAGCCCCTTCCTAGCCTCATGAGCCGCCACCTTGACGTCAAACTCTCGGTCGGCAAGAGCCTTGTCCAGATCGCCCTGACATTGCGCGGCCCGCACATCCGCAACCCGACCTGCCTCAATAGCGGTTCGACTCGCTTCCTCCGCAACCGAAGCCCGAGCTAAGGCACCTTGCAACTGCGCATCCAGGTCGCCCGCCTTTTTCGTAGCTCTTCGTCCCGAGCCAAGGCCCCCTGCAACTGCGCTCTTAGGTCCCTAACCGTCTTCTCAACGGTATTGAGCTCACTCGCCTGCGGCACCTCCCGCAGCTCTCGTTCAGCCCTAGCCGCAAACCTGTTCACAGCCTCCAAGGTCTGCACAAAAAAAACGAAAAGTGAGCATAAAACATATCAAAAAGCGAAGGAAGAAAACCGTCACCTTCCCAGAAGCCGCCATCATCTCCGTGTAAACGTCACCGAGAGCCATATCCCCGACAGCCGGGAGCTGAACACCTGCGGGCTTAAAATGCCTCAGCAGATAGGCCACACCCGTCGGGTCATCCGAAATCAGACACTCCTTCTGGTGCCTGAAGCGCCAGTTGAAAGACCCGGAGGACCCGGAAGAGGCAGGTCGAGCCTCAACACTCTGGTTTGATCTCCTCGAGCTCACCTCCGCGTCAGTCCTTTGACGCTTCGCCGCCGGGGGAGGAGGGTCGCTCCGGCTCCGGCCGTTTGATCCCCTCGAACCATTCGACCGGGAGTTGCGCAAAACAGGCTCCCCAGACGGGACCCGAACCGGTCCCTGAACAGGAGGTAAATCCTCCACCACCGCATTAGCCTCTCCGGACCCTGAAACCTTGGGGAGAGAAACCTGAGCAGGGTTTGGAGGCGGAATCGAAGGAGGAGGAGGAGGCCCCTCGTCCATGGCAAAAAGAAGGGCGTTGCTCAAGTCGCCAGCCTTCATTTTCTTTGCCAGATCAACGGGATCCTTCCCGTTCCTACGGCTGCTAGATCTTTTTGACATCTTTTCAAGAGAAGGGGTGCTTGCAGTAGAATTGTCGTCCGTTACAGGTCGATCTGCAAACAAAACAGATTCGGGTCAGCCCAGCAAACGAAGGGCATATGGCGCGATGACCCTCGGACAGACTAACCAGAACACTTACTCTCTCCAGTCCGCTCGAGTCGAAGTGGGCTGGCAAGGGAGGTATGATTCGTCTCGCGAAAGACGAGGTTGGTACGAAGGAGGTTGTCGGGCCGCAGGACCTAAAGCAGCACGGATTCGCTGGTCCGTCAAGTTACACCAGCGGATATCTCCTCTCCGAAGGCGAGCTATCAAACTCGATGTATCTGGATTCGAGGATGGTGACTCAAGAGCCTCTGCAAAGAAACCAAAAAGGTTGTTAGCAGATGGCTCGATGTCGATAGAAAATATCGAAGCAACCAGAGAAACCAATAAACCCTATAAGCTA
Source organism: Orychophragmus violaceus (assembly GCA_030180135.1). NCBI lineage: Eukaryota > Viridiplantae > Streptophyta > Magnoliopsida > Brassicales > Brassicaceae > Orychophragmus > Orychophragmus violaceus. The sequence goes on along the minus strand of CM058234.1, from coordinate 12,866,988 downwards.
ACCAACGCTGGTTGCCCATCTTGTCGGGATAACCGAATAATCGAAATCCTCAACCGAGTGATGACTGATCCTGAAGTAAAAATATTTACTCTTCCATACATCCCTCGTCGGGATCTCATCAAGGACTTTTCCATAGCGAGGAGAGAGGTAGTAGGTCCCGGGAAAACGAGTATTATGTTTTACCGAGAAAACCCTCATTAACTCCTCGACCCCGAAGCTGATACCCTCCTCGACGGCTCTGACCCCGAGCCCGATGACGTACCGAACAAAGTTCGGGGTCATCTGATGAAAGGCCAGCTGAAGCTGGGCCAAAACCCATAAGATAATGCGAGGGATTGGGAAAAACAATCCGCATTTATCGAAATAGGTATAAGAGGCACAACAATGGCCCTTGACGACGGTCTCTGGGGACATTCCCGGCGATGGGATAAGTATCTCCACCTCCGGCGGAATCCGGCATTTCACCCGCAACTTATGTATGTGGTCGGCAGTCAAACTGGACGGTGGATGGGGACCAATCGGCCCCGCCGCCACGGTTGAAATTTCCTTGACCGCACTCTTTCGAACCATGATAGTTCGATGTATCGGAAATTTCTTTCTAGGAAAGAGTAAAAACGAAATCTCCAGAGAGAGAAAGTCTCGGAACGACGAAAAAGAGAATACGAGCGAGAGGCAAGAAGAGGATATAATGGGGGAGAAGAAGTTACCTTGACGATTCGTAGTGTGAGCAGTAATGGGAATCGTGCTAGGTAACTTCCCTTTTTAAACTACCTCGTGCTCGAGATCCGTGGGATTTTTGGTATCCCACAATCCTAACCGCTCGATTCGAAATTTGTAAATTATTACGAAAAATATCGAGACAGTTGTGATCCTTCGGGCCTTTGCAATCTCAACCGTTGATACAAGATCTAGGGGCAGGAGCGAATGCTTGACAATCGAGTCATGTTCACCGTGGTAACGGACGCGCCATGAATGGGCTGATCCAACCCACACGCCAAATCTTGGCCACCCATAACCGTTGGATTAAAACAAAATCCACGGATGGGACGAAAGCAATCATTAGGTTTTCGATACCCAAAACACGCGTGCGTCTTCCCGAGAACGTCCACCGCCCATTAACCACGACTTCTCGAAATTAATGGGCTGGGGGCTATTGTTGGTACTGGATTTTCCTCTAGGAAATCCGGCCCATTAACAGACAATACAAAGGCCCGTAATTACGAGCCCGTTCCAGAATCAAAGACAAAGAGAAGAGCCGACTCCTTTGTTGGGCCCAAGCGAATAAACGCCCTGACAAGGCCCGGACGATGCCGAAGCCGGAGACAATCGAACTCGAGCTCGACAGAAGATGACGTGGAGATAGAGCAACTCGGTCTTCGCCAGTTCAACTGATCCACACAAATCTCGGAGATCGTTACGACGGCGAGGCCGAAATATAGGGACCAGAAGATCAAAGTTGAGACTATTTAAAGAAGAAGTGGCGATTCATTCGAGATATTCCAACCCTGACTAAGAACATTTCGACTAGATAGCTCGATTTCATAATTTGTACTCCCTTTTCGATTGTGTTTGTTCTATCTCGACGATCAGTCTCAATAAAGTCTTTGATTCATAGGAAACTATACCATTTCTATATCCTAAAGTCCAAATCCACGAATACAAATTCTTAGTGTGAATCCCGGATCTCACAGGGGGTATAGCCCGTACACCCCCCCCCCCCCCCCCCCGCAGAGACGAGGGAGATTAATTCGCGAGTGTAAACTCTTAACGGGAGCCGAAGGTGGAGATAACGCCGAACCTTCCGTGGTGCCGCTCAAGCTGAGCTCGCCGAGAATGAACTCGACTCGCTTTCGCGACCCCTGAGGGAGTGTTTCGGGAGATTCCGACTCTTTTGACCGTTCTCGTTTGTTTTGAGAAGGCTTTTTGGTGTTCGACTCTTTGGTCTGTTTACTTTCCTTTTTGTCGGATGGAGTTTCATCCTCGACTTCTGATTCTTGTTTGATTTCGGATTCTCGCTTTTGAGCCTCGGCTTTAGCTCGAGTATAGAAATCTTCAGTCGAGTGTCCTCTTTTGTTGTAGAAATCACAGAATTTTTCCTTGTCAAACTCAAATTTCTTCGAGCTCTTCGGGATCTCGACCGCATTGACGTTTTCTGATTTACGGGAATCCTTTTTTGGGTTCGAGTTCTGCGAGCCCGACGGGTTCTTTTCTTTTCGATGCTTTTCTCCGAGGGCCGTGGTTTCGTCCTTGAGGCGAGCGAAGGCCGATGCGTGATGAAGGGCGTCATCGAGTGTTTGAGGTTCGCGGACTGTTATTTCCTCGCGGAATCTGGTTGAATACCATAATCCACGTCTCAGTGCTTCTATAGCTACTTCGTCTCGTGGATTTGCGATTTTGGATTTTATTTCCTTAAATCGGTCGATATACGAGCGAAGTGTCTCATCAGGTTTCTGAGAGACGCCAAATAGGGCTGCCTCAGTAGTCTTTTCCTCGATAAAGACAAAATATTGTTTGAGGATAGCCGTCATGAACCAGTCCGGCAAACCATTCTAGGGCGGATCCCGATAGGTTTTCGGCAAATAGCCTGCAGAAAGCCGGCTCTCTCTCCTCGTCGGTAAGGTATACTCTCGCAATTGCTAGTCGAAATGCTCTGATATGGGCTTTCGGGTCCGATTTCCCAGATAATTCCAGAAATTTAGTTTTCTTGATTTCTCGGATCCTTGCGAAGGCGATCCGGTCTATGAACGGCGTTTGTCGCGTTTCTTCGATCACTCGATCGATGTTGGGCGCCGCGCTCGTTGCCATGTGAACTTTCGAGCTTAGACTGTTGAACTGGGCCTTAGCCTGCTCGATGTACTGTCTAAGCACATCATGTTCGTCGCCTACCGTAGGCGTAAACTGGGCTTGTGCCTGGTTTGACGTTTGTTCCGGGAAAACGGGGTCAAGGAGATCGATTGTTTGAATCGATCTCGTCTGGTCGACCTGTGGCGTTCAGAACTGTACCGTATTTGACCCGTTAAGGAGTCCCGATCTCGAGGCGAAAGCAGAGCCTCCTAGTTGCCTCGGCCGGACATTAGAGTTATTCGGGAAAGGTGGTGGCCCGGGTAATGGTCGGTTTCCTGATCCGGTTGGATTTGTGACCATCGAACTCGAACTGAATGGAGTCGGTATCGCGATAGGGGTCATTATAGGGCGGAGGCCGCTACTTGACGTATTAGTGAAACTTCCTAACGCTGCCGGGGGAGTTACTACCTGGGAGAAGTCCAAGCGTGTACGCGGTGGAGGACTTATGGGGGTTCGTGGATCGCGTGTTGATCTACCCCCTGGTTTTGGCTAGCGAGCTCTTCAAGACGGGCGTTTATGTGCCGTTCCTGTTCATCGAGATGCGTGGCCAGAGAACGGTTTGCGATCTTTTGGGCTTGTGCACTTGCCTCGTTGTTTCTCGTTCGGTTTACCAATAGGCTTAACATTGAACGGATTTCAGCGAGGTCATCCGGGCCTTGTCGCTGTGGAACAAAAGGCAGTGGTGAATTAGGTCTGGTTATTCCAGATCCACCTACGGGGGTGGAAATCGAATCATTTCTCATCCATACCCAGTTTCTGCTCGGATCATTAGTTTCTGACAAAACATTTGTCGGAGTCTGGCTCATCGCGATCGTTTGAGCGACTGAGCCGGCTGGTGCCGAAGTCGTGGAGACTGAGACAGAGCTCGTCAACGCGGCATCGGCCTGACCCATAATTCTTACCCCAGTGGTGTTCTGAGGAATGTTGTCGACCGTTTGAGGGTGGTCGACTGGTGGTGTGGCGCTGGGAGAGCCAGATTGGTCGGGATTCATCTCGATCTATCGGATCTAGGATCTGATTCTTAAGACAGGAAAAGCTATAGATAGTCCCCACAGTCGGCGCCAAATGTGAGATCTGAGATTCACACCAAGAATTTGTAATCGTGGATTTGGACTTCCGGGTATAGAAATGGTATAGTTTCCTATGAATCAAAGAATTTATTGAGATTGATCGTCGAGATAGAACAAACACAATCGAAAAGAGAGTACAAAGTATGATGATCGAGCTATCTAGTCGAAGTGTTCTTTGCTAGGGTTGGAATTATTTGGATGAATCGCCACTTCTCCTTTAAATAGTCCTCGAATTTGATCTCTCTGTTCCGATCTTTCAGCCTCGTCATGGTAACGATCTCTGATATTCGCGGGAATCGGTTGAACCGACGAAGACCGAGTCGTTCTATCTCTGCGTCGTCATTTATCGAGCTCGAGCTCGGTCGCTTCTTACTTCGGCGTTGTCCGAGCCTTGTTCAGATGTTGGCCATATGGGCCCAGAAAGGACGACGGTCGACCTCTTTGTCTTGAATATGGAATAGGCTCATGATTATGGGCCTTTTTCCTGTTTGTTAATGGGCCGGATTTCTTAGAGAGAAATCCAGCACCAACATCCATGAATTGCATTTTTCAATATTTTTTAAAAAACATTTTTTATTTTTTATTAATTATTAATTACCGTTTTAAAATTATTAATTACATAAACTTTTGTAATAACTAGGAACCGTTTCTCTCTCATGTGATCGTGTCTTAACCATGATCTCTATTATGATGATTGCTTTTCTTCTGATGATGGATTTAAATCGGTGATGATGGTCTTCATCTACAATCGTCATCTCCAACGTCTGAACAAGCATAGCCATCCCATGATTGGCATCAGTCGGTGGTGGTTATTCTACGCAATTTCTTAAGCCAAGTCTCTCCTCTTTCCTTTCAACAGTTTTAGACAATGGCGTGATTAGTGCTTATGGCTGTATACATCTTCACGAAGATGATGATTCGAGATTCATTTCTGAAACGTTTGTTGGACAATGCTTTCTTTCTTCCAATTGGGAAGATTAATTTTGATGGAGCGGGAGTCGTCTGTATTCTCTTCCACTTCACCTTTACAATCTTCGGCATGGACTTATGGACCATGATCGATGACAAAGCAAATTTCAGTGGCGGGGAAGACATTCTCACCGCCTTACTTTGGAAACAAACACCATGGAAGCCGCCATGGAAGAAAAGGTGTACCGGACCCGGAGATGTAGAAACTGATGTGCCATCCCCAACGATCCGACTTGAATCAATACATTGGATTCAGCTTCGAACAACAGTTCGACATATAATCAGGAAATTGGCCATGGTGATGCAGCCGCAAAAGCAATTGGCGGTTAGTGAGATATTCTTTTTGTTGTATGACGATATTCGTATAGTCGTTGAAAATTGGGAGTCTCAATTATCACTTCTATCGATAGAATCAATAAATTGGATTCTCAATCGAAGAAAATCTTTAGATCTAAATTGGGATTTTGCCAGTGTAATATAACATAGGAAATTGAGGATAATCAAAGATGAAGATCACATCAGATAGAATGTGAATATGAAGAAGGCAAATAACAAAGATGATAGTCTCGTAACAAGTAAAGCATTTCTGACAAAATATCGTCGCATATCATTTCTTTTGATTTATTGTTCTTTTATAAATTTAGTTATGTTTGATTGTAATTTTACTATTGTCTATAATTTTCATGTAATCATGGTTATATAAACAAAATAGATGTTAAAAAAAACTTTTGTAATAATTATTTTTAAAGAAAACATTGTTTATATTTTAAAAACAAAGAAGAAATTGTATTTGTCTCACAAATATATTTTCCATGTTTGTATCTTATTTAAATTGTACCCTGCTTTAAATCCGTTTATTCCGATTCATGGTGTTTTCTGTTTTTTACATTAAATTTTGTCTTTTATCTTTTTTTTTTCATATGCTTTTATATCTTATATTTCATTTTGACCGGTGGTGGTGGGAGTGGAATTTTCCAATTCCAGAACGGTTTGATGATATTTTGATGAAAGAATTGATGATCAAGCTTTCAAATACTTCTATTACAAACTTTCTTTCTTTTTGGCCAAAGTTCTATTTTTTTTTTCTTATTTGACTAACATGTCACTTAATAGAATTACTTTTGATACAGAATCAAGTTGTACTATTTGTTGATTTTTCCTCATAAATTATGAAGCATTGAAATATTCCACAATTTTAGTCCTCTCTAAGCTATAACTTTTCGTTAATTATAGTGGATGATCTATACCAGCATTGGACTTTGACTATATAACACATCCAACCACAACCGTTTTAGGGCTCGACTGGTTCAAACGCGGTGGTTGCGGTTGCGAGAGTTTGCAGAACCGGGCGGTTGCGGTTAGTAGCGTTTGTAAACGTTTTGTACGACTGGTTTAACAATTGGAAGCGGCTGTGTTTGCGGAATATTCTTGACTGGTTGACAAGTGGTAGCGGTTAATAGCGGTTGAATGAAAATACTAAAGTAAAAATAATGTGTTAAATCAAATCAAGCTTGGGATGCTTCTCGAAAAAAATGAATCAATTCCATTTTCAAGAAAGTTTGATCTCAGATTCTACGTTGCCACTACAATAGAGCTGAAGTTGGGCGAGGAGTTGCATGACAATTGTAGAGGACAAGCATATTATTTCGACCAAAAGGAGCCACGTGAATTAACTTTCCCAAAGACTTGTTAGTGTATCAAGCACCCTCTAAACGTGTTGGAGAACAAGAAACAGAGATCGAAAAAGTTAAATTAAAACTAATTTTCAAAGAAAAAATCTAAAATAGATTTTCAAAGAACTAAATGAAAAATTCCAAAATACTAACATAGCTTCTTGTTAGAAAAACACCAAAAGAAAAACATGAGAAAAAGATCCAGCCATGTCTTCATATACGATTTTTCTTTAACGAGCATCACATATCTCTCGTAGAGATGTCAATGCGGGCAGACCGCGACCGTTTGGCCCGACCGCTGCGGCTTGTTCCTTTGCTCCGGACCGTGCGGTCCAGTCCGCCGCGGGCGGCGGTCCAAATTGTGATGCCCAAACCCGCCCCGCCTTAGCTATGCGGTTTTGCGGTCGGCCCGCGGGTCAGTGCATACGACCAGAGAGGATTTCCTTCTAAACGAAGAGACTTTCTCTTGAAAGTTGTACGTACCCAAGTGACGACGGATTCTGGTTCAGTTGATGGTTTGTCGACTGATTTCTTAACCAGGAGAAGTTCGAGGAGAATCACCCCAAAAGAGTAGACATCATTCTTAACTTTCCCTGAAAATATGAAACCAAATCTTGTTTTCCGTAGTATTACATATCCATTAGAATACCTTTCAAAAAATAAGTAAGAGCAATATCACTGATGCCATATCACTGTCTAAGCATGTATAAACAACACAATTTACTTTCAATAAACTGGCGCCTTACTTCTCAGTTTGGGCAACTAATTTTGATACAATAAACTGCAAATGTCGTTGTAGACAGAGTGAACAACTCAAAATGTGGAAGAGGAAAGTTTCAGGCACTACACACAAAATAAAACAATCACAAGGAACCTGGAATTAATAGAGACAATAAAATGAACCTGACACTGGATAAATATATATATCAAATCATGAATTAAGCAATCATCTATGGTCAATATGCGAATGGAGCCTACCTTGGACATACCCATGTATCTTCTGATGCGATTTCCAGATCAAAACCCACACAAACATCATGATACCTGTTAGCACAAAGAGGAAAGTAACAATTAGAAGGTAACATTTATGTTCAAACATATAAGACCATATAAGAATGCTCTAAATATGAACAATCTAGAACAATAGAAAGGTAAGAACATGCACGTGTAAGATTAAAAACACCAGTATTTTATCATTTACATGTCATATTATAAACTTCTTTCTTACGATAGTGATCGTTAGAGACCAGTAGGGAAACTAAGCTATAAACATGATAATCTTTATTTAAAAAAGTATAGAAGATCCAAACATCATATGGTACAGTAACAACTTAGATAGCACCAGAAGTTCACCAGTCAAAGAATTTCAGTGATCCAACAAAGGTAAAAGAACCAACATTAGACTTTACTCAAAAGAAACATCCCATTAATTAGGTTCAACATGTGTCACAAGAATCACAAGTAAATTGAAGTATCGAGGTTGGAATCCCCTACAATGTAATCTTTGATGTTTGTCTTCGCGCATTCTCAGCATCCGAGGAGTTCGATTTCACCCACCATATAACCCCTCGGAAGCTGAAAAACTTCAGACGACGTGAACAAAATCCACCCTCAATTGATTACGACGGGATTCATCAATCAAAAAGATAATATGTAAATAAAGATACCATGAACTCACCGATTAGGAGGAGAACAAAATACAAACTCTGATCGAGGAGTGAAATTCATCATTTGAAGACTCAAATTGAAGACTCAATTCAAGAATTTTATTATTTGAAGCTTCAAGTTCATGAGAAATCAACGAAAATGGTAGAACAATCGATTTTACAAGCGTTTGAGGGTGACGACCCGCATGACCCGCAAACCCGTTTCGGGTCAACCCGCACAACCCGTGAACCGCACGGGTCACGCCCGCGCGCCCCGCCAATTTTTGGGCCAAGAATTTTGTGACCCGCCCCGCCCCGTTTCGATCCTACTTGGGCTGGGCCCGCGGGCAGCAGCCCAATTTGCCATCTCTAATCTCTCGCGCTACACCATCTCTAACGATTCTTCCTTTTTAAAGCTTCAATCTTGTTCTTAATTTTATTCCAATTTAGAATCAACGCATATTGTTTGTTTAATTCTGTGAGAACGTTTTGTTTTCCTTGTTTTGACAAACTTTTGCCTTTACTATGTCCAGTTTGTTTCGCTAGCGTTATTAGCTCTAGTAAGAAAAGGGTCATCTCGTTTGACCAATTGATTTTCTGTTCAAAAAATAAGTAAACACACAAGTACTAAACATAATTAAGCATGAAACATAAACCGTATAACTCTTGCAGAAAAGCATAACAAAAATCAACATAAAAAAAAACAATATTTTAACTACTAATAGAACAAACAAAACTTACGTTTGATTCTTGATCATCTTCTGGTTGTGTAGAGGCCATAATTTCACTGCTTTAGCGTCGTCTGTGGCCGTAGAAATCTTATGGCTATTCTTCTGTGGTTGCAAAAATCTTAGGGTTAATTATATAGAGAATAGGTAGGATATAATGATATATATAATAATAAGATATTACGGGATGTGATAGTTATAGATAATGATATTAGTAGTTATACATATGTGATATGATGATAATAGTTATAGGTAATAATTTAAATAGAAAATTTTAGATTTATACGTATTTTAAATTTTTTTTTTTGTAAACGCAACCGCCCGCAACCGCAAAGCTTGCGAGAAGGAGCTTTTGATTTTTAGTGGTAAGGAGCGATTCCAAACGGTACAAAACGGTTGTAATGATTGTTTCTAAACGCTATCAACCGCAACCGTCCACAAAAGTAGCGTTTACGGGTGGCAGCGGGTGAACCAATCAAGCTCTTAGACTGTTACTCTGTTAGACTAAATTCAACCCCTGATTATCTACATAGGAAAACTTGGCCTGCCAGATTTTTAACTTAGACTCCGGCATTGGATTGGCAAACGACCCCAACCCCTGATTATCTACATAGGAACTTCTGAAGCTATGTTTCATGTTTTTCTTTCCCAGCCAAGTTCTATGTATCAAAAAAATTATTTTCCTTACTCAAACTTAGTCATATTTGGATCGAACTATATTACTCTAATATTTTATTTTCAGTAGTTCCCTAAAGAATACTTTCCCCGGGACCAAATCAATTCCATAAATAATTTGATAACAAATCCATTATTCTAGGAAAACTAGCTCTTATAATATAATTGCGTAACGGTATTTTAATAAATATTCAATATAGGCTGAACTTTTCAACGAGTCACGACTTTATCTATCACAACTTGTGATTCACAAGAGAGGAGATGATGGGAAAAAAACATAGAAAACCGACGACAGAGCTCTCAGATTAATTTTCGTGAGATAAAATCATCAACTGTTCATTCACCATGTTAGATGAGTCAGTTATGTGTTATAGTTACTTTGAGTTTAGAGATTTAACACCAATGATTTATATTAAAATGTGGTTTTGAATTTTTAGAAAATGATATATAGATTTTATGTGAATCAAAGATGTCGTAAAAGATTGAATGTTGAGATAAAATTATGTAAAGAACATGTCGTAAGTATACAAAATGCGATTGAACTATTTTAGTCGAAGTGTTTAAAGCTATAAAGCTAGAATTATGTTTCGTATGGAATCTTCGGATGACTTTCTCGCTTCTTATATCCCCGATCTCTTTTTTGCCTGTTGCGATTTTTCGTTTATATTATCCTCAACGTCTTGAAATTTTCGAAGATCATTACAATGGTATACAACTTATTCTTTATCGAACTCGAACTCTGGTGGACATAAATGAAAAATCGTCTCCTTTCACATATGGGTTTCGTCGCTTTGCCATATTTGCTCGACTTGGTTGAGTTTGTCTATCCCTTGAAATTTTTTCTTTGATGGGTTTTATATTTTGTAAATGGGTCGGATTTAATGTGGAAAATCCAGTTACTAAGCTTTCAAGGTTAACAGTATAAAATTTCCAATATTGATTTCACATATAATTTAAACATTATTACTTTCGTCTTAAAATTACCATAGTATTATTATCCACCATTCAATTTTCCCTTATTCATCTTTTCAACACGTTCATCTAAAACTGATTGCGAGGTTGTATCCTAACATGTTATCGATTCAAACAATACTCCACTTGTGCCACGTAAAATTTATACACAATAAGAAAAGATTAGTGAATGATATGAGATTTATCCAATATTAAAGGAGAGTCATCAACGTGTCAAAACCAGGAATGGTTTTAAAAAATTAGTGGATCACCTAACCCGGAACGGAAGAACTGGTCCAAAGTGTTTGGAGGAGGGTTTTAGGACCAAAGCTAAATTTAAACCGTTGGTTAGTTTTTAGCCCCACAAAATAAAACATGTCTTTAAAAAAATATAAAAACTCAGAAAAACGTTTTTAATTTGCTGAAATTTCAGACTAATCAGATGTTGTCAAAACTGAGCTCAGGTTTTTTTCTGAAACTTAAGAATTTATTATTATAATGAATTTTTTGTGGTTTCATGGGGTTTTTGTTCAGACACAAACCCAACTTTAAAGGCGGATGTTTTACGGCTCACATCTTTCTATATATTTTATTAATTTCCCACAACCAAATTCTAACATAAGTCTCACTTTTCCTTCTCGCAGAAAATTAATCAAATCGATTCAGAAGAAACAAAAGTGACTTACAAGGTTATGTAATTTTATGTGATTAGAACAAAGGTTTCTTCGTCAACGTTTTATGTGTTCTACGATCTGATTTTGTATACACATGACTAAAAAAATTGCGCAGGTTCAGGCTTAACGTAAGCAATTTGTAGTAACGTGTATATCACGAAACATGTTGGACTGTGGTTTCGATGCTTACCAAATTCCCGTGGTTCCTAGGGCTTATAGATCACCCAGAGTGCGTAAATCTAAATTAACAGGATCTTTTTCTTCTTCCACAAGTTACATACAATTGGCTCACTCGATCGCGCCTTTTTTCCAGGGACGCAGGCAAAAATTGATGAACAAACATAGATCCGAGTTCGAGGTTTTAGCCCAAGTGGCCGAAAAATTCTCAGGCGATCGCAAGGCCTATGAAACAAAGGAGACTAAGGACGATTTCGTCGTCAGTAACTATCTGGAGACAATGGAAGTTGAGGTTAAGCCTCAACCTTGTCGGGAGAAACCTCCTCAGGTGTTATTGTCTAAGGACTGGTTAGCTCTTGGTCCTTCCATATCTAGCTCTCCATTCACACAAGAAGAAAACTCCAGCATCGGTACACGATCAAGTCACTCGCTTGCTTTATACTTGTACCACAAGCTTCTGTTTTACTTAAAAAGATTTGAATTTTATTAGTGTTTCTTGAAATTTATGTAGACGGGAAAAGAAAGATGTGTTCCACGAAAGAGCGAGGATGTTGCAGTAGCCAAGAATCGCAGAACATGTATCCCTTGAAGAAAAGAAAGTTGTTTTACCAAAACCATCGGCCTGATGAATCACGTGACGCTCCATGTACCGGTATGGATCATATCTTAATTTTTGAGGTCAAATCTATATGAACATTTATAATTTACAATGTGATCATTCGTTTCTTGTCGTACTTTTCAGTCAAATTTGGTATCAAATCGTTGAAAATCTCGGAGCTATTGGTGGACATTCCCGAATCAGCCACGGTCGGGTCACTGAAAGCAGCGGCATTGAAGGCGGTAACTCAGGTTCTTAAGGATGGTATAAATGTTGGAGTACTTGTTCGAGGTAAAACCATCGTTGATGACTCCAAGACGTTACTTCAGATTGGGATCCCTCGTGATGATGATGACCACAACATCAGCTCTTTAGGATTCACGATAGAGCCGCGGATATCACAAACAACAACGTTAACAGCTGTTTCTCCGAAAACGCGACTTAGGTATACAACTAAAATCGTAATCATTTCCATCAATAATTAAGATTTTATTTGTCTAAATTAAACCATAGTAAATGGCGCGGTCAGAAATATATCATGATAGCTAGTCAACTTTATATACAAAATTAGGGTTCCGAGGTCCATTAAGAGCAGTAAAACGGGGGCAGCTAAATCTGTCGTTCCGGTTCGGATGAAACCGCCGTCGCAGCCAGAGATGGTTCAAAGGAGAATCAGACGGCCATTCACTGTCTCAGAAGTAGAAGCATTGGTTCAGGCCGTAGAAACGCTCGGCATCGGAAGGTATTAATTAATTTTTCAAGTTCTAGATTTCCATGTTATATATATGTTTTTTCATATCATTTGTTTTAAATTTTAATTTGGGTATGTTAAATATTGAATTTTTGTACCTTCTATATTGATGGTTTCGATCAGGTGGCGAGACGTTAAGTCTCATGCATTTGACCATGCAAATTATCGAACTTACGTTGACCTGAAGGTACGTACTTTTTATAAATAACAAGGCTACATCTATATAGTCAGATTAAATAAATAAATAACATAAGCATCTTTAATACTTCTAAAACAGGATAAATGGAAAACGCTGGTTCACACGGCAAAGATATCAGCAAGGCAAAGGAGAGGCGAACCTGTGCCTCAGGAGCTTCTTGATAGGGTTTTAGTCGCTCACGCTTTCTGGTCTGACCATGAATAGAAACTCAATAAACGCTCCTCTTTTTTTTTCATTTTTTTTTTAGGAAATAGTTTTGATTAGGGCAAATCGCATTAATAGCACAAAAAACATGACTTGTCAAAAATATAACATCAAGAAAGAAAAATCATAAAAATAGCACAAAAACATGTTTTGTTACTAAATTAGCCCTAACCCTAAATCTTAAATACTAAACCCTAAACCCTAAATACTAAACCCTAACATTGAATAATAAACCCTAAACCCTAAATACTAAACCCCAAACCCTAAATAATAAACCCTAAACCCTAAATAATTAACCCTAAATTCTAAATTATATAATGCTATAAAAGTCTTTGTAATTAAAATAATGCTAAAAATGTGAATTATTTTCCTTGGTGCTATATTTATGATAATGTATGTTTTTTGTGCTATTTTATGACTTTTCTCTTTTGATTATACAAGCCGGTTATAGATTCTATTTAGAATGATTTAAGTTTAGTATTTTGATTTGTGTTAGAGTCAAGATTAGCACTTTCCTAAGAAGGCCTATTCATGAGTTTAGGTTGGCCCAAAATGGAAGGTCGGTAATAAAGCCCAAGGCGGTAAAACTTAGGTTAAACCGAACTCGGGATAGCCGGCCTATATTAGGGTTTGGAAAGTGTCGAGTCCAAAGCGCCGCGAATGTAAGTCGGTAAAAGGAAATGTTCCATATCAGGATAAAGCCGAGTTATTAGGAAATATTCGTAATTATCTCTTATTTCCCTTTTATGTTAAACCGACTTGTAACCCTATAAAAGGGAACTACACAAATCAATAAAGATTCACGCTTTTTCTTATTACTAGTCGCTTGGGAGACTTTAGAGCAAACCCTAAACCTGAAAATCTCTCCGGCGACTTTCATAACCTTCTTTACCGGCTTCCATCTCGGAAACGCCGGCATAAAACCCTAAATTCTCAAATCTCACCGTGTTCACAAATCCTTCTTTTAGAATCCCTAAATTACAAACCCTAAAACCCTTTCTATCTTTGGATAGACCGAGTTGAGATCTTACAATTGACGCCGACTGTGGGGATTTCTAAGAGAAATTTCTGAACGAGATGTCGGGAAACCATAAGGAAATCGACCCAGAAAACCCAAGGGTTGACCTAAGCGATCATGAAGGAAGTGATTACGACCAGAGTGATCACGAAGACGATACGGCGCATGACGGCCAGCAGCCGCGTGACGCTATTAAGCCAAAGAAAGCTCGAGATGACGTTAAACATGTCCCGTCACTCAGCGAAACAACAGCTCAAATCGAGCAAGACAAATTCTTAGCTACTCTGATGGCCAAGATCGAATCACAGAACGATTTGATCAAAACGTTCTCAGAAAAAATCGATCTACTGCAAACGGAGCAAGCAAAGATCCGTTCGGACCAACAGTCTAGAAAGTCCAAGAGAGAGGTGCCTCCAAAGGTGAAAGACAAAGTCGCCAGACGACTAGTCTATGATACATCCGAGGAGAGCCACCATGAACAAAGCCGAAGCAGCGAATCCAGAAGCAACTCGCGCAAAGAACGCAATAAAGAGGATACTCGCGAACGGAGCTCGCGTCGGAAGGAAGGGTCTGAAGAACCCAAACGGAGCGGAAGTCAGAGGCAAGACGACTGGAGCGATGAGAGGTACTCACCGATAAAGATGAGCACACCAATCACCAAACACGGGGTATGCATCGCAGACGAAATTCGCGATATGAGAATGACTCGCACCGTGATAACTATCGCCACGAGCGAAGTATGTCGCACGAGAAAACTCATGGAGCGTCTATTCGCGGAGCAAGCCGCAACCATGTCGAGAAACAGCTGACCGAGCTCAGAGACACCCTAAAAGAACTAAAAGGAGAAGTCCATGGCGTTAAGGGGTCCGCACCGGAGATCGACCGAATCATCGAGGAGACTCGGAGGACACCCTTCACCTCGCGCATCACAAACACGTACATCAGGCAAAGGGAGAAGCTCAAGTTGCCGATGTACGACGGCACAAAAGATCCAACGACCCATCTTACAACGTTCAAAATCATGGCAGCAAAGGCGCGGTTTTCATCAAGCGAGGAGCGTGACATCGGTTTCTGCCAACTGTTCACCGAAACCCTGGAGGGGGACGCGTTAAACTGGTTCTCCCGACTCCCGTCCAAATCGATTGACAGTTTCTCTGACCTCACATGGGCATTTGTAAGGCATCACTTCGCCTACATACGAAAAGACACGTCGCTGAGCGCACTGATGTCCATGACACAAGAAAAGAAGGAAACTCTGAAGGACTTCGTAGAAAGGTTCAGGGCAGTGATGACGCGAGCGGAGGCACCAGATAAGTTCACTATCGCAGCCTTGACAAATGCCGTCTGGCACGAGTTGCCCTTTTATCAGGATCTAGTCGTCAACCCGCCATTGACCATCGAAGATGCACTCCATCGAGCAAACAAATTCGTGGAATTGGAAGAGAAAAAGGGCGCGTTAGCAAAAAGATTCGGTTCCGGAAAACAAGCAGATAAGAAGGAAGAGAGGGAACCTAGACAGCATTACGATAAAGGGGCTAAAACAATGGTTGTCGATAGCTCCGATAAATCCCGATCATCAAAACCGTGGAATAAACGGAATAAAGAAGCAAAGGGGAAGGCGTAACAAGCAACTTCCGCTACGGGGGATAAGTACTGCGAGTACCATCAAGCTACGGCCCACGACACGGCCGAATGTCGGAATCTCAGAAATGCACTCTATTCCCGACTTTCGGATGAAGAGATTAAGGCGGCCATTGAAAGACTGAAAAAGGAAGAATCGGGGCAACAGAAGGAAGACAAAGCCGACGGGCATGCTCCCAAGCAGGATAAGCCACGACGGCGTATCAAAAGCATAGCTTTGAAACGCAACCGAGAAGAAGAGGAGGGAGAAGATAAAGAGGAAACTCCCAAAACCGTCCGAAGAATCAACATGATCATGGGCAGTCTAATCTCCGTAAATGATTCGGTTTGGTCGATAAAAGTCTATGAACGCCTTGCATTAGCCGCGCAAAAGGCACCGCAGCCAATCCTGTCAGATGACCCTCCCGTCACCTTTACTGACCAAGATCTCTATGGAACTCACTTCCCCCACAATGACCCGCTGGTAGTAGAGTTATTAATCGGAAGCTGCCAAGTATCTCGGATACTAGTAGATACCGGGAGCTCAATAGACTTGATTTTCCTAGATACACTCAAAAAGATGGAAATCAAAGAGGAGGATATCAAGCAGAAGGCCAAGCCGCTCACCGGGTTCACAAGCGAGATGACTTACACAATCGGCACGATTAAGTTGCCGGTTTACGCAGGAGGAGTTAACAGATTGGTGAGGTTTCATGTCATCGACAAACCAACCATCTATAACGTCATCCTCGGTACTCCGTGGTTATACAGTATGAAGGCGGTATCCTCGACGTATCATCAATGTCTGAAATTCCCGACACCTAAGGGGATTCAAACAGTCAAGGGATGCCAAAGCGCGAGCCGGTCGTGTTTTGCAAGAGAACATAGGATCAGAGTGCCTTCGTGCATGATCAACACGGAACACGGAAGAAAAGGACCCGAGAAAGAACTAATCCAACAAGTCATCATCGACGACTCCGATGCGAGCAAGTGTGTAGGGATTGGCGCGGAACTGCCAGACGACATCAAAAAGGAATTGATCGCCTTCCTGCAGCAAAATGTTACAACGTTTGCGTGGACAATGGAGGACATGAAAGGCATCAATCCAACCATCACAACCCACGAACTCAATGTCGACCCGACTTATAAACCAGTTAAGCAGAAGAGGCGAAAGCTCGGTCCTGAAAGGGCTAAAGCAGTCAACGATGAGGTAGAGAAGTTACTTGAAACCGGTTCAATCCAGGAAGTAAAATATCCTGATTGGTTGGCTAATCCAGTGGTCATGAAAAAGAAAAACGGGAAGTGGAGAGTATGTGTAGATTTCACAGATCTCAATAAAGCCTGCCCAAAGGATAGTTTCCCTCTGCCACATATCGACCGACTTGTTGAAGCAACAGCCGGAAACGAATTGCTATCATTCATGGATGCGTTCTCAGGATATAATCAAATCCTCATGAACCCCGACGACAGAGAGAAGACGGCGTTCATCACAGAACGCGGTACGTATTGTTATAAGGTTATGCCCTTTGGTCTCAAAAACGCCGGCGCCACCTACCAGCGGCTGGTCAATCGGATGTTTGCAGGCCAACTCGGCACCACAATGGAGGTTTATATCGACAACATGCTGGTCAAATCTTTGATTGCCTCTCAGCACGTCGGCCATTTAAAGGAATGTTTCAACATCCTTAACTGGTACGGAATGAAGCTCAATCCAACCAAGTGTACGTTCGGAGTAACATCAGGAGAGTTCCTTGGGTACGTGGTGACTCAGAGAGGAATAGAAGCTAATCCGAAGCAGATCACAACCATAATCGACTTGCCGTCTCCTAGGAACACACGAGAGGTAAAACGCCTCACTGGCCGCATAGCCGCCTTGAACAGATTCATATCCCGGTCAACGGATAAATGTCTGCCTTTTTACGAACTCCTAAGGGGAAACAAAAGATTCGTGTGGGACGATAAGTGTCAGGAGGCATTCATACAACTCAAGGACTACTTGTCGAACCCACCGATATTGTCTAAACCTGAAAACGGTGAGACACTATTGCTTTACATCGCCGTCTCAACAACGGCAGTCAGTGGCGTACTAGTTCGCGAAGATCGAGGGGAACAGAAGCCGATCTTCTACGTAAGCAAAACAATGAACGGAGCTGAGACCAGATATCCCGCAATGGAGAAACTGGCCTTCGCAGTCGTCATCTCAGCACGGAAGCTACGACCCTATTTTCAGTCGCATCCAATCGCCGTATTAAGTAGCCAGCCACTTCGGACAATCTTGCACAGCCCAAGACAGTCTGGTCGCCTGGCCAAATGGGCGATAGAGCTAAGCGAGTACGACATCGAATACAGAAACAGGACAACCGCCAAGTCGCAGGTAATAGCTGATTTTCTTGTCGAATTATCACCTGAATTGGATGTCGGTACCGAGATAGAAGACAAAAATTGGAAGATGTTCGTCGATGGGGCTTCATCGAAAAAAGGAGCCGGGATAGGGATACGCCTCATATCACCGACCGGCGAACTATTAGAACAGTCATTCAAGTTGGGTTTCACGGCATCTAACAACACAACCGAGTATGAAGCTCTGTTATCCGGCCTCAGACTAGCCAGAGAAATCGGAGTACGACATCTCTTGGCCCATTGCGATTCCATGCTTGTAGCAAACCAAATCAATGGAGACTATGAAGCTAAGAACAAGCGGATGGAGGCTTACCGAAAGACGGCATTAGAGCTCACCAGTTCCTTCGAATTCTTTGACATTGTCCAGATACCAAGGAAAGAAAATGCCCCAGCAAACGCACTCGCGTCGCTGGCATCAAATCCCGATCTCTGTCGACGGATCCCGGTAGAAACGATCCATGAACCAAGCATCCCGCCCCCCGAAAGCAATCAAAAAGAACCTGACGAAGCGATCCAGAGTGGCGAGGACGATATGTGTTGTAACATTCAAGCAAAGAACGCCGATCTCATTGCTTTCCTAACTGACGACAACGAGGATTGGCGACTTCCAATAAGAGCATATTTGACAGAAGGAAAGCTTCCAGAAGATAAATGGGAAGTGCGACGACTTAAAGTCAAGAGTGTACGATACACTATACATAACGGTATCCTTTATAAATACTCGGCTAATAAAACCCTCCTCAGATGCATACACGTAGACGAAGTAAGTCGAGTTCTCGAAGAGACGCACTCTGGAGCATGCGGCAACCACTCCGGAGGCAGGTCTCTCGCCCTCAAAATCAAGCTGAACGGTCACTATTGGCCGACTATGACAACCAAATGCGAGACCTATTCCAACAAGTGTGAAAAGTGTCAGTGTCATGCGCCATTCATACATCGACCTACAGAACTGCTTACGACTTCGATCGCGGCTTATCCATTCATGAGATGGGCGATGGATATCGTTCGACCATTACCATTATCCAATCAAAGGCGTTTTCTACTCATCATGACCGACTACTTCACAAAGTGGGTAGAGGCCAAGGGTTACGTCGCGATCCACGATGTCCAGGTCCAAAATTTCGTTTGGAAATACATAATATATCGTTTCGGGTTGCCTTACGAGATCGTTACAGATAACGGATCGCAATTCACCTCAAAGGTATTCGAAGGGTTTTGCAAGAAGTGGGATATGCGTCTTAGCAAGTCGACACCAAGGTACCCTCAGGGAAACGGGCAAGCCGAAGCCACGAATAAAACCATCATCGCCGGCATCAAAAAGCGCCTTGAGAGCAAAAAAGGAGTTTGGGCAGACGAGTTAGATGGTGTCCTCTGGTCGCATAGAACGACACCCCGCAGCGCAATAGGAGCCACCCCATTCTCCTTAGCCTTTGGCGTAGAAGCAATGGTACCGGCCGAAGCTAACATTTACACTCTCCGCCGGTCTCTCATGCCGCACCATACCGAGATCAATGAAAAAATGCTAATCCAGGCTCTCGACACCTTAGAAGAAGAACGGGATCGAGCCCTACTCAGAATTCAAAATTACCAACAGCTCGCAGCTCGGTACTACAACCAGAAAGTCAAGGAGCGACACTTTCAAGTCGGTGACTACGTCCTCCGCAAAGTTTACGAAAACACCAAAGAGTGGAGAGCAGGCAAACTCGGGGCGAAATGGGAAAGACCTTACAAAGTCACGAAAGTCGTCAAGCCGGGAGTCTACGAGCTTGAGTCAATGAAAGGCAAAGCTTTACCGCGATCCTGGAATTCGGCGAGTCTGAAAGAATACTTCTAAGACGGCAAGGCTATCGCCAAAAAAAATGTATTATGAACTACGAGTGACTTGATTCTTCCTCGGGAGATACGTAGGCAGCCTTTACCGGCACAGTAACAAATCTAATAAAAATTTCATTTTTTCAGTTAATTTGCCGCCTTGAAAGCCTTGCAAAAACCAAAACAGGTAAGTCCTTTCATTAAGTATTTGAATATTCTTAATACTAACAAAGCCGAGTTCTAACTCGCAAAAACAAGCCGAAAGCCGAACTACTCAATTCGCAAAAAGCCGAGATAAAAACAACTCGCAAAAAAAGCCGAGTCAAAGCAACTCGCAGAAAGCCGAGCATCTAATAAAGACTCGCACTAGCATCACGCCTCCTGGCCAGGGGTGTGGTCTTCCTTGCGCACGAGGTGCACATCGTGGTAAGGAAAAGCCGGGACCCGTCCCGCAAATTCTTCGCGGTAGGAGATAACAAATAAGCCGAGCACAAAAGACTCGCACATTCTCCCGCCCTTAGAATAAAGCCGAGCATCTATAAGTCTCGCAAACCGCCTTATGGCAAGAGTCGCTAAATTGTTTGAGCTTGACAACGAGTTTAAATACAAAAGAGTTTCGATCTGGTTACGAGCACGTATTCCAAGTCACGAAACCGACTAGACTCGCTAAAAACAAGCTTAATACAAGATTAGTACGACTTAAAACGAACTGAAGTCGCTATCTGATTAAAACTGTCAAAGACAAGTTTAAAACAAGAATAGTCCGACTCAGTTAAAGTCGCTACAAGCTTAAATGCAATAGCAAGACTTGGTCACATGACGAAAATCTATATTTGATTCGTCAAATTCGAAACCACAATTTGATTAAGTTTGACAAGTAAGCTTTAAAACAAAGATAGACTGATTCAAATCACTATCATGGCTTAAAATAAACTTAAGATAAATTATGATTAAATTAAACAGGAGTTAAGGTTTGCAAAATCAAAATAAACTTTATTACAAAGCAGAAACAAAAGAAATAGGGCTTCTTCAGTCAGCCCCAGCCGACGACTTCTCAGGTTCACCGACCTCTCCGGGTACGCTCTTCTCAATGATCTGATCCTACACCTTAGGAGAGCCTTCTAAAGCCGCGACCTCTGAACGGACAGACTTGACGAGGTTAGCAGGAACCGCCTCCGGAATTATCCCATGATTTGTTCCAAACTGGTCGACATCCGACGGAACAGGAGGAGGGGAATCATGAGAACGATCAAGAAGAGGATGATGTATTGGAGAGAGGACAAATGTGAGCTCTTCCTTCGTCACGACATTCATGTCGTCCAACTCCGCATCAACCGCAACCTCGTCCGCGGCAACCTTATCCAGGACGGCCTGAGGAATCAGCACGCCCTGCTCGCTGAGTTTTATCAGACATTTCTTGAGCCCAGAAATCTGAGCCTGCTTAACTTGAAGCGCAACAGCATCCTCCTGATCCTTGATGTAGCGATGGATGAGATCGAAACGAGTCTGCGCCTTTGTCCTGGCAGCGGTTTCGACTCTCTCCCTTTCTTTGCAAACCAAGTCGAGACAGGATTTCTGCAGTTTCTGTTTCTCCGACTTAAACTTAAGAAAGTCGGCCTTCGACTTCTCTTCGGCTTGTTTGAGCTTACCCTAGAGAACCAGGTTGTTCCCTTCCAATACCTTCTTCTCCTCTTTAATCTTCTTAAGAAGATCGTCCCGCTTAGTGACCGCGTCAGCCAGCTTCTTTTGGGCCCAGGAACTTTCCAAAGCCACACGGTTAGAGGCCACGATCATCTGAAAATAGCTCAAAGAACGTTATCTCGGCAAACGATGCAAAATTTAATATAAGAAACTTACCGTCGCTTCGGCGTGCTTTAGCCTGACGATAGCATCTGAGCTAGGTAATTCCTCCAAGACCGGCCAATCTGACTCATTTCCCCTCACACACGTCAGCATATCGAAGCAGGCTCGGGGATTGTTGATGAAAGGAACCTCGCTCGCATACTGATAAGCGAAGTTATGAATAGAAGGGCGGACTTATCCTTCCTTCACTTCACGCCTCAGTCACACCAGGACAAGTTCCTTGTTAGATTCAAAGGGCTTTGAACTACCAGACGAATCGGGGACAGTCCCCTTGAATTTATAGAATCGCTTCCACGGATCCTTCTGCTTGGCAGGCTCACTAGCAGCCGCTATCTCGGTAGTAGCGTCCTCAACCGGCCTGCTCGTCTTGGACACCTTTGCTGGTTTATCCTGAACCGATTTGTCGTCTGCGGGCCTTTTCTTCGATGGAACCTTAGGCGGAAGACCGGGAGGATTCGCTGCCCAAGCGATTGACTTCTCGCCATCGTTCGAAAGTTGGCCACCATCTTGAGCAAGTAAAGGTGCGTCCGTTCCTTTTGACGGCTTGGTGGAAGAAGACGGCTGGGTTGAGATCTCCTTGGAGTAATCGACAGAGTTGATTCGCTTCACCTTGCCCATCTTCGCCGGCTTCACAAGTTGATCAGGAGTGACTTTCACCTTGGTATCCCACTTCACTAGAAAGGAGAGAAGCAATTCAGAAGACTGGCAAAGTACGCTTATCACAAAACGGTAAACTAACCTTTGGATATTTGTGGAAGCGTCCTGGTTATACGATCCCGAGAAAGGTCCGACCACTTGCGGAGACCAAGAGATTGGATCTTTTCAAGAATTGGGAAGTAATTGTCGGGGTATGGCTAGAGGAAAGGATGATGCACTGCAATAACAAAAAAGAATTTGAGTAAATCATCACATGCAAATGACGGCAAATTTGGAACGACATCTACCAAGATTTGTGTTCCAAGACGTCCTGATAAGTTCCCTATGTTCATCAGGGACGACTAACGACGAAATTTCGACAAAAAAATAATATCTTTGCCAGTTATTGATCTTCTTAGGGGTATCTGTCAATATACGATTGCCGCTTTTAAATTTAACCGCGAAGCACCCCGGACTGGAACTCATAGCATTGATCGACGTCATTTCTTCGAAAATGCTCGCAGTTATTGTGACACCGGCTTCAGCGCCTAGCACCAAGAGACCGATCATGTGGCGAACCGCGACGGCCGAAAGCTGGGAAATGGCAATTTCGCGGCGATAGCAGTAAGAGACTAGCAAGTCGGGTAACGAGAACCAGCAACGACAACCCCCAGACTTGGTGTTCATGAAGTATGATTCATACACGGTCATATAGCCAGGCGGAGGAGTTCAAGTACGGTCAAGCGGGAAGGGGATAATAACTTTAATCTTCGGATCTGCTCCACAACCTCGAAGCGTAGATCTAACCGACTCTGCATTAGATCGGGTCCCAAAGACGTTATCGTACAACTCTCTAGGACCCGCAGACAATGCAGGAGAAGAGACATTTCCCTCGGAACCGTCTTGATCAGTATCAATGGCGTCCTCGTCACCATCGGAATCTCGAAGTTGCGGAATGGTAAAGTCCTCTCGACTCGAATTTTTGGCAGCATCGGTTTGGTGTGACGAATCGCAGCGATGCCGGAGTTCCCCAATCTCAGAACGAGCAGGATGGCTCTTCAAGTCGGACAAAGCACTCGAAGAAGTGGAAGCAGAAGTAGATCGACGACTTGATGAATCATCCGCAAATGAGACTGAAACAATTTCTTTATCTTTGCTCGACGAACAACGGATCAGAGACATGATTCGTGGAAGAACAGATGAAGAACACAACAAAAAGTAATGTTTCGATCTAGAAATCCTAAGAACACAAGGCGGAGCAGCGGCGGAAAAACAGCCGGAAAATAAATATGACAGAGAGAAGATTACCTCTTGAAACTTCTTCACTTGAGAAAAATGAGGAAGTAGGAAGTAGGAAGGGACTATTTATAATGAAAATGACGGCGCAGGAATCGAGGCACCTCATTACCTAGGCGACGCTTCGTGTATCACGCCTATCCGACGATTGAACCGAGAATCAATTCCGGTTTCATCAAACCTCCATCGGTTCTAAACCATTTACTCAATTAATTACCGGTCCGAGCCAAGCCCGTTCAGCCCGATAAGAATATGGGCCTAAAGAAAAATAGAGTTCGCTGACGAATATGGGCCTGCAAAAATCATTTCTTAAACCGTAAGTTAACTCCTCGTAATGCCGACTTGAATTCAAGTCGCCACACTGGGGGGGCTTATTGTTAGAGTCAAGATTAGCACTTTCCTAAGAAGGTCTATTCATGAGTTTAGGTCGGCCCAAAATGGAAGGTCGGTAATAAAGCCCAAGGCGGTAAAACTTAGGTTAAACCGAACTCGGGATAGCCGGCCTACATTAGGGTTTGGAAGGTGTCGAGTCCAAAGCGCCGCGAATGTAAGTCGGTAAAAGGAAATGTTCCATATCAGGATAAAGCCGAGTTATTAGGAAATATTCGTAATTATCTCTTATTTCCCTTTTATGTTAAACCGACTTGTAACCCTATAAAAGGGAACTACACAAATCAATAAAGATTCACGCTTTTTCTTATTACTAGTCGCTTGAGAGACTTTAGAGCAAACCCTAAACCTGAAAATCTCTCCGGCGACTTTCATAACCTTCTTTACCGGCTTCCATCTCGGAAACGCCGGCATAAAACCCTAAATTCTCAAATCTCACCGTGTTCACAAATCCTTCTTTTAGAATCCCTAAATTACAAACCCTAAAACTCTTTCTATCTTTGGATAGACCGAGTTGAGATCTTACAATTTGGAATACGTAAGATCGCCCTTTTCCGGACTATAACATTCCTAGTGATAAATAATAGGACATATATGATATATGAAAAGTGTATTAGTCCAATGGTAACATATGGACGTTGGTTCTCTCGTGTTCTCAGATTCAAATATCTTTTTAGTACGGATTATATATTATTCATATATAAAATATTTAAAAACTAATTCTAAATTCACGGGTTTTCGGAAAAAATAAATAATAATATGATATATATATATATATATATATAATTAGTCCACTAAAAGTGATTTGGGAACAATTTATAACCCAAAAAGTATGGTTGCTGCTATTGAGTATATATTGCGATGTGTAGTAGGTTCTACGTCATTATCAGAGCCGGCCGAGAGCATAAGTGAGTAAGCTACCGATTAGAATATCTAATTCTGAGGGGTATTCTTCAAAATAAAAATTCATTAATATAATTTAAACAAAATTTACAAGTACATTTTTAATATTGTTTATTAAGTATATTATCAAATGAATAGTATTTTAGTATACATTTTTTAATCGAATGTGAATCTATCATATAATAGATATGTATAAAGATATCTTTAACTCACCTCTATTTTTAACTTTATATTCTATTTTGCAGAAAAATTATATCCAACTTTTGTACATAAAATGTACTAATATTAAAATAAATTAGAATCTTAAATATATATTCATTTTTAGAGGAAAGATAGAATAATACATTGGAGTAAAACACATTATTTTCTACTTTAAAAAATAGATGAATATATTGGAGATGGTATAAAATCAAAATGCAGCATGAAATCTATTATTAAACAACAAAAATATTATGGTTAAAATTTGTTTATGGAACTAAAAATCTTTAGAGAATCAATAACAAATGAAGTTTGCAAATCTATCGAACTGCTTGATTTTTTAAATGAATAAATGTTATCATAAAACATAAATTGATTATCATATATTGTTGATCATTTCAATATTATTATGACGTTTTTTTGTCTAAATTATTATTATTATTATGACGTTCTTGTGCATAAGTCACAAGCGTGTCCACAACCGGTTGTCTCACGCTTGGAGGAAGCTGTTTCAGAGTCTCTTCAATTTGATTGACTCCATAATACTCATTTAGTATACTCTGAAGTTTCCATTCATTATCTTCACTGAAATAAGGAGTAAATATGTAATTATCTGGACATGCATTTCTCTTGAGTTTACATACTGCACAGCGATAACCTTGAGTCATTTCCCTGCATTGGAAAAAAGAGAGGCGATAAATGGTCGGCTACAAGAAATCCCAAAGATTAACTGAGTTCGAATCACATCATGAGAAACAAGCACTATGGATATGCAGAAGCGGGAAGTGCTAATGAAAAAGTCATCTTGGTGATGAGAGAGGAAAAAGCAAGCATTGTCACATGATGAAAGAAGATTACAATAATACACTTTTCTAACCGCTTGTGTGTACATGAATATTTAATAGTTTATTTTTATGCACAAAATAAATTCAAAACACAATATGCTTAATTTTTGTCACACAGTGTCATATAATAGCTTTTGCCCCAAATTGGAAAGTTTCATCCTTTTCTCTCACCCACTAATTAATCAAGTATCTCGGCACCGTTCAGTTAATTGTGTGTATATATATTGATTATTTAATATTTGTAAAATCGAGTATAGATAATAATGAGTCAATGACAACAAGTAATATGGTTAAATTAGGAAATGAATTTTGTTATGTTTAAGTGGTTATTGGTTATTGTATTTTTATGGATTTGAAAATTCTCCTTAAATTTATAAATCCGCTGATCTGAAAATGAGCAAGTAGATTTTAAAACAAAATCAAATGGATTTCAAAATAAATCAGATTGATTTTGTGGCTTCAAATGAGATGTGAAATGAATACATAAAGGTAAAATTTATTTCACAAAACTATATCATCACAAATTTGTTATCATACTAATTTTTTTATTTTATTTTAGACACATCCGAGTATTAAAAAAAATTCTAAGATGAAACTTTTGAAGAATTTGATGATCTCAAATTTATATTTGAAAATAATGTAGCGACGAGTGGTTTTGCGATTGGATTAGGTGATACTACTCGAACAATTGGAACTGCAGAAACAGAAAAGACACAAACAAATTGTGGTGAAGAGTTTTCTGTCCATGAAAATTATGAAACCTAATCATCTTTTATTTGCAGCAGTTCAAAGGATATTTTAGAAAAAACTCCTTTAAGAAAAAGATGAAAAACTAATCATTTTAACATTGTTGATGATCCATTTATTCAAAATGAAAGTGCATAAGAAGCTTGTAACGAGATGAATGCTTTGACAACAACCACTCATAAACTCTTCAATCTGATAGAATGACGAGAAGCAAGACAAAAACAAGAGGCTGAACAAAGAAAAGCAGACAAAAAAAAAATTATGGAATGCTATCAAAGAAGTTTATGATTTGGAGGAACCTATTCGGTACGACGCAATCAAAATGATTAATCAATTAAGAATGAAAGATGTATTCTTTAGTATGACCACTAATGAACGTTATGGTTGGATTAAACATCATGTTATGAAACTTTGAGTTAGCTATTATTTTTATGTTAGGATTTTATTTATTTCTATAATCTAATATCGTTGAATTTTATTTAATAAGATGTTGCATTTGATTACAAAGGTTTTTATATTGAAATAGACTTTTGTCTTTTTCTATGGTTTAAAAAATATTGCACGTTTTTTTTGCATTTGACTCTACAGTTTAGCAATAGGTTGTTAACATATGCATAAAGGTTGTTGCATTTTACTCAACCCGTTGTGTTATAATTTTAAAATATGCATTTGATTACAAATCCAACTAAAATACTAGGTTTTGACTCAATATTGTTCCTTTGTATTTTGATCTTTAAAACACTTTCAAATCTACAAAAATCCAATTACAAATCAAATCCTTACCCAAATTCTTGTTATTGAATAACACATAATTTTAAAATATATTTTAAAATCATAAAACCAAATAACACTGGATTTAAATATAGATTTCAAAATTATAGAACCGATAACACTGCATTTATATATGAATTTCAAAATCAT
Organism: Orychophragmus violaceus; assembly: GCA_030180135.1. Lineage (NCBI taxonomy): Eukaryota > Viridiplantae > Streptophyta > Magnoliopsida > Brassicales > Brassicaceae > Orychophragmus > Orychophragmus violaceus. The sequence goes on along the minus strand of CM058234.1, from coordinate 12,839,180 downwards.
ATAACCAATAACACTTGATTTGGCTTGGATTATCAAATACATTAAAATACACAAACCAACAACGCCCCTAAAACTATTGCTGCTTTAGAGATAAATGGAATGTAAATTAGGTGTGGACATTTGGACTTTCGGATCGGGTTCGGATCGAATTCTCGTAGATTCCAGATCCAACGGATATACAAATATAAAACCCATTTAAGAACATGTTTATTTTTGGGTCGATCCAGATCTGTTCAGGACCACTAGCAGCACACCTATTGACATGGGCATACCGATTCTTAAAGCACAAGATATGACCACAAAGTTTCAAGGAAACAAAGGTGAAGCTGTTATACAAGAAAAACTAGTTGTTGATGGAGTAAGCTGGAATGTGACGTGTGTTTGTATGGGCAATCCTCATTGTGTCACGTTTGGTAAAAAGGGTGGACCGGTGTGTGTTTGCGTTGCTAGACTTCCAATTCTGTTTTTTATCGACATATTGAATTTCTCATTGTTTGTAATTTTCCTTTTTGTCAACCAGAGTCTGAAAGTTGATGATTTGAACTTGCCAAAGATTGGTCCAAAGTTTGAGCATCACGAAATGTTTCCAGCTCGAACTAACACAAGTTAGTGGAGATTCATTAGAAGATATAGCTATATTTCTCTATAATATCTTGGATTTTTATTATCTCTTAAGTTGTCTTACAGTTATTTGCGTTTTATCTGCAGAACTTTTGGAAGTCTTATCACGTTCTCATTTAAAAATATGTGTATGGGAGCGCGGTGCAGGTCAGCTAATTCCCCCAAGTTTGAACACCCTCTCCATTCTTATATGCTGAAGCATACTTAAAACTGTAGGATCAACTTTGGCATGTGGAACTAAAAACTGGATATCATTTTGCAGCTCTAGTCATCAAATGACAGGAATGCATTAAGACGAGGCTTTCTAACAATCCACTTCTTCTCGGATTCACAAATCCTAGTGAATGCGATGAACTCGGGGGAGGACATGATTGAAATCTCTAACTATTTAGATGATATGCGATCATTAGCAACCAAGTTTAGCGTGATTTCTTTTAGCTTTGTACCAAGATCAGCCAATGAAATGGTAGATTCATTAGCGGAAAAAAGCTCTTTCCGAGCTTGTATCTTCATCTCATTTTATATGAATAAAAAGAGACTTTGTGGACCAAAAAAAAAAATATATCACTCATTATAAATAAAGGTGATCATATTAGAAATCGAATCCGGTAGATCGACTTTGTGGTGACTCAAAACTCATCTATGAGAGTTTTACTCTTGTTCCTAATCTCAGGAACAGAGTATTGACAAATTAATTATTTGCCGTATCAAATATTAAAAGAAAGATAGAAGACATAACCGTCTTGAGTCTTGATTTAGTCTTTGCTACTAATGCTCACAACTCGAACCTACGCTCTCATCAATTCCACTTACGATCTCATTGCTATGGGCCTATGGCGTTTGATCCCATCACAGAGAAAGAAAAAATGGTGTTCCATTAATGTATGGTAAGTCAACAATCAGAGCTAATATTAGGCATTGCCTGTGGGACTGTTCTTATATTTGATAATATTTTTGTAACAAACATCTCCATACAAAGGCAAAATTGTATATACATGATCCGTAGTCATAAAATATAAATAAATAAAGCAAGAAGCATCAAACGTTGCTAAGTTGGAACATCAATCACCTCCCACCAGAGAGTTGAGAATCAGCGATCGAAGACCCGCCGGTAAACCCATTAAACACGGAGGAAGAGTACGACATCGCAATACCGCTAAAACCATCCCGCCCGCCCAAGTTCATCCCATTTCTCGCCGACAAATCCAACGGCGTTAGTTCCGGCAAAGCCATATCTCCTCTTAGATATTGCAGCACCTGCCTCATACTCGGTCTAGCCCGAGGGTCCGAGTGTGAACACAACAGGCCGAGTTTCAAAACCATTTCAATCTCTTCAAGATCGTAACCATCGGACCCAAGTTTCGGATCTTTAGCTTCCATTATGTTTTCTCTGAGCCACAAACCGAAAACCCATTCTACAAGCAAGAACGTATCATCGTTTTCGCTATGGAGCTCGATGGGTCGTCTACCGGAAACAACTTCTAGAAGAAACGCACCAAACGCATAGACATCGGTTGCGGTCGTGGCCCGTCCTGTCCGAGAATGTTCAGGCGCTAAGTAACCCAATGTACCAACGACGTGAGTGGTCTGAGGATCCGACCCGTGATCATACAACCGGGCCAAACCGAAATCACCGAGTCTACCGTTGAAATCAGCGTCTAACAGAACATTGCTAGCTTTGACGTCACGGTGAATCACAACTTGTTCCCATTCCTCATGGAGATAGAACAATCCGGAAGCAACTCCTTGGATGATCTTAGATCTCTGTTTCCAATCTAAGGTTGTCTCTGGATTGTTGTATAGATACTTGTCTAAGCTTCCGTTAGGCATGTAATCGTAGACAAGAAGAAGCTCTCCTCTCCGGCGACAATAACCCAATAAAGGAACTAAATTCCGGTGACTCATCCGGCCGATACTCACGATCTCCGCCACGAACTCTTTCATACCTTGTTTTGAATCGTGCGAAACTCTCTTCACGGCGACTTCTAGCTTCGTCGTCGGGAGAATCCCTCTGTAAACCCTTCCGAATCCGCCGGATCCTAGAAGATCCTTCTCCTTAAACCCTTTGGTCGCGTGGTAAAGCTCCTTGAATCTGAATCGGTTTTTCCCGAACTCTGTTTCCCAGTCGTCGAGCTCTTCCTCGAACTTCTTCTTCCTCCTCACGACGTATAAAGCGAGGAAGATCATGGAGAAGATCAGAAAGAGGGAAATCAAAGGCATACCGATTTTGTAGAAATCGGAGATTCGTTTGGGCTCGAATCGAGGAAGCTTCGGGAGCTTAGATAACGAAAGGATCGGAGCTCCGCCGTTTACGCTGAAACTCCATCCGGCAACGAAATGCTCCGAGAGAACGGAACCAGTCGCGGACGAGAAACCTACATACATGTCTTCCAGAAGAATCGAAGAGAGATCTCTGACATAGGAGATAAGTGGTTTCCTGGGTTTATCGGAATCGGACGGAGCCATCGTGACATCGATTCGATTACTACGATTATCGTAATCGACCCAGACTTGCATCAGTTTGCGACTAATCAAGCTCAGATTCCGAAACTCGTCTTTCTCATCCCAGTATCCGGCCGTCGAGTACTTCACCGATCTCAAACTATTGATATCGATTCCGACGTGGTTATCATTCGGATCTCCGAATTCACTGCTCTGGATCGTGTCGAGTTCAACGGCGAAGACGTGATTCGTGTCGTTGCCGTTGTTCGAGTTGTTGAAGAGACCGATGTATTGGCTGGGGAGTGCATAAGGAAGACCGGGCGTTGGAGCTACGACGAAGGCGATTCCATGGCCGCTTAGCGTGGGGATCTGGGAATGTATCGCGAAGACGAAGCTTGTGGAGAAGGAAGAAACGGTGCCGTTTGGTGAATCTTTGAAACGAATCGGTTCGGTATAGAAGGCGTGGCCGGTTTTCTGTACCGATGTGTTGGTTAGCTTCAAGAGACCATTGGGTGTGACCGTGGCGATCCCTTGGAGTGAGATATCTGTCGGAGGATGGAAGCCATTGTAGGTGAAGTTGAGAATTTGAGAGGAAGATCTGAGAGTTTGACAGAGAAAGAAGAAAAAGACGAGCTTGATGAACATGGCTTCCGGTTATTTCCGGTTTATGTTTTGCTCAATTTTGAAGAAGATGTCTGTCAACAACCATAGAAGAAAGATGAAGAGAAATCGAAGATTTAAGGATGTGAAGCATGAAAGAGAAGTCTGTCTGTGGTAGGGTTTCTTTTAGGACAAGCCCGTGACTGAAAAATATTGTCAGAGGTTGGTGAAGTGTATTGATCAAGATTCAAGAATAATAAAGCTTCATTAAATAGATATTTAGGGTCCGAATGGTGACCGCGGTTTTAGTTGTGCGGGAAAAGCGGTTTTAGTGTGCGGTACGGTTCAACTGCGGTACGTGCGGATTGCGGGACAAGTGCGGTTTGTACGTAATAAGCGGTGCGGAATACATATTGATTGGTGAAAAATGATTTGCGGGACAAGTGCGTTTTTAGAGAAAAATTTGATTAATTTAATTTATTTAGGGTAAATTCGGTTAATTTGGTTAATTTTAGATAATTTGGTTACTCTGAACTGATTCAATATGGTTCGATAATATTATAATTTTTAAAATTTTAAAAACTTTATTTTGTTTTTAAAAATAGTATTTCAAAATTTTAATTTAATTAATATAGTTTATATATTTGTAAATTAAATTGTTGTTTAGTATTACCAAAATAATCTACTAAATTATTGAACCAGAACCAAAAACCAAAGACACGATTCATAAAATTCGTTTCGGTTGTTTAAGAACCATCCGGGTATTTATAAAATTCGTTTCGGTTCCGTTCTTTTTGATAGTTTTGAGTAATTCGGGTAATAATGTAGGTAATTTTGGTAAAAGCTCTGGTAAATTGAGTAAAATTTCAGATAATTCGGTTAGTTCGGATAAAAATTATATACTTTCAGGTATTTTCGGTTTTAAATATTCAGTTATTTTTGTTATTCTGTTGTTTTAAATCTAAATATAACTAATATTTTAAGTATAAAACTCATATTTTGATTAGTTCAGATATATTTTTGGTTTCCGATTCAGTTCAACTTTTTTTGTTATGAAAATTTAGAAATTATTCGGGTGTTTATGAAATTTGGATCAATTTCAAAATCGGTTTTTTCGGTTCGGTTCGGTTTTTTGGTTTTCAATTTTTATGCCCTAATAGTGCCTACGTCATCTAACAACACAAAATTATAAGTATAGATAATTATCTAACATTGCACGTACAAAAAAAAAGATAATTATCCAACATAGTCTGGATTTTTTATTTTAAAATATAAATAGTTATAAAAGTTGTGCGGTTTTTGGGTGAACCACACCTTTTTACCTGTGTATAGAAACTCAATTGGCGGATTTGATTTTGTGAGGCATCGAAAACTGTGTGCGGATTTCATTTTCTTGTTATATTGATTGGACTTGAAAATGCAAAAACTGTGATTGGTGATACAAATGCGTTTTTGATAAAAGATTTGAAAACCGTTCCGCTTTGAAGTCGCCATTCATTACCTTAATTTCACACTATGACTATTTAATAATATTCGTTTTCGTGAGGAGTGTCTAACACCATCAATTTGATTTTGACTATCACATGAAATCCAATTTGTCTGCATGTGGCTGCAATTATTTACAGGCTTCTTTCTAATAGTCAAATGGTCAATCAGTTAGATGTTGATAAACTTTTGTTTAGTTTTTCTTTTTAAAATATTTTTCATCGCAATGAAACTAAATGAGTCAATCCAATCTTTGGGTCATAGTAGTTTTGACTTTTGAACATACACCACAAATTCTAATCTTTGGGTCATAGTTTTTTTGGTTGAATTTCTGGGTGTATTGCATTGGGTGTATCTTTTCATCTTTTTTCTTGCAATCTTGTATCTTTTCAAAAGTTTTTGTAATTTTGTATTTTTTTTGTAGGGTCCACCATCAAAAAGACCATTTTATCCCTCAGATTCCTTTCGTCCACCGAAAACCTCTTCTTTCTTTTTTTTTTTTAATTATTTTTGTTTTCTCTTTTCTTTTTCTTTTCCTTATCTTTCTCACTTTTACATTTATTTCACCCCACATTTTTTGAACGGTGGATATCATGCAATAGGTGAGGTTTCCGGTCATATAAACCGCCGGAAACCGCCGGAAAGGAGTTAGAACCGGTCGATCAAACATAATTAAAAAAAAAACGGACTTAATACGGGAATTGCGAATTGATAGTTAAGGCTCCATCCATGTGGATACTACGAAAATTCGAATGAATAACCATCCATGTGGATACTGAAATGATCATATCACATGCAAGATACTTACAATGGGTAGGAAGTAACCAATGAAAATGTTGTTTTTGAATGGATAGTGGTCTACACCTACTCTATGTCCACAAATTCACAATCATGTGAACTCTTAACCAACTTTTGTCCATTAGACCCCGTGCTTTGTGTCCACGGATCGAAATAATGTTAATTCTTGACCACCGATTGTCCATCATAAACGTTTAGCCCGTGCTTTGGATTCATTAATCATGTGATCGTCCAACATCATGTGTTAAACCATCTTGTTAAGCATATTGTCCATCATAAGTATCCACGTGGATGGATGTTGTGGACATCTACTGTAAACTATCCATTCGCAAATTCCGTATTATGTCCGATTTTTTTTTTTTTTGAATTCCGGTACATCAGCCTATTTTATCTCCATTCCGACGGTCTATATTGTCGGAATCATCACCTCCCATATACTATCCACCCTCCAAAAAATGAAGGGTAAAAAATAATTCATAAAGTAAGAAAGAAAGTGTAAGAGAAAAAAAAATAATTAAGAAAAAAGAAGAAAATGGGATGGATAGAAGGTGAATTGTGGATAGATTGTTGTATTAACTATCAATAACTAAAAGACAAAAAGACAAACAAAGATACACAAATGCAAGAATTTTTCCAAAGATACAACTTTGCTATTAATTTTTTAAAAAAATACACTGGGTGCAATTAATCCCTGAATTTCTATTGATTACATTAGCAAAAGTCAAATCTTATTACAAATCCAAAAGATTCAGAATTGAAATCCGAAAGATTACCGTGAGACAAATTAAAACGGTAAAGAAACTAAATCTTAAAACAATTAAACAACAAAAAAATGTTAGAACAAAAATAAAATAAATTCTAAGATGAAACTGTTAGCTCGATGAACTTATAATCCTATTAATCAAACTAACCACAAATCAAGAACACACTCTAAAAAGCTTCCATAATAACTATTTGATGTTGAAGAAAGGCAGAAAACCACGAGCGTGAGACATTCTAAAATAAAGATAGAACGACATCATACACAATCAAACAAACTATGAACATATATAAGTAAGAGCTCGAAATGATTAAGATATAAAATAATCTCTACGCTCGAAAAAAAAAACGACGACAACACAAGACTAGTCATAACAAAATTCTTGACCTTAGTCAAAAAAAAAAAAAAATTCTTGACCTAGTTTAGTGTATAAGTGAGTTTTCTTATTTTTTTTATCGGATTTGTGCTTGTCACAAACCATCTAATCGAGTTGGTGGGTTCCGGTTTAGGAACGAATTCGAGTTAAACCAACGCAAAATCAAGTTTCTGGTTCGGTTCATCACGCAGGTTTATGTACTTACTCATACATCGTTGTTTTGGAGATAATAGAGTAACGAACTCTGTAACGGTTTTGTTTTGACCGTTTGAAGACGAAGACTAGCTTACTCAGCTTGAAGAAATCCGATGATCGATCAAGTCGTTATATAAGTCATCTAATTTGTATAGTAGTCGTCATCGCTTTCTTTGTAATTCTCAAGGTGAGTGAATTTCATTGGGTCTCGGGTTTGAGAGAGAAAACGTTGAGTGAATCTGTTACGGTGAGTAACGGTGAGGCTTTAGGGTTTTCCGGTGAGCGATCGACGGCGACTACTTGTTTCACCAATGTTCTTAGTGAATTCTGAGGAAGAACCTCGGCCAGACGTAAGGTGGCAGTTTGACCCTGAACTGGATAACAATCTCTCGTGTTCTTTCATTTCTGCAAATCGCTTTTCTTATTCCGTTTAACGTTACGACGAACTAAATCTTAATCGTTCGTGATATCAATCTTGAATCCGATTACTATAAAGTTACAACAAGTGGTATCAGAGCAAAGACTTTTTTGGAGGATTGTGAAGGATTATGTGTTTTTCCATGGTTCAATTCCCAGATTGCAACCTAACACATATTTAATCAAGGATCTAGGTTCTTGTAACTGAATCAATAACAACAAACCTGGACATTACCTTTGCAGCGGAATTGGTGATGTCGAGATCAACAGAACAGATGAGATACCTGTTCCTCCTTGAGTATCCACACTCTTACAAGCCGGGGTGGCTGCTAGACCGGATGGATCAACAGAGAGTGAGAGAGATTAGAGAGAGAGGGAGGCCACGGCTGCCCCTCTCAAAATCGCCAACAAGCATCAGTGTTTCATAACCCATGTTGCAATTTATTAACTCACTAATGGGCCCAAGTTTAATTAATTAAACTAATGGTCCATTAGACTTTTGGGCCCAAGACACAAATCAGACAAAAGCCCATTTGTTGTCTGCCCAACTCTCTGTACAAATACAGTAAATGCCTTAGCATCTTACCGTATTAATTCCATCTTAACTTTCCCGTTAGCTATGGTGTGTGACCCTTTGGGATCATACAATACTGGTAATAAGTCCTAAACTTATAGATCAAGAGCGGACTCTAGCAAGCCATCATGATCACCCAGTATTTATAACTTATGTCTGATCTCGACATTTATCATACTTTCTAGAGATAGTACAGTAGATTTCAGGACATTCCCAACAATCTCCCACTTGTACTGGAATCCTACATTCCCTAATCCTTTTGTCTCAATATCTCGATCTGGCATAAGGCAAGATGCGTGTCATCCTTATATAGCCAGACCATTTTAATCGGACCAGATTTGATACTGACAATGCAAACGACTTGGGCAAGTCCGTTTGGGAGTGGCCACTCTCTTACCAGCTATCAAGTCTCCGATTGGCCTAGAGATATTACCTCCGTTAAACGGCAGGGACAAATCCCATCTTGTTCCATCACTATGAACTACACACTTCGTAATACACCCAACCAAGGTCCGTATAGCTCCCAGTTACGAAACAGCGTTAGACAATGATCAAAGTGCATCAATCCATGTGCAGCCACATGCATGCGAACTCAGGTCTAAGGACTATACTCTATAGTCGTATATGAGAACCTCTTATGACACAGATATTAATATCTTGTAGAGTTCTCATCAGCGGGCCATGTCCGGTCATATGCTCCCCTACATATACCTATGTGTCGACTTTGATGCCGCGCATCTATGACCCCTCGAAACCTGGTCATAAGTCTCAACACAATCTAGTCTCAAGCGGTTGTTGGTGTTCCAATTTCAACAACCTTCGACTATGGACACTATGATTTATGTCATTTCGTTAAATATGGGGTTTCAGGATCAAGTCTACTCATGTACTTCGATGGCCCATATATAATGACATGAATCATTTTGGAACGATTATTTATATCACAGTTAAAATAATCCAGAAATCATAGATTTCATAAACATAAAATATTATGTTTACATGAACCTTTCAAAACAACTAAGTAAAGCCCTTTACAAACTCCTACTGAAATTAAGACTACATCTTAATTTCACTCATCCTACAACTACAGTCCGCGACTCGTGCTTAGGCCTAAGGAGTGGCTTTGTTAATAGATTAGCAACGTTCTCATTCGATGAAACTTGCTTATCTACTTAACACCTCTATCATTTATCTCACGGAATAGGTTATACCTACCCTCAAGGTGTTTGGACCTCTGATGTGCAGCTAGTCTCATCTATGCTGGGAATCACATCAAGTTCAGTAATGAACTCTTTCTTTCCAAACAACCTCTTTCGCTGCTTCTCAAGCTGCGAAATGTTCAGCTTAAGTCATGGAGTCAGCAACAGTGCCTTGCACCGCCAGACAGACACAAGATATAGCCGGAATGTGACCAGGAATTATCTTTGTCTATTGGAAACTTGCTTTTCAGACTCTATCAACTTTTAGCACCTCACTTTCTCCGTAAATTAAGAACTTATCCTTAGTATTCCTCAATTACTTTAGGATATTCTTTACGGCAATCCAGTGATTTTTTGCTGGATTTGACTGGTCTTTACTTGTCTTGCTTAACATTAAAGCAACATCAAAACAAGTACGTGTCATGGCATACATGATAGATCCAATTGCCGACGCATATGGAATCCTATCCATGCATTCAAGCTCAGCAGTTATCGTAGGACACTGCTTCTTGCTTAACGTATTGCCATGTGACATTGGCATAAAACCCTTCTTGGATTGCTGATTAGGTGTAGGACTTTGTCAATTTAAGAATCCTGACTTTGTCCTACCAGCTCTTTTGGATCTCTATCTTTAGATCCAAAATCCAAGAACATACGTGGTTTTACCCATGTCAATCACAAAACCAACTCCCAAGCCAGTCCTTTACCGACTGCAGCATTGGGACGTTATTTCCGAGAATCAGTATGTCATCGACATACTCTATGAGAAATGCAACATCGCTCCCACTTATCTATTAGTAAACGCACAGTTCCGCTTCGTTCCTGTTCAAGTCAAAACCTTGACTACTTCAACAGAACGAAGATTCCAACTCCGATATGTTTGCTTCCATCCATGAATGGATCAATGAAGCTAACTTACACATAGTGTAATTTTCGGAGTCCGGGCTCACTTTCGCTTCTTTGAATTTCGCAGGTTCGTCGCTTTCAATGATCATCAGGTTCAACTAATGACGAGAAATCACTCTCGGATTAGTAACTGATTCATTCAGATCTGCGAACTTCAGGCTGTACAGGTGTAGATTCTACAGAAATCTGTAAATTCTCCTGTATTTCACGAATTTCTTCGAGTTACACTTTTACTCCCACTGTTCTTCTTGGAAAGTAACTTCCCTTCTTAGAAAACAGAATGGACGTAAAAGGTAACAAGCCTTGGTTTCCCTAGGACAACCAGCGAAGTAGCACAACTACAAATACTCAGTAAAGACGAATTTGGATCGATTCCAATCCACATTTACGTGGTGTCTTTCAACTGATATTGGTGGAACTATTTCAGCGTAAACTTAGATATTTCTAGAGCGTTATTCTTAAAGAATATCATGGAAGATTCGTGTGACTCATCTTTAATCATTTCTAATAAGATCTGATTCTTTCTCACAGAAACACCTCCAGGTTTTCAGGAGAAATGAGCTGTGAAACGACTTCACACTCATTCAGATGATCACACCATCAATGACTTAAGTATTCTCACTCGTGATCTAATCCAGAGTCTCAATACTTTTGTCACTCAGATTCTATACCTCATTTTGGAACTCTTTCGATCATATCAAAGAATTCCGACTTGTGTCTCATCAAATGAACACAGTCATACTCACTGAAGCAATCAGTAGAGACAATGAAGTACAGGAAATTTTCTCTGGCATTACTGCTCATCGGGCCACATACATGAGTATGTTCAAGGTCCAATAAGCCTTTGGGCCTTTCTCTAGCTCGGCTAAGATGGGCCCTTTGTCTTTTGGTCCAGTAAGCAGAATTCAAGTCTCATAAGATATCCAATCAAATGAGCCCAAAAGTCCATAACTATGGGATTTCTGAATCCGACTTACTCTATGTGACCAAAACTTTTATGCCAAGAAAAATCAGGTTTAATTCATCAGATTTAAACCAATTTGGTATTTATGTTACATTTAGGCACTCTTTGGTTTAAGATATAAAACCCATTCATTGAATAGGGTGCTACAATTAATATTTCATTAAGATCAAAAGAACAAAACTTGTCTTTTATCAAAATGAAAAACATTCAAATTCTTACAAGAAAATGAAAGACAACTCTGCTTAAAGCAGGTACATTGTAGCAATTACTTAATACAAAACCAAGCCTCGAAGGCATCTACAAGTGAAAACCCTACGGCTGAGGCAGCATCCATAGCTCCTTCCAGACATGTAGTTTCACTTGTCCTTCCTTCAACGTTCTACTGTTGCTTAGGCTCTGCATATTATAACAAATATCAGTGCCACAACCAGTATCCAATACCAATAAGGCAGAACTTGAAGTAATAACATGAATACCTGAGGAAGTAGTCTCATACATCAACTTCAACTCCTCATAATCTTCCATGAATGTAATGAAATCTCTCTTCCAATGCCCAGTCTCTTTACAGTAGCAGCACTTACCAACGTAAGATGTATCTGACTCGGGCTCAGAAGACACAGGCTTGCCATGATTCAAAATTTGGACAACTTTGTCTTCACCCTTGTCAGCACTAGGTTTAGTAAACCTACCCTTCTCCTTCATGAGATTGTACAGGGTACTCTTCACGTTTGGCTCAACTGTCTTAAGCATATCATGCAGTTCAGTCAACGTTTTTGTTAAGCCTTTCTTGATATAGTTCCTTACGAACTTATCATAGCTTGACGGCAGTGACTGCAGAATGATCTCAGTTGCCAATTCTTGGCTAACTGGATAATCCAGTTTCCTCAGGTTATCAACGTAACCCATCATTTTACTGACATGAGGACTTACTGGATGATCATTTGGTAGCTTGCAGCTAGTGAGAGATTTAACCAACTGGTATCTCTCCACTCTTACCTGCTCCTGAAATTTCAATTTCAGGCTGCTGATCATCTCTATTGGCGACTCCATGTTCTCATATTGCTTCTGCAAGTCTGAGTCCATGGTAGCCAATATCAGACCACGCACATCTACCGCATCATTATAATGCTTATTCCAAGCATCATATACTGCATGAGAGGCATTGGACCCGATCCTCTCGGGGAGAGCTCTCTCAAGGACATAGTCCTTTCTCTCCTGCCTGAGGACTAGCCTCAGGTTCCGCGACCAAGTCAAGAAATTTGATCCGTTCAGTTTGTCCATCTCAAGGACAGACCGGATCGAGAAAGTGTTTTGATTGTTTGTGCTAGTCATAACTGAAATTTAGAGATAAATAGAGTTTTAGTTATTTAGTTCATAAAAGAGTAATCTTAATAACTTATAAGAAAACTCGCATTGCATTCAAAATTTCTTTGTTTAACCTCATAAGAATGCAATGATTCCGAGACCCATGTTCAGCTAAATCCAAAGTGGGCCACTGGCCGTCACCCGGAATTAGCTTTACTTGGTAAGCATACACACAGCTAGTTATAACTATATAACTCTCGGTTGTGGATTGGGCCCAAGGCCCAATACACCAGATGTCTCAAGGCCCGGGACTCCCGATGGCCCAGTCAAGGAAACCAATCTCTTACAGTCAAATAATCACTAAAGTCTGGGACTCCCAATGAAATTAGTGACTATATACTACTTTACTTACGCGAAAACAGACACCTCACACTGTAAGCCATATCTGTAATCGAATAAGCGTTAAGTAGCTGACAAGATTGGAAAGACATCCAAGCTTGATATTGTTTTTGAGGATTTTCAGTTTTATTTCCAAAAATAGAAGATTACTATTTTGGGAAACTTACTTATTTTAGAAACTTTCTAAATTTAGAAACATTCTAAAAATATAAATTTCTAATTTAATATTTTATTAATATTTTTGGTTGGGTCACAAATTATAGGCCCAATTCTTGGCCCAAGACCATAGAATTCCAGTTAGCCCAATAATTTGACATAACCGAGTCGGTTTATTAATTCTGGTCCAAGACCAAATTAACTATCAAAACCATCGGTTATTTACTAAACCAGACCAGCTCTAAATTATTTGGTCCAACCAAATCAAACTTAGACCAGCCTTCGGTTTAGGTTAAAATTCAATTTTTTTGAATTTCAATCCGGTTTAACCAGAAATTAAATAATACCATGTATTAAATAATTTCCAGCAAACCGCGATTTGGGTTAACCGCTTGAACCACCAAATTGGATCGGTTCAGTTAAATCCAAAACCGGGAAGAAACACCTAGTGTTTTAGCCAATTTGATTTAACTTGCGGTTTAAGGCTTTAAACACACAATTAACCGCCAATTAAATGGACCGTTTTAATCGGTGCGGTTTGGGCAACGAACCGCGAAGCTCGGTTTAACCGATTGACTATTCGCGGGACGTAAAGTTTTAACGGGCCAAATGATCGGATCCATGATCCAACTCAGCCCATTAACGCATGATCCGTTACACAGCCACGGCATCACGCATGATCGTCCCTTGCCTCACGATCAAGTGATCGATCCCGGCCATCACGATCACGCGGCCCATGCTCCACATCTCGATCGAATCATGGCCTTGCGGTACAAGCGGCACAAGCGATCAATGATCGATACATCAACACGATCACTTGCCGACTCACGCAATCCATACACGAGCCAATCGATCACACGATCAAATACACATGATCAGCCGATCGACCACATGACATGATCGACTCTCGGCGATAAGCGATCGAAGGCCATCGATCACATGTGCGCTAAGCCGATACAAGACATTACACGGCCGATTGATTCTCACGGCTCACAATCGATCATACATGATCAATATGCCGATCGATCAACATCGACCCATGAACCCTTGCCGAGAACAACATGGAACCCGATTAGAGATCTCTTTCTTGCGATGCAAGAAATCGATTGCAATCCAACAACACAATGATCCGAGATCATGTGCAAGAGCCGATTTAGAGTTTAATGTTTTCTAATCAATTTTTTTTTTGATTCTTTAAACCATTAAACATTCATTATGATCCAAATTACAAGAATCTAATGAACCTATGCTCTGATACCACTGAAGGATTATGTGTTTTTCCATGGTTCAATTCCCAGATTGCAACCTAACACATATTTAATCAAGGATCTAGGTTCTTGTAACTGAATCAATAACAACAAACCTGGACATTACCTTTGCAGCGGAATTGGTGATGTCGAGATCAACAGAACAGATGAGATACCTGTTCCTCCTTGAGTATCCACACTCTTACAAGCCGGGGTGGCTGCTAGACCGGATGGATCAACAGAGAGTGAGAGAGATTAGAGAGAGAGGGAGGCCACGGCTGCTCCTCTCAAAATCGCCAACAAGCATCAGGGTTTCATAACCCATGTTGCAATTTATTAACTCACTAATGGGCCCAAGTTTAATTAATTAAACTAATGGTCCATTAGACTTTTGGGCCCAAGACACAAATCAGACAAAAGCCCATTTGTTGTCTGCCCAACTCTCTGTACAAATACAGTAAATGCCTTAGCATCTTACCGTATTAATTCCATCTTAACTTTCCCGTTAGCTATGGTGTGTGACCCTTTGGGATCATACAATACTGGTAATAAGTCCTAAACTTATAGATCAAGAGCGGACTCTAGCAAGCCATCATGATCACCCAGTATTTATAACTTATGTCTGATCTCGACATTTATCATACTTTCTAGAGATAGTACAGTAGATTTCAGGACATTCCCAACAGATTGATCTAACTCAGTAATCAGATTGTGAACTTGGTGAAAGATTCATGACAACCTCGATGCCTTCTGATACGGTCAGGTTTTAATCCCTAAAGCTACATTGCAAGTACACATACGTGAACTAGTAGTATATAGGGTATCGAATGAAGGATCTTTGGTGTTAATCCTGATTCAATTCATCAGATTACATGATCCTAAACATGCCAGATCTAGGTTCTCTTGAATAGAAACATAAGTAGATCTCACCTTATACCTGTTATTGCAGCGGAAGAAGATGGTATGTCTGAGATCAGAGAAACACCGAGAGATGAATCCTCCAAAGGTTCACACACGCTTTCACAGGAAACAGCTGCTAGACCACAAGGGGAACTCGGCGCAGAGAGAGAGAGTTTACGGCTCAAGTGTTAGGGTTAATCAGTCTGAAACTCGAGTTTTATGACACAAAACTCGTCCTGTTCCGTTTGGGCCATTTGGCCCAAATACCAATTAAATCGTCGGTGTTTGCGCACTGCATCGATCGTTGCACCTTATGCATCGATCGATGCACAGTGGCTAAACCTTTTATTCTCTCTAAGTACAGTAAATGCCTAGCACTTTTACTGTACTTCTGCTAAACCGTTCCTACACATTTTCCTGTTAGCTTAGGCGTGTGACCCATATGGGATCATATAATAAAGGCAATAAGTCCAAGACTTATAGATCATGAGCGGACTCTAGCAAGCCATCATGACCCCCAGTATTATATGACTTATGTCTGATCATTGACATACTCTTACTTTCTAGAGACAGTACCGAGATTACTGGACACAATTCCAACAATCTCCCACTTGTACTGGAATCTCTGTATTCATAATCCTTTTGTCTCAATATCTCGATTAGTCATAAGGCAAGATTGGTGTCATCCTTATAAAGCCTAATCTTGTTCATCGGACTCTGATTTGACACTGACAATCCAAACGACTCGGGAAAGTCCGTTTGAGCATGGCCATGCGTTTTCCAGTATTCAAATCTCCGATTGGCCTAGAGATATTCACTCCATTTATATTGGAGGGACAAATCCCATCTTGTTCCATCACTGTAAACTACTCATTTCATGATGTACCCAAACAAGGTCCTTATAGCTATCGCAGAACGATAGCGTTAGACAATGATCAAAGTACACCAGTCCATGTGCAATCACATGCATGTGAACTCAGGTCTAAGGACTATACTCTATAGTCGTAGTAAGAATCTCTTATGACACAGATATAAATATCCTGAAGAGTTCTTATAAGCGGGTCTTGTCCGGTCGTATGTTCCCCAACATACACCTATGTACTGACTTTGATGCCGAGCATCTATGACACACTGAGACTTTGTCATAAGTCACGTATCAATCCAGTCTCACACGGTTGTTGGTGTTCCAATTTCAACAACCTTTGACTAGGGACAGGATGATATAAAACATCTATCAAATATAGGGTCTCATGATCAAGCTAAATGACTTCGATGACTCAAGATCAAGTCATTTACTTCGATGACCTATAAAATGGTTCATATCATTTTGGAACGATTATTTCATCACAGTTAAAATAATCTTGAAATAATAATTTCATTATCAAACATCTCAAATGTTTTACAAGAACATATTAATAACTAAATAAAGCCCTTTACTAACTCCCACTGAAATTAAGACTACATCTTAACTTCACTTATCCTACAGCTACAGTCCGTGACTCGTGCTTAGGGCTAAGGAGTGGCTTCGTTAATAGATTAGCAACGTTCTCATTTGTTGAAACTTGCTGATCTACTTAACATCTCTGTCATTTATCTCAAGGTGTTTGGACCTCTGATGTGCAGCTAGTCTCATCTATGCTGGGAATCACATCAAGTTCATTGACGAACTCTTCTTTCCAAACAACCTCTTTCGCCGCTTTCAAGCTGCGAAATGTTCAGTTTAAGTCATGGAGTCAGCAACAGTGCCTTGCACCGCCAGACAGACACAAGATATAACCGGACTGTGACCGGAAATCATCTTTGTCTGTTGGAAACTTGCCTTTCAGACTCTGCTGACTTGTAGCACATCACTTTTTCCGTAAATCAAGAACTTATCCTTAGTATTCCTCAAATACTTTAGGACATACTTTAGGAAACTTGATTCTTTGCTGGATTTGACTGGTCTTTACTTGTCTTGCTTAACATTAAAGCAACATCAAACAAGTACGTTTCATGGCATACATGATAGATCCAATTACCGAAGCATATGGAATCCTATTCATGCATTTAAGCTCAGCAGTTATCGTAGGATACTGTATCTTGCTTAACGTAATGCCATGTGACATTGGTATAAAACCCTTCTTGGATTGCTGAAAAACGTGTAGGACTTTGTCAATATAAGAATCCTGACATTGTCCTACCAGCTCTTTTGGATCTCTATCTTTAAATCCAAAATCCAAGACTTTCGTGGCTATACCCATGTCATTCACAAAACCAACTCCCAAGCCAGTCCTTTACTGACTGCAGCATTGGGACGTTATATCCGAGAATCAGTATGTCATCGACATACACTATGAGAAATGCAATATCGCTCCCACTTATCTATTAGTAAACACACAGTTCCGCTTCGTTCCTGTTCAAGTCAAAACCTTGACTACTTCAACAGAACGAAGATTCCAACTCCGATATGTTTGCTTCCATCCATGAATGGATCGATGAAGCTAACTTACATAAAATGTAATTTTTTCGGAGTCCGGGCTCACTTTCGCTTCTTTGAATTTCGCAGATTCATCGCTTTCAATGATCATCAGATCATGTGAACTTTCAATGATTATCAGGTTTAACTAATGACGAGAAATCACTCTCGGATTAGTAACTGATTCATATCTGCGAACTTCAGGCTCCACAGGTGTAGATTCTACAGAAATCTGTAAATCCTTCCGCTGCTCTCCCTCAATAGGTTAAGCAGCCTCCTGTATTTCTCGAATTTCTTCGAGTTGTACTTTTACTCCCTCTGTTCTTCTTTGGAAAGTAACTTCCCTTCTTAGAAAACAGAATGGTCGTAAAAATACTTTTTACTCCCACTGTTCTTCTTGGAAAGTAATTTCCTTCTTAGAAAACAGAATGGTCGTAAAAGTACCGAGCCTTGGTTTCCCTAAGAAAACTTCGAGTTATGCTTTTACTCCCACTGTTCTTTTTGGAAAATAACTTCCCTTCTTAGAAAACAGATTGGACGTAAAAGTAACAAGCCTTAGTTTCTCTAGGACAACCAGCGAAGTAGCACAACTACAAATACTCAGTAAAGACAAATTTGGATCGATTCCAATCCACATTAACGTGGTGTCTTTCAACCGATATTTGTGGAACTATTTCAGCGTAAACTTAGATATTTTAGAGCGTTATTCTTAAATAATATCATGGAAGATTCGTGTGACTCATCTTTAATCATTTCTAATAAGATCTGATTCTTTCTCACAGAAAACACCTTCAGGTTTTCAGGAGAAATGAGCTGTGAAACGATTTCACACTCATTAAGATGATCACACAATCAATGACTTAAGTATTCTCACTCGTGATTTGATCCAGAGTCTTAATACTTTTGTCATTCAGATCCTATACTTCATTCTGGAACTCTTTCGACCATGTCAAAGAATTCCGACTTGTGTCTCATCAAATGAACACAGTCACACTCACTGAAGTAATCAGTAGAGACAATGAAGTACAGGAAATTTTCTCTGGCATTACTGCTCATTGGGCCACATACATCAGTATGTTCCAGGTCCAATAAGCCTTTGGGCTTTTCTCTAGCTCGGCTAAGATAGGCCCTTTACCTTTTGGTCTAGTAAACGGAATTCAAGTCTCATAAGATATTTTATCAAATGAGCCCAACAGTCCATGACTATGGGATTTCTGAATCCGACTTACTCTATGTGACCAAGACTTTTATGCCAAGAAAAATCAGGTTTAATTCATCAGATTTAAACCAATTCGGTATTTATGTTGCATTTAGGCACTCTTTGGTTTAAGATATAAAACCCATTCCATGAATAGGGTGCTACAATTAATATTTCATTAAGATCAAAAGAACAAAACTTGTCTTTTATCAAAACGAAAAACATTCAAATTCTTACAAGAAAATGAAAGACTACTCTGCTTTAAAGCAGGTACATTGTAGCAATTACTTAATACAAAACCAAGCCTCAAAGGGATCTATAAGTGAAAAACCCTACGGCTGAGGCAGCATCCCAAGCTCCTTCCAGACATGTAGTTTCACTTGCCCTTCCTTCAACGTTCTACTGTTGCTTAGGCTCTGCATATTATCACAAATATCAGTGCCACAACCAGTATCCAATACCTTTAAGGTAGAACTTGAAGTAATAACATGAATACCTGAGGAAGTAGTCTCATACATCGACTTTAACTCCTCATTATCTTCCATGAATTTAATGCAATCTCTCTTCCAATGCCCTGTCTCCTTACAGTAGCAGCACTTACCAACGTAAGAGGTATCTGACTCGGGCTCAGAAGACACACGCTTGCCAAGATTCAAAATCTGGACAACTTTGTCTTCACCCTTGTCAGCATTAGGTTTAGTAAACCTACCCTTCTGATTCATGAGATTGTACAGGGTACTCTTCACGTTTGGCTCAACTGTCTTGAGCATATCATGCAGTTCAGTCAGCGTCTTCGTCAAGCCTTTCTTGATATAGTTCCTTCTGAACTTATCATAGCTTGACGGCAGTGACTGCAGAATGATTTCAGTTGCCAATTCTTGGCCAACTGGATAATCCAGTTTCCTCAGGTTATCTATATAACCTATCATTTTACTGATATGAGGACTTACTGGATGATCATCTGGTAGCTTGCAGCTAGTGAGAGACTTAACCAATTGGTATCTCTCCACTCGTATCTGCTCCTGAAATTTCAATTTCAGGCTGCTGATCATCTCTATTGGCGACTCCATGTTCTCATATTGCTCCCGCAAGTCTGAGTCCATGGTAGCCAATATCAGACCACGCACATCTACCGCATCATTATAATGCTTATTCCAAGCATTATATACTGCATGGGAGGCATTGGACCCGATTCTTACGGGGAGAGCTCTCTCAAGGACATAGTCCTTTCTCTCCTGTCTGAGGACTAGCCTCAGGTTCCGCGACCAAGTCAAGAAATTTGATCCGTTCAGCTTGTCCATCTCAAGGACAGACCGGATCGAGAAAGTGTTTTGATTGTTTGTGCTAGTCATAACTGAAATTTAAGATAAAAGGATTTTAGTTAATATGTTCAATATGATTAATCTCGTATTAAAATTAATATGATTAATCACGCATTATATTCAATAACATAAGTTACCCTCAATAGAATATAATGATTCCAAGATCCACATATAACTAAGATTAAAGTGGGCCACTGGCCGTCACCCAACCTTAGCTTATATCGGTAAGCCCTGTATCGGCTAATTATATCCGTGATATAACTCTTGGTTGTGAATCTGGGCCCGAGGCCCAATCCACTCTGATGTCTCAAGGCCCGGGACTCCCGATGGCCTAGTCAAGAAAACCAGACTATACAGTCATGTAATCATTAATGTCTGGGACTCCCAATGACATTTATGAATCACAAACCGTCTTACCCACGCAAAAGCAGACATCCTCACACTGTAAGGCCATGAATACGATTGAATGGGCTTTGACAGCTGACATAGAATGGACAAGACATCCAACGCTTGATATTATATGAGGTTCGTAGGTTTATTAAAATTTCATTCCCAAAATAGAAGATTACTATTTCGGGAAACTTTCTATTTATGGAAACCTACTATTTTTGGAAACTTTCTAAAATTGGAAACTTTCTAAAACCGGAAACTTTCTAACTTTAGAAATTTCTTTAAAGTCCAAAACCCGCAAAAACAGAAACTTCTATATTAAGAAACTTTCTAATTTCAAAATTTCGGAAACTTTAATTTAAAATCGACTTTATAATTTTATAAAATAAATTTTAAAATGATCTGAAGAAAGACTCAAATAATTGGCCCAATTGTTTTAACTTCTTGGCCCGAGGCCCAAGAATTTGTCCATGTCCAAGACATGACCCAATTGTCCAATTATTTGACATAACCGGTCTGGTTCATTAAAACTGGTCTAACCAAGTTTTAATTACTACGATGACCACAATTGTCAACCGGTTATTTACTAAACCGGATTTTCTCAATTTACTTGGTCCAACCAAATCAAATTAGAAATTCCTGGTTTAGGCACTAAATCCAATAATTCTTTCGACATTGGATTTCTTATCCCGGTTTAACCAGACTTAATAAAATTATTAAATCTGTTTATTAAACCGAGACGTTTAATTTTAATTAAATTAAACCGAGCCGAAAACCTTAACCGCATCGATCGATGCTCACAGCATCGATCCTGCAACGATCGTTCATCGATCCTGCAACGATCGATGCTCTCACGTGTGCACGAACGGTTATCAGGTTTGGCCGAGAGATTCTCACGAGATCCATGCGATCGTTCGAACGATCCATGCGATCGCGGTCAATCTCTCGCGACTGCAACGATCGATCCTTGCATTGCATCGATCGATGCAATGCGATCTCAGTCGATGCAAAATCAGTTTAGATCACATACCAAATCAATATAGTTTGGTCATGCGATTTTACAACTGTTTGTTTAGGATTCAATTCTTGTTTCTTAAGTGTTTTAATCTTATCAGTAGATTGATTCAAAAACACCTCTTTAAACAATCCTAAACATGAATCTAAACAAGAAGAACCAGAACCAATGGCTCTGATACCACTGAAGGATCTTTGGTGTTAATCCTGATTCAATTCATCAGATTACATGATCCTAAACATGCCAGATCTAGGTTCTCTTGAATAGAAACATAAGTAGATCTCACCTTATACCTGTTATTGCAGCGGAAGAAGATGGTATGTCTGAGATCAGAGAAACACCGAGAGATGAATCCTCCAAAGGTTCACACACGCTTTCACAGGAAACAGCTGCTAGACCACAAGGGGAACTCGGCGCAGAGAGAGAGAGTTTACGGCTCAAGTGTTAGGGTTAATCAGTCTGAAACTCGAGTTTTATGACACAAAACTCGTCCTGTTCCGTTTGGGCCATTTGGCCCAAATACCAATTAACTCGTCGGTGTTTGCGCACTGCATCGATCGTTGCACCTTATGCATCGATCGATGCACAGTGGCTAAACCTTTTATTCTCTCTAAGTACAGTAAATGCCTAGCACTTTTACTGTACTTCTGCTAAACCGTTCCTACACATTTTCCTGTTAGCTTAGGCGTGTGACCCATATGGGATCATATAATAAAGGCAATAAGTCCAAGACTTATAGATCATGAGCGGACTCTAGCAAGCCATCATGACCCCCAGTATTATATGACTTATGTCTGATCATTGACATACTCTTACTTTCTAGAGACAGTACCGAGATTACTGGACACAATTCCAACATCGAATCCACATAGACTCAAGACTCTTGCGATAGATTATAGAACGTCGAATTAAGCTAGGTGAAACAGTAGTGAAAGCAGTAAATCAAAGCAGAAAGTAAAGTAAACGGTTTGTAAGCAATCAAGCGAAGCGTCAAGTCAAGGGAGTTCTCGGGAAATCAGGAATATTGGCAATCAATCAATCGAGATCTAATTAAGAACTGTTCTAGAACTAGAATCACAGAAACATAAGAAACCAACTTTCGTTGCGAGTATTATCTATGTCTAGCAACCTAGCAAACCAACTTTCGTTGCGAGTTCTAGAGATCCTAAACATGCATTAATCTCAAGTTCTTTCGTTCACAATTCTCCTAAACCAAATATCTTTGCGAATAGTCAAATTGCTCATCTAGGTTCTTTCTAGTTAATTAATCAACTGTCGTCGCAGAAATCAACCTAACATCAATAATCTAAGTGGCCAGTTCAGATTAAGAATTAAGAACAACCCTAAATGAAGAACTAGAAAATATGAATCCCTACAGATTGATTAACCTATAATTCCATGAAATTCCTTGTGAGAATCCCTAAATCTAACAGGTAAACTACTCAGACATGAACAATAAAACAGAAATCATAATGAATAGAAAACCAAATATCATAAAAAGGATAAAGAAACAGGGGTTCGAAATCTCTTCTCTCTCGAGTACAAGACCATCCCCAACTATCTCAATCTCTGATCAAATAAAGCGTAGCCTAAACAATGGTTTAAAAACTCTAATATAATGATCTAAGCACGTCTGGGGCTTCTTTGTAATTATGAAAAACTTCTGGGCCAAAGTGCAATGTCCATAAATCTTCATTAAATCGCCGAGAAACGTCCGACTCGCCTTTGTGTCGATCGATGCCACAATGTCGATCGACACAAACATCTGATATCGACAATGACTTCTTCTTCTCGCACAAATGCTCCAAATAGCTCCAGAATGCGCCATAATGTCCAAATCAGCTTCAAACGTAAATAGACCTGTAAACACACATAAAAAGACTCCAAAAGACTCTAAAAGACTCGATAACAAAGACATATACCATGGTTAAAAGTCCTAAAAACCATGATATATCAACTCTCCCACACTTAGCTTTTGCTTGCCCTCAAGCAAACATAAAACCAAGATCAGGAGAAGAAGTTTGAAAACTTCAGAAACTCGTTTCATTGTAGGAGCACCACATGAAAATGAATCTGCAGACATCAAGACCAACATGTACTTCCCCCACACTTAGCAACTGTCCTGAGTAAACTCCACAATCACACTCA
Source organism: Orychophragmus violaceus (assembly GCA_030180135.1). Taxonomy (NCBI): domain Eukaryota; kingdom Viridiplantae; phylum Streptophyta; class Magnoliopsida; order Brassicales; family Brassicaceae; genus Orychophragmus; species Orychophragmus violaceus. The sequence goes on along the minus strand of CM058234.1, from coordinate 12,815,308 downwards.
GAGCATCCAAATTCACCATACTAACTTATGTAATCTAATAAGTGCGGTCTCACCTAGGGATTATCGATCAAAGAACACATGGACTCTTACTCTGTTAGAACCTGACCACTATACTGTTGTTTCTAGTTCCTTTCTTCTCCTTTTCCTTCCTTAGCACTGGTTTTTCCCCACTGGGTATCATTTTATTTTTTCTATTAGTGCTCTTCCCTTATTGGGGTGTAGTTTGGACATGTTTCCATGGATGCACATGAGGTAATAGGGGTCTCTACCACTCCCGTGACCACTTCGAAGCTACTAGCTTATCCTCAGTTTTTTTTTTTTTTTTTTTTTTTTTTTTTTTACTTTCAAGGCAGGGGAGAAGGGAACCATAATCAGACTGGTTTACAAGCTGTGCCAAGACTAATAGAGGAATCCGACTCAAAGTATACCAAGCCCCTAGGTGAGAAAAAGTCAAGTTAAGTGTGAAGTCATCAATGGATTCTCTGAATACCTGAAGTGATATGGGTATCCTCAGTAAGCTGATCTACGTTTGGTTTTCTAATAGTCATAGATTCATCTGCAAGCTCATCCAATGGTTACTTAAGTTCCTGCAAGTGTGGTAATCTCCTCAAAAATTCTTTGTTTCTACTCAATTTGACTCAATAAAACAGATTGGACTGACTCTAAGAAAACAAAAAGCAGTGCGTCAGCGACTACCTCCCTCACACTTAAACAACACTGTCACTAGTGTTATAGAAGCATGGGCTCGGTGAGAACAAAAATCAGAAGAATCAAATTCCGAAAAAGTCAGAGAACCTTACCTGTCGTCGGCCTGTGTCGATCGACACAAAGATTGCATCGATCGACACAAGGCGAATTTGCTCGCGGTTATGTGAATAACCGATGTCTAAACCGCATACGACCTCAGCGTCGATCGACACACATGACTGTGTCGATCGATGCAGGGCGATAAAGACCTGTTCTCACGCCTTGAACACACCAAACAGAAAAATCAAAGCACACAAAATCAAAACGAAAAATAATAAGAAAAAACAGACCTACTAGTGGGTTGCCTCCCACTCAGCGCTTGTTTTAAGTCAGTAGCTTAACTATGGGAAGGAGATCAGACTTATGGAGGATTCAACAGAGGCTTGGAGTGCCTCTGTGAATGTCTCTTCATCCAAGGTGGTGTATAAGCATTCAGATCATGAGACTTCCCAAGGTATGAGCGAAATGAACCAGGATGGGAGAGAAGCGTGGGTGGTATACTGTGTTTCCTTGCAGTCACAACTGATGGATTAGGAGGTTTAAGTTTAGAAGATTCATACATGTGCTTTGGTGGATGAGAGAGATCTTGAGCTTTCTTCTTAACAGTAGTTGCAGGCTCTAAAGATGTTAGAGCATGTTCAAAATGAATTGCCATATTCTCTTCTCCAATAGGAATCTCTGGTTCCACTTCCACACTGAAGCTCTGTCCATCAATGGTGGATTTCTGCAGCTTATCCATCTTGAACTGCAAAGGCTTATATCCCAGGTGGAGATCAATCAGACCATGTCTCACATCAATCACTGCTCCAGCAGTAGCTAAGAAAGGTCTACCAAGTAGCAAAGGATCATCTGGCTCAATATTATACTTCAGCACTACAAAGTCTGTTGGGATCAAGTAGTCTCCAACTCTGACAGGAATGTCCTCAAGAACTCCTTCTGGATACCTCTTCGATCGATCAGCTAGGATAAGAGAGATCCTACTAGGCTGGAAATCCATCAGTCCCAATCTCACAACTACAAAGTATGGCATGAGATTCACACCAAAACCTAAGTCACACAGAGAATGCTTGAATATGTCCTTAAAGATGGAACAGTCTAGCACAAAGACTCCTGGGTCTGGAAGCTTCTCTGAAATATGAATCAACTTCTTTTCCATCACTGCCTTGCATTTAGCTTCGTCTAGCTCCTGTTTGGACCTCTTAAGAGCCTTAGGATAGGGCAAAGGAGGCTTACTGACTCGTTCAAGGACTGTTGCAAGTTTCTGGTCTCGTCTGCGATCAGTGTCGATCGATGAAGAGGATGTGTTGATCGATGCTTGGTAATTACGAGCACTTTTATCATACGTATCGGGGTTGTGTCGATCGACATCAAGTGTGAGTCGATCGATGCTTGGCACAGACAAACAAAATTCGTCCAGAAAATCAGCTATGATGTCTTCTTCCTCTTGGGTCAGATCAACTTCATCTCCTACATTCACAACATTGACGAATTGCTTCTGTTCAGCTCTTCCTGATCCATTCCGTCTTTGCGCAGCTCCAGCAGTCTGTTGTACCTGAACATCTAGCTTCTTCACATGAGTGCTCAGAGACTCAATCTTCCCATTAAGATCTAGGTACAAAGCATCTATCTTTCCATTGAAGTCCACTGTACTCTTTTGCTGTCTTTCCAAGAGTTGTTCTAACAGACCAATCATCTTATCAGACTGCTCATTTTGTGGAGGAGGAGCCTGATACGAGGAAGAACCATAATCTCTGGAGAATGAGGTGTTCAGCTAGAAAGGTCTCTGAAATGCAGACTTTGGTGTGAAACCAGAAGTCTGTCTCTACTGATTTCCATATCTCTGACTCTGAAATCCAGATCCAGCTATGTAATTGACGTCCTCAGTCTCCTGAACGTCCAGATTCTTCCCAAGTAATATGCTATGAACAGAATCAAGCTTATTCCTCATCTCAGCTATCTGTGATCTATCAGTTTTCCCACCAGATTTCTGCCTCTCCAAATCAGCATTCTTGACACTATTTCTAGTTATCAAGTTTTCAATAAGCTCCTTAGCTTCCTCTGGAGACTTAGTGTTGAAGTTCTCATTACTTGCAGCATCTAGAGCCATCTGATACCACAAATCAACTCCTCTGAAGAAAATGCCCAGAAGCTGAACCTCAGAGAAGCCATGATGAGGGAAATCTCTCTGGTACATCCTAAATCTCACCCAAGCTGCTTCCAGGGGCTCTGTAGATCTCTGCTTGAAGGTCAAGAGATCTTTTCTAAGCTGACCGGATCTAGTATCATCATAGAAGTGCCTCAAAAATTTCTTATTCACTGCATCCCAAGTAGCCATAGTCCCAGGTGGAATCTGCTTCAGCCAATTAGCAGCTTCTCCTCCAAGAGAGTGAGGAAAAAGCTTGCAGTGTAAGTAGTCATAGATTACTCCATTGTGCTTCATCCCAGTGACTAAGGACTCAAAGTCTTCTAAGTGATCCATCAGATGCTCATGTGGGAATCCATGAAAGAGGTGTTTTCCCACAAGTGTGTAATAGGAAGTCTTCAGCTCAAACTCATTCCACAGGAATGCAGGAGGTACAATCGCAGACCTGTTAGTATAGAACTCATCAGGCCTGTTGTAATCAGCTAATGTCCTCCTAGCAGGAGGCTCTGGTGCTCTAGGCGCTTCTGGTTGTGGATTTCCTTGTGGATTTCCTTGACCTCCACTTTGAGCTTCTTGATTTTGTGGCTGCTGAACAATGTCTTGAACAATAACATTCCCTTCAGCATCGATCCTCTGCCCCTGAGCATTGTAGGGATTATTCTGCAAATCCCTCAGAACACCTTTAGCATCTCGAATTAAGATCACAGGGTTAGGATTATCCATCCTAACTAGCTTCTGAGCTTTCATGTTCTCTCTCTCTAGCTTTGCAAGCTCTTTAAGCTCAAGATTCACGAGCTCCTTGTCTGAATTGCTCCTCAAAATGTGATCAGGCATAAACTGTCTCGTTCACGCAAGTGTGTCGATCGATGCAAGGAGAGCGTCTATCGATTCTAATCGCGAAGCTGTGTCGATCGACACTCAGGACCGTGTCGATCGATGCGGTGCGATTCTAGGCGTACCTGAAACGCAAGAAAAACGAAAAATTAGTAACCAAAAACAAAAAACAGAAAACCTAGTCTAAATTCTAAACTCAAATCATCGAAGACTCAAAAGAGTTCCCGTCAACGGCGCCAAAAACTTGATACGGTCAGGTTTTAATCCCTAAAGCTACACTGCAAGTGCACAGACGTGAACTAGTAGTATTTAAGGTATCGAATCAACAGAGACTCAAGACTCTTGCGATAGATTATAGAACGTCGAATTAAGCTAGGTGAAACAGTAGAGAAAGCATTAAATCAAAGCAGAAAGTAAAGTAAACGGTTTGTAAGCAATCATGCGAAGCGTCAGGTCAAGGGAGTTCTCAGGAAATCAGGAATATAAGTAATCAATCAATCGGGATTTAATTAAGAACTTTTCTAGAACTAGAATCACGGAAGCATAAGAAACCAACTTTTGTTGCGAGTATTATCTATGTCTAGCAACCTAGAAAACCAACTTTCGTTGCGAGTTCTAGAGATCCTAAACATGCATTCATCTCAAGTTCTTTCGTTCACAATTCTCCTGAGCCAAATTTCTTTGCGAATAGTCAAATTGCTCATCTAGGTTCTTTCTAGTTAATTAATCAACTGTCGTTGCAGAAATCAACCTAACATCAATAATCTAAGTGGTCAGTTCAGATTAAGCATTAAGAACAACCCTAGATGAAGAACTAGAAGGTATGAATCCCTATAGATTGATTAACCTATAATTCCATGAAATCCCTTGTGAGAATCCCTAAACCTAACAGGTAAACTACTCAGACATGATCAATGAAACATAAATCATAATGAATAGAAAACCAAATATCATAAAAAGGATAAAGAAACAGGGGTTCGAAATCTCTTCTCTCTCGAGTACAAGACCAGCCCCAACTCTCTCAATCTCTGATCAAATAAAGCGTAGCCTAAACAATGGTTTAAAACCCTAATATAATGATCTAAACACATTTGGGGCTTCTTTGTAATTATGAAAAACTTCTGAGCTAAAGTGCAATTTCCATAAATCTTCATTAAATCGCCAAGAAAAGTGTGACTCGCCTTTGTGTCGATCGATGCCACAAGTGTGTCGATCGACACAAACATCTGATATCGACATTGACTTCTTTTTCTCGCACAAATGCTCCAAATAGCTCCAGAATGCGTCATAATGTCCAAATCCGCTCCAAACATACATAGACATGTAAACACACATAAAAGGACTCCAAAAGACTCTAAAAGACTCGATAACAAAAACATTTACCATGGTAAAAAATCCTAAAACCATGATATATCAACTCTCCCACACTTAGCTTTTGCTTGCCCTCAAGCAAACATAAAACCAAGATCAGGAGAAGAAGTTTGAAAACTTCAGAAACTCGTTTCATTGTAGGAGCACCACATGAAAATGAACCTGCAGACATCAAGACCAACATGTACTTCCCCCACACTTAGCAACTGTCCTGAGTAAACTCCACAATCACACTCAGAGCATCCAAATTCACCATACTAACTTATGTAATCTAATAAGTGCGGTCTCACCTAGGGAGTATCGATCAAAGAACACATGGACTCTTACTCTGTTAGCACCTGACCACTATACTGTTGTTTCTAGTTCCTTTCTTTTCCTTTTCCTTCCTTAGCACTGGTTTTTCCCCACTGGGTATCATTTTATTTTTTCTATTAGTGCTCTTCCCTTATTGGGGTGTACTTTGGACATGTTTCCATGGATGCACATGAGGTAATAGGGGTCTCTACCACTCCCGTGACCACTTCGAAGCTACTAGCTTATCCTCAGTTTATCTTTTTTTTTTTTTTTACTTTCAAGGCAGGGGAGAAGGGAACCATAATCAGACTGGTTTACAAGCTGTGCCAAGACTAATAGAGGAATCCGACTCAAAGTATACCAAGCCCCTAGGTGAGAAAAAGTCAAGTTAAGTGTGAAGTCATCAATGGATTCTCTGAATACCTGAAGTGATATGGGTATCCTCAGTAGGCTGATCTACGTTTGGTTTTCTAATAGTCATAGATTCATCTGCAAGCTCATCCAATGGTTACTTAAGTTCCTGCAAGTGTGGTAATCTCCTCAAAAATTCTCTGTTTCTACTCAATTTGACTCAATAAAACAGATTGGACTGACTCTAAGAAAACAAAAAGCAGTGCGTCAGCGACTACCTCCCTCACACTTAAACAACACTGTCACTAGTGTTATAGAAGCATGGGCTCGGTGAGAACAAAAATCAAAAGAATCAAATTCCGAAAAAGTCAGAGAACCTTACCTGTCGTCGGCCTGTGTCGATCGACACAAAGATTGCATCGATCGACACAAGGCGAATTTGCTCGCGGTTATGTGAATAACCGATGTCTAAACCGCATACGACCTCAGCGTCGATCGACACACATGACTGTGTCGATCGATGCAGGGCGATAAAGACCTGTTCTCACGCCTTGAACACACCAAACAGAAAAATCAAAGCACACAAAATCAAAACGAAAATTAATAAGAAAAAACAGACCTACTAGTGGGTTGCCTCCCACTCAGCGCTTGTTTTAAGTCAGTAGCTTAACTATGGGAAGGAGATCAGACTTATGGAGGATTCAACAGAGGCTTGGAGTGCCTCTGTGAATGTATCTTCATCCAAGGTGGTGTATAAGCATTCAGATCATGAGACTTCCCAAGGTATGAGCGAAATGAACCAGGATGGGAGAGAAGCGTGGGTGGTATACTGTGTTTCCTTGCAGTCACAACTGATGGATTAGGAGGTTTAAGTTTAGAAGATTCATACATGTGCTTTGGTGGATGAGAGAGATCTGGAGCTTTCTTCTTAATAGTAGTTGCAGGCTCTAAAGATGTTAGAGCATGTTCAAAATGAATTGCCATATTCTCTTCTCCAATAGGAATCTCTGGTTCCACACTGAAGCTCTGTCCATCAATGGTGGATTTCTGCAGCTTATCCATCTTGAACTGCAAAGACTTATATCCCAGGTGGAGATCAATCAGACCATGTCTCACATCAATCACTGCTCCAGCAGTAGCTAAGAAAGGTCTACCAAGTAGCAAAGGATCATCTGGCTCAATATTATACTTCAGCACTACAAAGTCTGTTGGGATCAAGTAGTCTCCAACTCTGACAGGAATGTCCTCAAGAACTCCTTCTGGATACCTCTTCGATCGATCAGCTAGGATAAGAGAGATCCTAGTAGGCTGGAAATCCATCAGTCCCAATCTCACAACTACAAAGTATGGCATGAGATTCACACCAAAACCTAAGTCACACAGAGAATGCTTGAATATGTCCTTAAAGATGGAACAGTCTAGCACAAAGACTCCTGGGTCTGGAAGCTTCTCTGAAATATGAATCAACTTCTTTTCCATCACTGCCTTGCATTTAGCTTCGTCTAGCTCCTGTTTGGACCTCTTAAGAGCCTTAGGATAGGGCAAAGGAGGCTTACTGACTCGTTCAAGGACTGTTGCAAGTTTCTGGTCTCGTCTGCAATCAGTGTCGATCGATGCAGAGGATGTGTTGATCGATGCTTGGTAATTACGAGAACTTTTATCATACGTATCGGGGTTGTGTCGATCGACATCAAGTGTGAGTCGATCGATGCTTGGCACAGACAGACAAAATTCGTCCAGAAAATCAGCTATGATGTCTTCTTCCTCTTGGGTCAGATCAACTTCATCTCCTACATTCACAACATTGACGAATTGCTTCTGTTCAGCTCTTCCTGATCCATTCCGTCTTTGCGCAGCTCCAGCAGTCTGTTGTACCTGAACATCTAGCTTCTTCACATGAGTGCTCAGAGACTCAATCTTCCCATTAAGATCTAGGTACAAAGCATCTATCTTTCCATTGAAGTCCACTATACTCTTTTGCTGTCTTTTCAAGAGTTGTTCTAACAGACCAATCATCTTATCAGACTGCTCATTTTGTGGAGGAGGAGCCTGATACGAGGAAGAACCATAATCTCTGGAGAATGAGGTGTTCAGCTAGAAAGGTCTCTGAAATGCAGACTTTGGTGTGAAACCAGAAGTCTGTCTCTACTGATTTCCATATCTCTGACTCTGAAATCCAGATCCAGCTATGTAATTGACGTCCTCAGTCTCCTGAACGTCCAGATTCTTCCCAAGTAATATGCTATGAACAGAATCAAGCTTATTCCTCATCTCAGCTATCTGTGATCTATCAGCTTTCCCACCAGATTTCTGCCTCTCCAAATCAGCATTCTTGACACTATTTCTAGTTATCAAGTTTTCAATAAGCTCCTTAGCTTCCTCTGGAGACTTAGTGTTGAAGTTCTCATTACTTGCAGCATCTAGAGCCATCTGATACCACAAATCAACTCCTCTGAAGAAAATGCCCAGAAGCTGAACCTCGGAGAAGCCATGATGAGGGCAATCTCTCTGGTACATCCTAAATCTCACCCAAGCTGCTTCCAGGGGCTCTGTAGATCTCTGCTTGAAGGTCAAGAGATCTTTTCTAAGCTGACCGGATCTAGTATCATCATAGAAGTGCCTCAAAAATTTCTTATTCACTGCATCCCAAGTAGCCATAGTCCCAGGTGGAATCTGCTTCAGCCAATTAGCAGCTTCTCCTCCAAGAGAGTGAGGAAAAAGCTTGTAGTGTAAGTAGTCATAGATTACTCCATTGTGCTTCATCCCATTGACTAAGGACTCAAAGTCTTCTAAGTGATCCATCAGATGCTCATGTGGGAATCCATGAAAGAGGTGTTTTCCCACAAGTGTGTAATAGGAAGTCTTCAGCTCAAACTCATTCCACAGGAATGCAGGAGGTACAATCGCAGACCTGTTAGTATAGAACTCATCAGGCCTGTTGTAATCAGCTAATGTCCTCCTAGCAGGAGGCTCTGGTACTCTAGGCGCTTCTGGTTGTGGATTTCCTTGTGGATTTCCTTGACCTCCACTTTGAGCTTCTTGATTTTGTGGCTGCTGAACAATGTCTTGAACAATAACATTCCCTTCAGCATCGATCCTCTGCCCCTGAGCATTGTAGGGATTATTCTGCAAATCCCTCAGAACACCTTTAGCATCTCGAATTAAGATCACAGGGTTAGGATTATCCATCCTAACTAGCTTCTGAGCTTTCATGTTCTCTCTCTCTAGCTTTGCAAGCTCTTTAAGCTCAAGATTCACGAGCTCCTTGTCTGAATTGCTCCTCAAAATGTGATCAGGCATAAACTGTCTCGTTCACGCAAGTGTGTCGATCGATGCAAGGAGAGCGTCTATCGATTCTAATCGCGAAGCTGTGTCGATCGACACTCAGGACCGTGTCGATCGATGCGGTGCGATTCTAGGCGTACCTGAAACGCAAGAAAAACGAAAAATTAGTAACCAAAAACAAAAAACAGAAAACCTAGTCTAAATTCTAAACTCAAATCATCGAAGACTCAAAAGAGTTCCCGTCAACGGCGCCAAAAACTTGATACGGTCAGGTTTTAATCCCTAAAGCTACACTGCAAGTGCACAGACGTGAACTAGTAGTATTTAAGGTATCGAATCAACAGAGACTCAAGACTCTTGCGATAGATTATAGAACGTCGAATTAAGCTAGGTGAAACAGTAGAGAAAGCATTAAATCAAAGCAGAAAGTAAAGTAAACGGTTTGTAAGCAATCTGGCGAAGCGTCAGGTCAAGGGAGTTCTCAGGAAATCAGGAATATAAGTAATCAATCAATCGGGATTTAATTAAGAACTTTTCTAGAACTAGAATCACGGAAGCATAAGAAACCAACTTTTGTTGCGAGTATTATCTATGTCTAGCAACCTAGAAAACAAACTTTCGTTGCGAGTTCTAGAGATCCTAAACATGCATTCATCTCAAGTTCTTTCGTTCACAATTCTCCTGAGCCAAATTTCTTTGCGAATAGTCAAATTGCTCATCTAGGTTCTTTCTAGTTAATTAATCAACTGTCGTTGCAGAAATCAACCTAACATCAATAATCTAAGTGGTCAGTTCAGATTAAGCATTAAGAACAACCCTAGATGAAGAACTAGAAGGTATGAATCCCTATAGATTGATTAACCTATAATTCCATGAAATCCCTTGTGAGAATCCCTAAACCTAACAGGTAAACTACTCAGACATGATCAATGAAACAGAAATCATAATGAATAGAAAACCAAATATCATAAAAAGGATAAAGAAACAGGGGTTCGAAATCTCTTCTCTCTCGAGTACAAGACCAGCCCCAACTCTCTCAATCTCTGATCAAATAAAGCGTAGCCTAAACAATGGTTTAAAACCCTAATATAATGATCTAAACACATTTGGGGCTTCTTTGTAATTATGAAAAACTTCTGAGCCAAAGTGCAATTTCCATAAATCTTCATTAAATCGCCAAGAAAAGTGTGACTCGCCTTTGTGTCGATCGATGCCACAAGTGTGTCGATCGACACAAACATCTGATATCGACATTGACTTCTTTTTCTCGCACAAATGCTCCAAATAGCTCCAGAATGCGCCATAATGTCCAAATCCGCTCCAAACATACATAGACATGTAAACACACATAAAAGGACTCCAAAAGACTCTAAAAGACTCGATAACAAAAACATTTACCATGGTAAAAAATCCTAAAACCATGATATATCACGTTCCGAAAAGATTAAGGTTGAGAATTTTGATGGGGTGATCGATTACAATATGTGGAAAGAGAGGTTGCTAGCTAATCTTGACCTTTTAGGTCTCACGGAGGCTCTGAGGATTCAAGAGGAAGAAGGAGATGTAAAGAGCGAGGAGACTAAGGACGAAGATGAATCAAAAGATGCAAAATCAGATTCATTACTTGCTGAAAAACAAAGGAAGGTATGTAGTACCATTGTGATGAGTGTTACTTACAAGATATAGCGCAAGATCCTAAAAGAAAGACTGCGTCTGGTATGCTAAAGATTTTGGATGCTCAATATATGTCAAAGTCATTACCAAATAGGATGTACTTAAACTAGTGTCTATACAGCTTTAGAATGAGTGAATCGGTATCAATAAAGAACTAATTGATGAGTTTCTGAGGATTATAACTGATTTAGGGAATGTTAAAGTTGAAATTCCAGATGAGGATCAGGCCATCCTCCTCTTAATGTCTTTGCCAAAGCAGTTTGATCACCTGTGAGACACGCTAATATAAGGAAAGGAGACTATAACACTTGAAGAAGTTATCAACTCCATACACTCAACACAGATGGACTTGTCTGCAATTGTCAAAAGCAACAAGTCACAAGGGGAAGTTTTGTTCTCAAATCAAGGCTCTAAGTCTAAAGGAGGGCAGAAGGATTCCAGTTCTAAGGCAAAATTCAACAAGTCAAAACACAAGAATAAGGGAAAGAAGGGTGTTTACACTTGTTGGATTTGTGGATCTGAAGGACACTTTAAGAAGGACTGTCCTAAGAAAAGGACGCATCAGGGAAATGGAAATGAAAGGGTAATGATAGGTCAAGAATTAATCCCTATACTAACTGCAAGTGCACAATGATGTGAATGTAGTACTTAGGGTATCGAATCCACAGAGACTCCGGTCAACGATAGATTAAGAACAATCAAGATTAAACTAGGAGAAAACAAATGTAATGAGAAACTAAAAGCAGTGCAAGAAAGTAAATCAGTAGCAAGATTGGTTTGAAAACAATTAACTAAAGGCACTAAGTCTAGGGCGTTCTCAGGAAATCAGACAAGCAGATAAATTATTCAGTCAGGATCTAATTAAGCACCGTTCTAGAACTCAAACACAAATATAGAATTAACCAAGTGTCGTTGCGAGAATTCTCTAAGCCTAATTGCAGAAATCCAAATTCCTTTGTAATTCCTAACAGATTAAACCATCTTTAAGATTAAGTTCAATATGTTCACAATTCAGTTAAACCAAATTCCTTTGCGAGTAATTCAATTGCTCAACCTAAATAGTTCAGATTCTAAACCACACCGTCGTGTTAATTTAGCAACCTAAAGTCTAGATTCTAAGTGATAAGGTTAGAACTAGCATTAAGCACAATTTAGATCAAAGAACAAATAAAGTTATGAATCCTTAACTGAATTTAACAAATCTAGCAAGTCATGAAATCCCTATGAGAATCCCTAAACCTAACTATGAATCTACTCAGACATAGATAATGAAAACATAATCAATGAAATAATAGATATCATAAAAGATAATAAAGAAGTAAAGTATAATTGTGTATCTAAAAACTGATGTAAAAACCTAATTATAAAGCTTAGTCACGTCTTGGGGCTTCTGTGTAAATATCTGGAATTTCTGGGCAATTCTGCAAATTCATCATTCTTCATTAATTTCTGCCGAGACTGGCCCAACTCGCTGTGCATCGATCGATGCTGATGTGCGTCGATCGACACAGTACTCTGTTTCGGACAGTGAGCTTTATCTCTACGATCAAAACACCAAAATGCTCCAAATAGCTCCAATATCTCCAAATCCACTCCAAACGTGCATGTACCTAATAACACCCGCAAAAGACTCTAAAGGAACACCAAAAGACTCTAAAACATACTTATATCATGGTATAAAACCAGTAAAAACTATGATATATCAACTCCCCCACACTTAGCCTTGCCCTCAAGCAAAACAAATAACTAAAACATGGTGAAGAGGTTTGAAAACTTTCAGAAACTCTTTTCATCTTAGAAGCAACAACACTCAGATTCCCCTTAGTAAGCCACTGAAAGAATCACCTGCAGACATCAAAACCAACATATACTTCCCCCACACTTAGCAACTGTCCTAAGTAAACTCCACAATCACATTCACGCATTCAAATTCACCCTACTGACTTCTTAAGCAATTTAAGTGCGGTCTCACCTAAGGATTATCGATCAAAGGGTACATGGACTCTTACTCTGTCAGCTCTAGACCACCATACTATCATTCTCTGGTCCCTTTCTTCTCTTTTCCCTTCCTTAACAACTGATTTTTCCCCACTGGGTATCATTTTTTTTATCAGTGTTCTTCCCGTTATGGGGTGTACTTTGGACACATTCCATGGATCGCACATGAGGTAATAGTGGTAGCTACCACTCCCGTGACCACTTCGGAGCTACTAGCTCATCCTCACTTTATTTTTCTCTCTCTTTTTTTTTTTACTTTAGAGAAGGGGAGAAGGGAACCAAATTGGATAGGTTTACAAGCTGTGTCAGAACCAACAGAGGAATCCGACTCAAGGTATTCCAAGCCCTTAGGTGAGAAAATTAAGTCAGTATTAGATGTGAAGTCAGTAAAGGATCCTCTGATACCTGAAGCGATGTGGGTGTTCTCAGTAGGCTGATCTGCGTCTGGGTTTTCTAATAGTCATAGACTGATCTGCAACTTCATCCCAATGGTCACTTAAGTTCATGCAAGAGTTGTTAACTTCTCAAAAATTCACTGTTTCCTACTTAAACTAGTTTTGACTCAATAAAACAAAATTTTGAAAAATGACTGACTCTAAAAAACAGAAAGATAAAGTCAGTAGCTACCTCCCCCACACTTAAAACACACTGTCCCCAGTAGTGTCAAGTTAAGGATTGGTAAAAAGAAAGAAAAATTGTTATGGATGAGTTAAGTTCTGTCTGATTTTTACCTCTGTCGCACCTGCATCGACCGTTGCACTAAGTGCGTCGATCGTTGCATAGCGATTTGTGTCATGGGTCGATCGTTGCTCAGGACCGCAACGATCGTTGCAGTGCGATTTCTCGTGAATTCTCGGATCAGTCAGCAAGTTAGCAGGTTAGTCCGTGAGAAATTATCAAATTTCAAACCTGCAAGCTGAAAAACACTGCAAACAGACAAAATCAAAGCAACTGATAGTCTCAATGTAAATACACCATCCAAACATAGTTATCCTAAGGAAATCAAAAGAAAAAATGCAAAAAGAAAAAGTGAAAAGAAAATACAGAATCATAGTCTGCAAATACACTAGTCTCACTCGTCATCTATCCCAGCATAAGGATCAGTACTGCTCGAAGAAGCTGGAGTCGGAGAGCGTTGTCTACGTCGTCGGGAAGGACCGGGCTGATGAATCTGTGGCTGTCTCCTGCAGGTGCAGCCACACATCCACTCCCAGATAGTCTTCAATATCCCATCTTGACGCTCTCTCCACGCAGTCTCTGACATCTCTCCAAAAGGAACCGAAGGAACATGATAAGGGCCAATGTCATGTGCAGCAGGCTCAGGTACATGTGCAGAAGAAGAAGCTCGTGTAGAAGGCTCTCCCAGCGGATGAGCCATCGTAGGAACACTGCGCCTAGCGTTCTCAGGAGGCAGGAAACGCAAAGCATCCAACGTATCGATCCTGGTCAGATCGGCAGCATGAAGAACTACACCACTCTTCTTCGCACTAGTGTCATAATACACCCATATACGGCTCTCCTTCAGCCAAGTAGCACTCTGCAGATGGGTAAAAACAAGGAACTTCTTGCTATCATCACACTCTGTACCCTCTAAAGGGATCCTGCAATCTCTGAAAATGGGAGTAAGCAGACTCCCTACTGACTCGGTGCCCTTCCCATCGTAAGCCTTCTTCTGCAGAGAGCACAGGTGATGAGCAAACACAGCTCCTAAGTTGAGTCCTCTGGTGGGATCTCTCAACTCAATGTCAGCGAACTGCTCTCCCAGTCCACGGAAAAGCATCTCCAGCTCGTTCTTAAGCATCTTGTTCGCTTCAGCTTTGCACAACAAAGTATATCCCAAGATGCGTGCCATATATCGGAGAACATGATGCCTAACCTGAATCACCTTCGTAGTTCGTGAGTCGTATCTGCCATTACCAATGTGATCCCAGAAATGCTGAGCCTCTGGCGCTTCCCACTCAAGAGATATACCGGTGCGTGTAGGCTCAATGTTAAATCCATAAATCCGGCAGATATCAAGAAGCGGGATCCTATACCTGACTCCTAGGCACATGAAGGTAAAGATACCTCCTGCAGCTCGTCTGTTCTCTGGGTCAGGATAGATCACTCTGCAGGTAGCTAGCAGCTGTCTAACCATATCGGGATACAACTCATAATGTTGCATAGGCATTGTCCCCAGACCAATGCCCTTGCACAATGCCAGCACCTGCTCATCAATCCCCAGACCTCTACAAGTCCAATAATCAGCGAACTTGGTTGGCTTGATCGTCATGTGACACCACCCATTGTAGAACAGTGTATCATACTCATCCCAGTGATCATGCAACGGCCTCTCTGTGAACTCATCAGTCTTAAGGAGCTCATCGATCTCCATACCCCATTCCTTGTTTGTTGGAATTTTCGTCTTATCTGCTCTGGGCCAAGGCAAAGCTATGGCCTCACTATCTCTCTGATAATCCTCAGGCAGTTCCGAATCTCGAGGGAACCACTCTGGTGGCGGATGGCCTGCAGCTGCAGCTGCTGTGGTAGCTCTGCGCTTACGGGGTTTTCTGCGAGTAGCCATCTGCATTCAAGAAAATTAAGCATTATCAGTCTCGGCAAACTCCCTGTGAATTCGCAGAGCAACGATCGTTGCACAAGTGCGACGATCGTTGCAGGGCGATTTCACAGTCGCAAAATTAACCTCTAAATTGTTTCAAAATTTGTTCCACAATCTCACAAACAGCATTATTCCACCACCAAACAACCTAAATCAATTCTATAACAGTACGGTTTCATCATTTCAAAGCCAAAAATCTCAAATTCCAAAACCCTAAAATCGAATCTGAAAATGATAAAATTGAGACACATTACCTCGGATTTGCTTCAAATGGGTTAGAGAAATAGATAGAGCGTGTAAAAACAAGGAGAATAGCACTTTGAATCAACAAAAATGATGAAGAAATGAGTGATTTAGGTGATAGGAGGTTCGTGTGTACGGACGGCGAAGTGGAGAAGAAGAGAAGAGAAAAGGGTTTAAGGCACTTACCTGGTCGTGGGTGCAACGATCGTTACAGATGAGCAACGATCGTCGCTAGTGAACCAAATCGATTCCGGTTTAGCACGCACACCTTAATTTTGAAATTGAACCATCTGCAACGATCGTTGCACAGGACCGCAACGATCGTCACAAGGCGATTTCATCTCTTCGTCATTTCTCCCTGCAACGACCGTTGCAATATAAGCAACGATCGTCACACTTCTCCAGACAGGTTCTGTATTAAAAACTTAGCAAAACAAAATCAAAACGTGAAAACCTAAGAAAAATACCAAAAATAAATAAGAAAAAAACACTAAATCCTAACAGTGGGTTGCCTCCCACTCAGCGCTTGTTTAAGGTCATTAGCTTGACCGGACGAACAAAATCAGGCTGCCGGAGGTCCTGACAGAGACTGTGATTGCCTCTGTGCAAGTCTCCTCATCCAAGGTGGAGAGTAATCTGTCTCAGTGTGAGCTCGTCCAAGAAAGGAAGGAATGAAATGATCTCCAGGATCTGAAACCATAGTGTCACTTGTCTGCTCTCCATCTCCATCCATAATGGTGAAGGTCTGCCCATCAATTTGTGGCTTGCGCAGCATGTCCATCTCAAAGTGCAGAGGCTCATCTCCCAGATGGAGATCAATCAAATTATGCCTCACATCTATCACTGCTCCAGCTGTGGCTAAGAATGGTCTTCCCAGTATCAAGGCATCATCCTGCTCACTGTGGTACTTAAGCACCAAGAAATCCGTCGGAACCAAGTAGTTTCCAACTCTCACTGGGACGTCCTCAAGAACTCCTTCTGGAATCCTTATTGACTGATCAGCTAGGACAAGAGAGGTCATAGTGGGTGAAAAATATATCATCCCCAGCTTCTCTGCCACAGAATATGGCATGAGACTTCCAGCAGCTCCTAAATTACACAGAGAGCACTTGAAACCATCCTCAAAAATAGAACAACTCAGCACAAAAATCCCAGGATCAGGTAGCTTCTTAGGGATCTTGGTTAGCAATACCTCACTGATCTGTCTAGGGACCACTATCACCCAATCTTTCAGCTCTTCGTCCATAGGCAGCATCTTCCCCAAGTACCTTTGCACACAAGGGTGATAAGGTGGATCATCAGATGGTGGAACTTCTTCCAACTTCTCTTCCATCTCTCCTAACTGTTTGACTTCATCAATCTCCTGTTGAGTTATCTCAGACACTCCAGGGAATAAACGATTAAGCTCTTGATCCGTCTCTGCATCAATGCTATAAGAATCAAGTGATTCTGTCTGTCCACGACCTGCAACGATCGACGCATAGGGTGCATCGATCGATGCATCTGATTTTTCACAGATTCCACCTGAGAGATTTTCAGCAATTTCGAAAATTTCAGCCTCTTCCACCAGTTCAGCTGTATTTAACTCAAATCTTTCACCCCGGGTTGATCCATCATCAATATAGACTGACCAAGCCTTCATGTGAGTTTCTGCTACACCTTTTCCTTTAACTGAGCTTGAAATTTGGCTCATCTGAGTGTCCAATTGCTTCACATGAGTGCTTAGAGACTCAAACTTCCCATTGAGATCCTCATAAACAGCATCTAACTTCCTGCTGAAGTCCACAACATTCTTGGTCTGACCCTCCATCAACTGTTCCATCATAGCCTCCATCTTTCTCTCATGAGCACTAGCAGTAGGAGGCGTCTGATAGGAAGAAGATCCATAAGTTCTCTGATTACCTTGCTGAAAAGGCTTCTGAAAACCACTAGTCTGTCCAAATCCAGAAGAGTTTTGGTTGCTGTTGAAAGCACTCTTCTGTCCTCCATTGAAGAACCTATTACCAGACTGATTTCCATACCTATTACCTTGGAATCCAGATCCTCCAATGTAGTTCACATCCTCTTCCTGAGTGTCTTCTTCAGCATTGATCACCTCAACATCTTGAGCAAAATGGACAGCTTTCTTCTCAGCTAGAAGATTACAAACTGTGTCCAGCTTAGATCTAATATCAGCAATCTCCAGATTCTCTATCTTCCCACCAGACTCCTTCCTTCTCCTATCAGTAGTCTTGCAGCTTTTACTGCTTACTAGGTTATCTATCAGTTGCTTAGCTTGCACAAGAGTACTAGTGTTGAAATTTCCATTGCTGGAATTATCCAACGCAGTCTGATAAGGGAGATCTATACCTCTAAAGAAAATACCCAGCAATGTTACCTCAGTGAATCCATGATGCGGGCAGTCAGGCTGGTACTTCTTAAATCTCATCCAAGTAGCCTTCAGAGGTTCTATAGGACCTTGGGAGAAGGTGAGAATGTCCTGTCTCGACTGATCAGAGCGAGCATCATCATAGAAGTGTCTCAAGAACTCACTCTTCACAGCATCCCAAGTAGTAAACTTCCCAGGTGTAAGTTGTTTCAGCCAAGCAGCAGCATCTCCAGCGAGAGAGTAGGGGACGAGTTTGAGAAACAGATAGTCCTGGCACACTCCATCATACTTCATCCCAGTGATTATGTTCTCAAACTGATCAATATGATCCATAGGCTGCTCAGACGGGAAACCATGGAAGGCATTCTACCTCATCAGAGAGTAGTAGATGTTCTTTATCTCAAAATCATTCCTCTCAAAACCAGGGGGTACTAGATGTAACGCCCCTTTCCCATTCTCCGCTGACCGTCGAGCTGACCGGTCAACAATCAAACAAGAACATGACCGATCGAACCCGAGCAAGTCGAACGGGAAAAGTTCGTCACATGACGAAGTCAGAGACGGATCGGTTTGAGACAAAGGCTCGCACTAATCCATCTTTGACCTCGCTATCCTCACTTTCGTAATACAAGTTGTACACCTTGTACCACTTCGGTGAGTTATGTCGGTACGGACGAAACCTCATATCAGGGAAACAATTTCATTTCTGAGTAACCAAACGTTCATCATAACGTTTAATAGAATTTTTACAAACAATCATCATCTCAAAGCACATAAGTAAATCAAACACATAAAATGGCGCCAAATCCGAACCGAAAATAAAACATCCAAAACCCCGAATCAAATCCCGTCACAAGCCATCCCGAAACTACACCGAGGCCTCCCGCGTCCGTCGCTGCTAAACCTGAAAAACACAAAAGGAGTCTAATGAGCGATCTAAGATCACCCAGTGAATCGGCTCCCCACTAATGGCTTCTAGTCTATTTAGAACTACATATTCCCGCCCCAAAACCCAAAATAACAATAAACAGGAATAAATGGTCGATCACGCACTACCATGTCGTGATAAACCCACACACACAACCAATGCCAAAGATAAGGAGAAAAGGAAATCGAAGGCACTGCGGCACATGTCCTCGATTGGACTCGATCTATTCATCGCGCAATAAAGGAAATAACAAAACAATACTGGACCCTACGATCTCGGTAACTTCCACGGGTTTACATCGTCACCTATAAGGTAACTAACCCACGACTCCTAAACGTGTACACAAGGTCCCACGAATAGGACACCGTTCTCCGTCCATCGATACGCGGTGACTCGGACTACCCCTAGATAGCCAGAGTTTCCATGTGATTCGGCCCTAGGACATGACCCCGTATTCTCCGAATCACACACCTACCGGCGTCACCCGATAGGTTAACACCATAACCAGAATCACCGTGATCCGGTTAGGTAAAACCCGAGGATCTAATCGGGTCGGAAGTACCGGAACGTAAACAAAACCTAGGCTTGCTGAATCTAACGCACCCTAGAGTCCTAGTGCAGAAATGTAAACACGCAGACTCGATGGGACTCTAGCACAGATCACGCAGTCAATATCAATAATAAAAGCAAACCCCAACCATTCTGCAAGCCTCTACACTACCAATCTCACCGCTATGACTAGGTAAGATACCTAGTCAGCACCACTAAATTACCCGGTCCCGTGACCGGAGTAAGTGTCCACAGCAACTGCTCAGCCCAACACCGAGCAGTCTAACAAGCCTGCACACAAAGCTCACAACAACAACAATACAATCACGCAATCACAATCAATCACACAATCACACAATCTCAACACAAGCAGGCTTATTAGGGTTTCTAAGTCTTTTAATCATTTCTTAACCGCTACCTTGGGTTAGCGGATTGCTAACCCGTAGACGGCTTCCAACACACACCACTTCCTTATTTAACCCGTTCTAGATATCTTTTATTAACTTCTTGATCTGTCGGTTTAGAGCTAGTAAACTTACTAACTCCCCGACGTCTCATTATTAACTAACCTTATTCATTACCCATTCGCGCTATTAAACCTAAACCCCGATCCCGTTATAATATTCTATACGCCCGTTTAGGTTTACTCATATTTTAAGGTCGTCTTAATTTCCGTATATAGATTCATTAATTATCGTTCTTATACAAATATATATGCATATATTGTCCTATTCAACGGGTCTATATGAATGCATCAACCAATTATTACTAACAACCTAGCGGCACACAATTGATTTACCGTTCAATTCTTTAACCCTAACGTGCTTATCCGATCCTAACCCGTTTATAATTAACGTCCACTTATTTATTAATTACTAATCAGATTAATTAACGGGTATGCAATCCTAGCACTACGGTTTCTCGATTCTCGGTCTAAATGTAACTAAGGGTTTGTGAGCCGACTCATAGTGAGATAGGCGCGGAATGACGGCTCGATGCGAATGTGAATCCCGAGATATCCGACAAAAACCCCGAACTCCCGAATCTCAAACTCCGAACTCTCGAATCTCGAACTCCAAACTCCGAATATTCTAGAAATCTTGGAACGGCCATTGACCAAGCGTTGACCGGCTTGATCTCCAGCGTTGACCGGCGCTGACCGCATTGACCGGCGGCGCTAACCAGCGACGTTGACTGTTGACCGTTGACCGAAGGTTGACCGTTGACTTTGACTTGAACCGGTTGACTTTCCAAACCAAACCGGTTGAACCACTGAACAATCTGAACCAACTGAACCGGTCTAATTAGAACCGGTTAGGTTAAACCGGTTTTGGTCAAACATTGACCGGTTTGACCTAACCGTTGACCAAGGCTAAAACAGCCTTAAACCTACCCAAATCTTGAATCAAACCATCCCATCACACTCCTTGAAGAACCGGCTGAAGATTGGCGGCGGTTGGGCTTCTCCGGTGACTTCTCCGGCGTTGACCGACGGTGGTCCGGCGTTGACCGGCCGGTTCACCCCTTTTTCCGTTGACTCAGGTGACGATCTACATATCAAACTGACCGCAAAGAGAAGATCTATCCATCCAAGGCTTCAAAAACGTTCAGATCTGGTGAAGGATGAGAGATATTCCCCAAAACCCTAATCCGCGGATGCTTCCCGGCCAGATTCCGGCGAGCTCCGGCGACGACGACGACGTTGGCTGGCTGGAGATTGTAGAGGAGGGAGAGAGGAAGCTATAGCACTTTGCAGAAGTGGATTTGGGTTTATATTGAGAGAGGTATGGGATTTTTGGTGTAAAAGGATATGAAGAACACTTAAGAACACTTTGAATGTTCTTGAGTTTCTTTGAAGATTCAAAGGATTTTCTGGATTTTCTGGGCAATTGGGATGAATATAGAGAGAGAAGAGAGAGAGCTCGTGGGTGTGAGGTAGAGAGAGGTTTTTGTGAGCTCAAATGAAAATTTTCTCTTCACATGCTTGTTTTCCTTCCATGCAAAAGATGCATGAACCACCATGCATTGACACCTAACCATGAGATGTGGCGACCATGGGGTGATGACACATGCCTCCAGATGTGTTTTTGTTGCCAAAAACCCTTCCTAAACCGACCTTAACCCAGCCTTAAACCACCTTGACCCGATGCTTCGGTTTCTTCGGTTTCGCGGATATTGTTTTAGAAAATACCAACTGATTCCCATAAATCCCCAAACCTCCACAAACTGATTCTCCATGCCATTAGATGAATTTAGCATTTCGAATCACTCCGTTCGGACTTACGTAGCTCCGGATATGGATTTGTGAAGTTTCTTCGGGTTTGTCGGTTTCCATTCTCGACAAGCCGTAAAACACGTTTCTGCCTCGTTTCTTCCAACTACGATCTTCTAAACATTCTTTATGTTAAAACATAAGAATATTTGGCCCGTCTCGGCTTCCGTCTCGAACTTTGGTAAAATTACCATTTTACCCCCGACACTGGTAAAATGATAATTTTACCCCTGGTTGACTTTCTGCTGCCCGTTGACCGTATTTTGGATACGGATTATCACATTCTTCCCCACTTACAGGAATTAGGTCCCCGAATTCTCCGTCACTAACAGACTTCAAATCGGTTCCGAACCCTGCAAGTTGCTTCATCGCTCCATTTCGACACTTCGATACTCGAACACTGCTGCATACCACTGATACCCAAATCCGCTTCACTCTTAACTGACTTCATCGGTCTCGATCCTCAACTTAACTCTGGTTGCCTCCTCTGCTCTGATTCTTACTTCGGCTTCCCCACTTTGCCTCGACCTCCACACTCTTTTGTATTGTAACTTCCTTCTTTCTGAGACACTCTTCAAAAGTTTGATCACCTGTTTCCGACTGACTGATTTCAACAACTTCACTGATTCTTCTTTACAAATCTCGTTGCTAACTCATCATACTTCTCGGCTCTTTCTGACGGTCGCTCGATAAGCTGATACGTTTCCCACTGACGATGTCTACCACTGTTTCACGGTCCGGTCTACTTGTCTCACGACGTCTTGACACTTCATCTCGCTTTTCGGGTTTGGGTTCGGTCTCGGATTCACATCGCGTCGCCATTCCGTCCTACATTCAACTCAACAACTCACTGAAACAGTTAGTTTTATCCCGATCTATCCCCGATATTACTTTCCCATAGAAATATGGTTACTTAATCACGTACCCGACGGTTACCCATGATTAAATAACAATATACTATGAGTCCGCTCCCTCGTGAATTGACGGTTGAACACAACCGTTCGCAAGTCAGCTCAAAAACTTGAAATAAAACCAGAATAAAATTAATACTTTACCTTTCTAATGAAACCGAGGAAAGCTACCAATCACTAATCAAACTTTCGAACAACTAACAATTCAATGGTCTTAACGACCCAAAACGATCACTCTATCCAAACCATGCACGCTTATACTACACAATCTATCGCACAAACAAATCAATCAATCAATCAATCAAGCAAGAATTGAAAACAAGCAATTACCACACACATAATCACGCAATCTAATGATCGGCCGGATGCGTCGTCAGTCCGGGTTCAAGTCATGATGAACGGTCGTCAGTTCCACTCATCATTTGTTTTCACACACTAGTCTATTTGATTTCATAACCATCTCAATCATGCAAATAGTTACTATGCTACTCAAAACGATCAGCTGAACACTCTGCATCCACCACATACATAAAACGATATATCATACGTCATAGGGTTTTTAGTACATGGTCCTGATCAGAGTCCCTACACACATGGCCGCCATCATATCCAAAAACCCATACTGCACCGCTATACATCCGAAAAGTCAAAGACGACACGCAAAGTCGCCTATCCGCCGATCTATCTACAAGACAAAAAGAAGTTAGTGCCCCCACTTACCTGGCCTAACTGAAGGATTATGGTGTTTGTTCAAGGTTTAATTCCCATGTTTCAACCTAACACATAATCTTAACAGATCTAGGTTCCTGCAAAACGAATCATAAAACCAACCTGTGACATTACCTTTTGCAGCGGATTAGAGATGGTAATGACAAGATCAGTTAGAACAGATGAACAACCTGCTCCTCCTTCGGTATCCACACTCTTACAAGCCGGGATGGCTGCTAGACCAAAGAGATGGATCAGATCAGAAAAAGAGAGTTAGAGAGAGAGGCAAACTCGCGGCCAAGGAAGAGAAAAATCGCAGGGATCATCTTTTCCCTTAGGGTTTTTCGATTTCTTATCTCTCATTAATGGGCCCAAGTCATTTGACTAATGGCTCATTAATCATTTGGGCCCAAGACACAAATCAGGCAAAAACCTGCATTTTGTCTGGCCCAATTCTCTGATCCAATACAGTAAATGCCACTGCATCTTACCGTATTAATTCCATTTAACTTTCCCGTTAGCTATGGTGTGTGACCCTTAGGGATCATACAATACTGGTAATAAGTCCTAAACTTATAGATCAAGAGCGGACTCTAGCAAGCCATCATGATCACCCAGTATTTATGACTTATGTCTGATCTCGACACTTATCATACTTTCTAGAGATAGTACGGTAGATTTCAGGACATTCCCAACAATCTCCCACTTGTACTGGAATCCTACACAGGACATTCCCAACAATCTCCCGATTGTACTAGAATCCTACATTCCCTAGTCCTTTTGTCTTAATATCTCGATCTGGCATAAGGCAAGATGCGTGTCATCCTTATATAGCCAGACCATGTTTATCGGACCAGATTTGATACTGACAATGCAAACGACTTGGGCAAGTCCGTTTGGGAATGGCCATTCTCTTACCAGCTATCAAATCTCCGATTGGCCTAGAGATATTACCTCCGTTAAACGGCAGGGACAAATTCCATCTTGTTCCATCACTATGAACTACACAATTCATAATACACCCAACCAAGGTCCGTATAGCTCCCAGTTACGAAAAATCGTTAGACAATGATCAAAGCGCATTACTCCATGTGCGGCCACATGCATGCGAACTCAGGTCTAAGGACTATACTCTATAGTCGTATATGAGAACTTCTTATGACACAGATATTAATATCTTGCAGAGTTCTCATCTTGCGGGCCATGTCCGGTCATATGCTCCCCTACATATACCTATGTGTCGACTTTGATGCCGCGCATCTATGACCCCTCGAAACTTGGTCATAAGTCTCAACACAATCTAGTCTCAACAGGTTGTTGGTGTTCCAATTTCAACAACCTTCGACTATGGACACTATGATTTATGTCACTTCGTTAAATATGGGGTTTCAGGATCAAGTCTACTCATGTACTTCGATGGCCCATATATAGTGACATGAATCATTTTGGAACGATTATTTTATATCACAGTTAAAATAATCCAGAAATAAAAATTTCATTAACATTTTAAAATGTTTACATGAACCTTTCAAAACAACTAAGTAAAGCCCTTTACAAACTCCCACTGAAATTAAGACTACATCTTAATTTCACTCATCCTACAGCTACAGTCCGCGACTCGTGCTTAGGCATAAGGAGTGGCTTCGTTAATAGATTAGCAACGTTCTCATTCGATGAAACTTGCTTATCTACTTAACACCTCTGTCATTTATCTCACGGAATAGGTTATACCTATCCTCAAGGTGTTTGGACCTATGATGTGCAGCTAGTCTCATCTATGCTGGGAATCACATCAAGTTCAGTGATGAACTCTTCTTTCCAAACAACCTCTTTCGCCGCTTCTCAAGCTGCGAAATGTTCAGCTTAAGTCATGGAGTCAGCAACAGTGCCTTGCACCGCCAGTTAGACACAAGATATAGCCGGACTGTGACCAGGAATTATCTTTGTCTATTGGAAACTTGCCTTTCAGACTCTATCGACTTGTAGCACCTCACTTTCTCCGTAAATCAAGAACTTATCCTAAGTATTCCTCAAATACTTCAGAATATTCTTTACGGCAATCCAGTGATTCTTTGCTGGATTTGACTGGTCTTTACTTGTCTTGCTTAGCATTAAAGCAACATCAAAACAAGTATGTGTCATGGCATACATGATAGATCCAATTGCCGTCGCATATGGAATCCTATCCATGCATTCAAGCTCAGCAGATATCGCAGGACACTGTATCTTGCTTAATGAATTGCCATGTGACATTGGCATAAAGCCCTTCTTGGATTGCTGATTACGTGTAGGACTTTGTCAATTTAAGAATCCTGACTTTGTCCTACCAGCTTTTTTTTTTTTTTTTGGATCTTTATCTTTAGATCCAAAATCCAAGAACTACGTGGCTTTACCCATGTCAATCAAAAAACCAACTCCCAAGCCAGTCCTTTACCGACTGCAGCATTGGGACGTTATTTCCGAGAATCAGTATGTCATCGACATACACTATGAGAAATGCAATATTGCTCCCACTTATCTTTTAGTAAACGCACAGTTCCACTTCGTTCCTGTTCAAGTCAAAACATTGACTACTTTAACAGAACGAAGATTCCAACTCCGATATGTTTGCTTCCATCCATGAATGGATCGATAAAGCCAACTTACACAAAATGTAATTTTTCGGAGTCCGGGCTCACTTTCGCCTCCTTGAATTTCGCAGATTCGTCGCTTTCAATGATCATCAGATCATGCAAACTTTTAATGATCATCAGGTTCAACTAATGACGAGAAATCACTCTCGGACTAGTGACTGATTCATTCATATCTGCGAACTTCAGGCTCTACAGGTGTAGATTCTACAGAAATCTGTAAATCCATCCGTTGCTCTCCCTTAACAGGTTGAGCAGCCTCCTGTATTTCTCAAATTTCTTCGAGTTGTACTTTTACTCCCACTGTTCTTCTTGGAAAGTAACTTCCTTTCTTAGAAAACAGAATGGACGTAAAAGTAACAAGCCTTGGTTTCCCTAGGACAACCAGCGAAGTAGCACAACTACAAATACTCAGTAAAGACGAATTTGGATCGATTTCCAATCCACATTTATGTGGTGTCTTTCAACTGATATTAGTGGAACTATTTCAGCGTAAACTTAGATATTACTAGAGCGTTATTCTTACAGAATATCATGGAAGATTCGTGTGACTCATCTTTAATCATTTCTAATAAGATCTGATTCTTTCTCACAGAAATACCTCAAGGTTTTCAGGAGAATTGAGCTGTGAAACGACTTCACACTCATTCAGATGATCACACAATCAATGACTTAAGTATTCTCACTCGTGATCTAATCCAGAGTCTTAATACTTCTGTCATTCAGATTCTATACTTCATTCTGGAACTCTTTCGACCATGTCAAAGAATTCCGACTTGTGTCTCATCAAATGAACACAGTCACACTCACTGAAGTAATCAGTAGAGACAATGAAGTACAGGAAATTTTCTCTGGCATTACTGCTCATCGGACCACATACATGAGTATGTTCAATCTCCAATAAGCCTTTGGGCCTTTCTCTAGCTCGGCTAAGATGGGCCCTTTGTCTTTTGGTCTAGTAAGCAGAATTCAAGTCTCATAAGATATCCATTCAAATGAGCCCAAAAGTCCATAACTATGGGGTTTCTGAATCTGACTTACTCTATGTGACCAAAACATTTATGCCAAGAAAAATCAGGTTTAACTCATCAGATTTAAACCAATTGCGGTATTTATGTTACATTTAGGCACTCTTTGGTTTAAGACATAAAACCCATTCCTTGAATAGGGTGCTACAATTAATATTTCATTAAGATCAAAAGAACAAAACTAGTCTTTTATCAAAATGAAAAACATTCAAATTCTTACAAGAAAATGAAAGACAACTCTGCTTAAAGCAGGTACATTGTAGCAATTACTTAATAAAACCAAGCCTCAAAGGCATCTACAAGTGAAAACCCTACGGCTGAGGCAGCATCCCAAGCTCCTTCCAGACACGCAGTTCCACTTGCCCTTCCTTCAACGTTCTACTGTTGCTCAGGCTCTGCATATTATAACAAATATCAGTGCAACAACCAGTATCCAATACCTATAAGGTATAACTTGAAGTAATAACATGAATACCTGAGGAAGTAGTCTCATACATCAACTTCAACTCCTCATAATCTTCCATGAATTTAATGCAATCTCTCTTCCAATGCCCAGTCTCTTTACAGTAGCAGCACTTACCAACGTAAGAGGTATCTGACTCGGGCTCAGAAGACACACGCTTGCCATGATTCAAAATCTGGACAACTTTGTCTTCACCCTTGTCAGCTTTAGGTTTAGTAAACCTACCCTTCTCCTTCATGAGATTGTACAGGGTACTCTTCACGTTTGGCTCAACTGTCTTGAGCATATCATGCAGTTCAGTCAACGTCTTCGTTAAGCCTTTCTTGATATAGTTCCTTACGAACTTATCATAGCTTGACGGCAGTGACTGCAGAATGATCTCAGTTGCCAATTCCTGGCTAACTGGATAATCCAGTTTCCTCAGGTTATCAATGTAACCCATCATTTTACTGACATGAGGACTTACTGGATGATCATTTGGTAGCTTGCAGCTAGTGAGAGATTTAACCAACTGGTATCTCTCCACTCTTACCTGCTCCTGAAATTTCAATTTCAGGCTGCTGATCATCTCTATTGGCGACTCCATGTTCTCATATTGCTTCAGCAAATCTGAGTCCATGTTAGCCAATATCAGACCACGCACATCTACCGCATCATTATAAAGCTTATTCCAAGCATCATATACTGCATGAGAGGCATTGGACCCGATCCTCACGAGGAGAGCTTTCTCAAGGACATAGTCCTTTCTCTCCTGCCTGAGGACTAGCCTCAGGTTCCGCGACCAAGTCAAGAAATTTGATCTGTTCAGTTTGTCCATCTCAAGGACATACCGGATCGAGAAAGTGTTTTGATTGTTTGTGCTTGTCATAGCTGAAATTTAGAGATAAATAGAGTTTTAGTTATTTAGTTCATAAAAGAGTAATCTTAATAACTTATAAGAAAACTCGCATTGCATTCAAAATTTCTTTGTTTAACCTCATAAGAATGCAATGATTCCGAGACCCATGTTCAGCTAAATCCAAAGTGGGCCACTGGCCGTCACCCGGAATTAGCTTTACTTGGTAAGCATACACACAGCTAGTTATAACCAATAACTCTCGGTTGTGAATTGGGCCCAAGGCCCAATACACCAGATGTCTCAAGGCCCGGGACTCCCGATGGCCCAGTCAAGGAAACCAATCTCTTACAGCCAAATAATCACTAAAGTCTCGGACTCCCAATGAAATTAGTGACTATATACTACTTTACTTACGCGAAAACAGACACCTCACACTGTAAGCCATATCTGTAATCAAATAAGCGTTAAGTAGCTGACAAGATTGGAAAGACATCCAAGCTTGATATTGTTTTTGAGGATTTTTAAGTTTTATTTCCAAAAATAGAAGATTTCTATTTTGGGAAACTTTCTTATTTTAGAAACTTTCTAAATTTAGTAACTTACTAAAGATAGAAATTTCTAATTTAAATATTTCATAAATATTTTGGGTTGGGTCACAAATTATAGGCCCAATTCTTGGCCCAAGACCATAGAATTCCAGCTTGCCCAATAATTTGACATAACCGATCCGGTTTATTAATTCTGGTCCAAGACCAAATTAACTATCAAAACCATCGGTTATTTACTAAACCAGACCAGCTCTAAATTATTTGGTCCAACCAAATCAAACTTAGACCAGCCTTCGGTTTAGGTTAAAATTCAATTTTATGAATTTAAATCCGGTTTAACCAGAAATAAAATTATTTCCAGCAAACCGCGATTTGGGTTAACCGCTTGAACCACCAATTTAATTGGATCGGTTCAGTTAAATCCAAAACCGGGAAGAAACACCTAGTGTTTTAGCCAATTTGATTTAACTTGCGGTTTTAGGCTTTAAACACACAATTAACCACCAATTTAATGGACCGGTTTAATCGGTGTGGTTTTGGGCAACGAACCGCGAAGCTCGGTTTAACCGATTGACTATTCGCGGGACGTAAAATTTTAACGGGTCAAACGATCGTATCCTTGATCGGATCATGGACCCACGATCCATTAACAAACATCAATCGATTCAATTAATTAATTTGATCGATTCATACAAAAGCAATTAAATAATTGCTTACCCAAATCTTAAGCCACACAATCCCAATCACTTTAATAATTGAATGGCTTGGCTTACGATTTCGATTGTCAAATTCAATTATTAAAGCGATTCTCTCTATTACTTAACCAAACCAATCGATTGATCGTGACTTGCACTAGAGACAAAATTAATCAATAAAATTTTGACTTACACTAGAGACAAAATTGATCGTGAAAAATTTCAAACCCTAACACAGCCATTCAATTCGAATATCAACATTATCATTCGTTTCACGCTCAATACATGCGATTATCAAACAACAAACGATTAAGGTTTAATGATTTCTATAATAAATTTTCATTCAAAATTAATTCTAAACCATTAAACATTCATATGATCCAATTTCACAAGAAACCTAAAACCTGGGCTCTGATACCACTGAAGGATTATGGTGTTTGTTCAAGGTTTAATTCCCATGTTTCAACCTAACACATAATCTTAACAGATCTAGGTTCTTGCAAAACGAATCATAAAACCAACCTGTGACATTACCTTTTGCAGCGGATTAGAGATGGTAATGACAAGATCAGTTAGAACAGATGAACAACCTGCTCCTCCTTCGGTATCCACACTCTTACAAGCCGGGATGGCTGCTAGACCAAAGAGATGGATCAGATCAGAAAAAGAGAGTTAGAGAGAGAGGAAAACTCGCGGCCAAGCAAGAGAAAAATCGCAGGGATCATCTTTTCCCTTAGGGTTTTTCGATTTCTTATCTCTCATTAATGGGCCCAAGTCATTTGACTAATGGCTCATTAATCATTTGGGCCCAAGACATAAATCAGGCAAAAACCTGCATTTTGTCTGGCCCAATTCTCTGATCCAATACAGTAAATGCCACTGCATCTTACCGTATTAATTCCATTTAACTTTCCCGTTAGCTATGGTGTGTGACCCTTAGGGATCATACAATACTGGTAATAAGTCCTAAACTTATAGATCAAGAGCGGACTCTAGCAAGCCATCATGATCACCCAGTATTTATGACTTATGTCTGATCTCGATACTTATCATACTTTCTAGAGATAGTACGGTAGATTTCAGGACATTCCCAACACTAACTACTCCTATCCTAACCTAACGCCTTCAGCAAGACCGAAATGCCCAACACCACTGGCAAAATGGCTCGCTGAAGTATTCGCTGGCAGGTGCGCCGGGAGGGTGTGGCGAGTGTGTGTCTCGAGATGGTGCTCCGACATGCTGTGGCTCGGCTATCGGGAAAGGATGAGCAACGTGATCTGCGCGGCCACACACCTGGAAGACTGGAACGGACGCTGGGCGTGGTCCACGGTAACATACAGACGCCTGATGATCATAGCAACCACATCGCCGACAAGGAGAAGTCGGCTCTGTCGGCTCTGACAGGGAATCGATGAAACAATCGGGTGCGCGATGACCCTCACCTCTACACATCTGGCAAGTCCTCACTGGCTCGGGTCGGGATAACTGAACGACCGATAACTGAATAACTGGTGGCTGACTGGCTCGGGATCTCTGCAACTAGGTCCAGCTCGATAATCCTATGGTACTGGTGCTCGGTACGGCTCTACATCGGGTATACACGGTCCTGATCCGGCAATCGGGCATGTCGACGCTCCATGGCCCTCTGGTACTACTGGCAGTGTCTCTATCATCTCGGCTGGTGACGAGTCTGGCTCAAACTGCGACTCCATAGACGCTGGTGACATAACCATGTCGAACGGTGTACGGGGTAATCCAGGTCGTAGGTCCGGCTGGTGATGAGGCCCATCCTGCTGCACTAACACATCCTCAAGAATCGGTACCTGCTCATCCATCCGCTGCTCCCAATGCGGATACTGCTCCAGGTCTATAGGCTCCATATCTAGATCGAAGTCGAACGGTAGCGGACTCAGTAAATAGTCCTCCACATGAAGTGGCGGGGAAAACTCGGGCGTCTCAAGAATCGATGTCTGAAACATCGGTGGTACGTCTGATGCTGCAAGTGTCTGTGGCACATCCGGCTCTGGCCACTGCGGTGGTAACTATAACTCAACATCTGCTCCTCCCAAGAATCCCATCATCCCTCAAACTGAACCAACTGACCCTGCTGCGAACCGACTGATCCCTGCTGACTCATGCTGCTCAACAGTAACTACTCCACGCACACACACACAGACACCTCTACTCCACCCATGACACACTGCTGTAAGACTGCAACCAAACACACGAAACATTAGTACAGATCATACAAAAATTCTACTTCCCATCTCAACCCCGGGTTTAACGAACGCGGCTCAGTTTCCTAATGGATGCTTGTGTGACACATTTGACTCGATAAAACACGGAAAACACTCAAAAATGAAATGTTTCGAAACCCATGCAGAACCATGCTCTCATACCACCTGTCTGTAACGCCCCTTTCCCATTCTCCGCTGACCGTTGAGCTGACCGGTCAACAATCAAACAAGAACATGACCGATCGAACCCGAGCAAGTCGAACGGGAAAAGTTCGTCACATGACGAAGTCAGAGACGGATCGGTTTGAGACAAAGGCTCGCACTAATCCATCTTTGACCTCGCTATCCTCACTTCCGTAATACAAGTTGTACACCTTGTACCACTTCGGTGAGTTGTGTCGGTACGGACGAAACCTCATATCAGGGAAACAATTTCATTTATGAGTAACCAAACGTTCAGCACAACGTTTAATAGAATTTTTACAAACAATCATCATCTCAAAGCACATAAGTAAATCAAACACATAAAATGGCGCCAAAGCCGAACCGAAAATAAAACATCCAAAACCCCGAATCAATTCCCGTCACAAGCCATCCCGAAACTACACCGAGGCCTCCCGCGTCCGTCGCTGCTAAACCTGAAAAACACAAAAGAAGTCTAATGAGCGATCTAAGATCACCCAGTGAATCGGCTCCCCACTAATGGCTTCTAGTCTATTTAGAACTACAGATTCCCGCCCCAAAACCCAAAATAACAATAAACAGGAATAAATGGTCGATCACGCACTACCATGTCATGATAAACCCACACACACAACCAATGCCAAAGATAAGGAGAAAAGGAAATCGAAGGCACTGCGGCACATGTCCTCGATTGGACTCGATCTATCTATCGCGCAATAAAGGAAATAAGAAAACAACACTGGGCCCTACGATCTCGGTAACTTCCACGGGTTTACATCGTCACCTATAAGGTAACTAACCCAC
Source organism: Orychophragmus violaceus (assembly GCA_030180135.1). NCBI lineage: Eukaryota > Viridiplantae > Streptophyta > Magnoliopsida > Brassicales > Brassicaceae > Orychophragmus > Orychophragmus violaceus. Next base: position 12,782,607 of record CM058234.1, on the reverse strand, counting down.
GACTCCTAAACGTGTACACAAGGTCCCACGAATAGGACACCGTTCTCCGTCCATCGATACGCGGTGACTCGGACTACCCCTAGATAGCCAGAGTTTCCATGTGATTCGGCCCTAGGACATGACCCCGTATTCTCCGAATCACACACCTACCGGCGTCACCCGATAGGTTAACACCATAACCAGAATCACCGTGATCCGGTTAGGTAAAACCCGAGGATCTAATCGGGTCGGAAGTACCGGAACGTAAATAAAACTTAGGCTTGCGGAATCTAACGCACCCTAGAGTCCTAGTGCAGAAATGTAAACACGCAGACTCGCTGGGACTCTAGCACAGATCACGCAGTCAATATCAATAATAAAAGCAAACCCCAACCATTCCGCAAGCCTCTACACTACCAATCTCACCGCTCTGACTAGGTAAGATACCTAGTCAGCACCACTAACTTACCCGGTCCCGTGACCGGAGTAAGTGTCCACAGCAACTGCTCGGCCCAACACCGAGCAGTCTAACAAGCCTGCACACAAAGCTCACCACAACAACAATACAATCACGCAATCACAATCAATCACACAATCACACAATCCCACAATCACAACACAAGCAGGCTTATTAGGGTTTCTAAGTCTTTTAATCATTTCTTAACCGCTACCTTGGGTTAGCGGATTGCTAACCCGTAGACGGCTTCCAACACACACCACTTCCTTATTTAACCCGTTCTAGATATCTTTTATTAACTTTTTGATCTGTCGGTTTAGAGCTAGTAAAATTACTAACTCCCCGACGTCTCATTAATAACTAACCTTATTCATTACCCATTCGCGCTATTAAACCTAAACCCCGATCCCGTTATAATATTCTATACGCCTGTTTAGGTTTACTCATATTTTAAGGTCGTCTTAATTTCCGTATATAGATTAATTAATTATCGTTCTTATACAAATATATATGCATATACTGTCCTATTCAACGGGTCTATATGAATGCATCAACCAATTATTACTAACAACCTAGCGGCACACAATTGATTTACCGTTCAATTCTTTAACCCTAACGTGCTTATCCGATCCTAACCGGTTTATAATTAACGTCTACTTATTTATTAATTACTAATCAGATTAATTAACGGGTATGCAATCCTAGCACTACGGTTTCTCGATTCTCGGTCTAAATGTAACTAAGGGTTTGTGAGCCGACTCACAGTGAGATAGGCGCGGAATGACGGCTCGATGCGGATGTGAATCCCGAGATGTCCGACACGAACCCCAAACTCCCGAATCTCAAACTCCGAAATCTCGAATCTCGAACTCCGAATATTCCAGAAATCTCGGAACGGCCATTGACCAAGCGTTGACCGGCTTGAACTCCGGCGTTGACCGGCGCTGACCGCATTGACTGGCGGCGTTGACCGGCGACGTTGACCGTTGACCGTTGACTTTGACTTGAACCGGTTGAATTTCCAAACCAAACCGGTTGAACCACTGAACCATCTGAACCAACTGAACCGGTCTAATTAGAACCGGTTAGGTTAAACCGGTTTTGGTCAAACATTGACCGGTTTGACCTAACCGTTGACCAAGGCTAAACCAGCCTTAAACCAACCCAAATCTTGAATCAAACCATCCCATCACACTCCTTGAAGAACCGGCTGAAGATTGGCGGCGGTTGGGCTTCTCCGGTGACTTCTCCGGCGACTTCTCCGGCGTTGACCGGCGGTGGTCCGGCGTTGACCGGCCGGTTCACCCCTTTTTCCGTTGACTCAGGTGACGATCTACATATCAAACTGACCGCAAAGAGAAGATCTATCCATCCAAGGCTTCAAAACGTTCAGATCTGGTGAAGGATGAGAGATATTCCCCAAAACCCTAATCCGAGGATGCTTGCCGGCCAGATTCCGGCGAGCTCCAGCGACGACGACGACGGTGGCTGGCTGGAGATTGTAGAGGAGGGAGAGAGGAAGCTATAGCACTTTGCATAAGTGGATTTGAGTTTATATTGAGAGAGGTATGGGATTTTTGGTGTAAAAGGATATGAAGAACACTTTGAATGTTCTTGAGTTTCTTTGAAGATTCAAAGGATTTTCTGGATTTTCTGGGCAAGTGGGATGAATGTAGAGAGAGAAGAGAGAGAGCTCGTGGGTGTGAGGTAGAGAGAGGTTTTTGTGAGCTCAAATGAAAATTTTCTCTTCACATGCTTGTTTTCCTTCCATGCAAAAAGATGCATGAACCACCATGCATTGACACCTAACCATGAGATGTGGCGACCATGGGGTGATGACACATGCCTCCAGATGTGTTTTTGTTGCCAAAAAGCCTTCCTAAACCGACCTTAACCCAGCCTTAAACCACCTTGACCCGATGCTTCGGTTTCTTCGGTTTCGCGGATATTGTTTTAGAAAATACCAACTGATTCCCATAAATCCCCAAACATCCCCAAACTGATTCTCCATGCCATTAGATGAATTTAGCATTTCGAATCACTCCGTTTGGACTTACGTAGCTCCGGATATGGATTTTTGAAGTTTCTTCGGGTTTCTCGGTTTCCATTCCCGACAAGCCGTAAAACACGTTTCTGCCTCGTTTCTTCCTCGTTTCTTCCAACTACGATCTTCTAAACATTCTTTATGTTAAAACATAAGAATATTTGGCCCGTCTCGGCTTCCGTCTCGAACTTTTGTAAAATTACCATTTTACCCCCGACACTGGTAAAATGACAATTTTACCCCTGGTTGACTTTCTGCTGCCCGTTGACCGTATTTTGGATACGGATTATCACACTCGAGCTGACCGGTTAGCATGAAACTCATCCGGACAGTCGTAGTCAGCTAAAGTCCTCTAATGAACAACCATCTGCCTACCTTGGCCTTGTCCTTGTTCCTGTCGTGGTTCAGGGTCAGGTTCAGAGATAACATTCCCCTCAACATCAATCCGTTGCCCAGCGGTATTGTACTGATTGTTATCTCGGTCCCTAAGGGTACCTTGAGCATCGGGCATTATAATCAGACGTTCTTGAATCATCCTTGCCCTTTGAACTTTCCTGTTTTTCCTCTCTAGTCTTGCAAGCTCTTCAAGTTGGAGATTAACAAGATTAGAATTCGTATTACTTCTGGTATCACGCGTCTGCATAAACCGTCTGTAATCGCAGTGCAACGATCGATGCTAGAGTGCAACGATCGACTCAACTCCAATCGCCTGGTAACGATCGACACAAAGGATGCAACGATCGATGCTAGGCGAAATCAGTACCTGCGACAGAGAAAAACAGAGAAAATATTAGTAACTAAAACAAAAAGTAAAAATCCTAGTCTAAACCCTAGGTTCCAATCTATCGGAGACTCAAAAGAGTCCCCAGCAACGGCGCCAAAAACTTGATAGGTCAATAATTAATCTCTATACTAACTGCAAGTGCACAGTGATGTGAATGTAGTACTTAGGGTATCGAATCCACAGAGACTCCGGTCAACGATAGATTAAGAACAGTCAGGATTAAACTAGGATAAAGCAAATGTAATGAGAAACTAAAAGCAGTGCAAGAAAGTAAATCAGTAGCAAGATTGGTTTGAAAACAATTAACTAAAGGCACTAAGTCTAGGGCGTTCTCAAGAAATCAGACAAGCAGATAAATTATTCAGTCAGGATCTAATTAAGCACCGTTCTAGAACTCAAACACAGATATAGAATTAACCAACTGTCGTTGCGAGAATTCTCTAAGCCTAATTGCAGAAATCCAAATTCCTTTGTAATTCCTAACAGATTAAACCAGCTTTAAGATTAAGTTCAATATGTTCACAATTCAATTAAACCAAATTCCTTTGCGAGTAATTCAATTGCTCAACCTAAATATTTCAGATTCTAAACCACACCGTCGTGTCAATTTAGCAACCTAAAGTCTAGATTGTAAGTGATCATGTTAGAACTAGCATTAAGCACAATTTAGATCAAAGAACAAATAAAGTTATTAATCCTTAACTGAATTTAACAAATCTAGCAAGTCATGAAATCCCTATGAGAATCCCTAAACCTAACTATGAATCTACTCAGACATAGATAATGAAAACATAATCAATGAAATAATAGATATCATAAAAGAGAAAAAAGAAGTAAAGGGGTTCGAAATCTTCTCCAAAAACAGGATGTAGTACAAGATTAGATCAGCCCCAAAAAGCTCTAAAAACTCTCAGCTCTAAAGTATGATTGTGTATCTAAAAACTGATGTAAAAACCTAATTATAAAGCTTAATCACGTCTTGGGGCTCTGTATAAATATCTGGAATTTCTGGGCAATTCTGCAAATTCATCATTCTTCATTAATTCTCGCCGAGACTGGCCCAACTCGCTGTGCATCGATTGACGCTGATGTGCGTCGATCGACACAATACTCTATTTCGGACAATGAGCTCTATCTCTCGGGTCAAAACACCAAAATTCTCCAAATAGCTCCAATATCTCCAAATCCACTCCAAACGTGCATGTACCTAATAACACCTGCAAAAGACTCTAAAGGAACACCAAAAGACTCTAAAACATACTTATATCATGGTATAAAACCAGTAAAAACCATGATATATCAGGTAACAGGAGAATCATCAGCGGTTTCAGGGGTGGAGTATATTGAATCTCTCACTGTGTCATAAGTGAACTTGACAGAGGCACTGGACTACAAGGAGATTTGGATCTTAGACACAAGCTACTCATTTCATATGACTTCAAATAGAGAATGGTTTATTGATCTCAGAGAGTTTGCAGCAAGGTCAGTCAGATGGCCAATGAATCTACATCTTCGGTTGCAGGTATTGGTACAATAAATGTAAAGACAGCTGAAGAAAAGTGTGTTGAGATCAAAGATGTCAGGTATGTTCTTGATTTCTCAAGGAATCTGTTATCACTAGGGTCCTTTGAAGATCAGGAATGTACCTTTGAATCAAAAGATGGGATTCTGAAAGTAATAAGGAAAGGTAAGCCAGTACCGGTAGCAAGAAGAACCAACAATCTCTATCTCTTAAAAGGAAGCATATGCATCAAAGAAGAAAATGCGGTCAACAATCAAAAGGATACAAGCCTCTAGCATAGCAGGTTAGTCATGTCATCCAAAAGGTTTTAGACACTCTGGTAAGGAAGGGATATCTTGACAAGGGCAAGGTGTCAAACATACGATTTTGTGAAAGCTGCATATTTGGAAAGGCTCAAAGGCAGAGTTTCAGTTTGGGTCAACACACAAGCAAAAGTTGCTTAAAGTATGTTCATATGGATCTTTGGGGTTCTCCTACAGTTCCTCAGTCCTTAGGAAAAAGTCATTATTTCCTAAGTATGATTGATGGCTACTCTAGAAAGGTGTGGGTCTATTTTCTAAGTACCAAGGATCAAGCACTTGACAAGTTTATGGAATGGAAGGTCTTGGTAGAAAACCAGTCAGATCTCAAGGTTAAGAGAATAAGAACTGACAATGGACTTGAGTTCTGTAACAAGGAATTTGATAAATATTGCTCAGAGAATGGTATAGCAAGGTACATGACTCCCATACACACCTCAATAAAATCATGTGGTGGAGCGCATGAACATAACCATACTGGAAAGAGTGAGGTGTATGCTCAGTGAGTGTGGTCTACCTAAGGTCTTCTGGGAAGAGGCAGTCAACACTTCAATGTATCTCATAAACATGACACCATTCAACGCTTTTAAAGGTGAGCTAGATACCCGAAGAGTTGTGTTCCAAAGGTACAATAAATCTAGCACAATTGCGTATGTTTGGTTGTGTTTGTTACTTTCATCAGGATGATGGGAAGCTACAACCAAGGACCAAGAAAGTTATATTTATTGGTTACCGTTCTGGTGTGAAAGGGTACAAGGTATGGTCTCTTGAGGATTGCAAATGTTTGATTAGCAGAAATGTCACTTTCAAAAAAGAAGAAATTTACAAGGATCTAGTAAAGGAAACAAAGCAAGTCAAGGACAAGGATATAGCATTTCTGGATGTTGTATTGAACGAGTCATCTCCAGGTTTGTCAGATTCAGGTGGAGTTCATGAGTCTTCAGAAGGTGGTCATGAAACTGGTGTGGATCAGGGGTCTGAATCTGCAGAGACATATACAGAAGATGAGCCATCAGAAGGTGATGAAGGTCATGGACATGAGACTGATGGCTACAGGCTAGGTCGTGACAGGTACAAAAGGTAAATTAAAATTACCAAGAAGCTGGAAGACTATGTTCATATGGCTTTAGCTTTACTAGCTTCTGAAGATGGTGATCCAATAGAGCCATCACACTATGGTGCAGCTATAAGAGATCCATTTAGCAAGATGTGGAAAGGTGCATCAGATAAGGAAATGGAGTCTCTGAGAAAGAACAAGACTTGCCTGCTAGTTCCCAAACCAAAAGGGAGGAAACTGATAGGTTGCAGATGGATTTTCAAAAGGAATCCAGGCATTGCAGGAGCAGAAGAACCTCGGTTTAAAGCAATACTAGTGGCTAAGGGATATGCTCAAATGGAGGGTATAAACTACAATGAGATCTTCTCTTCTGTTGTCAAGCATGCATCAATCAGGTATTTGATGTCAATTGTGGTAAATGAAGACATGGAACTTGAGCAGCTTGATGTCAAGACTGCTTTTCTACATGGGGAGCTAGAGGAGGAAATCCACATGACACAACCAGAAGGTTATGAGGTTAAAGACAAGGAAGATCATGTATGCTTACTAAAGAAGTCTTTGTATGGATTAAAGAAGAGTCCAAGACAGTGGAATCAAAAGTTCAACATATTCATGTTAGAGGCTGGTTTCAAAAGGAGTGATCATGATCAATGTGTATACATCAAATGTATATCAAGGACATATATATATATATATATATATATATATATCGCCTTTTGTATGTAGATGACATGTTGGTAGCTTGCAAGGACATGGAGATTATCAGAAAACTGAAGAATCAACTAAGTTCTACTTTTGAGATGAAAGATCTTGGAGCAGCTAGGAAGATTTTGGAATTAACATCATCCGGTACATAGGCAAACAAGAACTGAAGTTGTCATAGGAAAGGTACATGGAAAAGGTTCTAAGGACGTATAATATGGACAAAGCAAAGGCTGTGAACACGCCAATGGGAGTTCAATTTAAACTCATGACAGCTACAAAGGAATAGCTTGAGGAAGATGATGCATACATGAAGTATGTACCATACTGTAATGCAGTAGGAAGCTTAATGTATGGCATGATAGGAACCAGACCAGATTTTGCATATCCTATTGGACTGTAAGTAGGTTCATGAATGGTCCTGTCAAGACACATTGGAGCACAGTTAAGTGGATCCTGAGATATGTTAGAGGATCTACATGGATGTATTTGACATACAAGAAGCAGTCTGAGTTAAAATCAGTGACTTCTGTGACTCAGATTTTGGGGCTGATATGAATCGTAGGATATCAATTTCAGGCTATGCTTTTGTGTCAGGAGGTTGTGTTATTAGTTGGAAATCAAGTCTCCAGAAGGTAGTAGCTGTATCAACTACAGAGTTATAATATGTTGCTATGACTGAGGCGGCTAAGGAAGTTGTGTGGCTCAGAGGGTTGAGTAAAGAGTTTGGCTATTATCATGATAAAGTTGAGGTGCTCTGTGACTCTCAGAGTGCACTTGCTTTGGCTAAGAATATTGTGCACCACGAGCGAACTAAGCATATGTCAGGAAACACTATAAAAAATAGGTATTAGCGGCCGATAAACGCTATGTATCACCTTCGATAGCGTTTCCTTAAGATAGTGGACTTGACGTATGTTGAAGTTAATTAAACGACGATAGCGTTTCTCTCTCTGCAATTGTTAATATTTATAATAACGTGTTATAATTGTTATTAAAACTCATTAATAATAGCAATTTGTGTTACAAAGATAACAAATTATTTGTGGTGTTAATATATTTTATAATTACCCGAAAAATTATTAAAATAAATTACAAACAGATTTTTTTTAATTGTAATATATTTTTGGAATATTTGTATTAAAATCATTAATATAATGAATTGTATTAACTAAAAATAAATATTGGATACTAATTACAATTTGTTCAACCAGACCAAAGCAAAAACCCAATACCTAATCTGAATTAAACTGAATACCGGTTCAATCAAACCCAAAAAAAAACTAATCTAGTTTAGTGTCTCTGAGCATGAGTGAGCCGTCATCATCTCCACCACCACCTGCGTTTTCTCCTTCCACCATAACCATCTAAGCTGTAACGCCCTTTTCCCATTCTCCGCTGACCGTCGAGCTGACCGGTCAACAATCAAACAAGAACATGACCGATCGAGCCCGAGCAAGTCGAACGGGAAAAGTTCATCACAGGACGAAGACAAAGATAGTTCGGTTTGAGTCAAAGGCTCGCACCAAACCGTCCTTGACCTCGCTATCCTCATATCCATAGTACAAGCAGTACTACTTGCACTACTTCGATGAGTTGTGTCGGTTAGGACTTAAACCTCATATCAGGGAAACGATTTCATTTTTAAGTAATCAAACGTTGAATACAACGTTTAACGGGGTTTACAATCAATCATCAATATAAACACATAAGCAATCAAAATCACGAAAAGGCGCAGCTGCCGAACCGAAAATAAAAACATCCAAAACCCCGAATCAAAACCCGTCACAAGCAACCCAAAGCTACACCGAGGACCTCCCGCGTCCGTCGCTGCTAAACCTGAAAACACACAAAAAGTCTAATGAGCGATCTAAGATCACCCAGTGAATCGGCTCCCCACTAAAGGCTGCTAATCTATCTAGAGTCTACAAAATCCCGCCCAAAACCCAAAATAACAATCAACAGAAGTAAATGGTCGATCACGCACTACCACGTCGTGATAAACCCACACACAAGCAATAACCAAAATAAAAGAGAATTAGGGAAATCGAAGGCACTGCGGCACATGTCCTCGATTAGACTCGGTCTATCTAACGCGCGAAGAAAAGAAATAATAAAACAACACTGGGCCCTACGATCTCGGTAACTTCCACGGGTTTACATCGTCACCTATATGGCAACTAACCCATGACTCCTATACGTGCACACAAGGTCCCACGTATAGGACACCGTTCTCCGTCCATCGATACGCGGTGACTCTTGTTACCCCCGGTAACCTGAGTTTCCATGTGATTCGGCCCTAGGACATGACCCCGTATTCTCCAAATCACACACCTACCGGCGTCACCCGATAGGTTAACACCATAACCAGAATCACCGTGATTCGGTTAGGTCAAACCCGAGGATCCAATCGGGTCGGAAGTACCGGAACGTAAAAGAAAACCTAGGCTTGCGGAATCTAACGCACCCTAGAGTCCTAGTGCAGAAATGTAAACACGCAGACTCGCTGGGACTCTAGCACAGATCACGCAATCAACAATAATAAATTCCCAACCCATTCCGCAAGCCACTACACTATCACCGCTCAGACTAGGTAAGATACCTAGTCAGCACCAGCTAACTTACCCGGTCCCGTGACCGGAGTAAGTGTCCGCAATAACTGCTCGGCCCAACACCGAGCAGTCTAACAAGCCTGCACAGAAAGCTCACAACAACAACAATCATAGAATCACACAATCACAACAATCACACAATCACACAAGAAGGCTTATTAAGGTTTCTAAGTCTTTTAAACCGTTTCTTACCGCTACCTTGGATTAGCGGATTGCTAACCCGTAGACAGTTTACAACTCATACCAATTCCATAAATATCTCATTCTAAGTATCTTTCATTAACTCCTCGATCTGTCGGTTTAGAGTTAGTAAACTTACTAACTCCCCGACGTCTCATTATTACTTAATTGATTCATTACCCATTCCCGCTATTAAACCTAAAACCCGATCCCATTACATTATTCTATACGTTTGTTTAGGTTAACTCATTTTAATAGTGTCTTAATTCCCGTATATAGATTCATTAACTATCGTTCTTATACAATATAAATGCATATACAGTCCTATACAACGGTCTACATGAATGCATCACACAATCATTACTAGCAACCTAACGGCACGCAATCGATTAACCTTATAATTCTTTAAAACCCTAACATGCTTTATCGGTCCTATCCGGTTTATCATTTAAATGTCCAATTATTTATTAATTACTATTCAGATTCATTAATTAACGGGTATGCATCCTATTGCTACAGTTTATTAATTCCCGGTCTATATAAATTAAAAATGTTTGTGAGCCGACTCACAGTGAAGTAGTCGCGGAATGATGGCTCGGTGCGGATGTGAATCCCGAGATATCTGACACGAATCCCGAAATTCCGAACCTCGAACTCCGAACCCCGAACACACCTGAATCACTGAACCACTGAACCAATGAAGTAAACCGAACCAATTTACCCCAAATAAACCGGTTTGAGATTGAACCGTTGACCGGTTCAACTCAACTTTGACCCGGTTTAATCAACCTCAAACCAACTCCAATTTCCAATCAAACCATACCACTATACCCCTTGAAGAACCGGCAGAAATTTGGCGGCGGAGAGGCTTCCTGGCGGTGACACTCCGACGTTGACCGGCGGCGGCGGCGTTGACCGCGGCGGAGGCTACATTTCCGGCGACTTCCGACGGCGAACCACCCACCAATCTGCTCAGAATCCAAAGATCTATCCACTCCTAACACCAAACTACTCAGATCTGATGAAGAGAAGAAGAGATTCCCCCCCACACCTAACCGGCGACTGCTTCCTGGCCGGATTCCGGCAAAATCCGGAGGTAACAACGGCGGTGGCTGGCTGGAGAAGATAGAGGAGGGTGAGATGAAGCTATAGCACTTTGTAGATCATGATTTGGGTTTATAGATCCAAAGTTACACACTTTCTTGTGTAGGAAGCAATGAAGAATGTTTTAGGGTTCTTGAGTTTGGTTGAAGATTCAAGGCTTTGGGGATGAGTTTCTGGGTTTATTTGTTGAATCTGGAGAAAAAGAGAGAGAGAGTGTGTCGAGAGAGAGATAGCAAGAGAGATTAGAGAGAATTGGTTAGATTAATTGAATGTGAAAAGATGGTTTGTGCATGCAAATGGATTCATTGCATTTCTCATGCAATGCATGCAAGAGGGGAGAGGTGGCGCCAATACAGGGTAACACCTGTCTATCTGAGTGGTTTATTGCCCAAAAATCCTTCTTAAACTTCCTTAATCACTACCAAAACCTTAGTTACTTCAATGCTCGGTTTATTCGGTTTTCGGTTTAAATATTTTCGAATCTCTCTGGATGATCCCATAAATCCCCAAACATCCATAATAAGATTCCCCATGCTATTTGATGAATTTATCATTTTGAATCACTCCTTTCGGGCTTACGTTGCTCCGGTTATGAATTTTCGAAGTTTCTTCGGTTTTGTCGGTTTCCATCCCGACGAACCGTAAAACATGCTGCCCCTTGACCGTATTTTTGATACGGGGTATCACATTATTCCCCACTTACAGGAATTCGGTCCCCGAATTCTCCGTCACTAACAGACTTCAAATCGGTTCCAAACCCTTTAAGTTGCTTCGTCACTTCATTCTGACGCTTCCATACTCGGTAATTACTGCATTCTGCTGACACCCATCATTACTCTAATCCCTCTGACTCGATCCTTACACTCATTCCCCGATAGTTTCTCTGTCCTGACTCTCACTTCGGCTTCCCCACTTTGCTTCGACCTCCACATCTTTCTGATGGCGTCCTTCCTTCTTCTTTCTGGGACACTCTTCAAGAATCTGATCATCTGCTCTCTTCTGTCTGATTCCAACATCGGCACTGATCCTTCTTCCAAATCTCTTTGCTAACTCATCATACTTCTCGGCTTCTTTCTGTCGGTCGCTTGATAAGCTGATACAATTCCCACGGACGATATCTACCACTGCTTTACGGTCTGGTCTACTTGTCTTATGACGTCATGACACTTCATCTCGCTTTCGGATTCAGGTTCGGTCTCGGATTCACATCGCATCGCCATTCCGTCCTACATTCAATTCCAACAACTCACTGGAACAATTAGTTTCATCCCGCTCTATCCCCGATATCACTTTCCCATAGGAATATGGTTACTTAATAACGTACCCGACGGTTACTCGTGATTAAATAACAATACACTATAAGTCCTTTCCCTCGTGAATCGACGGTTGAACACAACCGTTCGTAAGTCATCTCAAAACTTGAAATAATCCAAAATAAAATTAATATCTTACCTTTTTAACGAAACCAAAGAAAGCTACCACATACTAATCAAAATTTTCGAGCTTTTAACAAACCAATGGTCTCTAAGACCCAAACGATCAGTCTATCAAAACCACGCATGATAACACTATGCAAACAAACGCACAAACAAATCAATCAATCGAGCAAGAAATGAAACAAGCCATTACCACACACACACTCACGCAATCTAATGATCGGTCGGATGCATCGTCAGTCCGGGTTCAGGTCATGATGAACGGTCGTCAGTTCCGCTCATCATTTGATTTCACACTGTAATGTATTTGCTTTCATAATCACCACAATCATGCAAATAGTTACTATGCTACTGGAAATGATTAGCCGAACACTTTGCATCCACCACATACATAAAACGATATATCATACATTATAAAGTTTTTAGTACATGGTTACGATCAGAGTCCATACATAAAGCCGTCATCATATCCAAAAACCCATACGACGCCGCTGTACATCAGAAAAGTCAAAGACGACACGCAAAGTCGCCTATCCGCCGATCTATCTGTTGGATTATGTCCTGAAATCACATTGTACTTACTCTAGAGATAGTTGTATTGTCGAGATCGGACAATGCATGTGATACTAGGTAGTCATAAGAAACCGCTTATGACAAATGAGTTGTAACTCATTTCTGGTATCGTGTGAACCTACAGGGTCACACACCTAAGCAAGTTGGATACACTTGGTATGGGATTGATCATTGGCATATGATCCGATCAATGTGTATTGGATACACATTGATATCGTGTTTTAAAGAGATGTGTCGATCGATGCCCTTGGTGCATCGATCGATACCAGATGTGTGTCGATCGATACCAATAGGTGTGTCGGTCGACACGAGGGCGAAACCGAAACTGATGTTTCGGTTTACCTCGAGGTCAATATATAAACGAGTTTTATATTTCGACCTAGGTAAGCGTGCCATCGCAGACAGTTTCTTCTTGACAGAAAAACTGATCCTCTTTCTCTAGAAAACACAGAAATCCCAAGAGATCCGATTCCCGGCGCTAGCATCCCGGCGGATTCCAGCTTGTGTGCGTGTGGACTACGATAGAGGCGCAGCGATTGAGGCGCTCTAGATCTCGTTTACCTGCTCATTCTTCCGTTGCCAATCTCCAGGTAATCACGATGTGAGATCTATGATTCAATTAACTAGACCCTAGATCCTAGGCTTCGGGAACCTGACAGCAATTCTGAATCTGGTAGAATTGGCTCCAAGTTCCCTCAGTGGTATCAGAGCCTTAGGGTTTTCCATTGAATCAACATGTTTAATTGAATTTGATGATTTAGATTCGCAAACTAGGTTGTTTGGTTAGAACAGGTGAGATCGATTCTGATCAAAATCGATTCTGTGTTTTCGCACAATGTCGATCGACACACTAGGTGTGTCGGTCGACATAGAATGGTGAATTCGACAGAATCGGCGGCTAGGGTTTTTCGCGAAGAAAAACCGAAAGCCTACTGTGTCGATCGACACAGGTTGAGTGTCGGTCGACACAGAGAAGATTCGGTCAAGTATCGACACAGGTTAGTGTCGGTCGACACAGACCTAGCGAATGGTTAATCGGTTCAATTGGATTGGACTGGTTATCATGCTTGGTTAAGTCCGAACAGATCGGTTTAAATTGGATGAATTGGTTCAATTGGATTGAACTGATTATCTCAATTAGCATAAACCGATTTGGTTAGAATCAATTTGATTGGATAAGTCGGTTCAATTGAATTGGATCGGTTATCGCAATTAGTTGAAACTGATTAAAACGGTTTAAATTAGATGAATTGGTTTAGTTGGATTGAACTAATTATCCCAATTTATATAAACCGATTGGTTAAGATCAGTTTGATCTGATAAGTCGGTTCAATTGGATTGGACCGATGATCAAAACTGTCTTCGGTTTAGGTCTATGTCGATCGTCACACATGGGTTGTGTCGATCGACATGACCGGTTCAATAAACCGGGTTAATTGGATTAATCGGTTATTGAAGTTCGGTTAAGTTTGGTGTTGTCGATCGACAGACATAGTCTGCGTCGATCGACACAGATTTCGAAATTCTGGTTATTGAACCTTGAATTTGCAAAAACCAAACTAGACTTAAACCTTGATCAAAGTTTAGCTTCAATATGGTCAACTGTCAAGACTCATTTCGTTGTGTGATGGTCTGGCCAAGAGCTTGGTGTCCACAATTAGGTGAGTAAGGCAGGTAATTATGTTGATGGACTTGCGGTGCTTGACATCAACAACTACATGAACTAATAGATTGATTTGCTAACATTTCAGAGTTTAGTTTCCTCAACTAAACATCAAGTGACCTTGATGTCTTGCCCAATCTCGTCTACTGTCAATACTCGGTTCATTGTTGGATAGTCTTGGAGTCCTTGGTATCCACAGTGACATGAGCAAGGCAGGTGTTCATTGATAGACTCGCAGTGTGACTATCAATGATCACAAGACAGAAAAGATTGTTTTACTTGACTGGGCTATCAGAAGTTCTGGGCCCAGAGACGTCAGAGTAGATGAGACATGGATTATCTTATCTGCGACCAAGAGTTGTATTGGGTACAATTAGCAATGATTTGCTTACCTAGATTTAAGTGAAGTATGGATCTTGGATCATTATATTCATAGAGGAAACATTGTTTGAATATAATGCGAGTTTTCTTATTAGATAAGATTTCTCATCATATACATAACTAAATCTTTGTCATTCTTGGATTTCAGCTTATGTCTATGACTACTTTCTCGTTGCGATCCGTCCTTGAGAAGGACAGGTTAAATGGATCCAACTTCCTGGATTGGTATCGGAATTTGAGATTAATCCTCAAGCAGGAGAGCAAGGACTATGTCCTTGAGAAAGCTCTTCCAGAAAGGCTTGGGGCCAATCGCTCGAATGCAGTATATAATGCTTGGAATAAGCATTATACTGATGTGGTAGATGTGCGTGGTCTGATGTTGGCTACCATGAACTCGGACTTGAAAAGTCAATACGAGAGCATGGAGTCGCCAATAGAGATGATCACCAGCCTGAAACTGAAGTTTCAGAATCTGGCACGAGTTGAGAGATTCCAGATGGTGAAGTCTCTCACTGGGTGCAAGCTACCAGAGGATGCTCCAGTAAGTACTCATGTCATTAAAATGATGGGTTACATTGATAACCTGGGAAAACTGGAATGTCCTGTCAGCTTAGAGTTGGCCACTGACATCATTCTGCAGTCACTGCCGTCTAGTTATGATAAGTTTGTCAAAAGCTATATCAAGAATAACTTGACGAAGACGTTGACTGAGCTGCATGGCATGCTCAAGACAGCAGAGCAAAACATCAAAAAGGGTAAAAGATTTGAGAAATCTTGTTTAGACAAGGGTGATGGCAAGGCCGTTCAGATTTGGAATCGGATAAAGCTGTGTCATCTTTTAAGCCCAAGTCAGGCCCATCTGATGTTGGTAAATGCTGCTACTGTAAAGAGTTTGGGCATTGGAAGAGAAATTGCATTAAATTCTTGGAAGATTCACAAGAGATGGAGAAGATGTATGGTACTTCTTCTTCAGGTATTGTGTTATTATTTCAAGTTCTACGTTAGTATTGGATACTAGTTGTGGTACTGATATTTTTGAACAAGTGGAACTGCGTGTCTGGTATGAAGCAATGGTTGCTGCATGAGCCGTAGAGATTCTTCACTTGTAGGAGCCTTTCATACTTGGTTTTAGAAATTAAGTAATTGCTACTATGTATCTGCCTTGTGCAGAGATGTCTTTCATTTTCTTGTAAGAATTTGGATGTTTTTCATTTTGATAAAAGACAAGTTTTGTTCTTTAGATCTTAATGAAATATCATATGGTAGCACCCCGTTTAGAATGAGTTTTATATCTTAAACCAATGTACGCCTGTACATATAACATAAATACCAAACACTTTAAGTCTGATGACTTGAAATCGATTTTTCCTTAGCACAATCGTTTTGACCACATAGAGTGAAGCGGATTCAGTAGTTCCATAGTTTTGGGCTCATTTGATTATTAATCATATGAGGCATGAATCCTGCTCACTGGACCAAATGACTGAGGTCTTTTTAGCAGAGCTAAAAGACAACGGGCCAGAGGCTTATTGGGCCTTACACATACTGATGTATGCGGCCCGATGAGCATTAGTGCCAGAGGAAATCTTTTGTACTTCATCACCTTTATTGATGACTTCAGTAAGTGTAGATGTGAATGAAGTATAGAACCGATTTGACAGAAGTATTGAGATCCTCGATTAGATCGCGGAGGAAAATACTTGGGTCAAGAATTGGGTGATCATCTAGGTGAGTGTGAAGTCATATCACAGCTCTTTTCTCCTTGAAAACCTAAATGGTGTTTCTAAGAGAACGAATCGGATCTTATTAGATATGCTCCTATTAATGATGAGTCACAGGAATCTTCCATAATCCTTTAAGAATTACGCTCTAAAATGTCTGTGTTTACGCAGAAAAGGGTTTCAATCAGAATCAATTGAAAGACACCACATTGGATGTGGACTGGAAGTTTTTCAAGTAAGTTGTTTCTGATAATTTGGGGATGATAGCTGATAAGCTTGAACCCAAACCTGATAAGTTCTACCTCGCTGGTTGTCCTAAGGAAACCGAGGCGTACTACTTTTATAACCAATCCGAGAACAAAGTTTTGTTGTCTGAAACTGTGTCTTTTGAGAAAGATCATACTTTCAAAAGGAACAGTGGGAGTAAAAGTACAGATCGAAGAAATTCGATAAACACAGGAGGCTGCTCAACCTGTTGAGGGAGAGCAACGGTGAGATCTACAAAGTGCTGTAGGATCTACACCTGTGGAGCCTGAAATTCGCAGATCCGAAAGGATCCGTCACTAACTCGAGAGTGATTTCTCGTAGCCGATAGTCGTGATCTGTTGATCATTGAAAAGTGACGAGCATGCGAAATTCAAAGAAGCGATGGTGAGCCCAACTCCGAAAAATTGGCTGGGTATGCATGTTAGCTTCACCGATCCATTTCTGGATTGAAGCAAACATCTTGGAGTTGGAATCAACATTCTGATAATGTAGTCAAGAGTTTTGACTTGATCAGAATAGAAATGAAACCATGCGTTTATAAGAAGACTAGTGGGAGCGTAATTGCAATTCTCACACCGTATGTACGTAATGTACTTAATCTCATAAACGACGTTCCGACGCTAAAGTCTTGTCAAGATTTGGGTCGGAAGTCAAATTTAACAATGGACATGGGAGAAGGCCGTAAAGTTCTTGGAATAAGGATCCATTGGAATGGATCAGAAAAGCTAATTGGACCATGTCAAAATCCTTATGTTGATGAGGTATTGGACAGTTCATATGTGCTTAATTCCAAGAATGGCTTCATACCAAAGGTCTTATGGCAATAATATTAGCAAGATGAAGTGTTTTTGAACACTGGCTGAACTAGTATTAATGGATGTGATTACTAATGCTGCTGCAATAGAATCCATCATGAATGTCATATTTTGCGCTCGTCTAGATGCAGCTTACGCATAAAGCATGACGAGAAAATACCAATATGTTCCGGTAATAGTCACTGAACAGTTACCAGAAATATCCCAAGTGTTTGAGGAACACTAAGGATAGGTTGGTGGTGAACTGATAAAATGACGAACCAGTTGAAAGTAGTTAGACGGACAAAGACGATTCCCGGTTCCCACCTGGTTATGTCTCTTTGTCTGAATAGCGGTGCTATCTGTTGGAAAGGCTCCAAGCAGTGGACCGTAGAATAGTGCTTTTATCTGAATGGCGGTGTGGTTTGTTAGAATTGTTTCAAGCAATAACACCGCAGTCTCTCCCACAACCTAAGCACGAAATTCATTTTGTTGCTGTAAGGTATAAGATATCTGAAGAGATGATCTTGATTCTAGTGGGAGTTATTTCAGTTATGTTGTAATCTTTACATAGACATGCTATGGCAATGTTTGTGTAAGTTAAAACTGACATCAATATTATTTAATTATTGGATAATTAAGTAATGGTCCCAAAGTATTTTATGGTCATCATATAGGTCATCAAGTTGAGGACTTTATCATGAAACCCTATAAGTAAAGGATGACATAAATTACGATTGTCCCTAGTCGAGGTTGTTGAAGTGGGACACCAATAACCACGCGAGACTAGCATGTGAGGTGACTGTTGGACTAAGTTTCATGGAGTCAACGATATGATTATCACAGTCAATCACATAGATATATGTTGGTGAACATATGATCATACATGACCCGCTAATGAGAACTCCACAGGATAGTTATATCAGTGTCATGGGAGGTTCTCATTTCGACTATAGAGTATAGTCCTTAGACCTGAGTTCATCATGCTTTCTAGCATATGAATTGGTGCGTTTTGACCTTGTCAAACGTCGTTCCATAACTGGCGGCTATAATGGCATTGCTTATGCGTATCATGAAGTATGTGTAGAAACAGGGATGGAACAAGATGGGATTTGTCCCTCCTGTATAACGGGAGATAAATATCTCAGGGCCCATCGAAGATTTGATACTGAGAAAATGCATGGCCGTGTTCAAACGAGGTGATTGTCAGTCGTTTGTTATATCAGTATAGATCAGGAGTTCGATGAACATGATGTTGGCTATAATAAGGATGACACAGTCTCTTGCCTTATGCCATATCGAGATATAGAGACGAAGGGATTATAGGAATAGGTGATTCCAGTACAAGTGGGAGATTGTTGGATTATGTCCTGAAATCACATTGTACTTACTCTAGAGATAGTTGTATTGTCGAGATCGGACAATTCATGTGATACTAGGTAGTCATAATGTTTTGCTAGAAACCGCTTATGACAAATGAGTTAACCTACAGGGTCACACACCTAAGCAAGTTGGATACACTTGGAATGGGATTGATCATTGGCATATGATCCGATCAATGTGTATTGGATACACATTGATATCGTGTTTTAAAGAGATGTGTCGATCGATGCCCTTGGTACATCGATCGATACAAGATGTGTGTCGATCGACACCAAAAGGTGTGTTGGTCGACACGAGGGCGAAACCAAAACTGATGTTTCGGTTTACCTCGAGGTCAATATATAAACGAGTTTTATATTTCGACCTAGTTAAGCGTGCCGTCGCAGACAGTTTCTTCTTGACAGGAAAACTGATCCTCTTTCTCTAGAAAACACAGAAATCCCAAGAGATCTGATTCCCGGCGCTAGCATCCCGGCGGATTCCAGCTTGTGTGCGTGTGGACTACGATAGAGGCGCAGCGATTGAGGCGCTCTAGATCTCGTTTACCTGCTCATTCTTCCGCTGCCAATCTCCAGATAATCACGAGGTGAGATCTATGATTCAATTAACTAGACCCTAGATCCTAGGCTTCGGGAACCTGACAGCAATTCTGAATCTGGTAGAATTGGCTCCAAGTTCCCTCACTATCTACAAGACAAAAATAGAGTTAGTGCCCCCCAACTTACCTGGCCTAACTACTCCTATCCTAACCTAACGCCTCCAGCAAGACCGAAATGCCCAACACCACTGGAAAAACTGCTCGCTGAAGTATCCGCTGGCAGGTGCGCCGGGAGGGTGTAGTGGGTGTGCCTCTCGAGATGGTGCTCCGACATGCTGCGGCTTGGATATCGGAGAGAGATAAGCGTCGTGACCTGCGCGACCACAAACTGAACAAACTGAGGTAGCTTCTGGGTGCGGTCCTCGGTAACACGCGGATGCCTGATGACCATAACCTCCACACAACTGACAAGGAGAAGTCAGCTCTGTCGGCTCTGACGTGGGATCCATGAAACAATCGGGTGCGAGATGACCATGACCTCTGCATAACTGACAAGTCCTCACTGGCTTGGGTCGAGGTGACGGAACAACTGGCATCGAAATAACTGGTGGCTAAATGGGCTCGGGATCTCTGCGACTGGGTCCCGCTCGATAGTCCTCTGGTACTGGTGCTCGGGATGACTCTTCAACGACCATACATGGTCCTGATCCGACGATCGGGCAAGGTGACGCTCCGTGGCCCTCCTGACCACATAACGGACAGTAGTCTGGTCCGAGTAATGGATGATATGGCTCCCGAAGGCGCGGGTCTACTGATCGTGGACACCAATACAAATGGAAATCCCGTACTCCACATCCACTACATGCTCTGCTCTCTGGTACTGCTGGTGGTGCCTGTCTCGCCTCAGCTGGTGGCGAAACTGACTCGAACTCTGACCCAGTGGATGCTGGTAACATAGCCACATCAAACGGCGTACGAGGTGATCCGGGTCGTGGATCCTGCTGATGATGGGGTCCGACCTGCTGCTCCAGAATATCCTCTAACATCGCTACCTGCTGCTCCCACTGCTGACGCTGCTCCGGGTCTACGGGCTCCATCTCCAGATCAAAACCAAACGGTAACGGGCTCATCAGATAATCCTCCACACGAAGCTGCGGAGGAAACTCGGGCGCCTCAAGAATTGGTGCCTGATACATCGGTAGTACGTCTGATGCTGCAAGTATCTGCGGTACGTCCGGCTCTGGCCACTGCGGCGGTAACTGTAACTCCACATCTTCTCCTCCTAAGAATCCCATTACTCCTGTGTAGGGGTCTCGGCTGCCTGCGTCATCCACCATATGTGCAGGTAAAGGGTATGGGAAAGGCGACCAATCTACATGTGCTGCTCTGGCACCCTGCAACTGTCGCAATGGAACCAGCGGACGGTCTGACGTACGAGATGCTCGTGAATGGCCTGGCGACGCTGGGTATCCCTGAAACCGCTCCAACTTACCCTGCTCTGAACCGACTGATCCCTCCTGACTCATACTGCTCAACTGTAACTGCTCCGTACACACACACACCCTTCCACTCCACCCGGGCTGTACGACTGCAATAAAAAAAACACAAAACAAGTTAGTACGAATAATACGAAAACTTCTACTTTCCCATCCCAACCCCGGGTTTAACGGACGCGGCTCGGTTTCCTAATGGATACTTGTGTGACACATTTGACTCGATAAAACACGGAAAACACTTAAAAATGAAACGTTTCGAAACCCATGCAGAACCATGCTCTGATACCACCTTTCTGTAACGCCCTTTTCCCATTCTCCGCTGACCGTCGAGCTGACCGGTCAACAATCAAACAAGAACATGACCGATCGAGCCCGAGCAAGTCGAACGGGAAAAGTTCGTCACAGGAAGAAGCCAAAGATACTTCGGTTTGAGTCAAAGGATCGCACCAATCCGTCCTTGACCTCGCTATTCTCATATCCATAGTACAAGCAGTACTACTTGCACTACTTCGATGAGTTGTTCCGGTTCGGACTTAAACCTCATATCAGGGAAACGATTTCATTTTTAAGTAATCAAACGTTGAATACAACGTTTAACGGGTTTTACAATCAATCATCAATATAAACACATAAGCAATCAAAATCACGTAACGGCGCAGCTGCCGAACCGAAAATAAAAACATCCAAAACCCTGAATCAAAACCCGTCACAAGCAACCTGAAGCTACACCGAGGACCTCCCGCGTCCGTCGCTGCTAAACCTGAAAAAACACAAAAAGAGTCTAATGAGCGATCTAAGATCACTCAGTGAATCGGCTCCCCACTAAAGACTGCTAATCTATCTAGAGTCTACAAAATCCCACCCAAAACCCAAAATAACAATCAACAGAAGTAAACGGTCGATCACGCACTACCACGTCGTGATAAACCCACACTTAAGCAATAACCAAAATAAAAGAGAATTAGGGAAATCAAAGGCACTGCGGCACATGTCCTCGATTAGACTCGGTCTATCTAACGCGCGAAGAAAAGAAATAATAAAACAACACTGGGCCCTACGATCTCGGTAACTTCCACGGGTTTACATCGTCACCTATATGGCAACTAACCCACGACTCCTATACGTGCACACAAGGTCCCACGTATAGGACACCGTTCTCCGTCCATCGATACGCGGTTACTCTTGTTACCCCCAGTAACCTGAGTTTACATGTGATTCGGCCCTAGGACATGACCCCGTATTCTCCGAATCACACACCTCCGGCGTCACCCGATAGGTTAACACCATAACCAGAATCACCGTGATTCGGTTAGGTAAAACTCGAGGATCCAATCGGGTCGGAAGTACCGGAACGTAAAAGAAAACCTAGGCTTTCGGAATCTAACGCACCCTAAAGTCCTAGTGCAGAAATGTAAACACGCAGACTCGTTGGGACTCTAGCACAGATCATGCAATCAACAATAATAATAAATTCCCAACCCATTCCGCAAGCCACTACACTATCACCGCTCTGACTAGGTAAGATACCTAGTCAACATCAGCTAACTTACCCGGTTCCGTGACCGGAGTAAGTGTCCGCAATAACTGCTCGGTCCAACACCGAGCAGTCTAACAAGCCTGCACAGAAAGCTCACAACAACAACAATCATAGAATCACACAATCACAACAATCACACAATCACATAAGTATGATTATTAAGGTTTCTAAGTCTTTTAAACCGTTTCTTACCGCTACCTTGGATTAGCGGATTGCTAACCCGTAGACGGTTTACAACTCATACCAATTCCATAAATATCCCATTCTAAGTATCTTTCATTAACTCCTCGATCCATCGGTTTAGAGTTAGTAAACTTACTAACTCCCCGACGTCTCATTATTACTTAATTGATTCATTACCCATTCCCGCTATTAAACCTAAAACCCGATCCCATTACATTATTCTATACGTTTGTTTAGGTTAACTCATATTTTAATAGTGTCTTAATTCCCGTATATAGATTCATTAACTATCGTTCTTATACAATATAAATGCATATACGGTCCTATACAACGGTCTACATGAATGCATCACACAATCATTACTAGCAACCTAACGGCACGCAATCGATTAACCTTATAATTCTTTAAAACCCTAACATGCTTTATCGGTCCTATCCAGTTTATCATTTAAACGTCCAATTATTTATTAATTACTATTCAGATTCATTAATTAACGGGTATGCATCCTATTGCTACGGTTTATTAATTCCCGGTCTATATGAATTAAAAGGGTTTGTGAGCCGACTCACAGTGAAGTAGTCGCGGAATGACGGCTCGGTGCGAATGTGAATCCCGAGATATCTGACACGAATCCCGAACTTCCGAACCTCGAAATCCGAACCCCGAACACACCTGAATCACTGAACCAATGAAGTAAACCGAACCAATTTACCCCAAATAAACCGGTTTGATTAAACCGGTTTGAGATTGAACCGTTGACCGGTTCAACTCAACTTTCCCCCGGTTTAATCAACCTCAAACCAACTCCAATTTCCAATCAAACCATACCACTATACCCCTTGAAGAACCGGCTGAAATTTGGCGGCGGAGAGGCTTCCCGGCGGTGACACTCCAGTGTTGACCGGCGGCGGCGGCGGCGGCGTTGACCGGGGCGGAGGTTACTTTTCCGGCGACTTCTGACGGCGAACCACCAACCAATTTGCTCAGAATCCAAAGATCTATCCACTCCTAACACCAAACTACTCAGATCTGATGAAGAGAAGAAGAGATCCCCCCCCCCCCACACCTAACCGGCGACTGCTTCCTGGCCGGATTCCGGCGAAATCCGGCGGTAACAACGGCGGTGGCTGGCTGGGGAAGATAAAGGAGGGTGAGATGAAGCTATAGCACTTTGTATTTCAGAATTTGGGTTTATAGATCCAAAGTTACACACTTTCTTGTGTAGGAAGCAATGAAGAATGTTTTAGGGTTCTTGAGTTTGGTTGAAGATTCAAGGCTTTGGGGATGAGTTTCTGGGTTTATTTGTTGAATCTGGAGAAAAAGAGAGAGAGAGTGTCGAGAGAGAGAGCAAGAGAGATTAGAGAGAATTGGTTAGATTAATTGAATGTGAAAAGATGGTTTTTGCATGCAAATGGATTCATTGCATTTCTCATGCAATGCATGCAAGAGGGGAGAGTTGGCGCCAATACAGGGTAACACCTGTCTATCTGAGTGGTTTATTGCCCAAAAATCCTTCTTAAACTTCCTTAATCACCACCAAAACCTTAGTTACTTCAATGCTCTGTTTATTCGGTTTTCGGTTTAAATATTTTCGAATCTCTCCGGGTGATCCCATAAATCCCCAAACCTCCATAATAAGATTCCCCATGCTATTTTATGAATTTAGCATTTTGAATCACTCCGTTCGGGCTTACGTAGTTCCGGTTATGAATTTTCGAAGTTTCTTCGGTTTTGTTGGTTTCCATCCCGACGAACCGTAAAACATGCTTCCGCTCCGATTTTCCCCAATTCTGGTCTTCTAAACATTCTTTATTTTGAAACATAAGAATATTTGGCTCGTCTCGGCTTCCGTCTCGAACTTTGGTAAAATTACCATTTTACCCCCCGACTTTGGTAAAATGACAATTTTACCCCTGGTCTGCCCTTTGACCGTATTTTTGATACGGGGTATCACATAAGCTGTCATATTATTTTGCAACCACCACCTCCCCGTCGAGTTCTGCTTCCACCACAACCTCCGCCATCTTGTTTCCCAGCGAACCAATGAAGAAACCCGCTACTCTGACCTCCTTAATCCCAGCTTCCTGAACCAGCCAAAGACCCACAAAACATGTTAAGATTATCATGAATCGCCGCCGTTGCTCTACAGACAATCGCCGTCGTTGCTCTACAGACAATCGCCGGCGTTGCTCTACAGACAGTCGTCGTCTCTGCATCTCTGAACCGGCATTTTCGTCTCTCTAACTGAATCTCCGGCGAAGAGAAGCATGACCAGAGGCCACTGCGTCAACCCTTCTCGAGACCCGAAGCCGCGTCCTCATCCCTCTTCGTTTTCCGACGATTCGTATCTGCATCTCCGAACCGGCATCTTCGTCTTTTTCTCGATCCGATGACTCTTTGCTCTATCACGAGTCGAAGAAATCGTGAGGAGAGAAGAAGAGTCGATCTGCTTCTGCCGCCGTCGGGATCTACTTCTGCCGCCTTAGCCGTGTGGAGGAGAAGCTGCTAGATTGGTCTTGGTCTTCGTCTTCGTTCTTCTTCCCCATTGTTTAATTTTCAGATACAAAAAAAAAATGAAGAGGAAAGGTTACCGCGTGAGTTTGTGAAAGAAAGAATAAAAATTAGGTTAAGGTTAGAGTTTAGATCCAACTGTTGTAACTTAATCTGAGATAGAGATCCAAGGGTGTACAGACTGATCTGTGTGTTTGTTAAAAAGAAATCCGAGCCATTAAAATTTTTAATCAATGGTCTAGATGTTAATCCACATGACAGGCTCTTAACCAATAAAATATTTTAGATATAATTAATATATAATAATCAAAATAAATTATTTAAAAATAATAAAATAGTTAAATAATTATTTTAAAAATTAAATTTAAAAGTGCAAGAAATACAAATTTAAAATTGTTAAATTTTATAAATCATTTTATTAGTTAGAGTTTTTTTATACTTTAGAGTTGTAGGGTTTTTTAATAGTATATTTGGAAAATAGGATTTTTTATAAATATTGAATCTTAATTCGAAAATTTAATTTTTGTGACTAAAAGTTTAAAGTTAAAGTTAAGCATTTAGGGTTTAATTTCTATGACTAAAAGTTTTATTGGTATTATCATATAAAATTATATATTTAACTAGATTAAATATTAGTTTTAAGTATATATAATCAATATTTTAAAATATTAAGTTTTAGTTATGAGTATATATAATAGTTAAAAAACATTTATAATAAGGACCCACTTGAGTTCGCCCTAGAGAAACTCTCTCTGGCCCGAAACCCTAGGCGCCGCACATCACCTTCTCCGATCATCCATGGAGTCTCTCCGAGCAACCTCCTCCGCCGGCTCGCCTTACTGAGGAGTGATGCTCCTCATTCTCGGTACACCGCTCGGGTGTATCCGAAGATCTGTCGCACCCTCTGGTGTTGAATATGTGCATACTCAAAGACGGAAGCGCTCGGTACGATCTGCTCCTCCGCTACCTCAAGCCACACCGTCGCCTCCGTTCTCTCTCCCCATCGAACCATGGAATATTGGGCAGTTGTTGGAGCCAACAGATCAATCGATTGTACACACTGCCCTGGCGTCGAGAGGTAAGCAGTGGTCGAGCCCTCCGTTGCCGCCGGACCCTCCTGACCCACCAGATTCCGGCGACTCAACAACTTTTCTCCAGATCCCGACCACTGTCTCTCGATCTTGTAGATCTCTGCCACCTCTCCTTTGCCGTGATAAAGCCTCAGATGGTGCTAAAAACTTGTCTGGCGGCGAGCTTCTCTCTGGTTATCTCCGGCACAGCCCTGCAGTCGTCGCTCTCACCAGGGATCGGATTGCCGGTAAACCGGACCTCCTCTCGGGTTTCCCCCGAAGATCGCTTCCACCTTCTCTTGGGTTGCGTGCTCGCACCCTCCGCCTCATTTCCGCTGGATCTGCTCCAAACAACTCGCGGTGTAGTCGACCTCGGAAGCTTCCAATGCTCTGCATCGCCGAACTTCATCTCAAACCGGTTAACCTTGCTGACGTTTCAGCTGCTAATCTGCCGGAGACGACGTCCGATGTGTCGGCCGAGAAGATTCATTCTCTAATGGTCAATTTGGGCCAGCTTCAAACATTTGTTTCAATGGGCCAGCTTTCACTTGCTTCAGTGAGCCTTGTCCTAATCTTTAGCCCAAGTCTGTGCTATACTAACGACTCTATCCGAACCGAGGGTTCATGTTATTACCACAAGGCGTTTCCAAATTCCTCCTTCGCCTGGGAGAGATCGCTTCCATTTTCCTCCCTGTCATGTGAGAGATCTTTCCAAGCCTCCTTTTCTTGGAAAAGATTGCTTTCACCTTCCTCCCATTATTGAGAGAGAAACTATCCACCATGTCTCTTATTTAGAGATCTTTTGTTTCCTGTTGTTTTACAGGAAACACACTTCAACTCTTTACTCTGCTTACTCGCCTCAATGGAGGGTTACAAAGGAAAGGATTGTTTTTCAAAGTCACAATATAAGTTGACTACCCTCTTCGATTCCGGTTTTACCGTGATTATCGTCTTGACGCATTTGAGTCGTGTCTCATTTTCGCTGTCCCACTCCTTAGTGAGTCTATCTTCTGCTTACATTTTAGTTTCTACTTGTTGTAATCAAAGAGGATGTAATATTCCCTCTAGCTTCTGTATTTCGGATTATTAAGATTATGAATGAAAGTTTCGTGACAAAAAAGAGTATATATAATAGTTGAATAATACCCTAAATCATAAATCCTAAATACTAAACCCTAACCTGTTTATACCCTAAAATTTTTCAATAATAATTGAATTGATAAACTATCCTTTGAGATGTGGCTATCCATGGTTATCCGTAACTATCCGGCAGTCGTTTAATTCTTGTCCTGACCCACAACTCTAAATCAAATATTTGTGTGAGACTTTATATTAGTTGTAAATTTTGTTTTCTTATAGAGTATGCTATTAAAAATCGCCAAGACTTATAATATAACAGGATAATAGTTTTATATTTTGTACTTAATTCGAAATTACAAAATAAATTAATAGTATTTGAAACCCTAAACCATATATGTACCCTAAACTAAAACTTTTATATTACTTCGAATTTTGTTTTTTCAATAGATTATATTACTAAAAATCGACAAGGCTTATAATATTACTAGATAATATTTTTTATATTTCTTATACTTAATTATAAAATTAGAAAATAAATTAATAGGATTTCAAACCCTAACCCTATATATCCTAAACCAAAAAATTATATTAGTTGGAATTTTTTTATATAAATTATGTTATTAAAAATCGCCAAGACTTATAACATTAAAAGATAATATTTTTAAAATTTTATCATTAATTAAAAATTACAAAATAAATTAATATTATTTTAAGCTCCAAACCCTATATATACCCTAACTCATTATTTATTTATTTCATATATTATTTATAATAAAACGAATTAGATATTTTTTAATGAATTTTTTTCCCCAATTTTAAATTAAATTTGTAGTACCATTTACAAATTTTTGTGCAATTTCTGAATAATAATTTAAAAAAAAATATTTTTTAACAAAAATAAACACATTACATTATCATAAACCAATTACATAAGCAATTCAAGTTTACAAAAACTAATGGATATTATTTAGCAAGGTCCATCTTGGAAGGTCGATGTGTTCAAGGAAAATTTGGAAACCAAGTGGGAAGTGTATTAGATACTCTAGTATGTAGAGCACCATCAGAGTACCTAATCCGATTAAAAAAGATATTTATTATTCTGAAACTGTCCTATATATATCCTGCACACACACACAAAGAAATAAAGAGATTAATTAGAAAGAAGTAAGAACCACTTGAATGAATGTAATGTATCAATGATATTCAGAGGCAAATGGTCCAACATGTAATGTTCATGTCTATACAATGGTCAAACATGTAATGTTCCCAAACATATCTTACCTTGACAATGACATCCTCAGCCTGAAGTTGCCTGCATCGTTCTCAAGCAAGTTAGTATTGGATCGTTTTTAAGCTCAATCCCCAATAAATTTTTGAATTTGTTCTTTCAGTTCTGGTCCACGTTGTCTCTTCTAGAGCTTAGCTTCATCAAATTGTAGTGGACAAACTGCTTTAGATGATGAAATACAAAAAATGAAGATCATTGGACGATTTTCTATTTCTGCTCAAGAAACATACATTGCAGACAAGACAAAGTCATGAGGCAGATCTTACCATGTTTTTAGCTTCATCAAGTAAATAATCTGAAGCTACATGAACTGAAATAGATGAGTGAAAACCAGAGACCATTTTTTACAATATATTTTCCTCATGGCTTAACTGTTCAGATGTATCTACTCATCAGATAGAACCCAGTATAATTGCAGGGATTAGAAATCCATATAGATTGGTCAGCCACTTAGAGAATACGGCCATGAAGAAACATCAAGAAAAAGAACAAAATAGTGAAGCTTAGATTTGAGACAATTCTCAGAGTATATAGCATCCCATATCCTTCTAGCTGACATGCCAATATAACCAGTGTACCATTTAGGATTCAACCGAAGGTTAACATATGTCATTTCATCTGCAATCATGTACTTGGTCATCAAAATCTATATCTAACACAATGTGATTCATTACTAGAAACACTACTTGTTAAACACAGTTTCATGAGCCATAACTGAGTGATATAAATGAAAAATTGCTAGCCTACAGGATCCAGAAATCCTAACCTTTCGTCAATCAAGTTTTCGGTAGAGAGAAATAACAAAAGAGGGAAGGAACACAAAGACGTGATGAGCAGAAACAAACCCTGCCGCGGGAAAAAGGACAGACGAGAAGCAACAGTGTCGAAACGGAATCAAGACTTAAAAACTCCAATTTCGACCCAGCTTAGAGATATTGAAGATGTATATAGGAAGACAAACCTGATGCGGGGCCAAGATACCAGGATGGTAAATAGAGCTTGTTGTTTATGTTGCTTCAACCTCGGATTCAACATCAAATCTGAAGATGGAGATGAAAATAGAGGTGAAGATGGTGAGATATAATCAGATTGGCCATTTTGTGGAGATGAATGGATTTAGGGTTTGGAGCAGATATGTTTTGACTAAAAATATTAACTTATTAAAGTTATTTTGACTAAAAGCTAAGATGTAAGATAGCGTTTAATTTTGGATCTGCAATGGTAAGGGCCGACACTTAGTAAATTTACGCGGCTAAAATTTTTATTTTTCCGCGATAACAAATATAGCGTTTTATAATAACAAACGCTATGCAAAAAACCAGTGTTCGTATACAATAGCATAACTGTGATGAATGCTATCTTCCGATGCTATTAATACCCACATTTCTTGTAGTGAAAGCTTAGCTTCTTGAGAGAGCGTGTTGAAGAAGGTGAGTTGCAAGTTTCAAATATCCACACAAGTGAAAATCCTGCAGATATCTTTGCCAAAGTATTGCCAGTATGTAGGTTCAGGGAATTGTTGAATCTACTTGGTGCTTCTCAAGCTTAAGAGAAGGAAATTCGAGGTCGGAGTTTGCTAAGAACAACAGGGAAGATGGTTTGACAATCAAGGTGGAGTTTGTCGGATTTGTGCTTGTCACAAACCATCTAATCGAGCTGGTGGGTTCCATTTTAGGAAAGAATTTGAGTTAAACCAACGCGGAATCAAGTTTCTGGTTCGGTTCATCACGCAGGTTTATGTACTTACTCGGACGTCGTCGTTTTGGAGATAACAGAGTGACGAACTCTGTAACGGTTATGGTTTGACCGTTTGATGACGAAGACGAGCTGACTCAGCTTGATCGAATCTGATGATCGATCAAGTCGTTATATAAGTGATGTTATCACATTTTAGGTATTTTAGTTTGGTAAATATTCATGTTTTAGTTACAAATTTAACTCAGTTGTGTTGTTTTCTTGAGTCTTTTGTTGCATTTAGGAATTAGATATCATTTAAAATTAGGCTTTACAATTTTAGTGTTTTTGGAGTGTTTTATTTGATTTTACAGATATTGGATATTTATAAGAGAGATTGCAAAGAGTGGAATTGGGATGAGGTATAAGTTAAAAGAGTTATGGTCAAAAATTGTGTGCTAGAGTCAACCATGGCGTATCTAACGTAAGGGAGCATGTTAACGTCATGGAAACGTGCGTCAAGGCCCATACCAACATTCAGCCCAAGCCTGCCAAAGGCCCCCCCCCCTCGCGCGGACGAGTCATCTCCCGCTACACACCAACCGCGAGCTTTCAATGCGTTCCAGTTGCGGCTGGCCTTGCGGGAAGAGTAAAACCGCGAGCAAGACATGAAGTGAAGCCGTTCAAGTTGCGGTTACCACGCTCCTTTCACCAAAATTACAAAATTGCCACTGCGGAAAAAAAAACCTTTATATATAGTTTTAAACTTATTATTTTGGAACCATCTTCTATCTTATGAACTTCTTTCACTCTTTTTGAATCTAAAACATTTTGTAAATTTTTATTTTAACTCTTAGTCAAATATTGTTATCTCTTTAATTTATTTTCTCTAATCATGATTTCCATTATTATCTCTATGGGTTTTAATGGGGTCAATATGATTAGTGAGTAGTTTTATTTGAGGCTTATGGGTTAGGTAGATTAGGGTGATTTAGAGTGATTCATAGATGCTTAGGGCTTAATTATGATTGATCCTTCCTATCTAAATGTGCTTATTGCTAGATTGACATTGACTAATTTGGTTTAGATGTATTGGGTTTTATTGCACACCATGTGTTCGATGAAATGCTAGATTGAATTTTTATGGGAATTTACAATGTTTTAGCTCATGAAAGTGAATGTCTAAAGTGTTTATAAGCTTAAGAGAACTTGAGATTAATGCTTGCCTTGTTTTTATTCACAAATGAGAATTTGATCTTGACTAAGGATTAGGCAAAATAATTAGTACCAAGAGATTGGATTAATTAATTGATTAGTGTTCTTTGCTTAGGATTAGCATATATGATGATTGTTTAAGCATCTTTGATAGCTCTAGATTGCCCAAATCATTGACCTTGACCCATTGGCCTTGCTTTTATTATTGATTTCTTGAGTTTGATCTTTGTTTGCTCATTTATTTGCTTGTTTGATTGTGTTTAGGTTGTTAGAACTTCAAATCTAAATTGTTTGCTTGACTTGCTTGGTTTAGTGCATTCCGATTGGTTTGATCCCTTCCCAATTATGGTTCGATACCTCATTGCTACACGATAAGCTTGAGGAATTGATACCTCAAGGAATTACTAAAATTCTTGTTATCAATTTGGCGCCGTTGCCATTTTGGGATTTAGGATTGATCAATTAGATTTCTATTCCTATTTAGTTCAAGTCTTTGAGACTAAGCTTTTCTTTTTCTTTGCTTTGGTTCATTCATCTCAAGTTAAGATGATGAACTTCCTTTCATTTGTTGTTACTAACTTGGTTTATTTGATCCTCTTGTGCTTTCAAAGGTACCCAACCAAACGGAAGAGACATGACAAACCAAGTTCACTTGAGGTGTTAGAGATTGTCCATCAAAGAAGTATCACTAAAGCTCCACAACCCCAAGCAACTTCACCACAACCTCAACTTCAAGAAGCTTCCTTGACACTCCCATTGATACCCACTCCAATCCAAGAGAAAAGGCCAACAATTGGAAGTTTTGACACTCCTCAATGTTGCATGAGCTATGGGATCCATCCTCCTCCTATCAAAGCCAATGCTTACATGATCGAGCCAAGTTTGATTAGATTGATTCAAGACTTAAGGTTCTTAGGGACAAGAGTGGAGAATCCCTATAATCACTTGTACTACTTTGAGAAGTTGTGCAACACATTTAGGATTGAAGATGTGGATGATGATAGTGTCAAGCTCCTTTTGTTCTCATTCTCACTTGGAGATAAAGCTAGCCAATGGGAGAGATCATTGCCATCTCACTTGGTGAATTCTTGGGATGATTGTAAGAGGATATTTCTCCTAAAGTTCTACCCTCCACAAAAAACATCCCAAGCTAGAAAAGACATCTTGAGCTTCAAACAAGACTACCATGAGACTTTTCATGAAGCATGGGAGAGACTCAAGGGCTACACTCATGATTGTCCCCACCATAGGTTCAACAAAGAAGTTATCCTTAGTACCTTCTATCATGGAGTGAATAAAGAGCACCAAAGGATTTTAGATGCAGCTAGCAAAGGAAGGTTTATGAACCTCACAATTGATCAAGGGGAGCTACTTGTTGAGAATCTATCCCAAAGTGAGGAGAACTATGTTGGTGGGTTTGAGAAGGTTCCAATGGCTAATGAAGGCATTGAGGATAAAGTGAGTAAGGAGTTGGAAGCTCTTAATGATCTTTTAGATGAAGTCTTACAAGCTACCCAAGAGCCATCTACCATTGTAAGGGAAGAGAGTAAAGGATATCAATCTCAACAAGGCTTTGTGCTTTTTAATCAACAACAAGATTGTGATCCTAAGTCAAATCTCCAAGGACAACAAGGAGGTTTCCCACCTAAGCTTCCCTACAACCCTCAAGCTCAAGCTTCTACTTCTTTGGATCAAGGCTTTGAAATGAAGGCAATACTTCAACAACTCATACAAGGGCAAGCAAATGGTGGAATGGACTTGAGCAAGAGGATGATTGATATACACTCTAAGGTTGATGGAAACTTCAAGGATTTCACTTCTAAACTTGAGACCTTGACTTCAAGAGTGATCCAAATGGAGAAGCAAAAAGAGAAAGTTGTTCCCACCAACCATTGCAATACAATCAATTCAAATGCTGATCATGAAAGGGTAGTAGCTGAACTTGAAGCCCTTGTCTATGGTTCTCCACTTGAGAAGGAGAAAGATGATAGGTTGGATGAAGAAGCCATAATTGATGAGTTTCTTCTTGGTCTTTGTGATGAAATTTTGAATGAAGACACGGTTGAGGAAGATCTAACCACGACCAATCTAGCTCCTACATCGCTTCCTAAGCTAGGAGCACCGGGAAAGTTCTCACTATCTTGCTCTCTTGGCCACTTGATGATTGAGGATGCTTTGTGTGACACCGGCTCAAATGTGAGTGTCATATCCCTTGAGATGGTTGAAGAATTGGGGATCAAGAGCATTGAGGGCTACAAATCTACTCTCACCTTTGGGGATTCTTCAACAAAGGTACCATATGGGGAGCTCAACGACTACCCGGTGATGATTGGGGATTGCACCATCCCAACTGATTTTGTGGTTATGAAGATGAAGAAGGGCAAGAAGCTTCCTCTACTCTTCGGGACTGATTTCCTCAACACTACCGATGCAACAATGGATTTCAACAACAAAAGGGTAATTCTAACAAGGGTGAATGATGAGGTGTTCTATCCAATGAAGTCCTCCTCCATCAACACTTGTGGAACCATCACAAGTGACCTTAATCTTGAGGAGGAAAGGAAATTTGCTAGTCTTTCCAAGCTTGAGTATTGTGGATCCATCATTTTGGGAGATTTGAGGATTGAGGAGCCACAAGATGAAAAGGTTGAGAGGTTGTACTCTCCAAAGGTTGACCAAGTTATGAAAGATGCTTTTGTTGGAGAGAGTAGTAAAGAGCTGATGAGTGAACACTTGGAAAGTGTTCCATTAGAGGAGGTGAGTGGAGCAAAGGAAGCTCCTCTTAAGAGAAAGAAGAAGAAGGGAAAAGCACCTACAACCTCTACTCATACTCAAGCTCCTAGCACTCTCACTTTCCACCCTTTGAAGCTTAAGGATGGGACAATAGAGTACAAGGTGAAATGCAAGGGGAGGTCTAAGCCATTCTCAAGTGCAAGAGCCATCCTTACTCCTGAGCTCAAAGCTGATCCAAACAAGCTCCAAGAGCATCTCAACAAAGTCTTGACAATCACTCAAAAGGTCAAGACTCCTCCACCTCCTCACTAAAAGAAAAGGTAGTCAAGCTTAGTGACTTAAAACAAGCTCACTTGGGAGGAAGTCCCATGTCTATCTCTTGTAAATATTGCTTTATGTTTTAAGTTTCCTAGTCAATGTTGATCTGTTTACTAGGTCTATGCAGGTTTTCGGCCATATGGTTTTGGCATTGGGAGAAAGAAAAAAGAAAGGTCATGGCAAACTCGAAGAAGAATTGGGCATTCATCCAAGTTTGGGGGAACTCTCTAGCCTCCACCTCCCATTCCTCCATCCCATTTCACTCTACTTAAAGCTCTAAGTAACTCACTCCAATCTCTTTTTCACCTCTTTGTTTTATTTTGTATTTTTACCTTTCTCTTTGGTCTCTTTCCCTTGCTTCGTTCACACAAGGGACTGTGTGATTTAAGTTTGGGGAAGGAGACTAGTTGCTAATGATGTATTTTGTGTTCTTATCTTTCTTTCTTGCATATTGAGTCTCATTTCATGCATCTAAGGCATAGAAAACCATAAAAAATTTGAAAATTTTTGAAAAATTTTCACAAAGAGAAAGCATACAGTTGAGTCTATAAGTCATTTAGGATTGTTTTCATTAAAGTTTGAGAGTTAAAGCTTGTGTTCTCTATAAAAAAAAAAAAATTGTTTGAGCATGTGGTTATTGGATGCATCTTGTGAACTTGAAATTAAGGAAGAACCCTTCTTGGATCTCATGCATTATTGTTCACTTCTTGGTTGAAACATGTTGTGATTTGAATCATTCCCTATCTATTAGAACTCTTAATGTTGACTTGAATTATCATGTTGTGCAATGAAAGGTGAACTCATGGATACTTAATACATACTTGGACTATCTTTTCCCTTTCTACCACTCTCTTGTTAGTCCAAGTAGATTTCCCTACCTTGAACCAAGCTTTCCTTCAAGCCTAAACACTTTAGTGAGAGATGAGAGGCCTTTTTTTTGAATCAACTAGGCAAAAAGTGTTGAGTTTGGAACGACAAGGATAGGTCTTCATTGTAGAGCTAGCCTTACATCATTGGGCTATGCATAGGATAGGAAAGAAGTTTGGGGGAGTTGGGAAGAAAAGGAAAAAGAGAATGAGAAAAAGATTGAGAAAAGAAAGAGGGGATTGGAAAAGAGAAAGAAAAGTTGATAGCTCTAAGTGTTTATGAAAGATAAGTCTCAAGTTTTAAAGAGAGAAAAGAAGCCAAAGTTGGCTCAAGCATCAAAAGAGAAAAGAAAAGAGGCTAGTGAAAAGAAAAGAAAGAGCTAAGCAAAGAAAAGAAATCCTCTAAGTGTTTAAAGAAGAAAGAAGTGATCAAAGTTGGGATAAGAAGGCAAAAATGCCTTAAGAAAAGGGTAGCTTAGGAAGGGAATCTTGGGTTTAGAAGAAGAGTTAAGATCATCATAGGGATTTGGGTAGAATGAGAATCTATCCTTGTATGCATAAGTTGTTTCTTACTCTTAGCATTTTGCTATAGTATTCCTTTCTTGAGAGATCCTTTGTTTTTGAAACCCACACTTCATTTGAGATCACTTTTATCTCAAGACCTTAAACCCTTAGCCAAATGTGTTCATTTGATTTGCACAATCATGATCCACCATTGCTTAATGAATGTTAAAGGGAATGAGGATAGGAATTCATGCGTAGGTTGAGACTTGAACTTGATGCATGTGCTGATGGGAATGGCTAATTCTTTTGAAGTAGAGTAAACTTGATTGTAGCTCTTAATTGCTTGTCTTAACTTTGTTTCCATTTATGCTTAACAATTGCTTTCGAAAGCTTTGAAATCTCACTTTCAAACCTTTTTTCCAACTTAATTTTGATTGTTTGCTTGCGGACAAGCAAAAGGCAAGTTTGGGGAAATTGATGTTATCACATTTTAGGTATTTTAGTTTGGTAAATATTCATGTTTTAGTTACAAATTTAATTCAGTTGTGTTGTTTTCTTGAATCTTTTGTTGCATTTAGGAATTAGATATCATTTAAAATTAGGCTTTACAATTTTAGTGTTTTTGGAGTGTTTTATTTGATTTTACAGATATTGGATATTTATAAGAGAGATTGCAAAGAGTGGAATTGGGATGAGGTATAAGTTAAAAGAGTTATGGTCAACCAGGGGCGGATCTACGTTGGGGGAAGGTGTGGCACGTGCCCCATACTGATTATAATAAGTTTCTAAGGAAGTAGTCCAATCGTTGATCCGTTAGTTTAGTTGGTTACTGAACTCCTTAATAGCCTCAGAGGGAATAGGATCGATTCTCACTCCTCACTCCTTCCTTACCTAGGTTTATTTTTATTATTATTATTTCTGTAGTTATATCTCTTTTTTTTAAATGTCAACTTCGTGTCTTTTTCATTATTTAGTTATATTTTTGTATGTCAACTTCGGGTGTCGTTTTAATTATTTACTTATATCTCTTTTTTTTTACTAGTTACATTTTTATTTTTATTTTACACATATTGTTTCTTTTTCTCCATCTTATTTTAAGGTCAATATGCTATTTAATTTAGAATCTAATAAACTAATATTTTTCGATAAATCAAGTTAATTATATGATTTGAATCTAATTTATCAAATATTTTAGAATCTCATTTTACACAAGATATTATATTATTATCTATATAATTTTTTAAATATCATTTTATATATTTATATATATGTAAATATATCTAAAACTCAGTGAAAAAGGTTCTGATTATTAGTTTTTCTTTCAAGACTCAAAATGTGAAATATATTACAAATTTAATTTTCTTTTTTTCAAATAAAATTTGCATAACTGTAATTTTATTATGATTATTTTTACTTTTTATTTTATTGTTTATTTGTGTCCCATACAAAAATTTAGTCTAGATCCGCCCCTGGAGTCAACCATGGAGTATCTAACGTAAGGGAGCATGTTAACGTCATGGAAACGTGCGTCAAGGCCCATACCAACATTCAGCCCAAGCCTGCCAAAGCCCCCCCCCCCCTCGCGCGGACGAGTCATCTCCCGCTACACACCAACCGCGAGCTTTCAATGCGTTCCAGTTGCGGCTGGCCTTGCGGGAAGAGTAAAACCGCGAGCAAGACATGAAGTGAAGCCGTTCAAGTTGCGGTTACCACCCTCCTTTCACCAAAATTACAAAATTGCCACTGCGAAAAAAACCCTTTATATATGGTTTTAAACCTATTTTTTTGGAACCCTCTTCTATCTTATGAACTTCTTTCACTCTTTTTGAATCTAAAACATTTTGTAAATTTTTATTTTAATTCTTAGTCAAATATTGTTATCTCTTTAATTTATTTTCTCTAATCATGATTTCCATTATTATCTCTATAGATTTTAATGGGGTCAATATGATTAGTGAGTAGTTTTATTTGAGGCTTATGGGTTAGGTAGATTGGGGTGATTTAGAGTGATTCATAGATGCTTAGGGCTTAATTATGATTGATCCTTCCTATCTAAATGTGTTTATTGCTAGATTGACATTGATTAATTTGGTTTAGATGTATTGGGTTTTATTGCACACCATGTGTTCGATGAAATGCTAGATTGAATTTTTATGGGAATTTACAATGTTTTAGCTCATGAAAGTGAATGTCTAAAGTGTTTATAAGCTTAAGAGAACTTGAAATTAATGCTTGCCTTGTTTTTATTCACAAATGAGAATTTGATCTTGACTAAGAATTAGGCAAAATAATTAGTACCAAGAGATTGGATTAATTAATTGATTAGTGTTCTTTGCTTAGGATTAGCATCTATGATGATTGTTTAAGCATCTTTGATAGCTCTAGATTGCCCAAATCATTGACCTTGACCCATTGGCCTTGCTTTTATTATTGATTTCTTGAGTTTGATCTTTGTTTGCTCATTTATTTGCTTGTTTGATTGTGTTTAGGTTGTTTTTTTTTTTTTGGTCGAAGTGTTTAGGTTGTTAGAACTTCAAATCTAAATTGTTTGCTTGACTTGCTTGGTTTAGTGCATTACGATTGGTTTGATCCCTTCCCAATTATGGTTCGATACCTCATTGCTACACGATAAGCTTGAGAAATTGATACCTCAAGGAATTACTAAAATTCCTGTTATCAATAAGTTAGATAATTTGTATAGTAGTTGTCGTCGCTTTCTTTGCAATTATATGGGTGAGTGAATTTCATTGGGTCTCGGGTTTGAGAGAGAAAACGTTGAGTGAATCTGTTACATTGAATGACAATGAGGCTTTGGTGTTTTCCGGTGAGCGATCGACGGCGACTACTTGTTCCACCAGTGTTCTTAGTGACTTCTAAGGAAGAACCTCAGCCAGAGGTAAGGTGGCGGTTTTCCCCTGAACTGGATAAAAAATATGTTGTGCTCTTTCATTTCTGCAAATCGCTTTTTTATTTCGTTTAACGTTCCGACGAACTAAATCTTAATCGTTTGTGATATCAATCTTGAATCTGATTACTATAAAGTTACAACATTTTTAATATATATTGGTTTATCATACAATATAATTTTCTAAGAACATTCAAACATATGAAGTTCAAAGAATATGATAAATAAGAGAATGAATGAACTTCTTTTAAACGTTCTTCTATGAAACGGGGCAAGGAGGAGGAATACAAAGTGGAGAAGGATAAAAACGATTTCTACCTGGTATATAGATCTCTTTTGAAACGCATCAAGAGCACCCAAAACCACTAATATCTATGTATATAGATCTCTTTTGTTGGAATGTCCGCGGTTTTAACATCTTCTCACACCGTAGCAGATTTAAAAAGTGGTTTCGTAATAAATAATCCATTTTTTGGCAGCATTATTGAAACTCATGTCAAGAAGCCGAAGAGTAGTAAGTTTATATTGACGCTTCTTCCAGGATGGTTTTTTGAAGATAACTACTAATTCTCGGATCTAGGGAAGATATGGGTGCTTTGGCACCCGAGTGTTCATGTTACTATTGTATCAAAGTCGCCTCAGATGGTTAGTTGTGAGGTTATTTTGCATGATGCAATAGACCCAATTGTTTTATCCATTGTCTGTGCATCTAATGAGGAGCCTCAGCGGCTGTTGTTGTGGGATGAGATTGCGATTTTGGCAGGCAGTGATTTGGTCAGGGAAAAGGCTTGGATTATCCTTGGTGACTTCAATCAGGTCCTTTCGCCGCAGGAAAATTCAGCTGCTATTTCGTTTAATATTGACAGGAAAATAAGATCTTTTAGAGATTGTTTGAGGAATGCTAAGCTCACGGATCTGAATTACCGTGGATCGACTTTCACTTGGTGGAATAAAGAAAAGGAGAACCTGATTGCAAGAAAGTTAGACCGGGTTTTGAGAAATGATTTCTGGCTAGATCAGTTTCCTTCCTCCAAAGTGTTTTTCGGTGAACCTGATTTTTCAGACCATGCTTGTTGTGGTGTTGTCCTGAACCCATCTATACAGAGAAGGAAAAAGGCTTTTAAATTCTACAACCTTCTAATCGGAAATCCAAACTATTCATTCCTTTATTAGCTAATGAGTGCTACGCAGTAAATGTGGTTGGTTCAGCACAGTTCAGAGTCTCCAAAAAGCTAAAAGTTATTACAAAAAATGATCAGATATTTTAGTAGAGACAATTACTCAAGTATCGAAAAGCGTACGAAGGAGGCACACGATCAGCTAATTCATCTAGAACTCACTTATGTTGAATTCGTCCTCATTGTTGGCTGAAGCGGAATTTATGGCGTTGAAAAAATGGCAGATTTTAGCTAAGGCAGAAGAGGAATTTCTTCTCCAGCGGTCAAGGGTTCTTTGGTCAACGGAAGGGGATTGCAGAACTTCTTATTTTCACAAGATGGCGGATGCAAGAAGTTCTGCAAACCACATTCACTTTCTCGTTGATGAGATGGGTAGTCGTTTTGAAACGCAATAATTTATTCATGCTCATTGTGTGGACTATTTTTAAACATTGTTGGGGCCGGATAAGTCTCCTCCAATGTTTCTTCAGGATGAAATCAATATGCTTCTTCACTTTCGCTGCTCAGGCGGACATAAGCAGAACCTAACAAAACGGTTCTCATATGATGAAATTCGGTCAGCTTTTTTTCTCCCCTCTCTGAACAAGACAAGTGGTCCATATGGTTACTCATCAGAGTTCTTCACGACTTGTTGGCCGGTGATCGGGCCTGAAATATGCGAAGCAATCTCAGAATTTTTCACCTCGGGTCGGATTCTCAAACAGTGGAACTCGACAAATCTCGTGCTCATTCCAAAGATTCCTAACGCTGCGAGAAACACTGATTTTATACCAATATTTTGTCTGAACACAGTCTACAAAGTCATCTCCAAATTGTTGGCCAATAGGCTGAAAGAAATCCTTTCTCTGGTGATCTCTCATTCTCGATCAGCTTTTATCTCGGGAAGACTTCTTGCGGAAAATTTTCTTTTAGCTACTGAGATTGTTCACAGATATAACTGGAACAACATAGACAAAAGATCAATGCTCAAGCGTGATCATAAGAAATCTTTTGATATGGCCATATGGGACTTTGTTCTCGCCGTTTTGACAACAATCGGGGTTTCAGAGATGTTTGTTGGTTGGATCTTGCAATGCCTCTCAACTACATATTTTTCTGTCTCGGTGAATGGTGTAACTGATGGCTTCTTTAACAGCTCTAGAAGAGTTAGACAAGGAGATCCTCTTTCTCCATATATTTTTCTTCTAGCCATGGAGGTATTTTCAGCGTTTGTAAAGTCAAGATTTGATGTTGGCTACATCTCCTATCATCCCAAAATTGAAGACATAGGAATCACACATCTCTTGTTTGCAGATGATGTGATGATATTTTTTGATGGGGGAGGCTCTTCCCTGCATGGTTTAAACAAAGCGCTAGATGATTTTGGCATGTGGTCGGGTCTCCAAATGAACAAAGACCAAACAGAGCTATTCCATGCGGGTCTGAACCACCTTGAAACTAATGAATTAGGTAATTACGGTTTCAAAATTGGTTCATTGTCCCTTCATTATCTTGGTCTCCCATTAATGTCGCATAAGATGCGGATCTCCGAGTATGATCCCTTGATTCACAAAGTCTCCTCGCGTTTTAGAAGATGAGCTGAGAAGCCGCTAACGTTTGCGGGTCGCCTTCAGCTAATCAAATCAGTGATCTATGGGGCAGTAATTTTCTGGGCCTCAGCTTTCATCCTACCTATAGGCTGCATTAGAAAAATCAAAGCACTATGTTCTCGTTTCCTTTGGCCGGGAAGCATTGATAGCGGAAAAGGACTAAGATTAGCTTGTCACATTGTTGCTTGCCAAAGGAGGATGGAGTTCTTGGTCTCTGACAACTAACGGTATGGAACCAAACCTTATGCTTAAAACTGATATAGTTGTTGTTTGAGGATAAAAGTTCCTTATGGGTCGAGTGGCATAAGCATCATCATATAAGAGGTTTAAGCTTTTGGTCGATCATCCCTTCCTCAATACATTCTTGTACTTGGATTTCATTGCTTAAGCTTAGGCCTCTGGCGGTTCGATTTATTAGAGGTGTTGTTGGAAATGGAGCAAAAGTAAGTTTTTGGTTTGATGTTTGGAGAGCATTGGTCAGCTTATAAATTATCTTGGTAGCAATGGTCCGAGATATTTGCGTCTACCACTTACATCATCGGTTGCTAGCGCCTGCTCTCCGTCTGGCTGGTTACTTCCTCATCCAAGGTCTCAAGTGGCGGTTGATCTCCACGCTTTCATCACCAGCATTCTAGCTCCCTTCTTGTCGGAGTTACAAGATTCTTATGTCTGGGAAGTCGGCGAGAATCAGCTATCGAAGTTTTCCACATCCCTAACTTGGGAAGCTCTCAGACCTTCAGCTCCTCCTCAACAGTGGGCTGCCGTAAATCAGGTTCAAAGGAGCTGTCCCTAGACATGCTTTCCACTTTTGGGTTACTAACCGAAACAGGCTTCCTACAAGAGATCGGTTATTCTCGTGGGGAGTATGTTAGTCACCTTTTTGCTGTTTGTGTTCAACTGCGATTGAAACCAGGGACCACTGTTTGTTTTCCTGTGATATCAGCGCTGAGGTTTGGAGGTTGGTTCTGTTAAGGTGTGACCGTTTTCGACCATTGTTATGCTCTTGGTTTGAACTGATGTCTTGGATCCGAGCGTCGTCCTCAACTTGCCCATCAACATTGCGGAAAATCGTCACGCAAGCAACTGTTTACCATATGTGGAAGCATCGGAACAACGTCCTTCACAACCAGCATGCGTCTTCACCTTCTGCCTGTTATCGAAATTATAAATGCAAATCAATCAGTCGGTTTGGTAGAAGATCGTTTACACGATAGAGAAGAGAGAATACAAACGTAAATAATAATAATATAAAAACTTACTTTACGGTTACTTGTTCTTTGATGTATGAACAAATTGTAAAATGATAGAGGCTTGCTAAAGCAATCTCCTAAGACAGAATTTATTCCCTACGCGGTGTTCGTAGTTTCTTGGATTTCTATCTTGCAGGATACAACTATCGATCTTCGTATTATGCACCCTACGAAGAACCTTGCAAACTATACTTTGTGTTTTCAGAAAATATTTGAAGAAGAAGAAGAAGAGAATTGTTGTTAGTTTTGTTATCTATATTATTTTTTCTCTCCACCATGTATGGTGATGTTTATATAATAAACCAAAGGGTATTTCCAACCAATGTGTCATTTCATAATGATATCCTTTCACAAAGATATCCCTTCACAAAGGTATCCCTTCACAAATGTGTCCTTTCACAAATGTGTCATTTGACTCATTTCATAAAGATGACCTTTCACAGATATAACTTTTCATGTGAAGGTGCTTTTTCATAAGTGACAATGATTAACATGTTTTTATATAAATATTTATTTAATTAAAATATATTAAATAAAACTTAAACAAAAGGTGTCCTTTCTCAAAGACACAATGATTCACAAGAGTATTTATTTAATTAAAATAAAACTCTAATAATTGGTGTCCTTTCATAAAGATATAATAATTCTCATTAGTATTTATTTAAATATAGTAACTTAAATAAAACTCCAACACTGCCATCTTCAAAGGCCTCAATCAAGATATCCGGAATATCATTTTCGCAAGGAGAAGTCGTAAAGCATTTAGTGGGCTCTACTCCCTTTGTATCGACTATCGAGTAGTTCTCAGTTATCGGTTGTATCTATCCTTTTACTTATTGAGCTTTGTTTTTTAAAAATAAATTGCCAAGGCCTCAATTGTATAGGTTGTACCTTTTGTATTACCTAACTTTCATGTTTAGCCAAAAAAAACAACGTTCTTCTCTGAAATTGAGTTCTTTCAGTTTTATTTGGTTTTGGTCTCCACGAATGTCCAAACAATCTCTCGTTGAGCCAAAAATAGAAATATTATACTATTATGTAAACTAAAATTTAAATATTACGAAGATTCTGTAATGAAAGAAAATTTTCTGGATGTCGACAGAAGTATTATTCTTTCCACCATTTCCAAAAATTAATATTGTGTGGACACTGAAAAAGATATCAGAAGACATTGTAGCTTGAAAGGCTGAGATTGACGACAAGAAAAAAAAAAGGAAAGGCTGGGATTTTCTCTGAATTTTATAGTATATTGTATTATTGTATCCTCTGTTTGTTCATCAAGAGATGAAAAAGTGATCGACTTATATAATTTTTTTTTTTAATAAAAAGTTTTCATTATAATAGTTTTCTAATACATATATTAAGGAAAGCATAAACAAAATAAAAATAAAAAGATCCAATTAAATTCAAAATGGGTTCGTTTTGAAAGACAACCTAGGCCCAAATGTTACAAAAACAATAAGTTGATGGCCGTAAAACTCGCCGGAACAGAACCACCAGAGCAGCGCCGCCACATCAACTACAGAAACACGTCCACCATGCTTACCAAGGGAGCCGCCGAGACAGAGAGAACCACAACCGTCGGAGGAAGGAGAAAGGAGCAACAGACAGATACATTTGAATGGGGAAAAAGAAGGAGACCACGCTTCGGGAGATCCGCCACACCGCCGGGAGATTAGTACCAGCTGGAAGACGAGAAAAAGGGGGGAAGAACACAAGTTTGGGAGCTAACGGAATAGATCTGGCATCGATCCACCGGAGAGAGTAGGAAAAAGGAACAATCGCGCCTCACTCCGATGAGCTTTTGCCGCCTCTGGGAGACACCGATTAAGCACCGCTGCCGTCCTCGAGCGACAAGGCCACAAAGGGAACACCCAGAGATTTCTACAGACGGTAGATCCTTCCACTTACGCCTCGCTTCCTCACCGGATTCGCTTCCACGGCGCTACCGCTGAACCTGGAAGACCTTCAACCGCCGGTGACTACTCG
The DNA here is from genome assembly GCA_030180135.1 of Orychophragmus violaceus. Classification (NCBI taxonomy): domain Eukaryota; kingdom Viridiplantae; phylum Streptophyta; class Magnoliopsida; order Brassicales; family Brassicaceae; genus Orychophragmus; species Orychophragmus violaceus. The sequence continues at coordinate 12,737,725 of CM058234.1, read as the reverse complement.
GAAAACAGAGAAGAGAGCTTGAGGACACTTCACTGGAATCTTTCCTCACAGATCCAGGTCAGACAAAGCCATAACATCTCGGATCCGCCGCGCAATCTCCGCAGAAGTCACCGCCGTTAATTACGTGCCACAAAAAAAAACCATCAGAGAATTTCCAAAGCACAGACGAAGAGCAAAGCCAAGCAAGAAAAAAACGGAAAGAAAAGCTCTCTCACGACGCCGACAAAGCCGAGCGTCAAAAAGGCAACTGGAAAGATTCTTAGTCAATGGTTGGTTAGAGAGAAAAAAGTATTAGGGCGAACTCGTCTTTTTCGGGTTATCATCACTTATATAATATTCCTCGGCATATATTCTTCTTAGAATATATTTGCATGATTTCAAAATTTTATATATATTTGGAATTTGAGATATAATATATATATATATATATATATATTTTGTAATGATTTATGAGTCACAAATTCAAATTAACCGTATGCTTTTAAAAACACTTCCATGATGCAATAACAAATATTAGTCTGACAATTCTCATTAAGATGAGTAAGATTTCACGTGACATTTATGAAAAACGTGGACTTATCCATACATGTACAACAAAATATTGTTGATGTTTAGGGCATCATGGATCTCCTATGGGGTTCTTAAAAAAAAAAAAAAAAAAAAATTTTGGAGAAAAGTGTAAAAAAAAATCAAAAAAAAAAATTAAACAAATGACAAGCTGCCACGTGTGATGAACAGTGTAAGAACCGGTTCTTAAATAAGGATTTTTAGAACCCGGTTCTTAACTATTCACGTGGGACCCACGTGAATAGTTAAGAACCTCCACCCTTAAGACTATGTACAACCAAGTTTCGGGTGCGGTTTCTTAGGCAAAAATCTATTTAAAAAATGTAGATTCCACCAAATAGTTAAGAACCCGGGCTCTAAAAATCCTTAGAGCACATACATTGAGGGGTTCTTAAGGGTGAGTTTCTTAACTATTCACGTGGGTCCCACGTGGGGCCCACATGAATAGTTAAGAAACTGTCTCTTAAAATCCTTATCTAAGGATCGATCCTTACACTGTTCACGCTACGTGGCGCATTCTTATTGGTCAACTTTTTTTTTTTAATTTTTTTTTTTTTTTGACAGATTAAAAAAAAAAAAAGATGAATAGTTAAGAAACTTAGGCGATAACACGGATGGACATGGTCTTAGCTAAAGATCGGTTCTAGCACTGTTCATGCCACGTGTCATGATTCTATTCGTTCCTTCTTCTTTTTTTTTGTTTTTTTTTTTTTACTTTCCCGAAAAAAAAAATTTAAGAACCCCCTTAAGATTTAAGGTTGTACATGCTCTAAGAACCTTCAATGTTGGTGGCCTTATACCCAAAGAAAAAATATTGTTGATGTTTGGCAAACGTAATTTTTAGGGTATTATTATTCAATTATCTTTGACCGACACTAAAATAATACAAATATCATATATTTTTTATTTTTAAGTATCATTTACTGTATACAATTAAAACAGATTATTTTAAAATAAAATTGTTCGTTTTAGTATATTTTTATGTGTATGAGAAAACTATGCCCCCACAATGTTATTAATAATATATATTTTTTAAAATGTATTAATAGAAAAAGAAAATAAATACGACGTAATATATTCATATTAAAAAGTTAAAAAAAAAAAAAAGAGTTTCTCTCTTTTCTCTCTACAACCACTGAAAATTTTAGATGTCGCTTCGTATTTTTTTTGCGTTCAGCCTTCGATGTCCGATTGTCACTGGCATTTGGAAAGGCTTATTTTTAGCAAGTGTCAACTATGGTGTTTTATCTGTGGCGCAGTTTCACTTCCAGATGAGTTTTAGATCTCAGCTCAGCGACAATGGTTTTGATCTAGGTGGTGTTCATGTGGCTTTCGTGATGGCTTCAGGTGTTGCTTGCTTTTGGATCTTTGAGGACAACATCCGGTTTGGTTTGGGTGATAAACAGGATCTCCTTTTTGTGATGGTTTGGTTTGGGACCGATTTCTTTTTAGAGTTTTCCGGCGTTTTGTCTTTCATGCGATTTTCTTTCTCTTTCGTTGTCATGGAGTACGTCGATCTTTTGATATGTCGCGGTTCCGGTTTCTGGATCTGGTTCTTTACTCCGTGTTTTTGTTGTGTGTTGCCGTGTTTTTCCTCTCTTCTTCAGTGGCTTTGGCGGTTCTTCCGGCAACAGTCATGTGTTATCGACGGCCACTTGACCTAATGTTTACTGTTAATTAAATTATAGTCTTTGGGCTTAGACTTTTGTCTTATTTGTTAATGGATCAAAACAAATCCATTTTAAAATTTTATAACAGTTTATTTCTTTTAAGTTCTTTTAAAAAATAAATGTAAAAACCCGTAAAAATTACTTTCATGCAAAAATGGTTTTAAAAGAATGATCCATAACAAGTTTATTGACGTAAAACTCGTTGAGTGTAGGAAAATATGACTTGTAAGAAAAGCAAGTGATGGAGGGAGAGAGGGAGAGAGGCTGAACAACGACTTGATGATGATAGTGATGGGTTAAGAACTTAAGATCAAATGGGCAAGTGGTCAAAACTTGTCCACTCTATTTCTTGGAAGGAAACTTCGTAATTGAATCTTGATCGTTGATTTTTGGTATGTAAAGTCAAATACATATATGATGGTCGGTCTAACGATATGATCCGATCTTTTGAAATTTCTTGGACTTTCAATTTTATTCCATCCCGACTCTATGCTGGTTATTATGGTCGGACTCAGAAGTATAAACTGACAATTAATGATCAGAGAAAAAAGAATTTAGTATGGCAAAACTGGTCAAAAATCATCATATACTGTTGATTTCAAAAGTTCTTAAGGTTTAGTCGTTGCCTGCCTTAAAAACGCCCCAGATTCCCTGGGCCACAAGGAAACCAGGAGAGATACCAGAATGGAAAGGCGTTAAAATGAAAACTAATTTCCTTAAAAAAAAGTAATAGCTGTATTAGTCTATTAGATTAATCAAAATCTTCTTTCTTCTTTTTTAAAGCAGCATGAATGGTTAATCGTAAAAAAATAGTGTGAATGTTTTCAGTTGAAGGGATATATAACCTGCACGAAATGACGTAAATGTTGGATTTTTTTAGCCATATAAACAGTTCTATAAATATTAATGTCTTTGAAAAAAGAGAAATATGAAAATTCTTATGTTATTTTTTTGGATTTATTCGTGGCTATGAGGCTTATTTCGTGGCTATTTTCAGTTTAGCCACAAATTTCGTGACTATGGGCTCGTTACTATCTGTCTTTCGTAGCAATTCGTAGCAATTTGTGGCAAACCTTCCGCGGATAGCCATGACATTATTCGTGGCTATTTAACCACGAACATCAAGAAAAACATTTGTGGCTAATATAGCCACGTTTTGCCACGAATAGAATCGTGGCCTTAGTTAGCTACAATTTTCCACGGAATATTTTGTGGCTATTTTAAAAAAATATAAAAAATAAATAAATAAATTTAATATAATAATTATTAAAAACCCAAATAATTACAAATTAATTTACAAAAAGACATATAAAATTAACAAAAGAAAATAAAAAAAAGAAATGAAACGCGGATCCGGTGATCCAGTGAGGTCTCTGATGACGTCTCTGCCGACGTCTCCGCCAGCACCTCCACGATATAGCTCATCTTCCATGTTCTCTGCTCCAGGTTCTTCACGCCAGCTCCGTGTAGGAATTTCTAGCAGTTCTAATCAGGATTAGCAACCCTAGTCTGAATTCCGAGCCTAGGATCTAAGGTTCAAGTAATTGAATCTATGGGATCTCAGATTTACCTGTTGATTTGCAGCGGAAGTATTAGCAGATAATCGAGATCACGAAGCGCCTCAAATGTTGCGCCTCTACTGGTATCCACACGCACACAAACTGGACCGCAGGGATGCTAGTGCCTTACAGAGATCTAATCTCCAAAGAGGTTTCTTTCTATGTTCTGGTGGCTGTGAATTAGGTTAGAAATCGAGTTTAGGTCGACCATATATCTTATATATGTCGGTTTAAACCACAACGGAATTAACCAACGATTAAACCGTATTAATCTGGTTAATCCGCGAGTTGCATCGATCGATGCACTATATGCAACGATCGACACTGCCCCAGAATATTGATATCGAATGCATATCAAATATGCATTCTCTGGATCATTACATTAATGATCAACCTCGTCTTTAACGCCCAGTTTGCTTAGGTGTGTGACCCTGTAGGATCATATAACACTAGCAATGAGTTCTCAACTCATTGATCATAAGTGGCTTCTAGCAAAGCGTTATGACTACCTAGTGTTATGTGATTGTCTCATCTCGACTATACGACTTTCACTTAGAGCAAGTACAATAGATTTCAGGACATTCCCAACAATCTCCCACTTGTACTGGAATCATCTATTCCTTTAATCCCTTGTAGCTATATCTCAATCTAGCATAAGGCAAGAACTGTGTCATCCTTATTAAGCCAGATCACGTTTACCGAATCCCGATTTGTACTGATAAAACAAACGACTGACAATCACCTCGTTTGAGCGCGGCCACGCATTTCCAGTATCAAATCTTCGATAGGCCCAGAGATATTTAACTCCTGTTATATAGGAGGTACAAATCCCATCTTGTTCCATCCATGTCTCTTTTATATTTCATGATACGCCTAATCAGTGTCTTTATGATCACCAGTTACGGCTGACGTTTGACAAAGTCAAGACGAACCAATCCATATAAGAGAGGACATGATGAACTCAGGTCTAAGGACTACTCTCTTTAGTCGTAATGAGAAACTCTTATGACACTCATATAACATCTTGCAGAGTTCTCATTAACGGGTCAAGTCCGATCATGTGTTCTCTAACACATATCTATGTGATTGACTTTAATACACTTATTAAATGACTCCATGAAACATAGTCATCAGTCACCTCACATACTAGTCTCACGTGGTTGTTAGTGTCCCATTTTAACAACCTCGACTAGGGACCATTTATAATTTATGTCATTTGTTTCTTATAGGGTTTCATGATCAAGTCACATACTTGATGACCTATAAAATGTCATAAATTACTTTGGGACAATATATATTTAATTATTCACAATTAAATAATGCTGAAACAATTTCATTAATATAACATAACTAAATTATGTTTTTCGAACATCAAGTCATAACTAAAAACCAAATATTAACTCCCACTGAAAACAAGATCATATCTTAAGAAATCTAATGCCTACAGCAGCAGTGTGAAACTCATGCTTAGGCCTTGGGAGGGGCTTGGTCAGCGGATCAGCTACGTTCTCATCGGTCGGGACTCTGCTGATCTTCACATCTCCTCTATTCACAATATCACGGATAAGGTGATATCGCCTTTCTATGTGTTTGGATTTCTGGTGTGATCTAGGTTCCTTTGCTTGCGCAATGGCTCCATTGTTGTCACAATACAAAGCCACTGGCTCAGAAATGCTAGGAATCACACCAAGTTCAGTGATGAACTTCTTGATCCAAACAGCCTCCTTTGCTGCTTCAGAAGCAGCGAGGTACTCAGCTTCAGTTGTGGAATCTGCTACAGTGTCCTGCTTGGAACTCTTCCAGCTGACTGCACCGCCATTCAGGCAGAAGATGTAACCAGATTGTGATCGGAAATCATCTTTGTCTGTCTGAAAACTTGCGTCTGTGTAACCACTTACTACCAGCTCATTACTTCCTCCATACACCAAGAATTTATCCTTAGTATTTCTCAAATACTTCAGAATATTCTTGACTGCTGTCCAGTGACTTTCACCTGGATCCGATTGGTATCTACTCGTCATGCTTAAAGCACAAGCAACATCTGGACGAGTACATAGCATGGCATACATGATGGATCCCAACGCCTAGGCATAGGGAATCCGACTCATGCGATCTCGCTCAGCAGGTGTCTCAGGACACTGCTTCTTGCTGAGACTTATGCCATAAGACATTGGTATGAAGCCCTTCTTGGAATCTTGCATTCTGAACCTGTGTAAGACTTTATCGATATAAGTGTCTTGACACAGTCCAATCAACTTGTTTAATCTATCTCTATAGATTCTTATTCCAAGAATATACGCGGCTTCTCCCATGTCTTTCATTGAAAAACAACTTCTGAGCCAAGTCTTAACAGACTGTAACAACGGAACGTCATTTCCGAGAAGAAGTATGTCATCTACATACAACACGAGAAATGCAACTGCGCTCCCACTAGTCTTCTTGTAAACACATGGTTCTTCTTCGCTTCTGATGAAATCAAACTTTTTGACTGCTTCATCAAAACAAAGATTCCAACTCCGAGATGCTTGCTTCAATCCATAAATGGATCGATGAAGTTTGCATACTTTCCTAGCTGCATTTGGATCGATGAAACCTTCGGGTTGTGTCATGTACACATCCTCTTCCAGAATTCCATTAAGGAAAGCTGTTTTCACGTCCATCTGCCAGATCTCATAATCATAATGAGCAGCTGTTGCTAGGAGAATCCGAATGGATTTAAGCATGGCGACAGGTGAATAGGTTTCTTCATAGTCAATACCATGGATTTGTTTGAAACCTTTTGCCACTAGCCTTGCTTTATATATCTGAATATTTCCATCCACATCAATTTTCTTCTTGAAAATCCATTTACACTCAATGGGTCTTGCACCATCGGGTAAATCAACCAAAGTCCATACTTGGTTCTGTGACATGGATCCCATTTCGGATTCAGCGGCTTTCAGCCACTTTTCGGAGTCAGGGCTCATCATCGCTTCTTCAAAATTCGCTGGCTCGTCACTGTCAATGATCAACAAATCATGATACTTGGTTACGAGAAATCCATATCTCTCGGGTTCGTGACGGATCCTTTCGGATCGGCGAATTTCAGGCTCCACAGGCGCCGTCTCTACAACTCTTTGTAGATCCAATTGTTGCTCTTCCTCTACGGGTTGAGCATTTTCCTGCGGTTCTCGAACTTCTTCGAGTTGTACTTTAATCCCACTGTTTCTCTTGGAAAGAAATTCTCTCTCAAGAAAGACGCAGTTCCGAGCAACAAACACTTTGTTCTCGGATTGGTTGTAAAAGTAGTATGCCTTGGTTTCCTTAGGATAACCAACGAAGTAGCATTTATCAGATTTGGGTTCGAGCTTATCTGTAATTAATCGCTTGACATAAGCTTCGCAACCCCAAATCTTCAGGAAAGACAAACTCGGAACATTTCCAGTCCACATCTCATGTGGTGTCTTTGCAACTGATTTTGACGGAACCCTATTCAGTGTAAACGCAGACGTTTCTAGAGCGTATCCCCAAAAGGATAATGGAAGAGTTGAGAGACTCATCATTGATCGAACCATATCTAATAAAGTCTGATTCCTCCTCTCAGACACGCCATTCCATTGTGGTGTTCCAGGAGGAGTGAGTTGTGAAACAATTCCACAATCTCTTAAATGATCACTGAATTATTGGCTTAAGTATTCTCCTCCACGATCTGATCGAAGAGCCTTAATACTTTTACCAAGTTGATTCTGTACTTCATTTTGGAACTCTGTGAACTTTTCAAAGGATTCCGACTTGTATCTCATTAGATAGACATAGCCATACCTGCTGAAATCATCAGTGAAGGTAATGAAGTATCGAAAATTTCCTCTGGCACTTGTGCTCATTGGGCCGCACACATCCGTATGTATAAGGCCCAATAGGTCACTGACCCTTTCATTTGATTTGTTGAAAGGGGCCTTAGTCATTTTGCCCAGTAAACAAGATTCACATTTCTCACATGATTCATAATCAAATGAGCCCAGAAGCCCATCACTATGGAGCTTTTGGATCCGTTTCTCGTTTATGTGGCCCAAACGACAATGCCAAAGAAAAGTCTGATTCGTGTCATTTGATTTGAATCTCTTGGTGTTAATGTTATAGATTGGTGCAGTCTGGTTTAAAACATAAAGTTCATTCTCTAATGGGCTGCTACCATAAAATATATCATTGTAATCAAAAGAACAACATTTATTCTTAATTGAAAACTGATATCCTTCACATCCAAAATAGGAATGGAAATAATATTTCTGCTTATAGCAGGTACATAGTAGCAATTATTAAGCTTTAAAACCAAACCAGAAGGTAAAGACAAGTTATATGTTCCTACGGCTAATGCAGCAACTCTTGCTCCATTCCCCACGCGCAGGTCCACTTGTCCCCTTTCCAACTTCCTACTGTTGCTTAGGCCCTGCATATTTGTACAAATATGAGCACCACAGCCGGTATCCAATACCCAAGAAGTAGAACCAGAAGTAGTAACATTTACTTCTATAACATAAATACCTGAAGATGAAGTCTCGAAAGTCTTCTTCTTCTTTTTCTTCTCTTCCAAGAATTTGTTGCAATTTCTCTTCCAATGCCCAGGCTCTTTACAGTAGTGGCACTTATCAGTCTCAGATGGGCCCAGCTTGGGCTTTGGGGCTGGCGCAGGCGTGTCCTGGTTCTCAACCTGGACTGCCTTGCCCTTTCCCTTGCCTTTGCCAAGTTTCTTAAACTTCTTACCCCCTTGTACCATAAGTACATTAGGAGTGCCCTTCTTGATATTAGGCTCAGCTGTCTTGAGCATGCCATGCAGTTCAGTCAACGTCTTCGTCAAGTTGTTCATGTTATAGTTCATAACAAACTGATCATAACTTGACGGCAGTGACTGCAGAATGATGTCAGTAGCCAACTCTTGGCTAATGGGACAATCCAGTCTCCCCAGGTTATCAATATAACCCATCATCTTAATGACATGAGGACTGACCGGACTGTCCTTTGGTAGCTTGCATTCAATGAGAGATTTAACCGTCTGGTATCTCTCAGTTCGTGCTTGCTCCTGAAACATGCTTTTCAGGCTAGTAATCATCTCCACTGGCGACTCCACGTTCTCGTATTGCTTCTGCAAGTCCGAGTTCATTGTAGCCAACATGAGACAATTCACATCGACCACATCATTGGAATGCTTATCCCAAGCACTCCTTTCTGCATGTGCAGCATTGGCTCTCGGTTTTTCAGGGAGAACAGTTTCCAGGACATAGTCCCTTTTCTCCTGCTTGAGAACAATTCTCAAGTTCCGATACCATTCGAGAAAATTCGATCCATTTAACTTGTCCTTCTCAAGGACGGATCGCAGGGAGAAAGAGTTATTATGAGTGTTAGTCATAGCTGAGAACAAAGAAAGGAAAAGGTTTAGTTATGATGTTCAAGAAATGAGAAATCTTAACTTTTAAGAAAACTCGCTTAATATTCAAAACAATGTTTCCTCAGATGAATATAATGATCCAAGACCCATACTTCACTAAACTTGAGTGAGCCACTGGCTATCACCCAAATTTAGCTATCTAGGTAAGCAACAACTTTGCTAGTTATATCCAATATAACTCTTGGTTGTGGATCGACATCTCATGTCCAATCCACCTGATGTCTCTGAGCCCAAAACGATTTTGATGGCCTAGTCAAGTAAACCAATCTTCTCAGTCATGTAATTGTTGACGTCTTGCACTGCAAGTCCATCAACACGATTACCTCTGTCTTACTCATGAAATTGTGGACATCTTGCACTGTAAGTCTATCGCACAATTAAATGGGTCTTGACAGTTGACAAGATTGGAAAGACATCAAGTGTCACTTGATATTTGATTGAGGAACGGAATCATTTAAAATGTTCAGTTTTATTATGTTTTAATTCTTATAATTAATTGATTCATCTTGCTTCAGTTCTGTGATTTCAGGTTCAATAACCTAATCAACAAGTCTGGTGTCGACCGACACTACTATAGTGTCGATCGATACAGGATAACCAAAAGCAATCCGCGATAACCGATCAATCCAATTGATCCGGTTTTGAATACCGGTCAGCATCGATTGATGCTACATTAGCATCGGTCGATGCCAACCTAATCAAACCAATCGCAATTAAACCATTCACAGAGTTCAACCATTATTAACCAAGCTCGATAACCGGTCCAATCCAATTGAACCGATTCATCAATCTCGCGAGGTTTGTGTCGATCGATGCAACATTTGTGTCGATCGACACTAGGCGAAAACTGAGTTTTATTCGGGTTTTCGCCCTGTGTCGATCGATGCCGGATTGGCAACGATCGACACCATGCGAAAAACCCTAAATTTTATTCGGGTTTTCGCCCTGTGTCGATCGATGCCGGATTGGCATCGATCGACACCATGCGAAAATACCCTAAAACGTTTTCGAACAGAACCCTAAACTAGGTTTTTCATGAAAACGAATTTTAGCAAGTTTGTATCAACCATACACAGATTCAGATTCAACCAATCTAATCAACATGCTACAGATTCAATGGAACCCTAAAGCTCTGATACCACTGTAGGAATTTCTAGCAGTTCTAATCAGGATTAGCAACCCTAGTCTGAATTCCGAGCCTAGGATCTAAGGTTCAAGTAATTGAATCTATGGGATCTCAGATTTACCTGTTGATTTGCAGCGGAAGTATTAGCAGATAATCGAGATCACGAAGCGCCTCAAATGCTGCGCCTCTACTGGTATCCACACGCACACAAACTGGACCGCAAGGATGCTAGTGCCTTACAGAGATCTAATCTCCAGAGAGGTTTCTTTCTATGTTCTGGTGGCTGTGAATTAGGTTAGAAATCGAGTTTATGTCGACCATATATCTTATATATGTCGGCTTAAACCACAACGGAATTAACCAACGATTAAACCGTATTAATCTGGTTAATCCGCGAGTTGCATCGATCGATGCACTATGTGCAACGATCGACACTGCCCCAGAATATTGATATCGAATGCATATCAAATATGCATTCTCTGGATCATTACATTAATGATCAACCTCGTCTTTAACGCCCAGTTTGCTTAGGTGTGTGACCCTGTAGGATCATATAACACTAGCAATGAGTTCTCAACTCATTGATCATAAGTGGCTTCTAGCAAAGCGTTATGACTACCTAGTGTTATGTGATTGTCTCATCTCGACTATACGACTTTCACTTAGAGCAAGTACAATAGATTTCAGGACATTCCCAACACTCCGGTGACGTCTCCACCAGATGACGGCGAGCGAGAGACGGAGATTAGAACGGTGCCGAGCGAACGAAGTTGTGACGGTGGCGAGCGAAAGACGGAGCAGGACGGCGGCGAGAGAGAGACGGAGCAGAACGGCGGCGACTGAGAAACAGAGTAGGACGACGGCGAGTGAGAGACGGAGCAGGACGGCGGCGAACCATAGCTCTTCCACCTGCAACAACAGAAAATAAAATCAGATTCAATCTATGACTTAAAATCAATGAAGAATAAGATGCGAGAGTGAAAGAGAAGATGAAGCAGAACCTAAGATTGATAGAGATGAGATGAAGAAGGAGAGAAGAGAAGGAGATCTGTTCGGGAGAAGAGAAGATGAAGCACGAATGGGGAGAGGAGAGAAGACCAAGGAGAAACAAAAAAAAAAGAAAAAAGAGAAAAAAGGAGAAAGAGATCAACGGTCTGTATTTCGGATCACATTTAGATCTAACGGCTCGGAAGCTGATCCGTGTGGTTCATCTTTTAACCAATAAGAAAGTAGTTTAAGCTTTAATTGATATTTAGTAATTAAAATAGTTTTAAAATATCATAAATAGTTAAAATGAAAATTTTTAAAATGAAAAAATTAAAATTGTAAGAGATTTTAAAATTTTAAGTGTTAATTTTTGTATAAATACTAAAATTATACAAATTTGCATATATAATAAGTAAAATGGTTTAAAAATAATAAAATGATTAAAATTGATTATTTAAAAATAATAAAATGATTAAAATTGATTTTAAGTTTCGTTTACATAATTTTTATTTTAAAATTTTAATTCCTGAATAAAAAATAATTTTAAATTAATTTAAGATTAATTTGAAGCATCTATTAAAGGATTAGAGTTCATAATTTTTTAATCTAATTCTCTAAATTTTATTTGATTTTGATTAATAAAATTATTAAATCTAAATTTTATGATTTTAAGTTAATGTTTAAAAATATTAGATTAAAAATGTAAGAATCTTTTATAAGTGAATCTTAGTTTTATATATGTTATAATAGTTGAAGTCTTATAAAAAAGTAGATTTGGGTATAGGGTATAAGGTTGGAATGTTATATTTAAGTTTTTAAGTTAATGTATGGAAAAAGTAGATTTGGATTTGTTAGATTTTTGTTTATAGATTAGGGTTTTAGGGTTTGTTTAGGGTTTATGGTATGTTTAGGGTCTAGAGTTATGAAATTTGTAAGTATTGATTAAGAGTTTAAGGTTTAGAATATTATCATGGTTTAGGGTATGTGTTTGAAAATTATTAATAAGAATTTTGGTTGTACTTTAGAGTTTTAGGGTTTGATTAGGGTTTAGGGTTTTATATATTAGTTTTGTTTTGTTTATACTAATAGTGATATTTAAGGTTTTAAGTTAGTTTTTTGAAAATAGTTGATTTGGAAAATAAAATTTCTTTTTGTAAGTGTTGAATCTTAATTTTAAATATATTATAGTAATTGGAGTTTTAATTATCAAATTTTTGTTTATATTTTGGGTTTTAGGATTTATTTGGGGTTTAGGGTATTGAATAGCCACGGATAATTCGTGGCTATTCGTGGCTAATAATAGCCACGACGGTGGTCATAGTTATTCGTGACTAATTTTCTTCGAATAGCTACGAAATGTAATTTGTGGCTATATAGCCACAAATATCTACGAATTAGGCACGAATCTTATTTTTTGCAGTCGTGGCTGGTTCATAGCTATTCGTGGCTGGAAAATTCATAGTCACGAATTGTTCGTGGCTCGTTCGTGGCTAAAAACAGTTTTTCTTGTAGTGATTCAAACCCCAAAAAATCATTTGTTATATTCAGGAGCTATGTGGAGAGGTGGAGTCAATTAGATCCCAATAAATTTAAAATTTATTGATTTTTTCTCATATTTTACAAGTAAAAACAAGTAAACTTGTAATGATATTTGAACTTTCCTTCTTCAGCAGCACTATTTAATATATAGGAAAGACAATTCATAGCTATGACAAAAAAGTAAGGTGAGAGAGGGTCACCTTGTCTTAAGCCTCTCATGCCTTTAGAATAACCTTTAACACTTCCATTATATCCCACCGTGTAGCTAGTAGAACATACACAAGCCCTCAACCATCGTAAATAGGAGTTTGGAATTTGCATAGCAGAGAGGCAGTTAAAGAGAAAGTCCCATGAGATTGTGTCAAATGCTTTAGCTATGTCAACCTTAATAGTCAGCCTTTTAGGACCTTTCTTCTTGTGATAACCATTGACTAGCTCGCTAGCTAAGATAGTGTTTTCAACCAGTAGCATGTCTTTAGTAAAAGCAGTTTGATTTGGCAAAATAAAACCTGGGATGATAGGCTTGAGTCTGGCAACTAACAGCCAAGCGATAACTTTGTACAGGGTATTGAAACATGAAATGGGGCGATAATCCGTAACAAGAGACGCTCCTGGCTTCTTGGGAACAAGGGAGAGGATCGTTGAGTTGGTAGCAGCAGGAAGGAAAGCCGAAAAGAAGAACTGAGAGACTGAGGTAAGCACTTCTCTTCCTAGAACACTCCACGCTTGTTTATAAAAACCAGAATTTGTTGGGAATGTCCTGAAATCTATTGTACTTACTCTAAGTGAAAGTCATATTGTCGAGATGAGACAGTCACATGACACTAGGTAGTCATAACGCTTTGCTAGAAGCCACTTATGATCAATGAGTTAAGAACTCATTGCTAGTGTTGTATAATCCTACAGGGTCACACACCTAAGCAAACTGGACGTTAAAGACGAGGTTGATCATTAATGTAATGATCTAGTGAATGCATATTTGATATGCATTCGGTATCGAAATTCTGGGGCCGTGTCGATCGACACAGATGAGTGTGTCGGTCGACACAACTCGCGGATTAACAGATTAATTCGGTTTAATCGCTGGTTAATCCCGTGGCGGTTTAAGTCGACATATATAAGATATATGGTCGACCTAAACTCGAACTTAACCTAATACACAGCCACCAGAACTACAAAAGAAACCTCTCTAGAGATTAGATCTCTTATAGGCACTAGCATACCTCCTGTTCAGTGTGTGTGCGTGTGGATACCGGTAGAGGCGCATCATTTGAGGCGCTCTAGATCTCGATTATCTACAAACTTTCCGCTGCTAATTACCAGGTAAATCTGAGATCTTATAGATTCAATTACATGAACCTTAGATCCTAGGCTTGGAATTCAGACCAGGGTTGCCTAATTGGATTAGGAACTGCTAGAAATTCCTTCAGTGGTATCAGAGCTTTAGGGTTCCATTGAATCTGTAGCATGTTGATTAGATTAGTTGAATCTGAATCTGTGTATGGTTGATACAAACTTGCTAAAATTTGTTTTCATGAAAATCTAGTTTTTAGGTTTTTTGCTTGAAAAACGATTAGGGTTTATCGCCCTGTGTCGATCGACGCCAATCCGGTATCGGTCAACACAGAAGGATAACCCGAATAAAACTTGTTTCGCCTAGTGTCGATCGACACAAGTGTTGTGTCGGTCGACACAAGTGTTGTGTCGGTCGACACAAACCTCGCGAGATTGATGAATCGGTTCAATTGGATTGGACCGGTTATCGAGCTTGGTTAATAATGGTTGAACACTGTGAATGGTTTAATTGCGATTGTTTTGATTAGGTTGGTATCGACCGATGCTAGTGTAGCATCGATCGACACTGACCGGTATTCAAAACCGGATCAATTGTATTGATCGGTTATCGTGGATTGTTTTGGTTATTCTGCATCGATCGACACTATAGTAGTGTCGGTCGACATCAGATTCGATGGTTTAGGTTATGGAACCTGAAACCACATAACCAAAAGCAAGATAAATCAATTAATTAGTAGAATTAAAACATAATAAAACTGAACGTTTTAATGGTTCCGTTCCTCAACCAAATATCAAGTGATACTTGATGTTTTTCCAATCTTGTCAACTGTCAAGACTCATTTAATTGTACGATAGACTTGCAGTGCAATATGTCCACAATTTCATGAGTAAGACAGAAGTAATCGTGTTGATGGATTTGCAGTGCAAGACATCAACAATTACATGACTGAAGAGATTGGTTTACTTGACTGGGCCATCAAAATCGTTTTGGGCTCAGAGACATCAGGTGGATTGGGCATGAGATGTCGATCCACAACCAAGAGTTATATTGGATATAACTAGCAAAGTTGTTGCTTACCTAAATAGCTAAATTAGGGTGATAGCCAGTGGCTCACTCAAGTTTAGTGAAGTATGGGTCTTAGATCATTATATTCATCTGAGGAAACATTGTTTGAATATAATGCGAGTTTTCTTAATTGTTAAGACTTCTCATTTATTGAACATCATAACTAAACCTCCCTTGTTTTTCCAGCTATGTATAGCACAAACCATCGTAACAATTTCTCCTTGCGATCCGTCCTTGAGAAGGACAAGTTAAATGGATCAAACTTTCTTGAATAGTATCGGAACTTGAGAATTGTTCTCAAACAGGAGAAGAAGGACTATGTCCTTGAGAAAGTTCTCCCCAAGAAGTACCGAGCCAATGCCTGGCAGTCAGATAAGGATGCTTGGGATAAGCATTCTAATGATGTGGTGGATGTGAGTTGTCTCATGTTGGCTACCATGAACTCGGAATTGCAGAAGCAATATGAGTACGTGGAGTCGCCAATAGAGATGATCACTGGCCTGAAAAGTATGTTTCAGGAGCAGGCACGAACTCAGAGATACCAGACGGTAAGATCTCTGATTGAGTGCAAGCTACCAAAGGGCGAACCAGTTAGTCCTCATGTCATTAAGATGATGGGTTATATTGATAACCTGGGGAAACTGGATTGTCCCATTAGCCAAGAGTTGGCTACTGACATCATTCTGCAGTCACTGCCGTCAAGCTATGATCAATTTGTTATGAATTATAACATGAACAACTTGACGAAGACGTTGACTGAATTGCATGGGATGCTTAAGACTGCTGAACCTAACATCAAGAATGGACACCCCAAATGTCCTTTTGGTACAAAAGGGTAAAAAGTTTAAGAAACTTGGTAAGAACAAAGGTGATGGCAAGACGAGCTCGATTGTGAATCCAAGCGAGTTTGGCCATGCTCCTAAGGTTAAAACCAATCCTTCTGAAGATGTTAAGTGCCGTTATTGTAATGGTTATGGGCATTTGAAAAGAAACTGCAATAAATTCTTGGAAGATTATGAGAAGCTGAAGAAGACGTACGAGACTTCTTCTTCAGGTATTATGTTATAGAAGTAAATGTTACTTCTTATAGTCCTACTTATTTGGTATTTGATACCAGCTGTGGTACTCATATTTTGTGAAAATGTGCAGGGCCTGAGCAAAAGTAGGACTATGGAGAAAGGACAAGTGGATCTATGCGTGGAAATGGAGCAAGAGTTGCTGCATTAGCCGTAGGAGTATTTCACTTGTTTTCTTTTATGGCATGTTTTGAACTTAAAACTGCTACTATGTACCTGCTATGAGCAGAAAGATTATTTCTATTCCTTGTTTGGATATGGAAGGATATCAGTTTTCAAATTAAGAATAAGTGTTATTCATTTGACTGCAATGATATATTTTATAGTAGCAAACCATTAGAGAATGGACTTTATGTTCTAAACAAGAATGTGCCTAACTATAACATTAATACCAAGAGATTCAAGTCAAATGATACGAATCAAACTTCTCTCTGGCATTGTCGTTTTAGGCCACATAAATGAGAAACAGATTCAGAAGCTCCATAGTGATGGGCTATTGGGCTCATCTGATTATGAATCATAATGAGTAAAGTGAATCTTGTTTTATTGGGTAAAATGACGGAGGCCCCTTTCAACAAAAGGTAGTGTCGATCGACACAAACGGTGCGTCGGTCGACACAGGTCGCGAACGAACAAAATGAAAGGGCCAGAGGCTTATTGGGCTTTATACATACGGATGTATATGGGCAAATGAGCACTAGTGCTAGAGGAAACTTTCAGTACTTCATTACCTTTACTGATATTTTCAGTAGGTACGGTTATGTCTTATTTATAAGACATAAGTCAGAATCTTTGAAAGGTTCAAAGAGTTCCAAAAATGAAGTACATAATCAATTTGGCAAAGGTATTAAAACTCTACGATGAGATCATGGAGGTGAATACTTAAGTCAAGAATTTAATGATCATCTGAGAGATTGTGAAAGTGTTTCAAAATTCACTCCTCCTGAATCGGACTTTATTAGATATGGTTCGATCAATGATGAGTCACTTAGATCTCCCATTATCCTTCTAAGAATACGCTCTAGAAATGTCTGAGTTTACATTAAATAGAGTTCCATCAAAATCGGTTACAGAGATACCACATGAGATGTGGAATGGAAATGTTTCTGATTTATCCATCATGGAGATTTGGAGTTGCAAGACTTATATAAAACGTTTAATCTCTGATAAGCTCACACCCAAATCTGATAAGTGCTACTTCATTGTTGTCCTAACAAAACCAAGGCATGTTACTTTTACAACCAGTTCGAGAACAAATTGTTTGTTGCTCGGAACAATGTTTTCTTCAGAAAGATTTTCTTTCCAAGAAGAACAGTGGGAGTAAAGTACGAACTCGAAGAAATTCGAAAATCACAGGAGACTGCTCAACCTGATGAGGAAGAGCAGCAGTTGGATCTACAAAGAGTTGTAGAACCTGCTACTGTGGTGCCTGAGGTTTGCAAGGATCTGTTGAATGAATATTCGATATACATTCAAATGCGAGTTTCTGAAGAAGTGTCGATCGACGCAAAAGTTGTATCGATCGACACAGATCGCGAACCAAAATACTTTGGTTTATGACTTAATTAAACACGGTTTAAATCTTGGTTAATTAGGTCATGGTAAAAGTATACATATGAGATATGTGTGCGCGACTTTTACATGAAACTGAAGCTCGCAGATCCGAAAGGATCCGTCACGAACCCGAGAAATGTGGATTTCTCGTAACCAATTGACGTGATCTACTGATCATTGAAAGTGACGGGCCTGCAAATTTTGAAGAAGCAATGATGGGCCTTGACTCCGAAAATGGCTGAAAGCCGCTGAATCCGAAATGGGATCCATGTCACAGAACCAAGTATGACTTGGGTTGATTTACCCGATGGTGTAGAAGCCATTGTGAGTAAATGAATTTTCAAGAAGAAAAGTTGACATGGATGGTTATATTCAGATGTACAAAGCAAGGTTGGTGGAAAAAGGTTTCAAGTAAATTCATGGTATTGACTGTGAAGAAACCTAATCCCAGACACCGTGCTTATGTCCATTCGGATTTTCCTAGCAATCGCCACTCATAATGGTTATGAGATCTGGCAGATGGATGTGAAAACAATTTTCCTTAATGGAATTCTGGAAAGGGATGTGTACATGACACAACCTGAAGTTTTCATTGATCCTAATGAAGCTAGGAAGATATGCAAGCTTTATCGATCCATTTATAGATTAAAGCAAGCATCTCGGAGTTGGAATCTTCGTTTTAATGAAACAGTCAAAAGGTTTGACCTCTTCAGGAACGAAGAGGAACCGTGTGTTTACAAAATGACTAGTGGGAGCGCAGTTGCATTTCTGGTATTGTATGTTGATAACATACTACTTCTCTGAAATGAAGTTCCATTGTTTCAGTCTGTTAAGACTTGATTCGAAAGTTGTTTTTCGATGAAAATATGGGAGAAAACGTATACATTCTTGGAATAAGAATCTATGGAGATAGATTGGACAAGCTAATTGGATTGTGTCAAGATACTTATGGTGATAAGGCCTTGCACAGGTCCAGTATGCAGGATTCCAAGAAGGGTTTCGTGCAAATGACTCTTGTTATTACTCTTAGCAAGACGCAGTGTCTTTCGACACACGCTGAGCAAGAGCGAAAGAGAGTCAGACTACTGCTAAAGGCATTAGATGTCTTAAGATGTGATCTTAATTTTAGTGGGAGTTGTTGATGTTAATTTTAGTTATGATATGATGTTCGTGAAAACATAATTTGATTATGTTATTGAAATCTGACATCTGTATTATTTAATAATGGTTATTAAATAATAGTCCCAAAGTAATTTATGACATTTTATAGGTCATCAAGTATGTGACTTGATCATGAAACCCTATAGATAATAAATGACATAAATTATGTTGGTCCCTGGTCGAGGTTGTTAAAATGGGACATTAACAACCACGTGAGACTAGTATGTGAGGTGACTGATGACTATGTTTCATGGAGTCATTAATAAGAGTATTAAAGTCAATCACATAGATATGTGTTAGAGAACACATGATCGGACATGACCCGTTAATGAGAACTCTACAAGATGTTATATGAGTGTCATAAGAGTTTCTCATTACGACTAAAGAGTGTAGTCCTAAGACCTGAGTTCATCATGTCCTCTCTCATATGGATTGGTTCGGCTTGACTTTGTCAAACGTCAGCCGTAACTGGTGATTATAAAGACACTGATTAGGCGTATCATGAGATATAAAAGAGACATGGATGGAACAAGATGGGATTTGTACCTCCTATATAACAGGAGTTAAATATCTCTGGGCCTATCGAAGATTTGATACTGGAAATGCGTGGCCGCGCTCAAACGAGGTGATTGTCAGTCGTTTGTTTTTCATCAGTACAAATCGGGATTCGATAAACGTGATCTGGCTTAATAAGGATGACACAGTTCTTGCCTTATGCTAGATTGAGATATAGCTACAAAGGGGTTAAAGGAATAGATGATTCCAGTACAAGTGGGAGATTGTTGGGAATGTCCTGAAATCTATTGTACTTACTCTAAGTGAAAGTCGTATTGTCGAGATGAGACAGTCACATGACACTAGGTAGTCATAACGCTTTGCTAGAATTGTTCGTGGCTCGTTCGTGGCTAAAAACAGTTTTTCTTGTAGTGATTCAAACCCCAAAAAATCATTTGTTATATTCAGGAGCTATGTGGAGAGGTGGAGTCAATTAGATCCCAATAAATTTAAAATTTATTGATTTTTCTCATATTTTACAAGTAAAAACAAGTAAACTTGTAATGATATTTGAACTTTCCTTCTTCAGCAGCACTATTTAATATATAGGAAAGACAATTCATAGCTATGACAAAAAAGTAAGGTGAGAGAGGGTCACCTTGTCTTAAGCCTCTCATGCCTTTAGAATAACCTTTAACACTTCCATTATATCCCACCGTGTAGCTAGTAGAACATACACAAGCCCTCAACCATCGTAAATAGGAGTTTGGAATTTGCATAGCAGAGAGGCAGTTAAAGAGAAAGTCCCATGAGATTGTGTCAAATGCTTTAGCTATGTCAACCTTAATAGTCAGCCTTTTAGGACCTTTCTTCTTGTGATAACCATTGACTAGCTCGCTAGCTAAGATAGTGTTTTCAACCAGTAGCATGTCTTTAGTAAAAGCAGTTTGATTTGGCAAAATAAAACCTGGGATGATAGGCTTGAGTCTGGCAACTAACAGCCAAGCGATAACTTTGTACAGGGTATTGAAACATGAAATGGGGCGATAATCCATAACAAGAGACGCTCCTGGCTTCTTGGGAACAAGGGAGAGGATCGTTGAGTTGGTAGCAGCAGGAAGGAAAGCCGAAAAGAAGAACTGAGAGACTGAGGTAAGCACTTCTCTTCCTAGAACACTCCACGCTTGTTTATAAAAACCAGAATTTGTTGGGAATGTCCTGAAATCTATTGTACTTACTCTAAGTGAAAGTCGTATTGTCGAGATGAGACAGTCACATGACACTAGGTAGTCATAACGCTTTGCTAGAAGCCACTTATGATCAATGAGTTAAGAACTCATTGCTAGTGTTTTATAATCCTACAGGGTCACACACCTAAGCAAACTGGACGTTAAAGACGAGGTTGATCATTAATGTAATGATCTAGTGAATGCATATTTGATATGCATTCGGTATCGAAATTCTGGGGCCGTGTCGATCGACACAGATGAGTGTATCGGTCGACACAACTCGCGGATTAACAGATTAATTCGGTTTAATCGCTGGTTAATCCCGTGGCGGTTTAAGTCGACATATATAAGATATATGGTCGACCTAAACTCGAACTTAACCTAATACACAGCCACCAGAACTACAAAAGAAACCTCTCTAGAGATTAGATCTCTTATAGGCACTAGCATACCTCCTGTTCAGTTTGTGTGCGTGTGGATACCGGTAGAGGCGCAGCATTTGAGGCGCTCTAGATCTCGATTATCTACAAACTTTCCGCTGCTAATTACCAGGTAAATCTGAGATCTGATAGATTCAATTACATGAACCTTAGATCCTAGGCTTGGAATTCAGACCAGGGTTGCCTAATTGGATTAGGAACTGCTAGAAATTCCTTCAGAAGTAAGACTGTCAGGCCCAGGAGCCTTGTTTGGATCTAACTTGAATAGGCCCTTAATGATGTCTTCTTCAGTAGGGACTGCCACCAAGGATAAACAGAGAGACTCATCACAGCCGTAAGAGAAGAGGGATTGAAACCATGATGATGAAGAGTGGATAGTAAGAGGCAACTGGTTCGGGCCCAAGATGGATTAAAAATGCGTGACAACAATGTTGCTCATAGATTCAGGATCACTAACTATCTGACCGCAAGTCAAGTGTGGGGGTTCAAAGCTCACTCACCTTAGTTTTGCTGATGACCTTTTCATTTTTGTGGATGGATCAATTGAATCTGTCCAAAATTTATTGCAAGTTCTACATGAGTTTGAAACACGCTCGGGTTTGGCAGTCAGCTTCCAAAAGACCTCTTTCTATGCAGGTGGTTTGTCTGATCATGAATGTGACCTTATCAACTTCTCTACTGGTATGCAAAAAGGAATACTGCTTGTTCGGTACTGATGGAATTTCTAGCAGTTCCTAATCCAATTAGGCAACCCTGGTCTAAATTCCAAGCCTAGGATCTATGGTTCATGTAATTGAATCATTGGGATCTCAGAATTACCTGGTGATTAGCAGCGGAAGATTTGCAGATAATCGAGATCTAGAGCGCCTCAAATGTTGCGCCTCTACTGGTATCCACACACACACAAACTGAATAGAAGGGATGCTAGTGCCTTTAGAGATCAGATCTCTCAAGAGGTTTCTGTTTCTTTTCTGGTGGCTGTGAATTAGGTTAGAATCGAGTTTAGGTTGACCATATATCTTATATATGTCGACTCAAACCACAACGGAATTAACCAACGATTAAACCGAATTAATCTGGTAATCCGCGAGTCGTGTCGACCGACACACTCTTTGTGTCGATCTGTGTCGACCGACACACTCATTGTGTCGATCGACACTGCCCAGAAACAAGATATTGAATGCATATCAAATATGCATTCACCCGATCATTACATTAATGATCAACCTCATATACAACGTCCAGTTTGCTTAGGTGTGTGACCCTGTAGGATCATATAACACTAGCAATGAGTTCTCAACTCACTGATCATAAGTGGCTTCTAGCAAAGCATTACGACTTTCCAGTGTCATATGATTGTCTCATCTCGACAGTACGACTTTCACTCAAGAGCAAGTACAATAGATTTCAGGACATTCCCAACAATCTCCCACTTGTACTGGAATCATCTATTCCCATAATCCCTTCGTCACTATATCTCGATCTGGCATAAGGCAAGATCTGTGTCACCTTTATTTAGCCAAGATCATGTTCATCGAACTCCGATTTATACTGACAAGACAAACGACTGACAATCATCTCGTTTGAGTGTGGCCACACATTTCTCAGTATCAAATCTTCGATGGGCCCTGAGATATTTATCTCATGTTATATAGGAGGGACAAATCCCATCTTGTTCCATCCCTGTTTCTTCACTCGCTTCATGACACGCCCAACCAATGCCTTTATAGTCACCAGTTACGGCTGACGTTTGACAAGGTTAAAGCGGACCAATTCACATGTAAGAAAACATGATGAACTCAGGTTTAAGGACTATACTCTATAGTCGTAATGAAAACTCTCATGACACTTATATAACTATCCCGTAGAGTTCTCATCAGTGGGTCATGTCCGATCCTGTGTTCTCCAACACACATCTATGTGATTGACTTTAATACTCTTATTAATGACTCCATGAAACTTAGTCATCAGTCACCTCACATACTAGTCCCACGCGGTTGTTAACGTCCCACTTCAACAACCTCGACCAGGGACCAACATAATTTATGTCATTTATTATCTATAGGGTTTCATGATCAAGTCACATACTTGATGACCTATAAAATGTCATAAATTACTTTGGGACTATTATTTAATAACCATTATTAAATAATACAAATGTCAGATTTCAATAACATAATCAAATTATGTTTATACGAACATCATATCATAACTAAAGTTAACAACAACGACTCCCACTAAAATTAAGATCACATCTTAAGACATCTAATGCTTTTAGCAGTAGTATGACCCTCATTCGCCCTTGCTCATCGTGTGTCGAAAGACACTGCGTCTTGCAAAGAGTAACACCAAGAGTCATTTGCATGAAGCCCTTCTTGGAATCATGCATACTGGACCTGTGCAAGACCTTATCACCATAAGTGTCTTGACACAATCCAATTAGCTTGTCCAATCTATCTCCATAGATTCTTATTCCAAGAATGTATACGGTTTCTCCCATAATTTTATCGAAAAACAACTTTCGAGTCAGGTCTTAATAGACTGAAACGATGGAACTTCATTTCCGAGAAGTAGTATGTTATCAACATACAATACTAGAAATGCAACTGCGCTCCCCTAGTCTCTTGTAAACATACGGTTCCTCTTCGTTCCTGACGAAGTCAAACCTTTTGACTGCTTCATCAAAACGAAGATTCCAACTCCGAGATGCTTGCTTCAATCCATAAATGGATTGTTGAAGCTTGCATATCTTCCTAGCTCCATTAGGATCAATGAAAACTTCAGGTTGTGTCATGAACACATCCCTTTCCAGAATTCCATTAAGGAAAACTGTTTTCACATCCATCTGCCAGTCATCATAATGAGCGGCGGTTGCTAGGAGAATCCGAATAAACATAAGCACGGTGTCTGGGATTAGGTTTCTTCACAGTCAATACCATGAATTTACTTGAAAACTTTTTGCCACCAACCTAGCTTTGTATAACCATCCATGTCAACTTTTCTTCTTGAAAATCCATTTACTCACAATGGTTTCTACACCATTGGGTAAATCAACCCAAGTCATACTTGGTTCTGTGACATGGATCCCATTTCGGATTCAGCGGCTTTCAGCCACTTATGAAGTCAAGGCCCATCATTGCTTCTTCAAAATTTGCAGGCCCGTCACTTTCAATGATCAATAGATCACGACAATTGGTTACGAGAAATCCACATTTCTCGGGTTCGTGACGGATCCTTTCGGATCTGCGGGCTTCAGTATTCTGTAAAAGTCACGCACACATATCTCATATGTATACTTTTACCATGACCTAATTAACCAAGATTCAAACCGTGGTTAATTGAGTCATAAACCAAAATATTTTGGTTCGCGATCTGTGTCGATCGATACAACGTTTGTGTCGATCGACACTTCTTCAGAAACTCGCATTTGAAAGTACATCGAATATACATTCACCAGATCCTTGCAAACCTTAGGCACCACAGTTGCAGGTTCTACAACTCTTTGTAGATCCAACTGCTGCTCTTCCTCATCAGGTTGAGCAGTCTCCTGTGATTTTCGAATTTCTTCAAGTTCGTACTTTACTCCCACTGTTCTTCTTGGAAAGAAAATCTTTCTCAAGAAAACATTGTTCCGAGCAACAAACAATTTGTTCTCGAACTGGTTGTAAAAGTAACATGCCTTGGTTTTGTTAGGACAACCAATGAAGTAGCACTTATCAGATTTGGGTGTGAGCTTATTAGAGATTAAACGTTTTATATAAGTCTCGCAACTCCAAATCTCCATGATGGATAAATCATAAACATTTCCATTCCACATCTCATGTGGTATCTCTGTAACTGATTTTGATGGAACTCTATTTAATGTAAACTCAGACATTTCTAGAGCGTATTCTTAGAAGGATAATGGAAGATCTAAGTGACTCATCATTGATCGAACCATATCTAATAAAGTCCGATTCAGGAGGAGTGAATTGTGAAACACTTTCACAATCTCTCAGATGATCACTAAATTCTTGACTTAAGTATTCACCTCCATGATCTCATCGTAGAGTTTTAATACCTTTGCCAAATTGATTATGTACTTCATTTTTGGAACTCTTTGAACCTTTCAAAGATTCTGACTTATGTCTTATAAATAAGACATAACCGTACCTACTGAAAATATCAGTAAAGGTAATGAAGTACTGAAATTTTCCTCTAGCACTAGTGTTCATCGGCCCATATACATCCGTATGTATAAAGCCCAATAAGCCTCTGGCCCTTTCATTTTTGTTCGTTCGCAACCTGTATCGACCGACACATCGTTTGTGTCGATCGATACTACCTTTGCTGAAAGGGGCCTTCGTCATTTTACCCAATAAACAAGATTCACTTTACTCATTTGTGATTCATAATCAGATGAGCCCAAAAGCCCATCACTATGGAGCTTCTGAATCTATTTCTCATTTATGTGGCCCAAAACGACAATGCCAGAGAGAAGTTTGATTCGTATCATTTGACTTGAATCTCTTGGTATTAATGTTATAGTTAGGCACATTCTGGTTTAGAACCTAACGTCCATTCTCTAATGGATTGCTACTATAAAATATATCACTGTAATCAAATGAATAACACTTATTCTTAATTTGAAAACTGATATCCTTCCATATCCAAACAAGGAATAGAAATAATCTTTCTGCTCATAGCAGGTACATAGTAGCAGTTTTAAGTTCAAAACATGCCAAAAGGAAAACAAATGAAATACTCCTACGGCTAATGCAGCAACTCTTGCTCCATTTCCCACGCATAGATCCACTTGTCCTTTCTTCATAGTCCTACTTTTGCTCAGGCTCTGCACATTTTCACAAAATATGAGTACCACACCTGGTATCCAATACCCAATAAGTAGGACTATAAGAAGTAACATTTACTTCTATAACATAAATACCTGAAGAAGAAGTCTCGTACGTCTTCTTCAGCTTCTCATAATCTTCCATGAATTTATTGCAGTTTCTTTTCAAATGCCCATAACCATTACAAGAACGGCGCTTAACATCTTCAGAAGGACTGGTTTTAACCTTAGGAGCATGGCCAGACTGGCTTGGATTCACAATCGAGCTCGTCTTGCCATCACCTTTGTTCTTACCAAGTTTCTTAAACTTTTTACCCTTTTGTACCATAAGGACATTTGGGGTGTCCTTCTTGATGTTAGGTTCAGCAGTCTTAAGCATCCCATGCAATTCAGTCAACGTCTTCGTCAAGTTGTTCATGTTATAGTTCATAACAAATTGATCATAGCTTGACGGCAGTGACTGTAGAATGATGTCAGTAGCCAACTCTTGGCTAATGGGACAATCCAGTTTCCCCAGGTTATCAATATAACCCATCATCTTAATGACATGAGGACTAACTGGTTCGCCCTTTGGTAGCTTGCACTCAATCAGAGACCTAACCTTCTGGTATCTCTGAGTTCGTGCCTGCTCCTGAAACATACTTTTCAGGCCAGTGATCATCTCTTTTGGCGACTCCACGTACTCATATTGCTTCTGCAATTCCGAGTTCATGGTAGCCAACATGAGACAACTCACATCCACCGCATCATTAGAATGCTTATCCCAAGCATCCTTATCTGACTGCCAGGCATTGGCTCGGTACTTCTTGGGGAGAACTTTCTCAAGGACATAGTCCTTTTTCTCCTGTTTGAGAACAATTCTCAAGTTCCGATACCATTCAAGAAAGTTGGATCCATTTAACTTGTCCTTCTCAAGGACGGATCGCAGGGAGAAATTGTTACGATGGTTGGTGCTAGACATAGCTGAAAAACAAGGGAGGTTTTAGTTATGATGTTCCAGAAATGAAAAATCTTAACTATTAAGAAGACTCGCATTATATTCAAAACAATGTTTCCTCAAATGAATATAATGATCCAAGACCCATACTTCACTGAAACTTGAGTGAGCCACTGGCTATCGCCCAAATTTTAGTTATCTAGGTAAGCAACAACTTTGCTAGTTATATCCAATATAACTCTTGGTTGTGGATCGACATCTCATGTCCAATCCACCTGATGTCTCTGAGCCCAAAACGATTTTGATGGCCCAGTCAAGTAAACCAATCTCTTAAGTCATGTAATTGTTGATGTCTTGCACTACAAATCCATCAACACGATTACCTCTGTCTTACTCATGAAATTGTGGACATCTTGCACTGAAAGTCTATCGCACAATTAAATGGGTCTTGACAGTTGACAAGATTGGAAAGACATCAAGTATCACTTGATATTTGGTTGAGGAACATAACCATTTAAAACGCTCAGTTTTATTATGTTTTAATTCTTCTAATTAATTGATTTATCTTGCTTTGGTTCTGTGATTTCAGGTTCCATAACCTAAACCATCGAATCTGATGTCGACCGACACTACTATAGTGTCGATCGATGCAGAATAACCAAAAGCAATCCGCGATAACCGATCAATCCAATTGATCCGGTTTTGAATACTGGTCAGTGTCGATCGATGCTACATTAGCATCGGTCGATACCAACCTAATCAAACCAATCGCAGTTAAATCATTCACAGTTTTTTCAACCATCATTAACCAAGCTCGACAACCGGTCCAATCCAATTGAACCGATTTATCAATTTCACGAGGTTGGTGTTGACCGACACAACTCTTGTGTCGATCGACACTAGGCGAAAACAATTTTATTCGGGTTATCCTTCTGTGTCGACCGATACCGGATTGGTGTCGATCGACACAGGGCGATAAACCCTAATCGTTTTTCAAGCAAAAAACCTAAAAACTAGATTTTCATGAAAACGAATTTTAGCAAGTTTGTATCAACCATACACAGATTCAGATTCAACTAATCTAATCAACATGCTACAGATTCAATGGAACCCTAAGGCTCTGATACCACTGATGGAATTTCTAGCAGTTCCTAATCCAATTAGGCAACCCTGGTTTGAATTCCAAGCCTAGGATCTAGGGTTCATGTAATTGAATCATTGGGATCTCAGAATTACCTGGTGATTAACAGCGGAAGATTTGCAGATAATCGAGATCTAGAGCGCCTCAAATGATGTGCCTCTACTGGTATCCACACGCACACAAACTGAACAGAAGGGATGCTAGTGCCTTTAGAGATCAGATCTCTCAAGAGGTTTCTGTTTCTTTTATGGTGGCTGTGAATTAGGTTAGAATCGAGTTTAGGTCGACCATATATCTTATATATGTCGACTTAAACCACAACGGAATTAACCAACGATTAAACCGAATTAATCTGGTAATCCGCGAGTCGTGTCGACCGACACACTCTTTGTGTCGACCGACACACTCTTTGTGTCGATCGACACTGTCGATCTGTGTCGACCGACACACTCATTGTGTCGATCGACACTGCCCAGAAATATGATATTGAATGCATATCAAATATGCATTCACCCGATCATTACATTAATGATCAACCTCATATACAACGTCCAGTTTGCTTAGGTGTGTGACCCTGTAGGATCATATAACACTAGCAATTAGTTCTCAACTCACTGATCATAAGTGGCTTCTAGCAAAGCATTACGACTTCCCAGTGTCATATGATTGTCTCATCTCGACAGTACGACTTTCATTCAAGAGCAAGTACAATAGATTTCAGGACATTCCCAACAGGTACATGGGTGTCCCGCTTTGTACAAAGAAGCTGACTATGCACGACTGCTCACCATTGATCCAACAAGTCAAGGAAAGTCCTAAAGCCTGCATCAAAAGAATCAACAGAGTTGTGGTCAGTACTTATGGAATGGTCAGGTGGAGACAAGACAAAATTGTAGGGTGGCATGGAGTGTGGTTACTAAGCCTAAATCAGCGGATGGAATAGGATTGAAAGACTTAGTTAATTGGAATAACGCCTGCATCCTTCAATTAATCTGGTTACTCCTTACTCTTCTTCAGAGAAGGTTCGGTCTGGGTGGCTTGGTACAAGCGTGAAATTCTGAAAGGAAGCTTGAGTAACTTCTGGACAATCAAGTCTAGTCCATCTTCTTAATGGCTTGCTAATAAGTCGATAAAGATGTGAGGATTAGTCTATACTTGGATTCATCTTCGAGTAGGTAATGGAAAAGATTGTCGATTTTGGTCCGATCATTGGACTCCTTTTGGACAGTTAACAACATTTCTTCAGGGGAGCTCGGGTTCATTCTTAGGTATTCATAAGAATGTATGCTTATCTGATTTGTACATTGATGGATGTTGGTCAATCCCACCTGCAAGATCATAGAATCAGCTAAGCCTGCATATATACTTAACGACGGCGTAACTAGTTCATGATGAAGATCACTACGAATGGATTCTTGAAGGTAAAACTAGTGATACCTACTCAACTAGTCAGGTTTACTCGCTACTTAGTGGTGAGATGGATGATGTGAGTTGGGCAACTGAGGTTTGGATTAAAGGTGGTATACCCAAACATAGTTTCTTGGTTTGGCTAATGGTGCAGAATCGATGCCCTACTCGTGACAGGTTACTAAGTTGGGGGCTCAATACAAATCCTAACTGTCTACTTTGTGATTTGGCCCCTGAATCTAGAGATCATATCTTCTATGTTTGTGTCTTCAGTTGGAACCTATGGTCATCAATTGCGAGAAGATGTGGTATACAACCTATTCGTAATTGGAATGATCAACTCAATGCGCTCAAAACTATCAATGGCGGAAAGGTCAAGAGAAGACTTACTTTGTTGGCTTGGCAGTGTGTTATCCATACGCTTTGGTCAGAATGAAACAACAGGTTGCATAGATCTTTCTTTAAATCGCAAGACAGTCTGGTCACCTTGGTGGACAGAACAATCAGGAACATAATCTCCTCTTACATCTCTGTAAATCCATTAGTCTCTTCGGCCATGTTTCAATTGTGGTTCTCCTCTGCTTAATCGTTGGGCCCTCGCTTCCTCCCTTCCATGATTTGCGTCTCTCATGAATCACTCTTCTCTGGATTTGAATCTCGCTTCCATCTCTATCACTCTTGATACTGCTCGACATCAAACGATCGACTACTGTCCTTTCTCCCTCTTTGGTTCACTTTGTTCCTAACTTATTGGGTTTCAAATTAAACTATTGGGTTAAGCCAAACAAAACTAAGGGTGCTTGCCCTACTAAGCCTTGGCAGGCTTTGTATCTTTTATTTCTCCTCCATTTATAATTGAAAGCCCTTTTTACAACAACAAAAAAACACAGGTAAACTCGTTTGTGGAGTATGACCCATTGAGTATGTTTGAAGCTCACAATTGACTATGTTGATCTAGTTTTTACTCCATTTATGTGTTTTCTTTTTCCCTTGTGCTACACATATAAACCAAATTAGGAATAGATATATGTTTTTATAATATATATTATATTTAAACTTAAACCGATCCTTAACCGAGGATCAACAAATTTACAAAACTAAACCAAAAAAAAAAGCCAAACCTAAATAACTGGACGAGAACCCTCAAATCGGCCACTAAATTACTCGGACTTGTTGTCGCCACCCTTTAGAGATAGACCTAGTTGTCCTCGTCTCCGCCGCTGAATGCGCTCCGAAGAGATTCGCGGCGCTCGACGGAAATTTTTCCGCACGACGTGGAGATCCGACCCCAGCCGACAATCCAGAACCGCAAGCCCATGCCTCCTCCCCCACCTTTGCCCGGCGATGACGGATCTTGCCGGAATCCCACAGACTCACCCGACAGAAACGCTCCCAACAAATTCCAATTATGGCGCCGCCTCCGAAACCATAGCCTGACACGAAATCCTAAGTCCTCCAGTCGCCTCCAATCACATCTTTTTCCAGAGAATGATATTTCTCTGGTGGGACCGACATGCAACAAGGTACGACACCGTCGGTCACCACCGCAGTCGCTTAGATGTGGCCACCATCACAACACCACCCTCACACGCATCACCTCATTCCTTCCTCTTCGCCGGAAAATCCGCAAGCCAGATCCAAAACGGTTGTTCTCCTTGCGCTCCCCACTTTTGCCACACGTCCTCAAGTGACAAAGAAGATCGCGACTTACCTAGAACTAACGAATTGTCGAACACCTACCTCGCTCTGCCGCTGCAAAAGAGGCTCTACACCACGCGACGCCGGAAGAAAGATACATGAAGCATCTTTAGTCCGCCTCGCCCACCACAATTGTACAAATCAGACCAAGACAGCATGAGGCCTCTCCGGACATCGATGTGAGATGCCGATTGCCGGAAAAATCTAAAAAACGGAGAATAGTACATCTCTCAAAATATTGTTGACCCTGTACATTTAATTTTTAGATTCGTCACTGATTACATCTTGTATTATATTGAGATTGAAGTGCCTAAAAGTAAACTAAGGGATGGTCACCTCTTCTTTGAATTTCTTCATTAGACTTTTTTCGTATTGAAGCTAATCTTCTAATGGAAGGTCAGCTTTGATCAGTCAGACTTACATATATTAATATATATATAACAATGTTAAACTTTATTGTACATACATGTACCACACATGCACAATATACCAAAAATATATTATCATCAAGGCGGTAGGCTTATCTATAAAATGTTGCGTCGTTCTTCATCCTTCACAAAAGAATATTGTTTAGTACTCCCCTAGAATTTTGTTTTTCTTTTTTGTTTCTCCCCAGGCCCGGCCCAAAGTTAGTTTGTAATAAATTTTCTAAGCCCATAGATATGAATTATAATGAGTAACGTTTTTAACCCATTTAAATCAACCGACAATTTTTTATAAAAGTTTTGAATACAAAGTTTCGTAAAACTACATTGTGCATACCTCATGAGTTTATATTTGCCGTAAGCGAGAGAATCTAGTTTATGTATCGGTGAAAATTTTATAATTAACGTTTTATATCTTAAATTAAGTTTATATTTCGAAAAAAACTTCTTGTATAGTAGTGATCGTATTATATCTCGTAAACAAATTTTTGGTGAGAAACTTATAATGAACACTTTTATATCTCAAAGTTATATATTTTGAAAAACCTTTTATATGGTAAATGCTGTTGAAGATGAACTTTACAAAAATACTAATTATGCAATTAGTTTCAGTTCTGAATATTTCATGAAGATGAAGATAATTTGGCAAATAACAGAAAATATCATCGTTTGATTAGCTTGTGTTTGAAATATAAAATTTAGTTTTATTGACGTAACCAATATCTCTGTTCTAGAATAAATAAAGTGAAAATTAGATTTTCTGTCGATTAAGGCAAATATAAATATTCTTAGATTTTTCTTTATTTTCACAAATGTCTCAATCTATTTGGCGCTTGCTCATAAAATCATTCCGAATGGACTTCGTTATTCTGGGTCGTGGTTTTTTTTATTGGATTTCAACTTTGTTAGGCCGATGTTTTTGTTTAGTCGGGCTACTAAAGCAGTGATAAATCTACCTTCAACAATTATAATTGATATTTTGGAAAGTGTGCTCAATTAAAACGTCTAACAATCATATTCAACACATGTTCTTTGCTTTGCAGATAAAGGACACATGTGAAACTCCAACATCGAGAAGTCGGTAAAAGAAATGTTCAAATTAGAATTCTTCTTAGAAATCATAAGCCTTGATGACACATTCTACCCATATGGTTAAAATAATTAAGCTAATGTCGATTGTAATGTTTGTCTATATCAACTAATTGTTGGATAAGACCAAGACACTAATGCAGAATTGTTCTATAGTTTCTTGCTCAAGGAAACTATACGACATACGATTATAATACTTTTTTCCTTTTTAACCTCTTACAAAATTAGAAATAAGGTTTAAGTTAACAAGTTAACAAAGCAAAATGTCATCATTTAGCGTTTACGAGATCTTTGTTGTCGGCTTATAACTCTATGACTTTACTAACTCATTAAATTATAGTTGTGTAATTGACTTTCAAATAATGTATGTCTCTAATTAATGACACTGATTAAAGAAAATTGTAAAACATATATGTCGTCGACTGTTCGATCATACGTGTGTACATATGTTTTCTCGGAAGATATTGTTTATTTAGACATCACTCATTTGTTGACATTTGCATTTTTCATTTATTCTAATAGTTACATAGAGTGTCATTTTAATCAAAATTAATTTCAAGTATTTTATCATTACAAATCCACATATATATTTCACACATACATTACCGAATTTAAACTCGATTTATGATTAAAACGACTACACTAATACAAATCATTTAGCTACAAACCAAATTAAAAAAAAAAATTGTTAGATATTTTTAAAAAATAATGATAATATAGTTTTTTGTCGGCTAGATAAATGTTAGTATTTTATACAAATTAAAGCTAAAAATGTAAACGCAAAAACAATAAAATAACTAATCATCACATAATTAAGCTATCTACACATTTTGTCGGCTAAGCAAGAAAAAGTCGGCTCTGACTTTTAAATAACAATGATCACAATGTATATTTAACCATTGATCGAACATCATCTTGTGGTTTATCAAATTTACATCTCTATACAAATTAAAACACTCTCTTTTGTATTCAATTTGTTTATATCCTCTCGATCGATCATATACTATACAACAATGAATAGAAAATACTTGGATCGTCGATCATATTCATGGTCTGGACAAGCAAGACCATACTTATGCGATTTTTGCGAGAGGGGTTTCTCCAACGCACAAGCTTTAGGAGGGCACATGAACATCCACAGAAAAGACAGGGCTAAGCTGCGACAAGCTAACCTAAAAGAAGATGATCCCGAAGACTCTACCTCCACGTGCACCACTTCCACAAATCATCGGTTCGAGCAAGATCTGATTGAGTTGCCTTTCTTCGTTGATACGGTCAGTCCAACAACAAAAGAAGACAAGACTACAAGTGGAGACTATTTGGGAGATGATAAAGAAGAGAAGAAAATGAGAATACTTCAAAAAGCTTTGTCCCAAAGTGCAGAAGTGATAGATCTTGAGCTTCGTCTAGGACTAGATCCTTATAAGAAATCACCAAGTACGTAAATTATGTGATGAATTAATAGTTTGATCACCAAGGATTTATATGTAATTATGTGAATATATAGTTTAAAAGGTTGGTTGTTTGATTAGTTATTGATTTGTTAAAATTACACTAATAAAAACTTACATTTATGTATATATATGGTATCTCTGATTTTGATTAGTTTTTTTAACCATAATTTGTAACCATCATGTTTTATTTGCCAATGATGCGTACGTATATAGATGGTAACTAAGGTTAAGGACATGCAATTACAAACCCCATATCTCAAGTTCCTCACGATAATTCACAATATTGTACTTCTCCTATTTAGTACTTTTTAAAATAAAATATTGTTTCATTATAATTTGTGACAACGATTACAAAAATAAAATATAGAAATAGAACTACTGAAAATAAAACTAGGAGTTTTTAGCACGAGTTCTTAGGTAAAAAGAATTAAAATAATATTATTCTTTTTGAATTTCCATAGGAACCGATCCTTAGAGCATGCACAACCATGTAACTGAGGTCAGTTTCTTAAAATTTTTTTTTTTAATATATATATTATTTTTTTTCGTCTACGTGGCGCTATAGGATTGATCAATTTTTTTTTTTTTTCGTCTGTAAAAAAAATATATATATATATATATATATTAAAAAAATTTTAATATATATTTTTGCCTAAGAAACCCAACCCAGAACTTGGTTGTACATGCTCTTAGGGGTTCTTAGCACAAATTCTTAGGTAAAAAGAATTAAAATAATATTATTCTTAAGAACCTCCATAGGAACCGATTTTTAGTTAAGAATCGATCATTCACTATTCATGCTGATGTGTCGCATTTTGATTGATTCTTTTTTTTGAATTTTTTTTCCATCAATAAAAAAAAGTAATATTAAAAAATTAGTTAAGAACCTCCAAAGGAAGTTCATTGATGTACATGCTCTAACCAGCAACAAAGAAACAACATAATATTACGGCAATTTAAAAGAACAAGCAGCACTTAAAAGAACTGGAATCTTGTCGTAGTTGCCACGGGCATTTTCTCGAGACTAGACCTCAAACCTCTATGGAAGAGACACCTACAACTTCTCCGGAGCTAATGCAATTTCCACAACTGACATACAAATTTACTACTGCTCAGTTGCTTTAATCACAATAACGAGTCATCTCTCTCACGCAGAAGGAACACATTTCTTATCAAGGGGAACCCGTGGCAGTTGTTTCTCATACAAGCTGGTATATGGAACTGCTTTGCGAAGTGGTTATGTCTCATCATCACTGTATATCATCTCATTTTTACATCCCTCTTGTTACTCAATAGCTGGGTCTAGAGGACACGATGGATCACCGGAACATTCCTACGCAAGTTCAGCTCGATGGCTGTAGACTGAGAAAAGTTGCGTGTGGATGGTGGCATACGCTAAACGCACTAGCTGATCTGACTCACTCACTTGAGTTTTCACCAGGTCCTCTCAATACACACATTTTCGGTCTTGTGAAAGAGATGCTTATAGGTTTGACAAAAGCTGTACATACAGGACTTTTGCTGTATGTGTTTTCTTCATCAATCTTTCATTATCTTTATGTTTCTTTTTAAAGGGACAGAGCTTTGACTCTGCATTGTATTATATGGTTAATTTGCGGAACGGAACTATGAAACAGCTTGGTATGAAATAATCATAGGTTTCTTTGGATGGATGTAAAACAGTTGGAACTTTTTTAGATTTGTCAACATGAACAAGAGTTAGATAACTTATGCATTTTGTAATCGTTTGAAAACAGCCACATTTCTCACCCGATGATAGTGTGATATGATCAGATCTCTTATGGTGACAAAAAAAAAAATCAGATCTCTTATATTAGAATCTCGAAATAATGATGTAACGTTAAAACCACAAATCACGGTTTCGTATAAGAATCTAGGGAGCACAATGATGTGCCAAATTGTGAAATCGCAACTAAGCACTGAAATTGCGGAATTATGAGTTCACGCTAACTGTATTCAAAGCAACCACTTGAACAATTGGATCGAAAACAACAATCTTAATGTACTACAAAGATGTAAAAAATAAAAATAAAAAGTGTTAGATATGTCTACTTAGACAGGTGAGCCACTCATACATATCACCTTCAGCTTGTCTGACGATGACAGTGCATTGTGTGTTGATATGCTTAGACCATTCGTATAAATTAAATAAATATAAAATCCCAACTTAAACTTGGTAAGTTTTGCAGATTTCAAACAAAAAATAAACATATATTTTGTGCATGGAAGGAAAAAAAAATATTAAAAAGTAGCTTAGGAAAGCTGGAGGTAGAGAGGCAGAGATGCAGCAGGATAATTACAAGCAAGCATATTCCAATAACAAAAGCCAAATAGGAAGATGGGGTTATATCTTAGACCCCATTAGAAAACATGGGATCAGATTAGTTGTCAATACTAGTCTTTTTGAAGATTAGTTGGGTTTCGGTCCATATACCCCAAATTAATCGAAAAAAGCCACGATCCAAAGTGGTCAAGTTATGATAAAAAAAAGATTAAATAAATTAACTGTAACGTACTTTCATTACTTTTTTACTTCAAAAATTTAACAACTAGGAAAAACAAAACAAGAGTGTCACTATGCGTTCAATATTATATATTGTTGGAAGGCAGGAGGCTCCACTTAACATGGATGGACATACAAATGTAAGTAAGATAAGATTCTGTTCTTTCATTTAAAAGGATTCTAGAGATCTATGACTTTGCTACCTTATTTAAGACGGTTTAAGGATTCTAGAGATCTATAAAATGTAAGTTAAGTTACATTTGTTTTTTGGGTATATACAAACGTTTTAATGGAAAAATACTCCACATTAATCGTTCTCCAACCATGTCAAATTACATATTTAGAATGTCTTGACGTAAAGTGGACAAGTATTTTGTAAAATCCGTCGTGATCTTATAATTTCAGTTTTCATCTAACAATTTTTATTTAGGGTTTAAATGTAAAGCAGAATAAAAACAGAATAATTATATGTATTTTGTATAATAGATTATTTATCTTTTTCAAAAAAAAAAGATTATTTATCTTTTTCTCTTTTTTTTGTCAACTTCGTTATATTAACAGAACGATAAGAGTTTTAGTACATGATTCGCTGGTTCATTACATATAAGAGCTTACAACCACACAACAACATATGGTTTATTAAGTAATCGAGCTAACTTAGCTGCATGATCAGCCGGTGTATTTGCTGTTCGTTTTATCACCTTAGAGGAATGTCTATCAGCTGCAAGGCTCCATATGTCATCGAGATGATGCTGGATAGCAGCATGGCGAAAAGATGAACTTTTCTGGATAGAGTTATGCTCAAGAAGGTGATAAAGTTGCTCAGCGTTTCCACAGAAAAGCACCTGAGAATATGAAAGTTTATTTAGCTGAAGGACAGCTTCTTTTAAGGCTATTGCTTCTGCCTCTAACGCTGTATCGGTTGGAGGTATACTACCCGAGCCTTTTAATAACATTGTCTGATTGTGATCATAAAGTATCCAAGCAAAACCAGCCCTATGGGATTGATCAGTTCAGGATGCATCAGTAAAACAGACATACCGGGTATTTGGTGTAAAGACTTCAGAGAAATGAGCTGGTGGGGATTCAGGTGTAGGGATGAATCTGTTCAGGCTACTATTTTCATGTGATGAGCAAGCCTCCACCCATGCCTGGTAATCTGAGATAGCCTGATGTATAATATCAGGAATTGAAAATCTTTTGTTATTAAACAGAAGCTCATTACGTGCCTTCCAGATTCTCCACCCAATAAAGGGAAAGAAAGCGGGAGAATCATTGTTAGGACTACATTTAAAAAGGGAGCTCAGATAGGTTTTTACCGTTAGAGTATGGGAATGATGAATAGATGGTATGGGAATATTAGTTAATTCCCAAACTTCTCGAGCTACTCTGCACTCAAACAATACATGAGGAATGGTCTCCTTGTATTCACCACAGAGCAAGCACTCAGCAGGCACATTCATTTTACGCTTCAAGAAATTATCAGCTACTGGTAAGGCTTGATGTAGTACTTTCCACCAAAAGTGTTGAACTCGCGGTGGAGCTGAGATTCGCCATAGTTGCTTACTGATATGATGAACCTGTTGTTCTTCTGCAGAAAAAGGCTCTGGAGGTTTAGTTAATTGATGATAACCAGATCGCACCGTGTAATCTCCATGTTTAGTATAGATCCAATAAGTCTCATCATTTGAAGAAGTAAGCTTCGGACGTATGCGAGTAATGTGGATAAGACCTTTTAGAGTAGCTTCACACCATGTATGAGTAGCAGCCTTTAAAAGTGTTGAAACAAGCAGCTGGTCATCACATGTAATGGGGTTCAGACGAGCTGGTCTTGGAGGTTGGTCTATCCATGCATCTCTACTGATCCGAGTAAGGTTTCCATTGCCA
The DNA here is from genome assembly GCA_030180135.1 of Orychophragmus violaceus. Classification (NCBI taxonomy): domain Eukaryota; kingdom Viridiplantae; phylum Streptophyta; class Magnoliopsida; order Brassicales; family Brassicaceae; genus Orychophragmus; species Orychophragmus violaceus. The sequence continues at coordinate 12,699,145 of CM058234.1, read as the reverse complement.
ATCCTCCATTTGATGCCTTGTTGAATAAGTTGTCTCCCTTGGATGATGCTACGCTAGGCATAGCTCGAACTTCGAGGGACCTTAGCATCCAGGAAAGTTGTGTGATGATAATACTTAGCTTTGAACACTTTGGCTAATAGTGACTGGGGTTCTTTAAGCAATCTCCAGCTTTGCTTAGCCAAGAGTGCTATATTAAAAGTTGCCAGGTCGCGAAATCCCAAACCACCATACTGCTTAAGTTGTGTCAATTTCTTCCAAGAAAGCCAGGGGATCTTGCGCTTATTCTTTTCTGCGGACCACCAGAAGTGGCGAATAAGTCCTGTGATTTTTGAAAGTAAACGTTTAGGTAATAAGAAACAAGACATTGTATATGTTGGGAGTGCTGTCGCCACTGGCTTAATAAGGATCTCACGGCCAGCAGGGGACAACAATTGAGTATACCAATTATCAAGCTTACTCTGTATTCTTTGAGCTAAGTATGAAAAAGTATTAGATTTATTATGCCCAATGACTTCAGGTAATCCTAAATATCGTCCAAATCCCCCAACTTTAGCAATATTGGTCTGTTGAGCTATGGCAGATTGAAGGGTAAGAGGAACAGTCTTACCAAATAGTAAAGCAGATTTCTGAAAATTGACGCATTGGCCCGAAACTTCTGTTGGGAATGTCCTGAAATCATACTTGTAATCACTCTAGAGATAGTTGTGTTGTCGAGATTAGACATTCGTATAATACTGGGTGATCGTAATGCTTTGCTAGAAGCCACTTGTGATCTGTGAGTTATGAACTCATTGCTAGTATTATATGATCCTACAGGGTCACACACCTAAGCAAACTGAATATTTAATATGGGGTTGATCATTAGTGTAATGATCTGATAACGATTCTCTTAAGGTGTGTCGATCGACACAGAGTGTGTATCGATCGACACAAGTCGCGAACCAAAATAGAGATTTTGGTTTATGACTTAATTAACTACGGTTTGATCCTCAGTTAATTAGGTCGAGTAAAAGTCTATATATATGTGATATATGGTCGACTTTTAGACGAACCAGACCTAAAACACAGCCACCTTAGAGAAACTGAAAAACTCCTGAGAGATTTGATCTCTAACGGCACTAGCATCCCGTCTGTTCCAGTTTGTGTGCGTGTGGATACCAGTAGAGGCGCAACATTTGAGGCGCTCCTGATCTCGTGTTCCTGACCATATTTCCGCTGCCTGTACTCGAGGTAAACACGAGATACTCATTAGATTCAAGCAATTTGTAAACTCGAGATCCGGGCTATGAACTGGTAAGGTTGTTTAATAGAGATTAATCAGCACCAAGTTCCTTCAGTGGTATCAGAGCCTTAGGGTTTCTGTTCTTGAATCTAGATGCATGTTTAAGAATTTTAATGGTTAAAATCGGATTCATAAGATGAATTGAAAGGCATGCTAGAAACGATTTTAGGAAAAACGATTCAAGGGTTTCGCACTGTGTCGATCGACACCAATCCGGTGTCGATCGACACGCCGTGGAAACCCTAATTGAAACTTTTAGGTCTCGATCTTAGAGGTCGAAGTTCCTGATGCCCTAACGTATCGATCGACGCAAAAGTTGTGTCGGTCGACACGGACCTTGCAGATGGTTTAATCGGTTCAATTGAATTAGACCGGTTATCGCGCTTGGTTAAAAATGGCTAAATCGGTTTGACGGGTTAATTGCGGTTTGATTGAATTGGATTGATGTCGATCGACACAAGTGTTGTGTCGATCGATGCTGACCGGTTATCAAACCGGTTCAATTTGATTGACCGGTTATCGCAATGATGTTGGTTTGGTAGTGTCGATCGACACAAGGGGTTGCATCGGTCGACACACCACTCAGGATTTTGGTTATTGAACCAGAAATCGCATAAACCGAACCAAAGACTTAACCCATTTCTTAGAATAATTAAAACTTAATAAAATTAGTTGTTTTAATAAATTTCTAAGATACATATGTGATGTGTATATTAGTTTAAACATTTCCGTTCCTCAACTAAATATCAAGTAATCCTTGATGTCTTTCCGATCTTGTCAACTGTCAAGACTCATTTCATTGTGCGATAGATTTGCAGTGCAAGGTGTCCACAATGACATGAGTAGGATAGGAGGTAATCGTGTTGATAGACTTGCAGTGCAAGATATCAACAATTACATGACTTTAGAGATTGGTTTACTTGACTGGGCCATCAAAATCGTTTTGGGCTTAGAGACATCAGGTGGATTGGACATGAGATGTCAATCCACAACCAAGAGTTATATTGGATATAACTAGCAAAGTTGTTGCTTACCTAGATAGCTAAAATTTGGGTGATAGGTTTAGTGAAGTATGGATCTTGGATCATTATATTCATTTGAGGAAACATTGTTTGAATATAATGCGAGTCTTAATAGTTAAGATTTTTCATTTCTTGAACATCATAACTAAAACTTCCTTGTTTTCAGCTATGTCTAGCACAAACCATCATAACAATTTCTCCCTGCGATCCGTCCTTGAGAAGGACAAGTTAAATGGATCCAACTTTCTTGAATGGTATCGGAACTTGAGAATTGTTCTCAAACAGGAAAAAAGGACTATGTCCTTGTGAAAGTTCTCCCTAAGAAGTACCGAGCCAATGCCTGGCAGTCAGATAAGGATGCTTGGGATAAGCATTCTAATGATGTGGTTGATGTGAGTTGTCTCATGTTGGCTACCATGAACTCGGATTTGCAGAAGCAATTCGAGAACGTGGAGTCGCCAATAGAGATGATCACTAACCTGAAAAGTATGTTTCAGGAGCAGGCACTGATATTCATACATTTTCATGCATTTAGGCTCGTATATAGTTCTTGTTTTTACTTCTTTTCTCCACCATTCATACCATTTTGTCGAGTCATTGTCACATCTAGAGTCTAGAGTTGTTTAGGACTAGGATTAGGCATTCTAGGCTTGTATTTGGGGTGTTTCTTGTGTTTTGCAGGTGAATGGAGGCATCTAGGAGCATTGGTGAGCTTGGAAGCTCAGAAGACCAAGGAAGAGCCAGCGAAGGACCATATCGGTCTGAGTATCGGCCAGGCGGGCCGATACGACCCCTCGTCAAAGTCCCGGAGAACCATATCGGCCCCAGTATCGGTCCACCCAACCGATATGGACTCTCGGATTATTTTTCGAGACTTCATATCGGTTCACATATCGGTCGGGTGGACCGATATGCTCCACCCAGATTTAATCCGAGACTTGGTATCGGTTCACATATCGGTCCACCTGACCGATATCGTCCCAGATTTTTCACTTGGATCCGGGTCAACACCCGGTTTGTTCCGGGTTGACCCGGCTCGCACCTTTCAGACTATTTAAGCCAAAAACCTATTTCATTTTGTTTCTTAAACAGTTTTTGATGTTCTAAACTCTTTTGTAAGAACATATTGGATTCCTTTGATTAATCTAGACTTCTCTTGTTATTCCATCAACAAATCTTTCAATCTCTCACTAATTTACCATGATCAACTCTATTTCTATGAGTTTTGTTGATCTAGCCATGATTAGTGAGTAGTTCTCCATAGGCTTGTGGGTTGGGTAGGATTAGGTTGATTAGGGGTGATCAACATAATTCTAGTAGTTAATTGTCAAAATCTCATCTAGCAAAGTGCGCTTAATGCCTAATTAATCTTGATCACATTGATTAGGATATTTAGAATTTCTTGTTCACAACATGTTCGATGAAATTCCAGTATTTAGCTTTGTTAGGACTTTCATATTCTAGCGCATGAAAATGTATGTCTAGAGTGATTGGTTGCTAATTGGAACTCGTTTGAATGCTCGTTTGATTTTGATTCACAAATGATGATTTGTTCTTGAGTTAAGATTAAATGAAGAATCGGTATTAAGAGATTAAACCGATTTGCTTTGTGTGTTCCTTGCTAGGAGATTAGCTTGTTTGAAGTTTGAATTAGGATTCCTTGATCATCCCGAGTCACCTATCCGTTGACCCTTACCCTTGAGCCTTATTCTTCCTATTGATTGAATCGTTTGTTTACTTGCTTTTTGTTTGCTTCGATCTGATTTGTTTTGTTAGGATTGTTAGGAATTATAAACCAAAATTGTCTGATTTGATTCTGAAGGATTAGTATTTGCTTATTGGTTTTATCCGTCCCAGAATAGGTTCGATACCTCAAAGCTACTACGATAAGCTTGAGGAATTGGTACCTCAAAGGATTGCAAAATCCTAGTTATCAATTTGGCGCCGTTGCCATTTTGGGATTCTGGATATATCAATTCGTTTTCTACTCCTTTTTAGTTCAAGTCATTGTTACTGATTCACTACTTTCTCTCATTTTGATGCTAGGTGTATGAACTTGCGCAGCAAAGGGACTACAAACTTAGTTGCAAGAGTTTACGACATCAAAGCACACGAGAGGAGACTAGCAAGGGAACGACGAGCACAAGAACGAGCTGTTTCAGTTGAAAGTGTTGAGCCAACAGTTATGGATAACCACGAGGATGAGCAGCAGCAACAGCAACAGCAGCAGCAACAAAGGCCGGTTAGGGCTATTGGTGATGGAGATACACCTGACACAAATGCTAACCGGCGAGGAATCATTCCACCAGCGGTGAACAATAATAACTTTGAGATCCGAGCTATGGTGATGAACATGGTGCAGAACAATCAGTTCCATGGGTTAGCATCTGAGGACCCGTTGCAGCACTTGGACACCTTTGACAAGATTTGTGCCACCACGAGGCTGAATGGTGTGACCGACGATGGGCTGAAAATGCGTCTCTTCGTCTTCTCTTTGGCAGACAGAGCCAAGGATTGGGAAAGCACTATCCCTCCAGGATCCATCACTACCTGGGGCGACCTGAAGAAAGCTTTCCTGAAGAAGTTCTTCTCAGCTACTAGGACTGCCCGTTTTCGCAGTGAACTATCCGGGTTTGTGCAGCGCAACAATGAGAGCTTCGCTGAAGCTTGGGAGAGGTTCAATATGCTCACCACTCAGTGCCCACATCATGGTTTTACCAAGGAAACGCTACTCAGCAACCTCTACCGCGGAGTGCTTCCTAGAATGAGGGCAATGCTTGATTCATGCAGCAATGGACACTTCCTAGGCAAGGGAGTAGATGCAGCTATGGAGCTGATTGAAAATCTCGCGCAAAGTGATGGCAACTACAATGAGGATTATGAGAGGACTAATAGAGGATCATCAGCTTCAGATGAGAAGTATGAGAAAGAGATAAAGGCTTTGAATGAAAAGTTGGACAAGATGATCTCCATTGGCCAAAAGAACATCAGCTTTGTGGGACACCAGGAGGATTCTAAACCACAATATTATGATGATGATGAGGATTTGACTCAAGAGGAGATTAACTTCATTGCTGGACAGGGTGGTTTCAACAATGGCTTCAACCAAAACTATAGAAACCACCCAAACTTCTCATACCGCAACCCCAATGTAGCCAATCCTCAAGACCAAGTTTATCCTCAAGCTCCATCTCAAGGACAAACTCAACAACAAGGTCAACAAGGCTTTCAACAACCTCAACAGCAAAAGCCATATGTCAATTACAACAACTAACAAGGATTTGGAAACAAGCCTCAGTTTCAAGGTCAACAGGGTTATGCTCCCAAACAACAATACCCACCCGGTTTTGGTCAATAACACCAACAAACTTATTCAAACTCGGGAGCTGATAATGAGCTGAAAAGTATGATGCAGCAACTCCTTCAAGGGCAAGCTTCAGGAGCTATGGAAGTACGGGACCTTAAGAATGAGCTACAGAGTTTGACCTCAAGGGTCACAAACATGGAAAACAAGAATGCCTCTACGTCCCGCACTCAAGGTACTTTACCCGGAAAATCTGAGAAAAACCCAAAGGAGTACATCAGCGCTATAACCTTGAGAAGTGGTAAAGAGTTGCAACAAAGTCAAGTGCCCAAGGCTAAGCTGACATCTACACTCAATGAGGACATTGAAGTTCAAGAAGGGGAGGAGAATTCTGAAAATTCTGCTCTCATCAAAGAGAGTGATAGTGACATGGCTAAGAGGAAAGGAAAGGCTGTAGCTGAAGAAGTAGTGAATGATACACTCAAGAAGAAGGATAGTGTGTTTGTGCCACCACCTTATGAGCCCAAACTACCCTTTCCGGGCAGATTCAAGAAGAAGCTCCTAGAGAAGTACAAAGCTCTTTTTGACAAGCAGATGAAGAATGTTGAGTTAACCATGCCTTTGATTGATGCCTTCTTGCTAGTTCCTCAGTATAGCAAGTTTCTCAAGGATGCAATCAAGGAAAGAACCAAAAAGTGCAAGGGATAGTTGTGTTGTCTCATGAGTGTAGTGCAATCATCCAAAGGGATATTGTTCCAAAGAAACTTGAAGATCCTGGCAGTTTTACTCTTCCATGTGCTATTGGTCCATATCGGTTTGAGGGTTGTTTGTGTGATCTTGGAGCGAGCGCAAGTTTGATGCCCTTCTCAGTAGCCAAGAGGCTGGGTTTCTCTACCTACAAGGCATGTAGGATCTCCTTGGTTCTTGCAGATAGATCGGTGAGATATCCAATTGGTCTCCTAGAAGATCTTCCGGTGAAAGTGGGAGGATTTGAAGTACCAACAGATTTTATTGTATTGGAGATGGACGAAGAACCAAAGGATCCTTTAATCCTTGGGAGACCTTTCCTTGCCACAGCTGGTGCGATTATAGATGTCAGGAAAGGGAAGATAGACCTCAACCTTGGCAAAGACATAGTGCTCAAATTTGACATCAACAAGGTGATGAAGAAGCCAACCATTCAAGGTCAAATATTTTACATTGAGACTATGGATGAGCTAGCTGATGAACTCCTTGAAGAGTTGAACATGGAGGATCCTCTAGAGGTCACCTTGACCAAGGAATGTGGGGAGTATGGATATCTTCAAGAGGAGAGTTGGGTTTACATGAGAGCGCTTGATTCACACAAGCCTTTGTTAGAAGAGGTTGATTTCATTGAGCTGGGATCAGATTCAGTGTGTGAGGAGCTGGAGGTGTTTGCTGTAGACATGGGTACCGATGGCGCCAAAGGAGTGGAGCTGTGCAAGGAGCAGCTTGTAGCTGACGATTGGAGCGAGCTTAAGGCGCCAAAGGTTGAGTTAAAGCCCCTTCCGCGGGGGCTTCGGTATGCATTTCTTGGCCCCAACTCTACCTATCCTGTCATTGTGAATGAGTTGCTGAATGATGATGAATTGATTGCTTTGACCACTGAATTGAAAAAGTTTAGAAAGGCAATAGGATATTCACTTGATGATATAAAAGGATTGTCGCCTAGCTTGTGTACTCATAGGATCCACCTTGAAAATGAATCCATGTCTTCTATTGAGCACCAAAGGAGATTGAATCCTAACCTTAAAGAAGTAGTCAAGAAAGAGATTCTAAAGTTGCTTGATGCAGGGATAATCTACCCTATCTCGGACAGTACCTGTGTTTCTCCCGTGCATTGTGTTCCAAAGAAAGGGGGGATTACTGTGGTTAAAAATGACAGCAATGAATTGATCCCTACTAGAACTATCACTGGGCATAGGATGTGTATTGACTATAGAAAGCTAAATGCCGCGTCTAGGAAGGATCATTTTCCATTACCATTCATTGATCAAATGCTAGAACGCCTTGCTAATCATCCTTTCTATTGTTTTCTTGATGGATACAGTGGGTTCTTTCAGATTCCGATACATCCTAATGATCAGGAGAAAACGACATTCACTTGTCCTTATGGTACCTTTGCTTATCGAAGGATGCCATTTGGCTTGTGCAATGCACCAGCTACCTTTCAGCGGTGCATGATGTCTATTTTCTCAGATCTTATTGAGGATATTGTGGAAGTTTTTATGGATGATTTTTCTGTATATGAATCTTCTTTCTCCTCCTGTTTGCGGAACTTGTGCAGGGTCTTAAGGAGATGTGAAGAGACGAACCTCGTGCTGAATTGGGAGAAGTGCCACTTCATGGTAACAGAAGGGATTGTATTGGGTCACAAGATTTCAGAGAACGGTATTGAAGTGGATAAGGCTAAGATAGAGGTGATGACAAGTCTTCAGCCACCAAACTCAGTGAAGGGAATCCGAAGCTTTTTGGGTCATGCAAGGTTCTACCGGCGGTTTATTAAGGATTTCTCCAAGATCGCTAGACCACTTACACGTCTGCTGTGTAAGGAGACAAATTTTGTGTTTGATGATGAGTGTTTGGCAGCGTTCCAAATGATCAAGGAGGCCTTGATTAGCGCCCCAATAGTCCAAGCTCCCGACTGGGAGTTGCCTTTTGAGATCATGTGTGATGCAAGCGACTACGCAGTGGGAGCAGTCCTTGGGCAGAGGAAAGACAAGAAACTCCATGTCATATACTATGCTAGTAGGACATTGGACGATGCTCAAGTGAGGTATGTAACAACTGAGAAAGAGCTTCTTGATGTGGTGTTTGCCTTTGAGAAGTTCAGGTCGTACTTGGTTGGATCTAAAGTTGTGGTGTACACGGATCATGCTGCGTTGAGGTATCTACTCGCCAAGAAAGATGCCAAACCAAGGCTTCTGAGGTGGATACTGTTGCTGCAGGAATTTGACTTGGAGATTAAGGATAAGAAAGGCATTGAGAATGGAGTGGCTGACCATTTGTCAAGACTGAGAATTGAGGATGGAATTCCTCTAGATGACTCTCTCCCTGAGGAGCAGCTAATGGCTTGCAAGGTTGTTAAGGATGCTCATGATACAAAAATGAAGATTGATGAAGTGAACTCTATTGAAGACGAAGAACCGTGGTATGCTGATATAGTCAATTTCCTAGCTGTTGGGAAAGAACCACCAAGCCTCGATAGCTACCAAAGAAAGAAGTTCTTTAGAGATGTCAACAGGTACTATTGGGATGAGCCTTACCTCTACACTTTGTGCAAAGATCAGCTCTATAGAAGGTGCATAGCTGATGAAGAAGTGGGAGGCATTCTCCTACATTGCCATGGGTCAGATTATGGTGGTCACTTTGCCACTTTCAAGACGGTTCAAAAGGCTCTACAAGCTGGGTTTTGGTGGCCTACAATGTTCAAGGATGCCCAAGAGTTCATCACTAAGTGTGATCCTTGTCAGAGAAAGGGGAATATCAGTAGAAGAAATGAGATGCCTCAAAACCCCATCCTTGAATTTAAAGTGTTTGATGTGTGGGGCATTGATTTCATGGGACCCTTCCCATCCTCTTACGGGAATAGCTACATCTTAGTAGCTGTGGATTATGTTTCCAAGTGGGTAGAAGCAGTGGCGAGTCCAACTAACGACGCCAAGGTTGTAATAAAGCTGTTCAAGAGCATTATCTTCCCAAGATTTGGAATCCCGAGGATTGTGATCAGTGATGGGGGCTCACATTTCATCAACAGGCTATTTGAGAGCCTTTTGAAGAAGTATGGGGTGAAGCATAAGGTTGCAACACCATATCATCCTCAGACAAGTGGCCAAGTTGAAGTGTCCAATAGGCAGATCAAGGCTATCCTAGAGAAGACTGTTGGAGCTTCAAGGAAAGATTGGGCTAAGAAACTTGATGACGCACTCTGGGCGTATAGGACTGCTTTCAAGACTCCTTTGGGCACTACACTATTCACCATGCTGTATGGTAAGTCATGTCACTTACCGGTGGAGGTGGAATATAAGGCCATGTGGGCTGTCAAGTTGCTGAACTTTGACATCAAGACCGCAACTGAGAGGAGGTTGTTTCAGCTGAATGAACTTGACGAGATACGGCTTGAGGCTTTTGAGAGCTCGAAGATCTATAAGGAGAGGACCAAGCTTTTCCATGATAAGCTGATCCAGAAGAAAGAGTTCAAGGAAGGATATCTTGTGTTGCTCTTTAACTCCCGGCTGAAACTCTTTCCCGGGAAGCTCAAGTCTAGATGGCCGGGACCGTTTAGAGTGAAGGAGGTGAGACCATATGGAGCAGTGGTACTTTTGGGAAAATCTGATGAAGAGTTCGTGGTCAATGGCCAAAGACTCAAGCATTACTCCGTCTCAGAAGGAATAGAGGAGGGAACTTCCATTCCACTCTCTAGCCTTCCCTCAGCTTGAGATCACGGTTTGCAAAGTCGAGCTTAACGACTTTAAATAAAAGCGCACTTGGGAGACATTCCCATGTTTATCCTTGTACATACGTCTTTTGCTTGTTATTTTTGATGTTTTGCTTTGAGTTTTGTCAGGTTTTGGCTTAAGGACGAGGTTGTAGATCAGTTGGAGTTGAGCAAAGACCGCGGAAATGAAGAAAAATGGTGCAGGAGCCAATATCGGGTTCCGTATCGGTTGGCCAGGCCGATACGGTTCTAGTAAAAATAATCCGAGGCTCCATATCGGTTCCCGTATCGGTTGGCCAGGCCGATACGGATTCCCCAGAAATTTGATATCGGTCCCCGTATCGGTTGGCCAAGCCGATACGGGTCTTCGGAGTGAGCAGATATCGGTCCCCGTATCGGTTGGCCAGACCGATACGGGATGCAGGAATTAAATCCGAGAGTTAATATCGGTCGGCGTATCGGTTGGCCAGACCGATACGCCCCTTCGCCCGGGTAAGTCATTCGATTCTAAACCGATTTCAAACCGGTTCTGACCGGATTTTAACCCAAAAATTGATTTCTTCCCCTCTTTTCTCCTCCCCACACGCGTTTCTCTCCCTCCTCTTCCTCCTCTTGCGATTTCAACAAGGAATTTTCCAAGCTCTTCCAACTCCATTTTCTCTCTCAAATCTTCACCAAATTTCGGATTTTCAAGTGCTAAATTCAAGGTTTTCTAAGCTCTATCATTTGCAATCATCCTCTACCATCATCCCTCATCAGAACAGCAAGGTATAATTCACTCTCTCTCAATTTCGGATTGCTCAAAAGTTTCCAGATTTTTAGAACTTGAAATTGTGGATTTTTTCTTGATGATTAAGGATAGAAACCTCTGCTAGACTGTTTCTAGATGATTACCCAACTCAATTGCACCCTAGGATTGTTTGAATTTGATCTTTGAGGAATTAGGGTTCTTGAGATATTGAATTCCGAAAATTTTGGGGGTTTTCTAATTGGATGGTTTCTAATGATGCATTGGATTGTTAAAAGCTTAACTTTGTGATACTACTTGATTTGGATGAGTTTTGTTTCACAAAAGTTTCAAATATGTGCATTGAGAGCCTTTGGTTCATAAAATTGTTGAATTGCTCAAGAAAGTGATTGATTTGCTTGTACATTGTGCTTATGCTGAGCTAGAATTGGGTTTGGTTAAGACGCTTAAGCTTGTTTACTGCATTGAAGTTGAAAAAGAGAAGAAAAGAGTATGCAATTGTTAAGCTCCCACAATTGTTGATCATCAATGCTTTAAGCTCTTATTGATTGTGTTGATAGACTGTGCAATGTACTTATTCGTTCTTCGAGTTGTCTTTTGCAGGACAATGACAAGGAAGAGAGCCAACCCGAGACCCAACCCAAAGGCACAAGAGCTGGTACAAGATGTGGGAACCTCATCAAAAGGGAAAGGGGTTGCAGTTGAGGAAGAGGTACACGAGGCCCCAGGGAAAGTGACGCAGAACCCACAAAAGTACTCCGCTTCTGAGATGTGTGACAAGCTGGAAGGGATACCGTTTTGGCCAACCCGATACCCTCACACCCCGACACTTGCTGCACTTGGACTGCTTGATGACTACAACGAGATTGTAGAGAACATGGGCCTTAAGGAGTTCTTCAACCTCGCAAGTGACTCCTACCAAAGCTCAGCATGTCAATTCCTCTCATCCATGAAGGCAACAGTAAATATGAGAAGAGCAACTTTATCAGGGGAAGTGAGTAGGGGAAAGATTGATTTCCAAATGGGTAGGAAGAAGCTTAGCATGACATATGAGGACATAGCTGCTGTCTTTGACATTCCGTAGAATGGTGCTCAGTTGGGGACTTTTATCCCTATCGATAAGGACGACCTCGAGGGTGTTTGGCGGATGATAGCTGATGGGCCATTTAAGCTGGGAGGTATGAAAGCTGCAAGGATCAGACACCCGGCCATTAGATACGTGCACAAGGCATTGGCTCACACTTTCTTTGCAAGGAAGGAGGCAAACCAAGTCCACGAACAGGAAATGAAGATGTTGTACATTGGGCTGCAGCCCCTCCTGCTCACTTATCCCAACGGTCAGCCAATACCACCGGTTGAGCGCCTCCCAAGCTACACCTCCACCCTGATAGAGCAGTTTGTTGTCCACAGAGAGTGGGCTATGTCAGTGAGGGACTCTAGTCCGAAGTTCAGTAAACACGCCGTTGCTTGTGAAAAAGAAGATAAAACTGGAAGGAAGTCTGAATGAGAAGACATTTGGGGAGCCTACACCAGTGGCATGGTTAGATGTCCAGCACCTTACCCGAACTCACTACCTCGCATCCAGGCCGCCTCCAGAGCGCCATCTCTACCAGATGTGCTCAGGTACTTCCCATGAAGAAGGGTATCTCCTCCCAAACCCCGACATTACAAGCTTTGCCAACAGGGCTAATATCAGATTTTTGCCGGGAGTGGAGCATGTGTTTGGACCTCGCGGGTCACAGAGAGCGACTGCAGCAGAACATGATACTTCCGACGCACCTGCTGGGGTGTATGGGCTGCACAGATACCTTATCGAGCCTCTGGATGATCCCATCGCTAACAAGACAGCCAGAGCACTGAGGGACCAGAACATGGACCTCCAGAGGCAGAGCAAATGGCACGGTAGGAACATTAAGAAGATGGCTTCCTGCTTGAAGAAAGTGACCAAGGTTCTTAAGATGATTGTGGGGAAGAAAGACAAGAGTAGCGCTGCGGGCCAGACCTCCACATCCCGAGAGGCTCAGCCTGGTGTAGATGAGGAGATTCAGGCAGCTACTGAGGAGGTGATAGCTGAGGCCGATGTTCTGGTTGAGCAGGCTGAGTTGGAGCAGGGCAGGTACTCGGTTGCTGGACACGAGACATCAGGATCTGCACGCATGGCCCATGACTCCTACTATGAGGATCCTCACCGCCACTCTACTCGCGAGGACAGAAGGAAGAAGAGGAGAGCCATTGATAACTAGGATTTTAGGATCCTTTGAGGTACCAATTCCTCAAGCTTATCGAAGTAGCTTTGAGGTATCGAACCTATTCTGGGACGGATAAGACCAATAAGTATACACTAAACCTTCAGAGTCAAATCTAACAATTTGGTTTTCAATTTCTAACGATCCTAACGAATGCAAATCAAATAGAAGTAAACAAAAGCAAGTAAACAAACGATTCAATCAATGACAAGAATAAGGCCTAAGGGTTAGGGTCAACGGATAGGTGACTCGGGATGATCAAGGAATCCTAATTCAAACTTCAATCAAGCTAATCTCTTAGCAAGGAACACACAAGCAAATTGGTTTAATCTCTTAACACCAATTCTTCATTTAATCTTAACTCAAGAACAAACCATCATTTGTGAATCAAAATCAAACGAGCATTCAAACAAGTTCCAATTAGCAACCAGTCACTCTAGACATACATTCTCATGCGCTAGAATATGAAAGTTCTAACAAAGCTAATTACTGGAATTTCATCGAACAGGTTGTGAACAAGAAATTCTAAACATCCTAATCAATGTGATCAAGATTAACTAGGCATTAAGAGCACTTTGCTAGATGAGATTTTAACAATTAACTACTAGAATTCCATTGATCACCCCTAATCAACCTAATCCTACCCAACCCACAAGCCTATGGAGAACTACTCACAAATCATAACTAGATCAACAAAACTCATAGAAATAGAGTTGATCATGGTAGATTAGTGAGAGATTGAAAGATTTGTCGATGGAATAGTAATAGAAATCTAGATTGATCAAAGGATTTTTATGTGTTCTTACAAAAGAGTTTAGAACATCAAAAACTGCATAAGAAACAAAATAAAATAGGTTTTTGGCTTAAATAGTCTAAAGGGTGCGAGCCGGGTCAACCCGGAACAAACCGGGTGTTGACCCGGACCCAAGTGAATCTCTGGGGTCGATATCGGTCAAGCAGACCGATATGGTGACCGATATCGAGCCTCGGATTTTTTCTGGGTTGAAGCATATCGGTCCACCTGACCGATATGTGGACCGATATGAACCCTCGAAAATTAATCCGAGAGTCCATATCGGTCGGGTGGACCGATATGGTGGCCGATACTGTTCTCCGAAACTTTGACGAGGGGCAGTATCGGCCCGCCTGGCCGATACTCAGACCGATATGGTCCTTCTTTGGCTCTTCCTTGGTCTTCTGAGCTCAAGACTCCACTTCCAAGCTCACCAATGCTCCTAGATGCCTCCATTCACCTGCAAAACACAAGAAACACTCCAAATGCAAGCCTAGAATGCCTAATCCTAGTCCTAAACAACTCTAGACTCTAGACGTGACAATGACTCGACAAAAGGGTACGAATGATGGGGAAAAGAACTCAAAACAAGAATCATATACAAGCCTAAATGCATGAAAATGTATGAATATCAATTCCCCCAAACTTGAATCTTGCTTGTCCACAAGCAAGCATAAGTCAATCACAACAGGTTGGGGAAAAGGTTTGAAAGCGGGAGCTCATATCCAAAAGTTCAATCAAGATCAACAAGTTTCATTTAAAGCTCATGCAACTAAGACGTAACCAAGTCAAGCTTACTCCAAGGATTTAGCCATACTCATCAAGGCCAATTCTCCAACCCATTTCTCAACTTACACAAGAATTCATATCAACTAGCTCTTTGACATTGATTAAGCAATTTCAAGTGGATCCTACTCGCAACCAAGTGTTCAAACTCATTTGGCAAGGGTTAAGGTTTTGAGATAAAGATGATCTCAATCAAGACGAAGAGGGGTTTCTCCACATTCATTTAGGTTCTCTCATGAAGGAATGAATGAGCTTATAGTAAAAGGCTAAGAGTATAGAAGCAATTGGTGCGTACTAGCATCGATTTCCGTCTACCCATCGCCCCAAAGACCTCCACTCTTACTCTAACCCACCTAGTTTGAGTCTACCCTTTATCAAGGCTTTTCTTGCCTATCCATCTTTCTCAATCAAAACACTTCCCATGAAGCTCCCCAAGGATCATTTAAAACCTTTCAAAACAATGGCAATTCTTTTCTTTCAACTTAGCTCAAATCCTTCTTTCTTTAGTAATGACCTCTTTTTCACGAACCCCTTTTTTCTTTCTTTAAACTGAGCACTTTGGCTTCTTTTCTTTTCAAAACATGAGGTACCCTTTTTTTTTTTTCTTTGAAAATACAAATGAGCTCTTTCTTTTTAAACATTTTGCCAACAAATACAAGGTCCCATTTAACTTCTCTTTTATCCTTTCCCTCTCAAAATCCCTTCCCCCAAACTTCAATCTTAGCCTAATACAAGCAAAAGGTGGTCAAGCTTGCATCTATACGGAAATTTTCAACTAGTCGCCTCAAACTCAACACCATTTACTTAGCTCATTCCAAGAGGCCTACCTCTCAACTAGAGTGTTTGTGGGTTTGAAGGAAAGGTGGTGAAGGGTGTGGAATCTATTTAAGCAAACAAGAGTGGTTAAAGGGAAAAGAATGCTTGAATATTTTGGGGTATCCATGAGTTTAAAAACACCAAGAAGGAGGAGGATAATTACAAGTCAAGTTAAGGTTCTCACTTTGAATAGAGCTAGCATCAATTCACATTTTGCTTCAGTTTTAAAACAAGGCTGAATATTAGCGTTCCAAGCAAGGTTCGTTCTAGCTTTCATGCTTAACTCGGGATACAATCCTAGTGCACTCAATTAGCTAAACAAGCTAGCATTCGAAACCATTTTCACCCAATTAAACTTTACAAGGAAATTCAATCATTGCTCCCAAATGCATGAATCCTACAACACTAACTAGACTCAATCCTACATGCTTCTTTTTGTGAAATTTTTTTTTTGAAATTTTTTTGATTTTTTTGGTTTTTTCTATGCCTTACATGAATGCATGAGACTCAAGATTAGTAAATGGTCTCTCCCCCAAACTTAAATCACACGGTCCCTTGTGTGATCTTAGTGAGGAAGAAAGACCGAAAACAAATAAAAAGCAAACAAAGAAAAGAAACAAGACTATGTACAAGGGTGGAGTGTAACCTGGCTAGTAGTGGAGAAATGGTGGTGATGAATCCCCCATGGAGTAGGTCGGGTTGGAGGAGGAGCAGGAAGGTGTCTTCATGGCTCTCCTCTTCTTCTTCCGGTTCTCGCGGGTAGAGTGGCGGTGAGGATCCTCATAGTAGGAGTCATGGGCCATGCGTGCAGATCCTGATGTCTCGTGTCCAGCAACCGAGTATCTGCACTGCTCCAATTCAGCCTGCTCAACCAGAACATCAGCTTCAGCTATCACCTCCTCGGTAGCTGCCTGAATCTCCTCATCTGCACCGGCCTGAGCCTCTCTGGATGTGGAAGCCGCTCCTGCTGCGCCACTCTTGTCCTTCTTCCCAACAATCATCTTAAGCACTTTGGTCACCTTCTTCAAACAGGAGGCCATCTTCTTAATGTTCCTACCGTGCCATTTACTCTGCTTCTGGAGGCTCCGGTTCTGGTCTCTCAATGCCCTGATCGTCCTGTTCTCGATAGGATCATCTAGTGGCTCAATAAGGTACCTGTGCAGCCCATACACCCCAGCAGGTGCGTCGGAAGTATCATGCTCTGCTGCAGCTGCTCTCTGTGACCCGTGAGGTCCAAACACATGCTCCACTCCCGGTAAGAATCTGATATTAGCTCTGTTGGCAAAGCTTGTAATGTCGGGGTTTGGGAGGAGGTACCCTTCTTCATGGGTGGTGCCTGAGCACATCCGGTAGAGATGGCGCTCTGGAGGCGCCCTGGATGCAAGGTAGTGAGTTCGGGTAAGGTATTGGATATCCATCCATGCAACAGGTGTGGTTTCCCCAAATGTCTTCTCGTTCAGGCTTCCTTCCAGTTTTATCTTCTTTTTCACAAGCAACGGTGTGATCACACCAGCCATGCTGAACTTCGGGTTAGAGTCCCTTACTGACATAGCCCACTCTCTGTGGACAACAAACTGCTCTATCAGAATGGAAGTGTAGCTCGGGAGGCGCTCAACCGGTGGTATGGGCTGACCGTTGGGATAAGTGAGCAGGAGTGGCTGCAGCCCAATGTACAACATCTTCATTTCCTGCTCGTGGACTTGGTTGGCCTCCTTCCTAGCAAAGAACGTGTGTGCCAATGCCTTGTGCACATATCTAATAGCCGGATGTCTGATCCTTGCAGCTTTCATACCCCCCAGCTTAAAGGGCCCATCAGCTATCATCTGCCAAACACCCTCGAGGTCGTCCTTATCAATAGGGATAAAAGTCCCCAGCTGAGCACCATTCTCTGGAAAGTCAAAGACAGCAGCTATGTCCTCATACGTCATGCTAAACTTCTTTCTGCCCATTTGGAAATCAATCTTTCCCTTGCTCACTTCCCCTGTTAAAGCTGCTCTTCTCATATTGACCGTTGCTTGCATGGTTGAGAGGAACTGACATGCCGAGCTCTGATAGGAGTCACTGGCAAGGTTGAAGAACTCCTTAAGACCCATGTTCTCTACAATCTCGTTGTAGTCATCTAGTAGCCCAAGTGCAGTCAGTGTCGGGATGTGAGGGTATCGGGTTGACAAGAACGGTATCCCCTCCAGCTTGTCACATATCTCAGAAGCGGTGAACTTTTGTGGGTTCTCAATTACTTTCCCTGGAGCCTCGGGTGCCTCTTCCTCAACAGCTACCCCTTTTCCTCTCGATGAGGTTCCCACATTTTCAACCGGCTTTTGTGCTTTTGGTTTCGGGTTGGCACGCTTTCTCGTCATTGTCCTACAAAAGACAACTCATAAAGTGAATCAGCACAGATCGCAATCCAACCACACAATGAATAATAGCTTGAGACATCCATGATCAACAATTGTGGGAGCTTAACAATTGCATACTTTTTCAGTTTCAATGGAGCAAGCAAGCCTAAACATCTTAACCAAACTCATTTCTAGTTCAACAATCAATCACTTTGTTGATCAATTCACAACCTCATCAACCAAAGGTCCTTAATGCACATTTTGAAACTTTTGTGAAACAAAACTCATCCAAATCAAGTAGTATCACAAAGTCAAGCCTTTATCAATCCAATGCATCATTAGAAACCATCCAATCAGAAAACCCCCAATATTTTCGGATTCCAAATTTCTCAAGAACCCTAATTCACCAAAGATCAAATTCATTCATTCCTAGGGTGAAATTGAGTTGGGTAATCATCTAGTAACAGCCTAGCAAAGGTTTTTAACAAGCATCATCAAGCAACAACCAGAAATTCGAGTTCTAGAAGAAATCGAAAACCTTCTTGCATGAACCATAAACTCGGATTTGGAGAGCTTTACCTTGTTTGGAGGATGAGAGGATGAGAGAACAAGGGGATAACAAGATAGTGGTCGAAAAATCGGAAACACAGAGCCTTGAATCACGAAAATCCGTTGAGAATTGATAGAGATTGAAGAGTTTGAAGTGCTTTGAAAATCTCTTGTTGAAATCGCAAAAGTGAGTGAAAAGAGAGAGAGAGTCGCGACTTGGAGGAGAAAGCAAGGGGGAAATCGGTTCAAACCGGTTCATTAAATCGATTTTGGGTTAAAATCCGGTCAGAAACGGTTTGAAATCGGTTTAGGTTCGATTGGACTTACCTGGGCGAAGGGCGTATCGGTCTGGCCAACCGATACGCCGACCGATATCGAGCCTCGGATTTAATTCGTGCAGCCCGTATCGGTCTGGCCAACCGATACGGGGACCGATATCGATCGTTCTGGGTAATCCGTATCGGTCTGGCCAACCGATACGGTGACCGATATGGAGCCTCGGATTATTTTTACCAGAACCGTATCGGTCTGGCCAACCGATACGGAACCCGATATTGGCTCCTGCAAAATTTTTCTTCATTTTCGCGGTCTTTGCTCAACTCCAACTGATATACAACCTCGTCCTTAAGCCAAGACCTGACAAAACTCAAAGCAAAACATCAAAAATAACAAGCAAAAGACGTATGTACAAGGATAAACATGGGAATGTCTCCCAAGTGCGCTTTTATTTAAAGTCGTTAAGCTCGACTTTGCAAACCGTGATCTCAGGCTGAGGGAGGGCTAGAGAGTGGAATGGAAGTTCCCTCATCTATTACTTCTGAGACGGAGTAGTGCTTGAGTCTTTGGCCATTGACCGTGAACTCTTCATCAGATTTTCCAAAAAGTACCACTGCTCCATATGGTCTCACCTCCTTCACTCTAAACGGTCCCGACCATCTAGACTTGAGCTTCCCGGGAAACAGCTTCAACCGGGAGTTAAAAAGCAACACAAGATCTCCTACTTTGAACTCCTTCTTCTGGATCAGCTTATCATGAAAAAGCTTGGTCCTCTCCTTATAGATCTTTGAGCTTTCAAAAGCCTCAAGCCGTATCTCGTCAAGTTCGTTCAGCTGAATCAATCTCCTCTCGGTCGCGGTCTTGATGTCAAAGTTCAGCAACTTGACAGCCCACATGGCCTTGTATTCCACCTCCACCGGTAAGTGACATGACTTACCATACATCATGGTGAATGGTGTAGTGCCTAATGGAGTCTTGAAAGCAGTCCTATATGCCCACTGTGCGTGATCAAGTCTCTTAGCCCAATCTTTCCTTGAAGCTCCAACAGTCTTCTCTAGAATGGCCTTGATCTGCCTATTGGACACTTCAACTTGGCCACTTGTCTGAGGATGATATGGTGTTGCAACCTTATGCTTCACTCCATACTTCTTCAAAAGGCTCTCGAATAGCCTGTTGATGAAATGTGAGCCTCCATCACTGATCACAATCCTCGGGATTCCAAATCTTGGGAAGATGATGCTCTTGAACAGCTTTATCACAACTTTGGCGTCATTAGTTGGACTTGCCACTGCTTCTACCCACTTGGAAACATAATCCACAGCTACCAAGATGTAGCTATTCCCGTAAGAAGATGGAAAGGGTCCCATGAAATCAATGCCCCACACATCAAACACTTCAACTTCAAGGATGGGGTTTTGAGGCATCTCGTTCCTTCTACTGATATTCCCCTTTCTCTGACAAGGATCACACTTAGTAATGAACTCTTGGGCATCCTTGAACATTGTAGGCCACCAAAAACCAGCTTGTAGAGCCTTTTGAACCGTCTTGAAAGTGGCAAAGTGACCACCATAATCTGACCCATGACAATGTAGTAGAATGCCTCCCACTTCTTCATCAGCTATGCACCTTCTATAGAGCTGATCCTTGCACAAAGTGTAGAGGTAAGGCTCATCCCAATAGTACCTGTTGACATCTCTAAAGAACTTCTTCCTTTGGTAGCTATCGAGGCTCGGTGGTTCTATCCCAACAGCTAGGAAATTGACTATATCAGCATACCACGGTTCCTTGTCTTCAATAGAGTTCACTTCCTCGATCTTCATTCTTGTATCATGAGCATCCTTAACAGCTTTGCAAGCCATTAGCTGCTCCTCAGGGAGAGAGTCGTCTAGAGGAACAGCATCCTCAATTCTCAGTCTTGACAAGTGATCTGCTACCCCATTCTCAATGCCTTTCTTGTCCTTAATCTCCAAGTCAAATTCTTGCAGCAACAATATCCACCTCAGAAGTCTTGGCTTGGCATCTTTCTTGGCAAGAAGATATCTTAACGCAGCATGATCCGTGTACACTACAACCTTAGACCCAACCAAGTATGATCTGAACTTCTCAAAGGCAAATACCACAGCTAGAAGCTCCTTCTCAGTTGTTGCATATCTCACTTGAGCATCGTCCAATGTCCTACTAGCATAGTATATGACATGGAGCTTCTTGTCTTTCCTCTGTCCAAGGACTGCTCCCACTGCATAGTCGCTTGCATCACACATGATCTCAAAAGGCAACTCCCAGTCGGGAGCTTGGACTATCGGGGCGCTGATCAAGGCTTCTTTGATCATGTGGAATGCTGCCAAACATTCATCATCAAACACAAAATCCGTCTCCTTACACAGCAGACGTGTAAGTGGCCTAGCGATCTTTGAGAAGTCCTTAATAAATCGCCGGTAAAAACCTGCATGACCCAAAAAGCTTCGGATCCCCTTCACTGAGTTTGGTGGCTGAAGACTTGTCATCACCTCTATCTTTGCCTTATCCACTTCAATACCATTCTCTGAAATCTTGTGACCCAACACAATCCCTTCTGTTACCATGAAGTGGCACTTTTCCCAATTCAGCACGAGGTTCGTCTCTTCACATCTCCTTAAGACCCTGCACAAGTTCAGCAAACAGGAGGAGAAAGAAGAACCATACACAGAAAAATCATCCATGAAAACTTCCACAATATCCTCAATAAGATCTGAGAAAATGGACATCATGCACCGCTGAAAGGTAGCCGGTGCATTGCACAAGCCAAATGGCATCCTTCGATAAGCAAAGGTACCATAGGGACAGGTGAATGTCGTTTTCTCCTGATCATTAGGATGTATCGGAATCTGAAAGAACCCACTGTATCCATCAAGAAAACAATAGAAAGGATGATTAGCAAGGCGTTCTAGCATTTGATCAATGAACGGTAATGGAAAATGATCCTTCCTAGACGCGGCATTTAGCTTTCTATAGTCAATACACATCCTATGCCCAGTGATAGTTCTAGTTGGAATCAATTCATTGCTGTCATTTTTAACCACAGTAATCCCCCCTTTCTTTGGAACACAATGCACGGGTGAAACCCAGGTGCTGTCCGAGATAGGGTAGATTATCCCTGCATCAAGCAACTTTAGAATCTCTTTCTTGACTACTTCTTTAAGGTTAGGATTCAATCTCCTTTGGTGCTCAATAGAAGACATGGATTCATTTTCAAGGTGGATCCTATGGGTACACAAGCTAGGCGACAATCCTTTTATGTCATCAAGTGAATATCCTATTGCCTTTCTAAACTTTTTCAATTCAGTGGTCAAAGCAATCAATTCATCATCATTCAGCAACTCATTCACAATGACAGGGTAAGTAGAGTTAGGGCCAAGGAATGCATACCGAAGCCCCCGCGGAAGGGGCTTTAACTCAACCTTTGGCGCCTTAAGCTCGCTCCAATCGTCAGCTACAAGCTGCTCCTTGCACAGCTCCACTCCTTTGGCGCCATCGGTGCCCATGTCAACAGCAAACACCTCCAGCTCCTCACACACTGAATCTGATCCCAGCTCAATGAACTCAACCTCTTCTAACAAAGGCTTGTGTGAATCAAGCGCTCTCATGTAAGCCCAGCTCTCCTCTTGAAGATATCCATACTCCCCACATTCCTTGGTCAAGGTGACCTCTAGAGGATCCTCCATGTTCAACTCTTCAAGGAGTTCATCAGCTAGCTCATCCATAGTCTCAATGTAAAATATTTGACCTTGAATGGTTGGCTTCTTCATCACCTTGTTGATGTCAAATTTGAGCACTATGTCTTTCCCAAGGTTGAGGTCTATCTTCCCTTTCCTGACATCGATAATCGCACCAGCTGTGGCAAGGAAAGGTCTCCCAAGAATTAGAGGATCCTTTGGTTCTTCATCCATCTCCAGCACAATAAAATCTGTTGGCACTTCAAATCCTCCTACTTTAACCGGAAGATCTTCTAGGAGACCAATTGGGTATCTCACTGATCTATCTGCAAGAACCAAGGAGATCCTACATGCTTTGTAGGTAGAGAAACCCAGCCTCTTGGCTACTGAGAAGGGCATCAAACTTGCGCTCGCTCCAAGATCACACAAACAACCCTCAAACCGATATGGACCAATAGCACATGGTAGAGTAAAACTGCCAGGATCTTCAAGTTTCTTTGGAACAATATCTCTTTGGATGATTGCACTACACTCATGAGACAACACAACCATCCCTTGCACTTCCTTGGTTCTTTCCTTGATTGCATCCTTGAGAAACTTGCTATACTGAGGAACTAGCAAGAAGGCATCAATCAAAGGCATGGTCAACTCAACATTCTTCATCTGCTTGTCAAATAGAGCTTTGTACTTCTCTAGAAGCTTCTTCTTAAACCTGCCCGGAAAGGGTAGCTTGGGCTCATAGGGTGGTGGCACAAACACACTATCCTTCTTCTTGAGTGTATCATTCACTACTTCTTCAGCTACAGCCTTTCCTTTCCTCTTAGCCATGTCACTATCACTCTCTTTGTTTAGAGCAGAATTTTCAGAATTCTCCTCCCCTTCTTGAACTTCAATGTCCTCATTGAGTGTAGATGGCATCTTAGGCTTGGGCACTTGACTTTGTTGCAACTCTTTACCACTTCTCAAGGTGATAGCGCTGATATACTCCTTTGGGTTTTGCTCAGATTTTCCGGGTAAAGTACCTTGCGTGCGGGACGTAGAGGCATTCTTGTTTTCCATGTTTGTTACCCTTGATGTCAAACTCTGAAGCTCATTCTTGAGGTCACGTACTTCCATAGCCCCTGAGGCTTGTCCTTGAAGGAGTTGCTGCATCATGCTTTTCAGCTCATTGTCAACTCCCGAGTTAGAAGAAGTTTGTTGTTGTTGTTGACCAAAACCAGGTGGGTATTGTTGCTTGGGAGCATAGCCTTGTTGACCTTGAAACTGAGGCTTGTTTACAAAACCTTGTTGGTTGTTGTAGTTGACATATGGCTTTTGCTGTTGAGGTTGTTGAAAACCTTGTTGAACTTGTGGCTGAGCTTGTCCTTGGGATGGAGCTTGAGGATAAACTTGGTCTTGAGGATTGGCTACATTGTTGCTGCGGTATGAGAAGTTTGGGTGGTTTCTATAGTTTTGGTTGAAGCCCTTGTTGAAACCACCTTGGCCAGCAATGAAGTTAATCTCCTCTTGAGTTAAATCCTCATCATCATCATAAAATTGAGGTTTAGAATCCTCCTGGTGTCCCACAAAGCTGATGTTCTTTTGGCCAATGGAGATCATCTTGTCCAACTTCTCATTCAAAGCCTTTATCTCTTTCTCATACTTCTCATCTGAAACTGATGATCCTCTATTAGTCCTCTCATAATCTTCATTGTAGTTGCCATCACTTTGCGCGAGATTTTCAATCAGCTCCATAGCTGCCTCTACTCCCTTGCCTAGGAAGTGTCCATTGCTGCATGAATCAAGCATCGCCCTCATTCTAGGAAGTACTCCACGGTAGAGGTTGCTGAGTAGTGTTTCCTTGGTAAAACCATGATGTGGGCACTGAGTGGTGAGCTTGTTAAACCTCTCCCAAGCTTCAGCGAAGCTCTCATTGTTGCGCTGCACAAACCCGGATAATTCACTGCGGAAACGGGCAGTCCTAGTAGGTGAGAAAAACTTCTTCAGAAAAGCTTTCTTCAGGTCACCCCAAGTAGTGATGGATCCCGGAGGGATAGTACTTTCCCAATCCTTGGCTCTGTCTGCCAAAGAGAAAACGAAGAGACGCATTTTCAACCCATCATCAGTTACACCATTCAACCTCGTAGTGGCACAAATCTTGTCAAAGGTGTCCAAATGCTGCAGCGGGTCTTCAGATGGTAACCCATGGAACTGATTTTTCTGCACCATGTTCATCACCATAGCTCGGATCTCAAAGTTATTGTTGTTCACCGGTGGTGGGATGATTCCATGACGGTTAGCATTTGTATCAGGTGTATCTCCATCACCAATGGCCCTAACCGGCTGTTGTTGCTGCTGCTGTTCCTCGTGGTTATCCATGACTCTTGGCTCAACACTTTCAACTTGAACAGCTCTTTCTTGTGCTCGTCGTTCCCTTACTAATCTTCTCTTGTGTGCTTCGATGTCGTAAACTCTTGCAACTAAGTTTGTAGTCCCTTTGCTGCGCAAGTTCATACACCTAGCATCAAAAAGAAAGAAAGTAGAAAATTAATAACAATAACTTGAACTAAAAAGGAATAGAAAACGAATTGATATATCCAGAATCCCAAAATGGCAACGGCGCCAAATTGATAACTAGGATTTTGCAATCCTTTGAGGTACCAATTCCTCAAGCTTATCGAAGTAGCTTTGAGGTATCGAACCTATTCTGGGACGGATAAGACCAATAAGTATACACTAAACCTTCAGAGTCAAATCTAACAATTTGGTTTTCAATTTCTAACGATCCTAACGAATGCAAATCAAATAGAAGTAAACAAAAGCAAGTAAACAAACGATTCAATCAATGACAAGAATAAGGCCTAAGGGTTAGGGTCAACGGATAGGTGACTCGGGATGATCAAGGAATCCTAATTCAAACTTCAATCAAGCTAATCTCTTAGCAAGGAACACACAAGCAAATTGGTTTAATCTCTTAACACCAATTCTTCATTTAATCTTAACTCAAGAACAAACCATCATTTGTGAATCAAAATCAAACGAGCATTCAAACAAGTTCCAATTAGCAACCAGTCACTCTAGACATACATTCTCATGCGCTAGAATATGAAAGTTCTAACAAAGCTAATTACTGGAATTTCATCGAACAGGTTGTGAACAAGAAATTCTAAACATCCTAATCAATGTGATCAAGATTAACTAGGCATTAAGAGCACTTTGCTAGATGAGATTTTAACAATTAACTACTAGAATTCCATTGATCACCCCTAATCAACCTAATCCTACCCAACCCACAAGCCTATGGAGAACTACTCACAAATCATAACTAGATCAACAAAACTCATAGAAATAGAGTTGATCATGGTAGATTAGTGAGAGATTGAAAGATTTGTCGATGGAATAGTAATAGAAATCTAGATTGATCAAAGGATTTTTATGTGTTCTTACAAAAGAGTTTAGAACATCAAAAACTGCATAAGAAACAAAATAAAATAGGTTTTTGGCTTAAATAGTCTAAAGGGTGCGAGCCGGGTCAACCCGGAACAAACCGGGTGTTGACCCGGACCCAAGTGAATCTCTGGGGTCGATATCGGTCAAGCAGACCGATATGGTGACCGATATCGAGCCTCGGATTTTTTCTGGGTTGAAGCATATCGGTCCACCTGACCGATATGTGGACCGATATGAACCCTCGAAAATTAATCCGAGAGTCCATATCGGTCGGGTGGACCGATATGGTGGCCGATACTGTTCTCCGAAACTTTGACGAGGGGCTGTATCGGCCCGCCTGGCCGATACTCAGACCGATATGGTCCTTCTTTGGCTCTTCCTTGGTCTTCTGAGCTCAAGACTCCACTTCCAAGCTCACCAATGCTCCTAGATGCCTCCATTCACCTGCAAAACACAAGAAACACTCCAAATGCAAGCCTAGAATGCCTAATCCTAGTCCTAAACAACTCTAGACTCTAGACGTGACAATGACTCGACAAAAGGGTACGAATGATGGGGAAAAGAACTCAAAACAAGAATCATATACAAGCCTAAATGCATGAAAATGTATGAATATCAGCCATGAGGACACCTTCCTGCTCTTCCTCAAACCCGACTTACTCCATGGGGGACTCGTCACCTCCGTACCTCCACTACTAGCCAGGTTACACTCCACCTTTGTACATAGTTTTTCATCTTTTCTTTGTTTGCTTTTTGCTTGTTTTCGGTTTTTCTTCCTCGCTTAGATCACACAAGGGACCGTGTGATTTAAGTTTGGGGGAGAGACCATTTACTAATCTTGAGTCTCATGCATTCATCTAAGGCATAGAAAAAACAAAAAAATTTAAAAAATTTCAAAAATTTTCACAAAAAGAAGCATGTAGGATCGAGTCTAGTTAGTAGTTTAGGATTCATGCATTGGGGACGATGATGATTTTGCCTTGAAGAGGTTCACCAATTAAGTTGCTTGTTGCTTTAATCAATTTTCAAAAACAAAGGAAAACCCATTGCTTGACTTTGAGATTCTGAAATTCCCTATCCTTGTGAAGCTTGCTTGAATTAGACTCAATTCACTGTTAGTGGAATTAATTTGATTATCGAAATATCTTACTTAGGGGCTTGAAATGCAATCTCATGATCCTTGCCCGAGCTATGTTTTGCCTTTTTACCACTCTTTTGATTAGCTCGGGCAACCATTGATCTTATGATCATGGCTCCCTTTACCCAAAGACCCTAAACTTTTCCTTGAAGCCAAAATGATTTGTGAGTGAGGCCTGTTCTTGATAGCTTTTGGCATGTGCAAAAACTTGAGAGTATCGGGAACGACAAATGGTCTTTTCTCATTTTAGCTAGCTCTATTTGCCAAAAGAGTCTAGCATTAGGATGGGAAACAAGTTTGGGGGAGAGATGAGAGTTATCTTGGGAATAAAAGGATCGATGAAAAGAGTTGTAAAGTGTTCAATGAGAGAAAGGAATTCACTAGGGACTTAATTAAGAAGAGAGCATTGTGCAAAAGAAAAGAAAGAAAGATCAAGTGTAAAAAGAGACTAAGTTATGAAAAAAGTGTTTGCTCATGATAAAAAAAAAAAGAGAGAAAAATCAGTTAAGAGTTCCCTAGTGACAAAGAAAAGAGAGAAAAAGAGCAAAAAGGGGTGAGAGTTTTGGGTGATTGAATTGGAGGTTTTTGGTGAGTGTTTGTCTTTCATTATGGGATTGTATAGAGGAATCCTCTAGGGATTGGGTAGAACAATGAGAAAAGAACTTTGTATGCATGAATTGTTCCCTTTCTTAGATGGATTTTGTGTAATGCCATTTGCTCCTATTCTTGAGAGTTAACCACCACCAAAGACGCTACTTAGCCACCTCAAATAGCCTCTCTTGAACATAGCCAATTGGGATTGATTGATTGCCCCTTTGTGAGATCGCACTTAACTTCTAAATGAATGTAAATAATTGAGTTGATGATTGCTTGCGTTCTATAGGATCTCGGGAGTTGGAGTAGGGATTGAGAGAACGGTAATGTGGAAGTACATGGATAGTTAATGATTAGAGCAACTTGTAACTTCTTTGAAAGATCTTGTATCTTGTTGTGAGTCTTGTGGTTTTGAGCCCCCGCTTTCAAACCTTTTCCCCAACCTGTTGTGATTGACTTATGCTTGCTTGTGGACAAGCAAGATTCAAGTTTGGGGGAATTGATATTCATACATTTTCATGCATTTAGGCTCGTATATAGTTCTTGTTTTGACTTCTTTTCTCCATCATTCATACCATTTTGTCGAGTCATTGTCACATCTAGAGTCTAGAGTTGTTTAGGACTAGGATTAGGCATTCTAGGCTTGTATTTGGGGTGTTTCTTGTGTTTTGCAGGTGAATGGAGGCATCTAGGAGCATTGGTGAGCTTGGAAGCTCAGAAGACCAAGGAAGAGCCAGCGAAGGACCATATCGGTCTGAGTATCGGCCAGGCGGGCCGATACGACCCCTCGTCAAAGTCCCGGAGAACCATATCGGCCCCAGTATCGGTCCACCCAACCGATATGGACTCTCGGATTATTTTTCGAGACTTCATATCGGTTCACATATCGGTCGGGTGGACCGATATGCTCCACCCAGATTTAATCCGAGACTTGGTATCGGTTCACATATCGGTCCACCTGACCGATATCATCCCAGATTTTTCACTTGGATCCGGGTCAACACCCGGTTTGTTCCGGGTTGACCCGGCTCGCACCTTTCAGACTATTTAAGCCAAAAACCTATTTCATTTTGTTTCTTAAGCAGTTTTTGATGTTCTAAACTCTTTTGTAAGAACATATTGGATTCCTTTGATTAATCTAGACTTCTCTTGTTATTCCATCAACAAATCTTTCAATCTCTCACTAATTTACCATGATCAACTCTATTTCTATGAGTTTTGTTGATCTACCATGATTAGTGAGTAGTTCTCCATAGGCTTGTAGGTTGGGTAGGATTAGGTTGATTAGGGGTGATCAACAGAATTCTAGTAGTTAATTGTCAAAATCTCATCTAGCAAAGTGCGCTTAATGCCTAATTAATCTTGATCACATTGATTAGGATATTTAGAATTTCTTGTTCACAACATGTTCGATGAAATTCCAGTATTTAGCTTTGTTAGGACTTTCATATTCTAGCGCATGAAAATGTATGTCTAGAGTGATTGGTTGCTAATTGGAACTCGTTTGAATGCTCGTTTGATTTTGATTCACAAATGATGATTTGTTCTTGAGTTAAGATTAAATGAAGAATCGGTATTAAGAGATTAAACCGATTTGCTTTGTGTGTTCCTTGCTAGGAGATTAGCTTGTTTGAAGTTTGAATTAGGATTCCTTGATCATCCCGAGTCACCTATCCGTTGACCCTTACCCTTGAGCCTTATTCTTCCTATTGATTGAATCGTTTGTTTACTTGCTTTTTGTTTGCTTCGATCTGATTTGTTTTGTTAGGATTGTTAGGAATTATAAACCAAAATTGTCTGATTTGATTCTGAAGGATTAGTATTTGCTTATTGGTTTTATCCGTCCCAGAATAGGTTCGATACATCAAAGCTACTACGATAAGCTTGAGGAATTGGTACCTCAAAGGATTGCAAAATCCTAGTTATCAGGCACGAACCCAGAGATACCAGACGGTTAAGTCTCTGATTGAGTGCAAACTACCAAAGAATGAACCAGTTAGTTCTCATGTCATTAAGATGATGGGTTATATTGATAACCTGAGGAAACTGGATTGTCCTATTAGCCAAGAGTTGGCTACTGACATCATTCTGCAGTCACTGCCGTCAAGCTATGATAATTTTGTAATGAATTACAATATGAATAACTTGACAAAGACTTTGACTGAGTTGCATGGGATGCTGAAGACTGCTGAACCTAACATAAAGAAGGACACCCCAAATGTCCTTATGGTACAAAAGGGTAATAAGTTTAAGAAAATTGGTAAGAACAAGGGTGATGGCAAGATGAGCTCGATTGTGAATCCAAGCGAATCTGGCCATACTCCTAAGGTTAAACCTGGTCCTTCTGAAGATGTTAAGTGCCATTATTGTAATGGTTATGGGCATTTGAAAAGAAACTGCAATAAATTCCTGGAAGATTATGAGAAGCTGAAGAAGACGTACGAGACTTCTTCTTCAAGTATTTATGTTATAGAAGTAAATGTTACTTCTTATGGTTCTACTTATTGGGTATTGGATACCGGCTGTAGTGCTCATATTTTGTGAAAATATGCAGGGCCTGAGCTAAAGTAGGATTATGGAGATGGGACAAGTGGACCTGCGTGTGGGAAATGGAGCAAGAGTTGCTGCATTGGCCGTAGGAACATTTCATTTGTTTTGCCTTCTGGCTTGGTTTTAAGAACTGCTACTATGTATCTGCTATAAGCAGAAATATTATTTCTATTCCTTGTTTGGATATGGAAGGATATCAGTTTTCAAATTAAGAATAAGTGTTATTCATTTGATTACAATGATATATTTTATGGTAGCGGTCCATTAGAGAATGGACTTTATGTTCTAAAACAAAACATGCCTATCTATAACATTAGTACCAAGAGATTCAAGTCAAATGACGCGAATCAGACTTTTCTCTAGCATTGTCATTTGGGCCACATATGAATGAGAAATAGATTCAGAAGCTCCATAGTGATGGACTTTTGGTCTCACTTGATTATGAATTATGTGAGAAATGAGGATCTTGTTTATTAGGCAAAATGACTAAGGCCCATTTCAACAAAAGGGTAGTATCGATCGACACAAAAGATGCGTCGATCGACACAGGTCGCGAACGAACGAAATGAAAGGGCCAGAGGCTTATTGGGCTTTACACATACAGATGTGCATGGCCCGATGAGCACTAGTGCTAGAGGAAACTTTCAGTACTTCATTACCTTTACTGATATTTCAGTGGGTACGGTTATGTCTTATTGATAAGACATAAGTCGGAACCTTTTGAAAAGTTCAAGGAGTTCCAGAATGAAGTACATAATCAATTTGGCAAAAGTATTAAAGCTCTACGATGAGATCATGGAGGTGAATACTTAAGTCAAGAATTTAGCGATCATCTGAGAGATTGTGAAATTGTTTCACAATTCACTCCTCCTGAATCGGACTTTATTAGATGTGGTTCGATCAATGATGAGTCACTTAGATCTTCCATTATCTTTCTAAGAATACGCTCTAGAAACGTCTGCGTTCACACTAAATAGGGTTCCATCAAAATCAGTTACAAAGACACCACATGAGATGTGGACTGGAAATGTTCCTAATTTGTCTTTCATGAAGATTTGGGGTTGTGAGGCTTATATAAAACATTTAATCTCTGATAAGCTCGCACCCAAATCAGATAAGTGCTACTTCGTTGGTTGTCCTAACGAAACCAAGGCATGTTACTTTTACAACCGGACCGAGAACAAATTGTTGGTTGCTCGGAACTATGTTTTCTTG
Organism: Orychophragmus violaceus; assembly: GCA_030180135.1. NCBI lineage: Eukaryota > Viridiplantae > Streptophyta > Magnoliopsida > Brassicales > Brassicaceae > Orychophragmus > Orychophragmus violaceus. The sequence continues at coordinate 12,667,910 of CM058234.1, read as the reverse complement.
AGAAAGACTTTCTTTCCAAGAAGAACAGTGGGAGTAAAGTACAACTCGAAGAAATTCGAAAATCACAGGAGACTGCTCAACTTGATGAGGAGGAGCAGCAGTTGGATCTAAAAAGAGTTGTAGAACCAGCACCTGTGGTGCCTAAAGTTTGCAAAGGATCTGGTGAATGTATATTCAATATACATTCAAAATGGCGAGTTTCTGAGGAAGTGTCGATCGACACAAAGGTGTATCGATCGACACAGATCGCGAACCAAAATATTGATTTTGGTTATGACTTAATTAACTATGGTTTAAACCTTGGTTAATTAGGTCGTAGTAAAAGTCTACATATGAGATATGTGCGCGACTTTTACGCAAAACTGAAGCTCGCAGATGCGAAAGGATCCGTCACGAACCCGAGAAATGTGAATTTCTCGTAACCAATTGCCATGATCTATTGATCATTGAAAGTAACGGGCCCGCGAATTTTGAAGAAGCAATGATGGGCCATGACTCCGAAAATGGCAATATTCAGATATACAAAGCTAGGTTGGTGGCAAAAAATTTCAAGTAAATTCATGGTATTGACTATGAAGAAATCTATTCCCCAGTCACTATGCTTGAGTCCATTCGGATTCTCCTAGCAACCGCCGCTCATTATGATTATGAGGACGGGCAGATGGATGTGAAAACAGTTTTCCTTAATGGAATTCTAGAAAAGGATATGTACATGACACAACTTGAAATGTTTTCATTGATCCTAATGCTGCTAGGAGGTATGCAAGCTTCATCGATCTATTTATGGATTGAAGCAAGCATCTCGGAGTTGGAATCTTTGTTTTGATGAAGCAGTCAAAAGGTTTAACTCCATCAGGAACGAAAAGGAACCGAGTGTTTACAAGCTGACTAGTGGGAGCGTGGTTGCATTTCTACTATTGTATGTTGATAACATACTGTTTCTCGGAAATGAAGTTCCATTGTTTCAGTCTGTTAAGACTTGACTCGAAAGTTGTTTTTCGATGAAAAATATGGGAGAAACCGTGTACATTCTTGGAATAAGAATCTATAGAGATAGATTGGGCAAGCTAATTGGATTGTGTCAAGGCACTTATGGTGATAAGGTCTAGCACAGGTCCAGTATGCATGATTCCAAGAAGGGCTTCATGCCAATGACACTTGGCATTACTCTTAGCAAGACGCAGTGTCCTTCGACACACGCTGAGCGAGAGAGAATGAGGGTCAGACTACTGCCAGAGGCATTAGATGTCTTAAGATGTGATGCGGTCATCATAATCAGACTAGACCAGGCACTCGCTGACTCAATCGCTAGCTCAACCACTACGTCAGTCACTACGTCAGTCAGCGCACTGACTAACTCAACCACTACGTCAGTCAGCGCAACCAGACCCGATGGAGACCAACAGTCAGAAAATGAAGCACTCCGACCAATCTAGGAGGAACCAATCAACAAATCCAATTGTTCTGGATTCCCATCTCATCATAGGACCAAGGAGAATTGGATCCAAACCAAAAGGAGTAATGTTTTGAAAGATATTCAACTTCCAAATCAGGAGATGCTACACTTGCCTTTTTTGGAAGATCATGAGTTCAAATATTGCCAAACTCGAACTTGGCGACCAGGAGACTTATTATCACTGCTAGAAGCACTCTACAACACTCTCAGAAGCACCAGCCCACACAGGATCAGGCGGATCCTATTGGAACATAAACCAACTCAACCGGAGCTATTTATGGAAACTATGAAGACCAATTGGTTTGCACATTATCAAACCAAGATTTGGAAACCAGGAGGCAATAACCATCAGCCAGAAGCAATAGAAGACGTCCTTAGCATCACCAAAATGCACAGGATCAATCACATAAGCTTATTGACCAACCTTCCATATATGGACACAAGCGCAAACTTCCCATTTCTTGCCAAAAGCTTCCAACGGCTCTATTCCTTTAGCTGCTGTGTCTTGGACGTCATTTACTACATACATGATGTTCCAGAGAAGCTCACTTATCCCCTCAAACCGTCCAGATTCAAAGATCACATCATATCTTCCTATTTTGGCCGATTCTCTCTTAATGACTCCAACGGCTAGTTTAATGTTTGTTTTTTATTTCTTTTCTTATTTAGAAGTTTATGAACGTTGTAAGAGCATTATATAAGCTCCATTAGACCATTTGTATTATTCACCCTTGATCAATCTAAAAGCAATAGAATTTCGATTCAGTTTTCTTCCACAAAGTTTGTGATTTCTTTGTGTTTGTTCTCTAGTCTATTTGAGTGATTCATCTAGTGCTATAGAATCTGTGGTCTAGAGTGTTGAGTGATTCATATCTCTGTCCATCCAATTGATTGAGTGAGTCAATCCCTACCATCATCATCATCTCTACCTTCAACACCATCTTCCGCATCGTTTTGGCTTGAGATCATCTGATCATCAAGTGGTTTGGCATCAGTGTGATTCTGAGGCTACATCATCTGGTATCAGAGCTTCAAAAGCTCCTACCCCTCAGGTTATATCAATCCAACCTTTATCTCTTTAAGTTTTTGTTGTTTCATTTCTTTCAAATCGAAAACCCATAAAAATTGTGTTTCTGTTTTCAATTTTGTTTTCTTTCTTTGCATCTTAAATCAAAAAAAAAAAAAAAAATTGTTTTGTGTTCTTTTGTTTTAGTTCTTATTCTTGCATTCATAAAAAAAAAAACCAAAAAAAAAAGTTTTAAAAAGAAAAAGTGTCAAGTTTTTGTTTCTGTTGATTTTTATTCATAGTGTTTTTAGTTGTTTCCAAAAAGTTAAAAAAAAAGAGTTTTCATTGCTTTGATTTGATTTCTTAAACCCCCCCCCCCCCAAAAAAAAGTGTTATTTCCTATTCCCAATCTTTAAAATTCGTTTTTGTTTAAAAAAAAAATTCCTTGTTTATTTCATTGTTATTGCTTGCATATTTTGTTTCCATTTGTGCAACAATCTCTTTTCGAAAATTCAAAAAAAAAAAAAAAAAGTAAAGGTTCCTCTTTAGTTTATTCTGCCACAATCTTGTTTCCAATTTTAAGCATTAAGAAAAACGTGTTGCCTTTAACTAGAAAAGGAAATCTGAGATATTACCTTTTATTTTGTGCTATTGACTTATTCTTTGCACTTGAACCATTTGATTGTGTTGGAATACTTTGATACATCTTTTTGGTTTGTATATAGGAGGTTATCATGGAAGAAGAAGAACCATATGGAGACAATTGGAGTGAGGAAGAAGAGAGCTTATTCTGCTCAGATGAGGAGACAGAGTATAAGACGCCACCATGGCCAGGAGATGATGCCTCTGAATATGGTTATGATTCAGATGGTGATTCAGGCTGTGATCCTGAGCCGCAGCACAAGGAGTTGCCCACTACAACTTCATCTTGGAGTCAGCTGTGCATGGAAATCAATGAGGAAAGTGAAGACTCAGAAGCAGGCATGTATGGAGAGTACCACCCACCTAGGCACATGAGTGCATTCCAGAACCATGGAGTTACTTCATACCGTGTACCAGCTCAACGCCAGCTCACTGATACAAGGAAAGCTACAACACAACAAGCAAGCACAAGGCAGCCAACCACCAGGACAAGAGGTTCCCTAATATTTTCAGGTTGTAGCCAAAACCCTGAAGATTATCTCCAGTGGGAGACCAACATGAAGCAGTGGTTGAAATCCAAAAATATTCCTAAGGAGGAGAAGTTATCATATGCTGTTGACGCACTCACCGGAGAAGCATATAAGTGGTGGCTAAGAGAGTGTACTCCAAGCTTCTACAACAAGCCAGTACTAGATTGCGGAGACCTTAAAGCAAGGATGTATAGAGAGTTTGCGAAGAAGCACCAGACACACAAGAAAGTCATTTCAAAACCCCAATGCCAAACAACACCAAGAAGAGTGAAGGTTTCACCAGTTTTGCAGTCTACTTCCATGCCTAAGAATGCTTACTGTCCTGAGCCCAAGAAAGTGTTTGCAAATACTTGGACAAGTCCAGCAGAAGCTAAGAAGACTGCTCACGCAAAAATGGATCAGCAAAGGCCAACCTCCACACTCCCACCAGAACCTCCAAGCATACAAGAGCAGTGGCAAAAGATAAAAGAGATGCTGCAACTAAAGGAGAAGAAAACCGAGCTGAAGCAGAGTCATAAAGCCTTTATGAACTTAGAAGAATCAAGAGGTTCTCCCAAGAAAATTGCATCCAGCTCCAACACTCTACCTAAGCTACAAGACACGCCAAGTAAAGGTAAGTCTTCTAACTTTGTGAATATCAAAGTTCAGACATGCTATAGATGTCATAAGAGAGGTCATTTTGCTGTAAATTGTCCCCTTAAGAGATTATTGAAAGAAACATCACTAGAACATGAAACTAATTCAACTAAAACCAGTGATAGTTTAGCTCATTCTGATTTGTTATTTCCCAATTCTAGTGTCATGCATTTATCTTTGTCAAGAGGATTTGAAACAGGGAAAGAAGAACTGAGCAGTAAAGGACATGAGCAAACCAAAGTCAGTAGGGAAGATCAAAGACCAGAGAAATATATCTTGTTGGTCAGGAAAGAAGACGAACATCTAATGATCACTAGCTCACAGGCTGACAATGTAAGTACAAGTGTCATACAATCCGTTTTTACTACTCCAAGAATAGATATAATGCACTTGTACTTTCCAATGAGCATCTCTACAGATATAAAGTACAAGGGAGAAGAAAATGTGAAGAGAAGCTCAGAAACAGTCCTTACACTAAGTGTTCAGACTGATCAAGGCATAAGAGGAAAGGAGAACATCAAGGAGAAGCCTCCGGATCCGATGCTTATCAAGAACATTCAACATGTTCTTCAAGTAAGCCATAACTTAACCAGCTTTGTTTCACTTACTCCTAAGTGTGTGCTACTGAACTTACTGGAACTAAAAGAAATTAAAGCTTGCATAGATGTAATTCCTTGTTTAGGAACACCATTTGTCAAGAAAATTGTTTCATCTTATCCTAAGAAACCTATGACACACTTGTTTCTTTGCCAAAGTGTTGAGCATATTTCAGGTCTTAAGGAGAGCAGGAGCAAGATCAGCAAAGTAGGCGTCACCCCAGCTCAAGGAAGAGGAGCATTGCTGTTCTATCTACTCAAAGAAGAGCCACCGGATGCTCCACAACTCAACCGGAATCAAAATGATTCCCAAGGTAATCTTCTAAACCCTCATTCATTTCACTGTACTAACTTGACTTATCTATGTGCAGGTGATCAAGTTTTGAGGACAAAACTTCTTGAAGAGGGAGGGTATGATGCGATCATCAGAATCAGACTAGACCAGGCACTCGCTGACTCAATCGCTAGCTCAACCACTACGTCAGTCACTACGTCAGTCAGCGCACTGACTAACTCAACCACTACGTCAGTCAGCGCAACCAGACCCGATGGAGACCAACAGTCAGAAAATGAAGCACTCCGACCAATCCAGGAGGAACCAATCAACAAATCCAATTGTTCTGGATTCCCATCTCATCATAGGACCAAGGAGAATTGGATCCAAACCAAAAGGAGTAATGGTTTGAAAGATATTCAACTTCCAAATCAGGAGATGCTACGCTTGCCTTATTTGGAAGATCATGAGTTCAAATATTGCCAAACTCGAACTTGGCGACCAGGAGACTTATTATCACTTCTAGAAGCACTCTACAACACTCTCAGAAGCACCAGCCCACACATGATCAGGCGAATCCTATTGGAACATAAACCAACTCAACCGGAACTATTTATGGAAACTATGAAGACCAATTGGTTTGCACATTATCAAACCAAGATTTGGAAACCAGGAGGCAATAACCATCAGCCAGAAGCAATAGAAGACGTCCTTAGCATCACCAAAATGCACAGGATCAATCACATGAGCTTATGGACCAACCTTCCATATATGAACACAAGCGCAAACTTCCCATTTCTTGCCAAAAGCTTCCAACGGCTCTATTCCTTTAGTTGCTGTGTCTTGGACGTCATTTAATACATACAAGATGTTCCAGAGAAGCTCACTTATCCCCTCAAACCGTCCAGATTCAAAGATCACATCATATCTTCCTATTTTGGCCGATTCTCTCTTAATGACTCCAACGGCTAGTTTAATGTTTGTTTTTGATTTCTTTTCTTATTTAGAAGTTTATGAACGTTTTAAGAGCATTATATAAGCTCCATTAGACCATTTGTATTATTCACCCTTGATCAATCTAAAAGCAATAGAATTTCGATTCAGTTTTCTTCAACAAAGTTTGTGATTTCTTTGTGTTTGTTCTCTAGTCTATTTGAGTGATTCATCTAGTGTTGAGTGATTCATATCTGTGGTCTAGAGTGTTGAGTGATTCATATCTCTGTCCATCCAATTGATTGAGTGAGTCAATCCCTACCATCATCATCATCTCTACCTTCAACACCATCTTCCGCATCGTTTTGGCTTGAGATCATCTGATCATCAAGTGGTTTGGCATCAGTGTGATTCTGAGGCTACATCATCTTTTTTTGGTTTTATGAAAACAACTAAGAACAAAATCGATGCCAAACCACTTGATGATCAGATGATCTCAAGCCAAAACGATGCGGAAGATGGTGTTGAAGGTAGAGATGATGATGATGGTAGGGATTGACTCACTCAATCAATTGGATGGACAGAGATATGAATCACTCAACACTCTAGACCACAGATATGAATCACTCAACACTAGATGAATCACTCAAATAGACTAGAGAACAAACACAAAGAAATCACAAACTTTGTTGAAGAAAACTGAATCGAAATTCTATTGCTTTTAGATTGATCAAGGGTGAATAATACAAATGGTCTAATGGAGCTTATATAATGCTCTTAAAACGTTCATAAACTTCTAAATAAGAAAAGAAATCAAAAACAAACATTAAACTAGCCGTTGGAGTCATTAAGAGAGAATCGGCCAAAATAGGAAGATATGATGTGATCTTTGAATCTGGACGGTTTGAGGGGATAAGTGAGCTTCTCTGGAACATCTTGTATGTAGTAAATGACGTCCAAGACACAGCAGCTAAAGGAATAGAGCCGTTGGAAGCTTTTGGCAAGAAATGGGAAGTTTGCGCTTGTGTTCATATATGGAAGGTTGGTCCATAAGCTCATGTGATTGATCCTGTGCATTTTGGTGATGCTAAGGACGTCTTCTATTGCTTCTGGCTGATGGTTATTGCCTCCTGGTTTCCAAATCTTGGTTTGATAATGTGCAAACCAATTGGTCTTCATAGTTTCCATAAATAGCTCCGGTTGAGTTGGTTTATGTTCCAATAGGATCCGCCTGATCCTGTGTGGGCTGATGCTTCTGAGAGTGTTGTAGAGTGCTTCTAGAAGTGATAATAAGTCTCCTGGTCGCCAAGTTCGAGTTTGGCAATATTTGAACTCATGATCTTCCAAATAAAACAAGTGTAGCATCTCCTGATTTGGAAGTTGAATATCTTTCAAACCATTACTCCTTTTGGTTTGGATCCAATTTTTCTTGGTCCTATGATGAGATGGGAATCCAGAACAATTGGATTTGTTGATTGGTTCCTCCTGGATTGGTCGGAGTGCTTCATTTTCTGACTGTTGGTCTCCATCGGGTCTGGTTGCGCTGACTGACGTAGTGGTTGAGTTAGTCAGTGCGCTGACTGACGTAGTGGTTGAGCTAGCGATTGAGTCAGCGAGTGCCTGGTCTAGTCTGATTCTGATGACCGCATCAAGATGTGATCTTAATTTTAGTCGGAGTCATTGTTATTAATTTTAGTTATGACGTGATGTTCGTGTAAACATAATTTGATTATGTTATTGAAATCTGACATCAGTGTTATTTAATCGTGTTATTAAATAATAGTCCTAAAGTAATTTATGACATTTTATAGGTCATCAAGTATGTGACTTGATCATGAAACCCTATAAATGATAAATGACATAAATTATGTTGGTCCCTGGTCAAGGTTGTTAAAAGGGGACATTAACAACCGCGTGAGACTAGTATGTGAGGTGACTGATGACTAAGTTTCATGGAGTCATTAATAAGAGTATTAAAGTCAATCTCATAGTTATGTGTTGGAGAACACAGGATCGTACTTGACCCGCTGATGAGAACTCTACATGATAGTTATATAAGTGTCATGAGAGTTTTCATTACGACTATAGAGTATAGTCCTTAGACCTGAGTTCATCATGTTTTCTTACATGTGAATTGGTCCGCTTTAACTTTGTCAAACGTCAGCCGTAACTGGTGACTATAAAGGCATTGATTGGGCGTATCATGAAGTGTGTGAAGAAACAGGGATGGAACAAGATGGGATTTGTCCCTCCTATATAACAGGAGATAAATATCTCAGGGCCCATCGAAGATTTGATACTGAGAAATGTGTGGCCACACTCAAACGAGGTGATTGTCAGTCGTTTGTCTTGTCAGTATAAATCGGAGTTCGATGAACATGATTTTGGCTTAATGAGGATGACACAGATCTTGCCTTATGCCAGATCCAGATATAGAGACGAAGGGATTATGAGAATAGATGATTCCAGTACAAGTGGGAGATTGTTGGGAATATCCTGAAATCACACTTGTAATCACTCTAGAGATAGTTGTGTTGTCGAGATTAGACATTCGTATAATACTGGGTGATCGTAATGCTTTGCTAGAAGCCACTTGTGATCTGTGAGTTATGAACTCATTGCTAGTATTATATGATCCTACAGGGTCACACACCTAAGCAAACTGGATATTTAATATGGGGTTGATCATTAGTGTAATGATCTGGTGAATGTATATTTGATATACATTCAATAACGATTCTCTTAAGGTGTGTCGATCGACACAGAGTGTGTATCGATCGACACAAGTCGCGAACCAAAATAGAGATTTTGGTTTATGATTTAATTAACTACAGTTTGATCCTCGGTTAATTAGGTCGAGTAAAAGTCTATATATATGTGATATATGGTCGACTTTTAGACGGACCAGACCTAAAACACAGCCACCTTAGAGAAACTGAAAAACTCCTGAGAGATTTGATCTCTAACGGCACTAGCATCCCGTCTGTTCCAGTTTGTGTGCGTGTGGATACCAGTAGAGGCGCAGCATTTGAGGCGCTCCTGATCTCGTGTTCCTGACCATATTTATGCTGCATGTACTCGAGGTAAACACGAGATACTCATTAGATTCTAGCAATTTGTAAACTCGAGATCCGGGCTATGAACTGGTTAGGTTGTTTAATAGAGATTAATCAGCACCAAGTTCCTTCAACTTCAGCATATGCTTCAAGAATATTGAGAATGTTGTTGATCTCTGCGAGGTTTGCTTGACAAAAAAGAAGAGAATCGTCAGCAAACAGCATATGCGAAATAGGTGGTCCATTACGACTAGCTTTAAATCCGTGAATTAAGTTATGAGCCATGACATGTTCTAAGGCTGCAGAAAGTCCCTCCGTACAGATAAGATAAAGATATGGTGAGATAGGATCTCCTTGACGTATACCTCGAGTTGGGTAGATAGTGGGAGTAGGGCATCCATTGATTAAGATTGAATAGAAGACAGTGGTTACACATTTCATCACCCATTGACCATTCAACTTTGTCAAAGGCTTTAGTAATGTCTAACTTAAGTGCCATATAAGGAGTAGCCAAGGATTTAGTTCTCAGCGAATGAATCAACTCATGAGTAATGAGCACATTATATGTGATGAGGCGCCCATGTATAAAAGCAGTTTGAAATTCTGATGTAATCTGATTTAAGCAGGATTTTAGTCGTTCATCGAGTACTTTGGAGAAGATTTTATAAGCAATATTACTTAGGCTGATGGGTCTAAAATCCTTGACTTCTGTAGGGGCCTCAATTTTAGAAATTAAGCAGATATGGGTGTGGTTAATTTGAGGGTCTAGGTATCCAGATTCAAAGAAGAGACGAATAAAATCAAACACACCTTGTTTAAGATCTGCCCAATATGTTTTGTAAAATCCAGCGTTGAGTCCATCAGGGGATTTATCCATATTCATCGTGCTCAAAGCTTGATCAACTTTTGTCTCCGTGACTGGTCCAGTAAGCATGGCATTCATTGATGGTGTGACTTGAGGCTTGACATGTTGAAGAAAATGTTGTAAAGTATCACTGCATTGAGACGAGTAGAGATTAGTGAAATAGTCAAGAATGGTCTTTTTAAATGCATTATTTATCTTTTTCTCTATTCACTTTTTAAATGCAAAACAAAAGAAAATTAATATAAAAAATTAATCTGAATGTATGAATGTAGATATAAAATGCAGAACAAATCAAAGAAATAAAAGTAATATTTAAACACCTTAAAATTATGTATTTCAACCATCAAAAACCGTCTTATCTGAGTTTGGCCAGTTGGCTACTGACCAACCAAATATAAAGAAATATATTCCTTGGAACCCATGTCACGTCTCAGGAGGTTTGTCTCTTTGCTACAGGCAGCAAAGCTTTATTTTGGTCAAGGATATTGCAATTTAGTTCACTAAATTTGCAAACTATGACAAAGTGTTAAATAGTAGTATTTGAAAAAACCGTCTAAACTTTTCTCATGCATGAATTTTCCATTTATATTATACACATCCGCAACCAATTCATTGTGGCTGGATGATTCATCCTGAATTTTTAAAGCCTTAAAATACTTTTTATATATATATTTGTTATATATAAAGGAAATAATGATTTACATACTGAAGGAAATGAAGATATCCTATTACTTTGGTCCCGTCTTATCCGTTTTTCCGTGGCGGAATTTATGTCTGGCAAAAGCACCGTATTAATTCCGGTATGTTATGTCGAGTTTTGGTCAATACTTCATAGTATTGTGGTTGTTATGGGGCGTTGTGGACATTTCAAAAATTAACACAAATCCTTTCTGGATTTGTTATGTCGCCAACGACCCGGAAGAAAGCCACCATGGAATATGTTGATTACAACAAAGAAATCAGTTTTAGAGACATATATTTTTTAAAAAAAGACTTTGATACGAAAGTGTTGGTATCAATATGTCTTGTTTTTGGAGTTACATTGCAACACACCATCTGATTTCAAGATGTGTTTTGTTCAAAGAAAGTTCAGCCAAAGGATGTTGCATTCAAATCATATCAGAGAAATCAAATATGAAGTTGGACATAACCGATACTATGATCGGTTAGCGAATAAGACTACTTTTAGAAAGCATCGTCAAACTCTCTTTTACTGTAATTTCTCAGTATATGGCTCATACATATGTATGTAACAAGTGTGTTGATATAATTCTGTAATGTCTTTGATATTGTTACCATGTAACTCTTACTATATTAATAAAGTTTAAATTTGCCGTAAAAAAAATATATATAAATTTTGTTTTCATTACAAAATTTAGAAAATATTCATAAAAATTTAAATTAAAAATTTAATAAAAAATCTAAAAATTAAATATTAAATAAAAATTTGCCCTAAACCACATAAACCTTTGAGCCGTTCTGAAATGAACACGTATATGCATGCAATTAAAAACATATTCCACATGCTTCTACTCATTTAACGAATTTCTTTAAGAAGTAAGCAAATCAGAATTTTGTGTCAATTTGAGATATCTGAACGCAGCTTTTAATGTAACCATGATGCAATCAGAACATTGAAAGAATCTATTCGTTTTACTCAATGACCAAAATAAAATAAAATAATACAAGTATTATAATTATCTTCTTAAATGAAAAAATTAGAAATCATAGTACGCAGCTAATATACCATCCACACCCTGAGAAAGCACCTGCCCATTCAAAAAAATGGAGCTTCCATGGTTCTCTTTCTTTTCTCTCATCACATTCACTCTACTCTCTTTCTCTTCTACTGCTGAATCTTTCAAAAGATGCCCCAACTGTGGCTCCACCCCAGTCCCGTACCCACTAAGCACGGGGCTCGAGTGTGGCGATCCGGATTACAAGATCCGGTGCGACAACAGCGGTTCCCTTTGGTTTGATACCCTAAACGGATCAACCAATCCGATCAAAACAATTGACCCTTCAGGCCAACGTTTTGTCCTCGTTCCACCAGGGTTCGAACCCAACACATGTGTATCAGTCGATATCAAGTACCACGGTATACAGCTAGACCTAAACCTTCCTTTCAATGTAAGTAGTAGTAACACAGTTATAATCATGAATTGTACGAAAGACGGTCTAGATGCATACACTTCTCAAGGCTTTAACTGCTCGGATAATAGCTTGTGCCACAAGTTTCTTAACGCGAATCCTGAGGCTCGACGTAATTGCCGAGGCGTGTCATCGTGTTGCTGGTATAAGACCGGTGCATCGGTTAATACTTATAAAGTTTATAGGGCTAGGACAGATATGTGTTCAGCTTATCAGAGTTATATGAATTTGGATCTGATGATGCCGGTTAGCATATGGGGCGAACCGGCTGTGGAGATACTATGGGAAGCTCCGAGAGAGCCGGTTTGTAAGGTACCGGGAGATTGTACGGATTTGGTGAATTCGGTTTGTTTGGTTGATGAGAAGAATTCAGGACAGGAGATGTTTCTGCAAGAAAGGGTTTCGATGGGATTCGGTCAACGCAGTATGTGAAGGTCCGGTTTGGTTTTCATGTCTTTTTGATTGTTTGAAATTGAGTCTTTTATTTAAATAAAAGAAAACTGTCTTTTGTTTAATTTTTTAGTTAAGAGGTGCTCTAAGGGAAAATGCAAGCGACGGAGCAATTTACCATTGATCGGAGGTAAATTAAAATCATATAATTAATTAGTTGGATGCATCATTTTGAGATGGTTTAGATGATGTTGATCAAGATGGTTAACAGATCAGATTCGGTTAAATGTTCAGTTAAACGATAACCAAATTCTAATTATAGAAAGTTTAGAAACCGATATAGCCACATATAGGTAGTGTGACTTGGAGATAGGACTTAATCCTGTTTGTCAATAACAGTTCGCCCTAAATTAGAAAAGCTCCCTGGTCCGAAAATCGAGGCAGCCGCCGGCAGCTCAAACGCGTCTCTTCCTTCCTCTCCGGCGGTGGACGGCCCGTGATGTCGCCGCCGGGAGACCCCGTGTTTCTCTTCTGGTTTTAGCTTTGTTTTTGTTTGATCGGTCCTCTGATTTCCGGCGATGCGTGGTGATTGGTTCTCTCGGCGGTAGCTTCCTGGTTCAGACTGGCTCGTCGATGGTTCTTCGTCGGTGGCGGTTCCCGGAGTACAGGTGGTCTCTGGCTTCTGCGTCTTTTTGGTGGTGGTGGTGTCGCCGTTTATCCCCTGGTTCAAGATCGGTGTCTCTCCTCCACCCGTGCGGTTTCTTTCCCCCGACGCTACAGACCTCGTCGCTCCGGCTTCCAGTGAATGCTTCTCCGTCGTGTTGGGTCTCGTGTGTATCTCCGCCTGCTCTGTGAGTTTGTCGTGACCTTTCGTTCTCGATTTGTCTCAGGCTGCTTCAGGTTGGTTTAGTAGATCTAGAGATTGGTTTAGCCGGCTTTCTCTGGGTCGATCTGGTTTTAGGTTTAGTTCTGGTTTGTTGGTTTGTATTGGCTTTGGTAGACGATCCTTGCTAGCTTCAGGTGCGAGTTGTCTTAGGCAGATTCTTAGTAGAGCTTCAGTTTTGCATTTGGGATTTGCTAGTAGCTGCTCTGGTTATTTTGGTGGATTGCTTTGTGCAGTTGGGCTGTGTGGATTATCTTTAGTAGGCTTCGGGTGGTGTTGTTGCTTGTTAATGGGAGTGTGCTTTTCCTTTCTGTTGGTTGCATCGGTATAGTTCCTGCAGTTCTTCTCCTTATCTTCTGCCTTCGATCTCCTATCTTGGGCAAGGGTTCTCCGGCTCAACCTTAAGGAATTGGGCCTTCGGCCTTCTTTGCATCTAGTCGTTTGTTGGCGAATGGTAAACGCTCAGGTCCTTCGCCTTCTCTGGTTCGGTCTGTATACGACTTGCTCGTGGCTCCTTGTGGTGGAGCAATATAATGAGTGTCGATGGGTCAACCGCAATAATTATCGACTTCAGGTGTTACGCTCCTTTTCTCTCTCGTTGGTGGGTGCTCGCTTCCTCTTTGTTGCCTCGTCTGCTGTTTGTCGATCTGTTCCTTGTCGATTTGCACTTGTTGTTAGCGTTTTATGGTTTATTAGGTTTCAAGTTGTTTTTCTTGTCTCCCGTTTGCGGGCTTTTGGTTCCGGTATCGTTCTTTGATAGCCGGCTATCGTTTGTTTCGGCTGTATTCCAAAATCGTATCCCAAAAATGTATTTTCTTTTGTTATTATAATGGAAATCTTCTAGTGAAAAAAAAAAAAAAAAAAAAAAGGTAGTGTGACTTGTGAAGTGGTACTTAGAAAGAACCAAAGATAGAATTCGGTTAAGTTTTATTTTGGCCGGTTTTCTGTGGACTGATTCGGTTCGGTTTTGAGCAGGTTTGGCCGGAGGTGTGGGGGCATTATTGATCGCAGGATGCGTAATGAAGATGATAAGGGACAACTTCTCTTATAGCCTTATGGCTTTAGAAAAAATCTACACTACCCCCAACTAATCTCCCATACCCTTCCCACTTTAATGAAATGTGGTTTGACGCTTTTGCCCTTGGTTTACTATGAAATTGGTTGTTTAGAAATCAGAAATTGGAATGGGGGAATTGGTTCCGAAATTGGTTATGATTTGATTGGGTTGGAATTGGATTTAAGAGAATTGGATTGGGATTTGATTTGGTTTGCTGGAAAAAAAAAAAAGAATCTCAGGCTTCCCCTCTGGGATCCGATTATTGTCTCCGTTTATCTGAACTGGTTTTGCCGGCGCCGTCGCGTCTCCGATTGCCAATCGCCGCCTCCGTCGTGCTCCGTCAACCCACTGAGGTTTGTGACTCCCCCTCGATCTGCATTCAGCTCAATTTGAATGGGTTTGGGATCCGTTTGGGATGATTTGGATTGTTTTTTGGTAGATTCAGCTGATGAGTTGCTACATTGTTGTTTAGCTATTGATTCTTGGTTGGTTTAGACTACGAATTGAGTATATTGTTGTTGTAATTGGATGATCTTTAAATCGATTCAAATTTGTGTTCATGTTGTTGTAGAACTGGGGACAACTAGTATAACCGATGTATAACTAGTAAAACTGGTATAACTAGTAAAACTGGTATAACTGAGGACAACTTTTGTAAAACTGATAACAAACTTTGTACAACTATAAGTACTGAGTTTTTTGCTTTTGTTTTGGCAGGATAGTATGAGTGAGAGTGTGTGCATCCATTATAAATATCAGGGGCGCATGTGTAGCTTAGTGTTTAAAGAGGAGATAACTTTGGAGATGGTAATCCATAGGCTTTACAAGAAGCATGCGTTAGATGAGAATAAGGTTAGATTGGAACTGTGTTACATTCCGTTGGTGGTTGGCTGTGAGGAACATATGAGTATTTCTGATGACGAAGATCTTTGTGGTTATCTAATGACCGTTGATAAGGAGAACCGTAGAAGTCTTTTGTGTGTGGAGGTCGTGACTGGACTGGAGCTGCCCACGCAACAGTCGAGAGCGGGGAAAAGCTCTGCTGGTTTAAACTATGACCATGAGGAAGTCGGAGAAGTAGGACCTAATGCCTTGACATTTTTTGTTGAAAACGGAGAAATAGGAGATAATGTTGTGTCGTTGTTTATTGAAAACGGTCAAGCAAGTCAAGAAGAACAAGTGAGAGAGGAAGACCAAGTGAGAGAGGAAGAACAAGTGAGAGAGGAAGAGCAAGTGAGAGAGGAAGAGCAAGTGAGAGAGGAAGAGCAGGTGAAAGAGGATGATACGTCTGGTAGGCGTGATGAATATCGTGAGGTACCACCTGTTGTTGAAAGTAGTCAGTTTGTCGCGCCATGGGAAGACGGTTTAGGGTTGAGTGTGCGTCAAGAATTCCGAGATAAGAAGGCGGTTATAGAGTTTGTAGAAAGCTTGGCATTTAAAAACTCTTTTGAGTATGTTACGCAACGTTCTGATACAAGTCGGTGGGTAGTTAAATGTTCTATTGAGAGATGTAAATGGGGTCTACGAGCAGTAAGGATCCCGAACTCGGATATGTTCTCTATTAGAACGTACACGAATATGCACACATGCAACCGTGTTGATCAAACTGGAAGCGCTGATTGTATGAAAGGCTCATCACAGCTAGTTGCATCGTATTTGAGTGAGGAATATCCTGGGAACTTCGAAACTCCAAAGCCTAGAACCATCATTGATCTAGTCAGGCGAAAATATGGCGTAGACATATCTTACTCTACGGCGTTAAGAGGAAAAATTCAAGCAGTTTGTGATTTGCGTGGTAGCCCGGAAGATAGCTACAAGATGTTGTATCGTTATCTGTACGTGTTAGAACAGGTTAATCCTGGAACGGTAACTGCTGTGGAAGTGGATGTGGAAAACAAATTCAAGTATCTATTCATAGCTTTGGGAGCTAGCATTGAAGGGTTTGCATGCATGAGGAAAGTGATAATTGTTGATGCAACTTTCCTCAAGACCGGATATGGTGGTGTACTAGTTTTCGCCATTTGTCAGGATCCTAATCGTCACATTTATCCCATAGCGTTCGGTGTTCTTGATGGTGAGAATACACCTAGTTGGACATGGTTTTTCGAGAAGTTGAAAAGCGTTATAGGTGACTCGCCCGAATTGGTATTTGTGAGTGATAGAAATCAAAGCCTCATCAATGCAATAGCAAACGTGTTTCCACTAGCTCACCATGGGTATTGTTTATGGCATTTATCCCAAAACGTGAAATCACATGCTGGGAATGCAAACAAAAAAGTAGTCGATGATAGGTTTCAGGAGATAGGTTGGTCTCACACAGCGGCTGAGTTCTACAGTCGTTACGAGACATTTAAGAGGAGATATCCTTCAGCCGCGAAGTATGTGGAGGAAACTACCGTCAAGGAAAAATGGGTTAGATGTTTTTTTCCAGGTAAACGATACAACTTGGACACGAGTAACTCTGCGGAATGTCTGAACAAGACTTTTCTTGATGCGAGGAGGTACTCCTTAATGCCACTGCTTGATACTATCATTCGCAAGTTTTCGGATTGGTTTAACAAGCATAGGAAAGAGGCCGTAGCTGGAGATGTTAAAGACAATCTCGTGCCTTTGGTCCAGATCTTCGTGCATCAAAATTGGGCAATTGCTAAGACATTAACTGTGAGGGAGGTAAACACCTTCGAGCTCGAGTACGAAGTCGATGATATTGATGGAAAGGTTTATTTGGTGAACTTGGAATCGAAAACTTGCTCCTGTGGTTTCTTCAATATTCAGATGTACACTTGTCTACATGCGCTAGCAGCATACAGAATATACAAAAAGAGCGATAGAGCTCGTGCAAGTGCTAACAGATTAAAACTCGTTGATTTGATTTCGAAATACTATTTGACGGAGGTGTGGGCATTGGCTTATTATAGGTCCATCTATGCTGTCCCTGATATTTCTGCATGGAACGTCCCGGATTACATCAAATAGAAGAAAATCCTACCTCCGCATTACAAGATAACGAGGGGTCGGAAGAGAATACATAGATTTCCATCAGCTGGAGAAGGAGGGAGACGGCGAAGGACACAAAATAAAAGGGGTAGACTATCAAGGCTGTTATTTGGGGATGACTCAAACACTGATTGTGAGTGATTTTGTGTGTAATATTTGGTTCTGTAGTGTACTTTTGTTTAACTCTGTATAACTTTGTGTTTTCTATTTGGTGAACCCCTGCATTGATTTTTCTATGTCAATACTCTGGTGATACTGTGTAAAACTAAGTGACTATCGTAAGTATAATGAACATCATTAGAGAAAATAATAAACATATAGATATAAGAGCTTTTAACTTGTAGTGTCACATTTGATGTGTAAGACAATGGGTTGTATATATGTCGAATGAAAATCAATCAACATAGTTTTACACAGATTGGAAATCACCAACAATGTTCATATACTCTCAAGAACATTTTTCGTCCAATGGACATGTTAGGAGGATGCATTTTCATATGTTCAGGAATGTTACATATTATTACGTATAGATACTAGATTTGTATATCAATTGTGTAAAATAATCTGTAAAACTATAAAATCAAATTTAAAGTTCCAGTAAAACTGAATATATCGAAAACAGGCAAAGTAAAACTATTAAGAAACTTCGTACAACTACAAACTCCTGTAAAACTATGTGTAATTTTGTTTAGCGGGAAAATTCAAAGTTAACAATTTTTTCGGCGGCAAAATCCGGAATTGACCAATATTTTTGGCGCCCCCTAGAATATACTTTTCCTCCTTTTTCAGCTCATTCTCTCTCCTTATCGGGAATCGTCCTCTCCCTCCACATTTACTTTTCCTCCTAATTCCTTCGCTTTTCCTCTCCCATTTCATTGTATACTCTCTCAATTCAACTTCTACCCTATTCTCTTGGACATGGACAAATTCGAAGCCGATCCTTACTACAGTGACATGAAGCAGAAGCAGAGGGAGTACGACAGGATGTGCTTCATCGCAGATGTTGACAATGGCATACCGACAAGATGCCCGTGCGGTGGTCGAATCATTGTGGAGCCTGAACCTGACGTGGGAAAGAGACACTTTGTTTGTAATGCGTTCAGGGTAAGCTATGATGATTTGGTGATTTGTTGGTTCTGGTCGGTGTTTAAGGAGAGTTTTTTTATGTGCAGGATAATGGGCTACACATTCGGAAACTTTGGGTTAGGGGCGTCGTGGAAGAAGCCACTACCTTAAGGGATATTGTTTCCTCCCAGGCCGTGAAGATTGAAAGCCATGAATATCGAATTGAGCAGTTGGGATTGGCGCTCAAGAAAAGAGGTGAAGAGATTGAAAAGCTTAAGGAATTGCTAGGAAAATGGGCTACAAGTGTTTAATGTTATTAGAATGTTTCCAAATGTTGTCCTGATGTTTAAGACTTGTTTAAGATTTTATCCTATTGCTTAAATGCACAACCTACTTCTACCAATTTTACATAGTTCTACCAGTTTTACATAGTTCTACCAGTTTTACATTGTTTTACCCGCAAACATTACCAACATAGTATAATAAAAAACAACTCCAAAACAACTTAAATCCAAAACAAGTTTCAAAAACAACATAAATACAAACATAGAACTTAACATCAAGTTCTAATCCTTCCTCGACCTTGTGTTGCGCTTCTGAAGAGCATTGGATGCATCCCCCACCATTCGTTTACCAAGAGCCTTCTCTGCTGCCTTCTTCTCTAACTTTGCCTTCTGGATCTCTAGATCTTTCATATGATCCATGTATTCTTCAATGGGTCTGACTCTCTTATCCATCTCGTCAAACTTCCCATGCAGCAGCTTAAATCCATCTTCCATAGTTGACTGTATCCCTTTCATGATGGCAATAAGTTCGCTATTAGAAGTATTCGAAGTTCCAGGTGCATCAATGGCAGCAGAACTATATTCCTCACGTTTTTTTAGCTCTTCTGCCTCCTCTACGTGTCGGAAAGCCTTCTCCTCATCGTACATCCCCTGAAAAAAAACCTTCTTCCCAGCCGAAATTAGCTTCATCCAACTATCAACAACAGGATCGTCAAGGTCATGGACATCGCTTTGTTCATAGAAGTGGTCAAGAAGAGCTTCTTCATGTCCATCTCGGGTTGGCAGGATGTTCTCAATGCCCTGAGGACACTTCGCCAAAGCAAGTTCTTCATTTATCCTTGAAAGAGGAAACCCTCTCATTGAGTTACTCTTGAATTGCGACTTGCACATCCTTGGACAGTTATGGTCTGCTCCTACAACCGGCTCGCGGAAACTTCTCCCTAGCTCAGGAATTGCCTCAAAGGCTAACAGCTTCACGACAGCACACATATGCTATATTAGTTAGAGATCAGCACAAGAACAATTAATCAAACCAAAAATTTAAAAGTACATACCTCCAAAGGGATACAGAAACCGGGAACCGGCCACGACTTGTTCTCCTTGACAACCCCTTTAAAATGGTCCACTGTGTGAGAGATCTCACCGACCATATGATCGTAACAGAATCTGCCCCAAGGAAAACTACGGCACAGGTCAAGATTATCGACAGCTCTGAGAAAAAAATCTACCACCGGAGTAGCATCGTTTCCAGTCTTCGTCTGGCCGATGAGGACGCTGCAAAGGAAGTAAAGAACGATCATCTGCAGTCTATCTGGACAAGATCCCATTTTCTCAAGCTTATCTTTCACATCTTGAATTCTAACTACGGCGTTCCCAAAATGTTTCCTCACAAACTTAAGGCCTCCCAAACGCTTGAAGTCAACAGGGTAGTTGCGGCAGTCTAACCCGGAGATAAGTGCATGCTCCCTCAGTCCATAACGAATCGGAACGCCGTAGACCACGAACCAGACTTCCATCCTCTTCTCGATGCAAGCGGTTCGCAGGAGTAGCATCCACATGCCCATCACCTTGTGGTTACCTTGTTTCGGCAGGTGAAAGATATGTTGGAACTGCGGATGCTCTACAAACCACTTCTTCTCGTTAGTCGTTAGCTTAGGCTTCAATGAATCTAGAGTGTCCAGAAAATCAATATAGAAGCACCGCGTTGATAGCTTTATTTTCTTCATGTACTCCGATGGGGGGAAGTACATTCTCAAAGGTTGCATGGCTGTCATTTCATCATCGGATTCCTGCAAAAATAAATAGTTTTACACAAGTTATTCCAGTAATACATTGTTAGTTTTACACGGTCATACTCGGTTGTGCTTAGTTTTACTCAGTTTTCCAAGTTTTACTACAAAAGTTATACTTAGTTTTACCGGTTTCCCTGGTTATACTTGGTTTCACTAAAACTATTTTTACACTTACCGATTGGGCAGCTCCGCTATTCTCGGATTCCTCCTCGTCTTCTTCCGTAGATTCTGAAGGGATCATTGTCTCCTCGACTCTCGGCTGGGTTGGTTGCTGTTTCGGGTGCTGTGAAACGACCTCGTCTTCTGAACTCTCTGTCTCCTCGTCATCATCTTCTTCATCCTCTTCTACTTCACTCTCATCTCCTTCGCTCTGTTTCTCGAGATCAACTTCTGATTCTTCGTAAGGGACCATAGAAAGATCATTAACGACAGGAGGAGGGTTCCCCGGAACATTAGCGACCGAATTCGTCGTCGTGGTACCAACAACATGTTGGAATTGTGTCCAGTAATCTCGGTACTGTCTCTAGAAAGTAAGAGTATGTCAATGATCAGACATAAGTCATATAATACTGGGGGTCATGATGGCTTGCTAGAGTCCGCTCATGATCTATAAGTCTTGGACTTATTGCCTTTATTATATGATCCCATATGGGTCACACGCCTAAGCTAACAGGAAAATGTGTAGGAACGGTTTAGCAGAAGTACAGTAAAAGTGCTAGGCATTTACTGTACTTAGAGAGAATAAAAGGTTTAGCCACTGTGCATCGATCGATGCATAAGGTGCAATGATCGATGCAGTGCGCAAACACCGACGAGTTAATTGGTATTTGGGCCAAATGGCCCAAACGGAACAGGACGAGTTTTGTGTCATAAAACTCGAGTTTCAGACTGATTAACCCTAACACTTGAGCCAAAAACTCTCTCTCTCTGCGCTGAGTTCCCCTTGTGGTCTAGCAGCTGTTTCCTGTGAAAGCGTGTGTGAACCTTTGGAGGATTCATCTCTCGGTGTTTCTCTAATCTCCGACATACCATCTTCTTCCGCTGCAATAACAGGTATAAGGTGAGATCATCATTTGTTTCTATTCTGAGAAGAACCTAGATCGCATGTTTAGGATAATCTGAATCTGGAATTGAATCAGGATTCATCTAAACGTTCCAACAGTGGTATCAGAGCTTTAGGTTCTGGTTTTTCTTGTTTAGATTCATGTTTAGGACTGTTTTCTTGTTTAAAAGTGTTTTGAATCAACTACTGATAAGATAAATCACTTAAGAAACAAGAATTGAATCCTAAACAAACTGTTTAAAAATCGCATGACCAAACTATATTGATTTGGTATGTGATCTAAACTGATTTTGCGTCGACTGAGATCGCATTGCATCGATCGATGCAATGCAAGGATCGATCGTTGCAGTCGCGAGAGATTGACCGCGATCGCATGGATCGTTCAAACGATCGCATGGATCTCACGAGAATCTCTCGGCCAAACCTGATAACCGTTCGTGCACACGTGAGAGCATCGATCGATGCAGGATCGATGAACGATCGTTGCAGGATCGATGCTGTGAGCATCGATCGATGCGGTTAGGGTTTTGGCTCGGTTTAATTTAATTAAAATTAAACGTCTCGGTTTAATAAACAGATTTGATAATTTTATCATGTCTGGTTAAACCGGGATAAGAAATCCAATGTCGAAAGAATTATTGGATTTAGTGCCTAAACCAGGAATTTCTAATTTGATTTGGTTGGACCAAATAAATTGAGAAAATCCGGTTTAGTAAATGACCGGTTGACAATTGTGGTCATCGTAGTAATTAAAACTTGGTTAGACCAGTTTTAATGAACCAGACCGGTTATGTCAATTAATTGGACAATTGGGTCATGTCTTGGACATGGACCAATTCTTGGGCCTCGGGCCAAGAAGTTAAAACAATTGGGCCAATTATTTGAGTCTTTCTTCAGATCAATTTAAAATCTATTTTATAAAATTATAAAGTCGTTTTTTAAATTAAAGTTTCCGAAATTTTGAAATTAGAAAGTTTCTTAAAATAGAAGTTTCTGAATTTGCGGGTTTTGGATTTTAAAGAAATTTCTAAAGTTAGAAAGTTTCCGGTTTTAGAAAGTTTCCAATTTTAGAAAGTTTCCTAAAATAGTAGGTTTCCAAAAATACAAAGTTTCCCGAAATAGTAATCTTCTATTTTGGGAATGAATTTTAATAAACCTACGAACCTCAAATAATATCAAGCGTTGGATGTCTTGTCCAGACTATGTCAGCTGTCAAAGCCCATTCAATTGCATTCATGGCCTTACAGTGTGAGGATGTCTGCTTTTGCGTGGGTAAGACGGTTTGTGATTCATAAATGTCATTGGGAGTCCCAGACATTAATGATTACATGACTGTATAGTCTGGTTTTCTTGACTAGGCCATCGGGAGTCCCGGGCCTTGAGACATCAGAGTGGATTGGGCCTCGGGCCCAGATTCACAACCAAGAATTATATCACGGATATAATTAGCCGATATAGGGCTTACCGATATAAGCTAAGGTTTGGTGACGGCCAGTGGCCCACTTTAATCTTAGTTATATGTGGATCTTGGAATCATTATATTCTATTGAGGGTAACTTATGTTATTGAATATAATGCATGATTAATCATATTAATTTTTAATACGAGATTAGTCATTTTGAACATAATAACTAATAACCTTTTTATTTATATATTTCAGATATGACTACTACAAGCACACAAAACACATTCTCGATCCGGTCTGTTCTCGAGAAGGAGAAGCTGACTGGAACGAACTTCCTGACATGGTCAAGGAACTTGAGGCTGGTCCTCAAGCAGGAGAAGAAGGATTATGTCCTTCGAGATCCCCTCCCCGAGAGGCCTCTTGCCAATGCTGCCAGGACTCTGCACAATGCTTGGGAAAAGCATTCGTCAGATGAAAATGATGTCTATTGCCTGATGTTGGTGACAATGACTCCTGAGCTGCAAAAACAGTTCGAAAGTGTATTGTCTCCCATCGAGATAATGGCAAGCCTGAAATCGCTTTTTCAGGAGCAGGCTAGGACTGAGAGGTTCCAGACAGTTAAGAACCTCTTGGACTGTAAGTTGGCTGCGAATGCGGCAGTGAGTCCTCATGTCTTGAAGATGATGGGTTATCTCGATCATCTTCAGAAACTCGACTGCCCAATCAGCCAGGAACTTGCCTGCAACATCATTCTGCAGTCTTTACCTGCAAGCTATGATCAGTTCA
This sequence comes from Orychophragmus violaceus, assembly GCA_030180135.1. Lineage (NCBI taxonomy): Eukaryota > Viridiplantae > Streptophyta > Magnoliopsida > Brassicales > Brassicaceae > Orychophragmus > Orychophragmus violaceus. The sequence goes on along the minus strand of CM058234.1, from coordinate 12,644,042 downwards.
TTCTGAACTTTAACATGCATGGCTTGAGTAAGACACTACCTGAGCTTCACGGAATGCTCAAGACTGCAGAGCCCAACTTGAGGAAAACCGCCAAGGACCCCAATGTGCTTATGGTGCAAAAGGGCAAGGGGTTTAAGAAATCCTCTGCTAAGGATAAGGGAGCGGCCAAGGCTGTCCAAGTCGCGGACAAGGACACGCCAAAGCCCAAGCCCAAGTCCAAGGCTGGGCCTACTGACATGTGCAGGTTCTGCAAAGAACTGGGGCATTGGAGAAGAGATTGTAAGAAATTCCAGGAAGGTCTAAAGGAATTGAAGAAGAAGACTTTCGAGACTTCTTCATCAGGTATTTTTGTTATAGAAGTTAATACAACTACTTCTGATAATACCTCATGGGTCATGGATACTGGTTGTGGGGCTCATATTTGTACTAATATGCAGGCACTCAGCAACAGTAGAAGGCTGAAGCAAGGACAAGTGGAGCTACGAGTTGGGAATGGAGCGAAAGTTTCAGCACTAGCTGTAGGCACATACTTGTTGTCTTTACCTTCGGGATTGATTTTAGAACTGAATAATTGTTATTTTGTACCTGCTATAAGCAGAAATATTATTTCAATTTCTTTGTTGGATTTGGAAGGTTATGATTTTTCAGTTAAGAATAAATTATGTTCCTTCAATCGCAACAATTTGTTCTATGGTTCTGCCCCTCTTACGAATGGGCTTTACATACTCGATCAATCCGCGCCAATTTATAACATTAATACAAAACGGTTTAAACCTAATGAGGAAAACCGAACGTTTCTATGGCATTGTCGTTTAGGGCACATCAGCGAGAAACGCATCAAGAGGCTCCATTCGAATGGACTTCTTGGCTCATTTGACTTTGAGTCATGTGAGAAATGCGAATCATGCATGATGGGCAAAATGACACGGGCCCCCTTTAATAAACCTAACGAGAGGGCCAGTGACTTATTGGGCCTGATACACACTGATGTGTGTGGCCCAATGTCCACAAATGCAAGAGGAAACTATCAGTACTTCATTACCTTCACTGATGATTTCAGTAGGTATGGATATGTTTATTTGATGAAACATAAGTCTGAATCTTTTGAAAAGTTCAGAGAATTCCAAAATGAAGTACAGAACCAACTTGGCAAAAGCATTAAGGCTCTTCGGTCTGACCGAGGAGGAGAATACTTAAGCCAGGAATTCAGTGATCATCTGAGAGAGTGTGGGATTGTATCCCAACTCACTCCTCCTGGAACACCTCAATGGAATGGTGTGTCTGAGAGGAGAAATCGGACCTTATTGGATATGGTTCGATATATGATGAGTCACACAGACCTTCCAATATCCCTTTGGGGATATGCTCTGCTAACAGCAGTGTTCACACTAAACAGAGCGCCATCAAAAGCAGTAGCAAAGACACCATATGAATTATGGACTGGAGAAGCTCCAGTGCTGTCTTATCTAAGAATTTGGGGTTGTGAAGCCTATGTTAAGAGATTAATCTCAGATAAGCTTACACCAAAATCTGATAAATGCTACTTCATTGGTTATCCACGGGAAACCAAGGCTTATTACTTCTATCTACGTTCCGAGAACAAGATCTTTGTTGCCCGGGATTGTAACTTTCTTGAGAGGGAGTTTCTCTCTAAGAAAGACAGTGGGAGTAAGGTACTGCTTGAAGAAATTCAAGATGAACAGGATACTGCCCAACCTAATGAGGAAGAGCAGCAGGAGGACCTACAAGAAATTGTAGAGCCTGAACCTGTAGTACCTGAAGTTCGAAGATCCGGGAGGATCCGTCACGAACCCGAGAGATATCAAGGATTCCTCGTGACTAACTGTCATGATCTTCTGATCATTGATGGTGATGAACCATCGAACTTCAATCAAGCCATGATGGGCCCAGATTCCTCTAAGTGGCGCAAGGCCACTGATTCCGAAATGGACTCCATGTCGGTCAACCAAGTATTTTCGTTGGTTGACTTACCCGCTGGTGTAAAAGCCATCGAGTGCAAATGGATCTTCAAGAAGAAGATTGACGTGGATGGAAATGTCCAGATTTATAAAGCCAGGTTGGTGGCAAAAGGTTTTAGACAAGTTCACGGTGTGGACTACGATGAAACCTATTCACCGGTGGCTATGATGAAATCTATTCGGATTCTACTAGCAACTGCAGCTTTTCATGATTATGAAATTTGGCAGATGGACGTGAAAACCGCCTTCCTGAATGGTATTCTGGAAGAGGATGTGTATATGACACAACCTGACGGTTACATAGATCCGAAGAATGCTGGGAAAGTATGCAAGCTTCATAAATCCATTTATGGACTGAAGCAAGCATCGAGGAGCTGGAATCTTCGTTTTGATGAAGCGATCAAGCAATTTGACTTCATCAGAAACGAAGAAGAACAATGCGTGTATAAGAAATCTAGTGGGAGCAAGATTGTATTTCTTATTCTGTATGTCGATGACATACTGCTTCTCGGAAACGACATTCCAATGCTGAAGTCTGTAAAGGACTGGCTTGGAAGTTGTTTTTCCATGAAAGACATGGGTGAAGCCGCATACGTTCTTGGAATTAGGATCTATCGGGATAGACCTAAGAGGCTGATAGGCTTGTGTCAAGACTCATACATTGACAAAGTCCTACAAAGATTCAGCATGAAAGATTCCAAGAAGGGCTTCACGCCAATGGTACATGGCACAACGCTAAGCAAGAAGCAGAGCCCTACGTCGGCTGCTGAGCTTGAGCGCATGAAGAATATTCCTTATGCATCTGCAATAGGATTTGTCATGTATGCCATGATCTGTACTCGTCCTGACGTTGCTTATGCATTGAGCATGACGAGTAGATACCAGTCAAATCCAGGTGAAAACCATTGGATTGCCGTAAAGAATATCTTGAAGTATCTAAGACATACTAAGGATAAATTCTTGGTGTACGGTGGAAGTGATGTGCTTAAAGTCAGTGGATTCACGGACGCAAGTTTCCAGACAGACACAGATGATTTCCGGTCACAGTCCGGTTATGTCTTTTGTCTGAATGGCGGTGCAGTAAGTTGGAGAAGCTCCAAGCAGGACATCGTTGCTGATTCCACTACAGAAGCTGAATATATCGCTGCCTCAGAAGCAGCGAAGGAAGCTGTTTGGATACGAAAGTTCATTATGGAACTAGGTGTGATACCAGATGCGGCTGAGCCTCTGGCGCTATTTTGTGACAACAATGGTGCTATAGCTCAGGCAAAGGAACCAAGATCACACCAGAAATCCAAGCATGTTCAAAGAAGATATCACTTGATACGTGACATCGTTAATAGAAAGGAAGTCAAGATCAGCCGAGTTCCGACAGATGATAATGTCGCTGATCCGTTGACAAAGCCACTCCCAAGACCTAAGCTCGAGTTCCTGACTGAAGCTGTAGGCATTAGAAACATTGAAATGTAATCTAAATTTGAGTGGGAGTTTTGTGAGCTTTAGTTTAGTTATTTGATATGTTCTTGTAAAACATTATTTTATGTTTTAATGAAATTATTATTTCAAGATTATTTTAACTGTGATGAAATAATCGTTCCAAAATGATATGAACCATTTTATAGGTCATCGAAGTAAATGATTTGATCTTGAGTTATCGAAGTCATTTAGCTTGATCATGAGATCCTATATTTGATAAATGTTTTATATCATCCTGTCCCTAGTCGAAGGTTGTTGAAACTGGAACACCAACAACCGTGTGAGACTGGATTGGTACGTGACTTATGACAAAGTCTCAGTGTGTCATAGATGCGCGGCATCAAAGTCAGTACATAGGTGTATGTTGGGAACATACGACCGGACAAGACCCGCCTATAAGAACTCTTCAGGATATTTATATCTGTGTCATAAGAGATTCTTACTACGACTATAGAGTATAGTCCTTAGACCTGAGTTCACATGCATGTGACTGCACATGGACTGATGTACTTTGATCATTGTCTAACGCTATCGTTCTGTGATAGCTATAAGGACCTTGTTTGGGTACATCATCAAATGAGTAGTTTACAGTGATGGAACAAGATGGGATTTGTCCCTCCAATATAAATGGAGTGAATATCTCTAGGCCAATCGGAGATTTGAATACTGGAAAACGCATGGCCATGCTCAAACGGACTTTCCCGAGTCGTTTGGATTGTCAGTATCAAATCAGAGTCCGATGAACAAGATTAGGCTTTATAAGGATGACACTAATCTTGCCTTATGACTAATCGAGATATTGAGACAAAAGGATTATGAATACAGAGATTCCAGTACAAGTGGGAGATTGTTGGAATTGTGTCCAGTAATCTCGGTACTGTCTCTAGAAAGTAAGAGTATGTCAATGATCAGACATAAGTCATATAATACTGGGGGTCATGATGGCTTGCTAGAGTCCGCTCATGATCTATAAGTCTTGGACTTATTGCCTTTATTATATGATCCCATATGGGTCACACGCCTAAGCTAACAGGAAAATGTGTAGGAACGGTTTAGCAGAAGTACAGTAAAAGTGCTAGGCATTTACTGTACTTAGAGAGAATAAAAGGTTTAGCCACTGTGCATCGATCGATGCATAAGGTGCAACGATCGATGCAGTGCGCAAACACCGACGAGTTAATTGGTATTTGGGCCAAATGGCCCAAACGGAACAGGACGAGTTTTGTGTCATAAAACTCGAGTTTCAGACTGATTAACCCTAACACTTGAGCCAAAAACTCTCTCTCTCTCTGCGCTGAGTTCCCCTTGTGGTCTAGCAGCTGTTTCCTGTGAAAGCGTGTGTGAACCTTTGGAGGATTCATCTCTCGGTGTTTCTCTGATCTCCGACATACCATCTTCTTCCGCTGCAATAACAGGTATAAGGTGAGATCATCATTTGTTTCTATTCTGAGAAGAACCTAGATCGCATGTTTAGGATAATCTGAATCTGGAATTGAATCAGGATTCATCTAAACGTTCCAACACAACATCGCTCGCCGGAGGAGGAGGAGCATTCGTGGTAGTTGTAAGCCTTGCTACACCGCTCTTCGTCGCCGGAGGAGGAGCATTCGTAGGCTTCTTAGGGCTTGCTACAACACTCTCCGTAGCCGGATGAGAAGGAGGATTGTCGGGATTATCCTCGATTTTCTTGGTGGCTAAACGAGTTTTGGGCGCCATGTATTACGGAAGGGTTCGCGTGATTGAATTCGATTCGGAGGAGAAGGAAGAATAGGGGAAGTTAAGATTGAGAGAGATGAGAGGGAGTGGAGAATCGAAAGTCGAAAGAAGTGGAATCGAAAGGAGAGGTACCCGATTTCAAGAGAGATGAATTGGGGGTTTTTGGGGGTTTTTTTTTTAATTATCCGGATCTAACCCGACTCTCTGGGTTACCCAACACGGATAAATCGGGTAAACCACATTTTTTATGGTTCATTTGGTTTATTTAAGGTCCGAATTCTGATTTCGGTTTGTTCTGGTAGACCGTCTGGTTTACCACGTAATTAAACGAAAATCATAAGGTCTTTTGGTAATTTCGTTTGTTTTTAATTAAAAATAAATGTTAATAAATATTCTAATAAATAGAGGGGTATATGGGATTTGTTTCGTGTACGGAGGGTCTCTTGAGACAATAATCCTCTCAAAGCAGAATCAGGTAGCCGCCGGAAGCCAGTCGTGGGCGAGCTTAAAGAAACTCCATCGACACTTGTTGAGTACCAACAGTGCCGGACTCGACAGAATCTTCTCCGGCAAAGAAATCGTCAAAGCGACGAACAATTTCGCCAAATCCAACCTCCTCGGATTCGGTGGATTCGGCGAGGTTTTCAAAGGAAATCTCGACGACGGTTCAACAGTCGCCGTGAAACGAGCCAAGCTCGGGAACGAGAAGAGCATTTACCAGATCGTCAACGAGGTTCAGATCCTTTGCCAAGTCAGCCACAATAATCTAGTGAAGCTTTTGGGATGCTGCATCGAATTGGACATGCCGATTCTGGTTTACGAATTCGTCCCCAACGGAACTTTATACGAGCACATCCACGGCGGCGGATCATACGATCCTTTACCGTGGCGTCGCCGTCTCATGATCGCGCATCAGACGGCGCAAGGACTTGCTTACCTCCACTCATCCGCTTCACCGCCGATTTACCATAGAGACGTCAAATTGAGCAATATTCTCCTCGACGAGAATCTCGACGTTAAGGTCGCCGATTTCGGATTATCAAGATTGGGAGTGAGCGATGTGAGCCACGTGACGACATGCGCGCAAGGAACCTTAGGATATTTAGATCCAGAGTACTACCTTAACTTCCAGTTGACGGATAAGAGTGACGTATACAGCTTCGGTGTGGTGTTGTTCGAGCTGTTGACTTGTAAGAAGGCAATAGATTTCAACCGAGAGGAGGAAGACGTGAATCTGGTGGTGTTTTTGAGGAAGGCATTGAAGGAAGGGAGATTGGTGGAGATGATTGATCCGGTGATCTGGAAAGGAGCGACGGTGGAGGAGATGGAGTCTATGAAGGAGCTTGGTGTACTTGCGGAGCGATGCGTGAAGGAGACGAGGCAAAGTCGACCAACGATGAAAGCTGCAGCGAAGGAGATCGAAATCATTTTACATGGAATTGCTTCTGCACCATGAAAATTCGATCTTTTTGAGAGAAAAAATTGCTATCGAAGCTTCTGTGTCGTGTAAGAATTTCGTATATATACTGTGATGACAAGAGAATTTAGACACCAAAGTTTACATCGATATTATTTGCGAATATCATTTGTTTTAGTAGATGATCGAATCTCACATGACTCCATGGTACTAAAGTATCAATCATTATGACCAATGTAAATGTAAAGATGGGAACTTGGGCAATGACGGAATTCACAAGAATTTTGCCAATTATAACTTTTGTGTAGAATACAAGAAAACCTAAAAACTTAAGGTTTGTGTGTTTGCTTAAAAATATACTACAAAACAACTCATTAAACAAGAAAATTAAGTTTTAAGTAATTAACTACTAGCGGAATTTTTATGTCCCACCATCCCGTGAAAAAAAATTAAGTTTTAAGTAATTAACTACTAGCGGAATTTTTATGTCCCACCATCCCGTGAAATCTATTCAATCACACAATTTATTCTGTAACTTTATTCACAAAATTTTATATTACCTCTAGAGCTTAATTTTAATTTCCATTGTTCTGCGATTCCTCAAATTACCAATCGAAGCCAGAGGCATTAACCTGATCAGTATAGTAAATAAGGTGTTTGTGGGTTGAGTCAGATAAATACTTGCAAGTGATATTAAGCTCAAGAAACATTGATGGAACTGATTTGAAGCAAAATGTTATATGTCGTAAAAAAGCTACAGGATGTTGTCGACATTTGAAGAAACTAAACAGAGGCTAAGATCCAAAATGTGACATGAGAAGAAGCAGCGATTTGAACCCAAGTGACGAAAGAAAGCGCTACAGCTACTTCATACCTAAGACATGAAAATTGGTCGTCCATATCACAATACTTGAGATCTTTGGCATATAAGACTACAACTCCTGCTGATGAACATGCAGCTGCAAGAGATAACATTGCAGTTACCTGCCAAAAAGACGTCCAACAACAAAACAATTCAATCCTTTTAGGAAGATTTTTGAGTCCAAAGTATGGAGCAAGAAGCAGCTCTATCATTACAGGCAGAACACTGGGTTACAAAAGAAACCATAAAAATGTGGTAGCATTATACCCAATCACCAACGACGAATAAGCTGACCAAGATTGGGTTTTGGAGATCTTTCTTGCTCCTTAGAGCATAAACATCAAGACATGCGAGCCCAAAGCTCCACAGCAATTGAAGACCCATTGAAGCAATCAAGTAGCTGAAACCAAACCAAAATTATAACAAATGATTGACACCAAAATTGCAGAAAAATCCATTACCCTTTGCTCCTAAAATTCCTTCAAATTCTCAACTAATACCTAAATGAAATCCGACATCATACCAAAAGAAGCAAAAATCATACCAAAAAGCAGTGCGAGTAGAGAACATCGTCGCAGAGACCATAACGCCGATTGATGCGGCAGCAGAAGCACATTGTCCGATTCTCAGTAACAAGCCACACACAGTTCCTGGACCTCCGAAAATCTTCTTCATCTCAATGTAAAAAAACGAATCGATTTTGTCTTCCCAAACCCAGAATATTGCGATAAAATCAGCGAGGAAAGAGGAACAAAAAAAAAAATCAATCGATGAGCCACGAAGAAACCCTAGTTGTCGCAATTAAAAGCTACATTTGCTTTTGGCGGGGAATAGCAAACGCAGATGATCTCCATAGCTAAGAACCCTAGAAGAATATTGACACTTACTAATAGGGGTTTCCTAAATTGCTCTAGATTCGATTATAAGCTCCTTTGACATTTCTACTTTTTGCTTGATTTATGTTTGTGAGCGAGTGGACTCAGGAGGTAGCGTCCGACGTGGCACTGACAGATATGACTAATAGGGTTTAATTAAGCAAATACATTTCTTAGAATATGTACGGTTTGGATTCATCCACGTGTCTGTATCTGGCCGTTGTAAGAATAATTCTCACGATTTTCCCGCTCTACCGACATTTTATTTTTTTGTTAAGTTCTGAAGAACTGAGATCTACAATCGCACTCTTTGATTATGGCGAACGAAATCGGATTCTTCGAACTCAACACCGGAGCAAAGATCCCATCCGTCGGTCTAGGGACATGGCAGGCTGCTCCTGGCGTTGTCGGAGACGCCGTCGCCGCCGCCTTGAAGGTTCGTCACTGTTTTCCGTCTCATATGACTGATCCCTAGAGGTTTTTGGGATAGATTTCAGGGTTTGATTTCAGATCTTTACAGAAATTTTATTTTCTTTCAGCGTTGATTGATATCAGGATTTAGGGATTGAATTGGAGATTTGTTTTGATAGTAGAAGAATTGAAATACCATTTTTCGTTTTATGCAGATTGGGTATCAGCATATTGATTGTGCTTCAAGATATGGCAATGAAGTTGAGGTAAATCCATTCACCGATCTGAATTTTGAATCTTCTATACCTTGCATCTCTGTTAAATTCAGTCTGTGATGGCGTTCTGGGTTCCATTATCTTCTTTTTTGCCTCAGGTTCATGGGATCTGAAACCGAGTTTTGACTTTCTATGAATTTTGCACCTGCAGATTGGGAAAGTTCTGAAGAAGTTATTTGAAGATGGTGTAGTGAAGCGTGAGAAGCTATTCATCACATCAAAAATCTGGTATTTTGCTCAAGACGTTCCTGAAATCTTTATCATTTCTTACAATTTTTTCAGTTTCCCTTGCATCTGCTTAGTCTCTAGCGTATTATATACCTACAAATTATGCCCTTACAGGTTGACTGATCTTGACCCACCGGATGTCCCTGAGGCATTGAACAGAACTCTACAGGATCTGCAGCTTGATTATGTCGATCTCTATCTTGTAAGCATATGCTCTTACAGGATAACAATTTTGGACGTTTTCATTTCTTCAATATCTAGCATGAATCATGCTTACAAAACAAGTTGGATCTCTCATCTCTGGATCTGAAACTCTAAATATGATTTGCATTATTACAGATGCACTGGCCTGTTCGGTTGAAGAAAGGCACTGCTGACTTTAAGCCAGAGAACATAATGCCTATCGATATTCCAAGCACATGGAAAGCAATGGAAGCACTTTATGATTCAGGAAAGGCAAGAGCCATTGGCGTAAGCAATTTCTCTACAAAGAAACTCTCGGATCTCGTGGAGGTTGCTCGCGTTCCTCCAGCTGTTAACCAGGTGGAATGTCATCCGTCATGGCAACAACATAAGCTACACGAGTTCTGCAAGTCCAAAGGGATCCACCTCTCAGTAAGTTTGGAAACACTTAACATTGGCCAGAAAAAGGAATCACAAAATTTCATTCTCACACACTTGTGAACATTTGATTGTGGCAGGGATATTCGCCATTGGGTTCTCCAGGAACAACGTGGGTCAAGGCTGATGTTCTAAAGAGTCCGGTTCTGAAAACGGTTGCTAAAGAGATCGGCAAATCTCCTGCTCAAACCGCGCTTCGATGGGGTCTACAAATGGGTCATAGTGTGCTTCCCAAAAGCACAAATGAAGGGAGGATCAGGGAGAATTTTGATGTATTGGGATGGTCAATTCCTGAGGAAATGTTTGACAAGTTTTCTGAGATAGAACAGGCAAGTATAACCACAAGCTACATATGTGCAAACTGTGAATCTATCAAAAGTCTAAACATCACTGTTTGGATCTTCGTTGTGCAGGCTAGGTTAGTCCAAGGTACATCGTTTGTTCATGTGACGTTGAGTCCTTACAAGACACTTGAAGAGCTTTGGGATGGTGAGATATGATTCAAAAGATGTCTCAGACGTCATTTATTCAGCTTCAAAGCTTAACCATTTTCCTCTGAGTTGACCACAAAAAACTAAACATTTTCCTCTGAATTTGGAGAAAACTATTTCGACTTTTCTGATTAATTTCGAAGAATGTAATTCTTTTTGCAAATTTATTAGGTAACAATTTTTCAAGATCTTTTATCTCACTAAAAAATACTTGATAGTGCCGAGTAAACCGGCGTCACACCCCTCCAGAGTCGAACAGAAAACGATTAAGAACACAATACAACCCAAACTAAAACTCGTGAAAGCAAGAACAGAACTCATCTCCAGATCATATGGTATAAAAAATAACGAGAATATAGTTGAACTGTAGAATTGGATTCAATTGCCATCAAAACTTAATAATTATCTTTTTCATAAATCAGAATAACAAAATACTTCGGATCTAGAGAAAATTCAATGAAACATCTCAAAAATAAAAAGACGCAGCAGCTTAGATTCTCTCTTTTTACTGTTGCTTGGTCTCGACCTTCTTCTTCTGCCAGAGCCTGTCAACGCCACTGTCTGCGTCTCCCTACAATATATGTTTCATTCAATTAAAACATAAATAGACAAACACAATTATACACTTCGCTAATACAATTGTGGAACGCTGATTCGAATCGAGCACTGAGACGATTACAAAGTAATTTGAAATACATTAGTGGGGATAGTTATCTACAAACCTGAGCACGGACAAATCCGCAGAGAGCAAATGTGGTGAATTGGCCAGTGTAGATACCATCGGCATCAAGATGACCAATGTTAAGCTGAACAGAAGCATGATCCTTTGAGGTGATCAATCTGTTTGTGGCCGAGCTGCAAATTTAAATACAGACAACAAAAGAATCACATAAGATTATTATTAATTAATATAAATCAGCTTAGGATTAACTCAACATAATGTAAAAAGAAGCAAACGAAGGTGGTATACCATTTTCTCGGAATGTATAGCTCTGTGACGACTCCTTCCTCGTTTTGCATGATTCTAGCTTCAAAAATCAATCTGATCCAGAATAAAACGGTAAGCAAAGTATAAAACTGATGAGAAATAGAAAGATTCGCCAGGAGAGAAACATATGAACAATAAAGTCAAGACTAATCTCAAGCTCCAAATAAAGAGATCATCATTAATAATTGATAACATTGAACAAAAACCAACATGAGAACTCTACACGAAACGCATGCTGCACAACGATCAATATTTCAATGATTCTGAATCCGATATTCCAACGACTTTGACGCGATTAACATCAAAACAGAATGATAAAGAGCAGCGTAATCACTGGAAGAAGAATATCTCACCTGGGAGAGAGGAAGAATCTGAGAGGTGAGCAGTTCGGCGGCGATGGAAAAAGAAATTGAAAAGCAAATTATGATATTTATAGTCGCGACCTCTTAGGGTTTGCTTATATCACTGGGGATGTTAAAGACTACTATACCCCCTTCATGTTTTGAACTGATAAGCAATGTTCTAAGAACCGAACCAATCTCAGCGTCGTATATACATATGAAACCCAAACTACCACGAATTTAAACCGACAGGTATTTGTGACAAAGCTAAAACTAAGACTGGTTTAACCGGATTGAATACAAAATAGTTTCGGTTTCTTATTTTTAGGTTACTTTTGGCGACAAAACTAAACCGTGTCCGAATGAGAACGTAAAAACTGAATTAAATCGTAACAAACCGGAAAAATACGGTTCCGGTTCAATTATTATATTTTCATATCGAATGTACTAGAATCCCAAACTGAACCGGTTCAATTGTTTCACTAGCAGCAGACCAAGTGATAAACATACAAATCACAGGACACTCGACGAAGCAAAACTGTTGTACATGGACTCTCTTATCATAAAGATCTCAGTAAACCTGAATCGATTTAGTAAAATTTTAAAGAAGTCACACAAGAATCACTTCATCAAAAGTTTAACCAAAAACACAAACTGGTTTATGTCCCGAAACTGCGGTCTCCAGCATCTCCAAGCCCAGGGATAATGAACCTAAATTCATAATATACGTATACATTAAAATTCTAAGCATGGAAACTAACGCTGTAATGTGCATAAAGGCCGGCCTGACTTACCCCTTTTCATTGACTTCAGGATCGATAATTCCAGTATATACATGAAGCCTGAAATGTTGCAAACAAATAAGTAAAACCCTGAAGAATGTCAAAGAAGTTAAGAGCTTATTTTCTTTGGTATTGATACCCGGGGTACTTCTCATTAAGCTTCGACAGTGCAGGAGGTGCAGCAACCGCAGAAATCTGTAATCATGGATATTACTTGGTAAAACGATAAACAAGGCAAGAGTTTCAAGAAAAGCTTCTTCTATATAAGTGCTTACCACTTTGATTTGCTGAACAGACAAACCACGCTCCTTCAATAGGTCCATTGCCGCAATTATGGTACCGCCTTAAAATACAAGTGAAACTAATAAACCAAGTTGCCACTATATCATGTGTTACATAGTCAGTCACCTATCGTGTACGTTTGAGACACATCAAACCTAATAAGGCATATTCTAAGATGGTGGCGCTAAAGTGAATAAGACTTCCTTACCTGTCGCAAGCATTGGATCCACCAAAAATACTCTCGAATTCTTTGGAAATTCGTCAGGCAACCTAAACGAAGATACATCAAATTTATTCTTGTAAACACATCTTCAGTAGTAACTACATAATGCTGCGGAATATTTCTTACTTGTTAAGATACACCGAAGGCAAAAGTGTTTTCTCATCCCGACTAATTCCTAGCAGAAAGGGTAATCACGGGGACATCATAAGTTCCAGATCAAACTTAGATTTCTTCGAACAAGAATGGAAAAGTTAGATTGCTTACCTAGATGATATATTTTATTCGCAGGCAAAACTGAGGATGCGTGTTCCGCAAGAGCAAGACCAGCTCTCAATATCGGAACAACCTACACAAATACAAAAACTTGGGAATAAGAAATGTTTAATTTTTGGATTGAGAAGAAATTATAGAAAAGGGGGTGAGAGTTTGGGGATAGACGAACCGCTATAGGCTCTCTAGGGTCAATGAATTCAACGGAAGCAGCACCCATTGGAGACATTATTTCTCCAACAACGGTTGGCTTGACCATATAGAATCAAAAAGACAATAAGCAAGAACAGAGGAGAGAACGTGTTCAATAAAAAGAAGAGATGTGAAACTTTGGTCTAAAGCGTTTACTCACCAGCCACTCTCGGGATGCTTCATACATCAATAGTCTCCCTAGTTCAGCTATTGCATTCCCTAATCACAAAAATGCTCAAAATTTAAGATTTATGACGCAACTTAACAGATAACACAGTCTAAGAGCAAAATATACTCATCAAAACTTTAGTGAATATTCTTTAGTAAGGATTAAAGAACAAACTACTCATCAAAATCTTATCTACTTACTGAAAATAGGACAAGGAGTTTGCTCATTTCGCAGAACAGAGATCCAGTGTTTGATCAAAGGATGCGGTGGCACGAACACCTGAAACCAGAATCAATTCACAGATGTCACTATCCAATCAACAAAAACAACATAAAATATAGAAGCAGTCCGAGTGTTTCACCAGCATCCTATTGCTGCCGTTGATCGAGCCCTCCGACGCCGCCATTTTTGCTCGTACCAGGATATTCCGCCGGGAGACAGGCGAAGAAGAAGCACCCAAAGTCTAGAAAATCCGAAATTCGAAATCAAAATCAGTACGAATACCAAAAAGAAAAATAGTGCTCTCAGACATACATATATATACACGTGACCTGTCCGAGAATGGGGGAGGAATTAAAGGAGAGGAGAGAGGAAGGATTAGGGTTTAGGCGACCGCATTGTAGTCGGGATGCAAAACGCTGCGTATCAGAGTGACACCGGAAAGAGATATTAATCGAGCACGCCATTCCTGACGATGTTTCCCAATGTGGTAAAGATTATAGAACAGACGATAGGGCGAGAAGATAAACCGGCCGTCTGTACTTACTTCGGCGGAACTCTAAAAATCTGACCATAAAATACCCAATTTCAATGCCTGAGTTGACCTTGCCAATTAGACACACTATTATCTAAGTTAACAGATTAATTAGATGGCGGCCGAGGCTCGAACTCGGGATCGTTATGCATCAAAGAAGGTGTGGTTGCCACTAGGACAATGTATTTCATCAAAATATTTTTGACAACAATTATACTTATGACGAATGCTAGATCCTTTCATTAAAACCCCAAATCGAACCCAAAAAACCCTATCTTTTTAATCAATCGTTCTTTCATCTTTGCTTGTTCGACGAAGGAAATTCGCAGGGAAGAGTTCAAAATCAGAGGATTCATGTATCAATACATTTGGAATTAGAGGATTTCCGGCGAAGTGCGTGTGCGGTTTGGATTCGACCGTGTACACGTCCAAAACGAAAACGAATCCAGGCAGACCGTTCTTCAGGTGTCCTACAAAGAGAGAGGTAAGTTCAACCATTCGTCCGATTAATCATGTTGCTTTGACTAAAATCGCTTGTGTGTAGGATCATTTGTTCAAATGGGTTGAAGAAGCTGTCTATGAAGAAGTCGTGGATGCTGTTTCTAAGATCGGATTCATCGAGGCTGAGTTTCACAATACAAGGAGAGAGATTGAAGCAATGAAGGCTGTTATTTGTGAATTGAAAGAAGAGGTGATGAGTACAAAACTCGAGCTGAGGAGGTGCAAGTTTCTCATGAAGATGTGTTTGGGTCTAATTTTCTTGTTGATTTTGTTTTCATATGTGATGATCATAGTTGGAAATGTTATGGCCAAGAGAAATGTGTTGAGTTACTAGTTTAAGCTTTTGATCTGAACATTGTTTGTATGTTGTTTTATGCTAAATCAAGTTGCAATGTTTACATTACAACAACATGTTTCACAATAGTTTCAAACTACAATAGCAAATGTTTCACACACCAACCATAACGTCAGTTTTAAACCAGCTTTCAACACACACAAAAGCAACCAAAAGCTTAGTAGCATAAGTTTCACACAAGAACCGTAACATGAGTTTTAAACTAACATTCAACACACACAATAGCAACAAAAGCTTAACACCTAATAGCATCACATATAAAATTGCGAACAGTTTGCAAAACAGCCACAAAAAGCAAAAAGAGCAACAACTAATATGAGTCTTCATCCGCTTATGGTTTCTCAGAGAAACCAATTTGCCCATCCACCAATGTTAGAGCTCTGGTTCTGATTTTGTGAGCCTTCATCCTATCCTTGAGATGTGGCTTGAGTGGACTATTCTTGTGATGGTTGGGGTGGTTCCCATGAAAATTGGTGCTGAGAACTCCGAGGTTCCTCAATTTGAATTCCATGTATAGGCATTTAACAATCTTTTAGGTTGCTACATGGATGAAATATAATAGCCAAATATTTCAAATGAATTGTTGGAATAGAACCTGATTTTTCTTTGGCCTTCCTACTGGTTTCTTAGGTGGAGCAGCAACAAAATCATTCTTGCAAGATTAGCTATTGTGACCTTCCTTTTTGCAGTTGGAGCAAGTTATCACTCTGTTGGAACGGTCCATCTTGAAATCATCCTTCGGCTTTGATATGAGCTTGGCTAAAAGTCTTGAGCCAAATAAGGGTTGAGCCGTTGGCTAGTCTAAGGACTTCTCCAACTTAGCTCAGATAAGATGGGTGGTGAAGGATGGATCGAGTAGAACCACTATAGGTGTGAAAGCCTACAGATACTTCTAGGGGCACTCAAGCAATTTGGAACACTCACAAATTGAAAGAGAAGAGAGAGTTTTTGTTTTAACACAAAAATCGATATTTTATTGATCAAAGGTGAAGAAAAGGGATTACAACTCAAGGTATTATATAGCCAGGTTCATGACTTATTCTAAGGGGAAAAAACACATAAATCCTGCAAATAAAAACAAGGAAAACGTAGCAAAATCAAAGCAAAACAATAAAATCAAATAGAGAGTATCTAGGGTGCTAAATAAGGCAAGTTTGATCTCTTGTGATTCAAACTTGATTATTTATGTTCTTGAGATCCTTTAGCTGCTTCAGAGTCTTCTTAGGCACCTTATTGGACTATTGAACACGTTCTTAGGTGGACTTCATCTTTGGGAAAGAATAGGGCCCATTTGACTTTATCGGTTATGAGAGGGTCCACCGGACATGTCTTCACTGTTCGGCTTGTATCGGGAGTTTTATAACTGATCTCTGGGAGTTCTTTAGTGGCCTAAAAACTAGACTCATAGAGATTCAATTTAGTGTGTGGATCATCTCATGGATCGTCCTGAGTCATTATTAAGACTTGATTAAAGATGGCTTTCAGTTGGGAGCTCTCGGATGGAGTTATGCAGATGGCTTCAAACTGATCAATTGGGATCAGTCCTTGATGTTCCAGCTTCTCCAGGAAGATGTTGAACCTTTTCTCTATGCCTTTTCTCCTGCTCCTGGTCATTGGTCCACTTGGCACATTAGGAGCTTGAATGGTTTGGATTGGTGGCTCGATGTCCTCATCACTCCCTCCCTCTTCATGAGGTTTTGACCCCAAAACTTCATTTACTGCATCAAAATGAGCCAATTCAGAGATACTGAAGGTATTATTAGGAGCTACTATTTATATTATACACACTCATGGTCTCCATAGATAAGTTTGAAGTCTCCCAAACTTGGAAGGTTCCAAATAAGACAAGTAGAGGATCTTTCGGTTTAGAAATAGAATATCTTCCAAACCAAAATTGGTATTTCCACGAAACCAAATCTCAGAGATCCTATGATGGATCAAGATTCCAGAAAAGGTCGGTTTGGAGATTAAATCCTCCTGGTTTGGTCTCCATGATCTAATGAGTGATTGTTGGTAAAAATCGGATATGTTTGGAATCACCCGACTTGAAAACTGAATATCTCCTTCATGTGAGTTGCTATTGAGTTTATTCAACTTCGAGGAGCTTTCTGGTTGAGCTAAGAATGTAGTCCAAGTGGTCTCTGGGCTGGAACAGTTGATAGTGAGATTTGTTCGGTCAATACAAATCTCATAGGTCTCCTTGGACTTTTGGGTATTTCTCTGCTCCATGTGGCTTGAGTGGTGCGTTTGATTAACCTCTGGTTCAGCTACTGGTTTGATGACATCATCATATTGTCCTTCTTCAAAATGATTTGTCCTCAAATCTTAGTTCGTGGTAATTATGTTGGGAGCCACTGATTTTGTTAGAGGTTTCGTAATCCTTTCAACCCTTATGCCCCTCCTTTCTTCTATACGTGTGAGGTGTTTATCCAAGGTTTTAATTTCATCTTGGATATTTGAGATCAATTCCCAAAAGGCAGCCATATCTCCTTTATTGTTATTCATTACTCAATGGTATAGATGATACCAAAAGAAAAAAATACACAAGGATTAGAGCAAAAAAAGAAGAGAAC
The DNA here is from genome assembly GCA_030180135.1 of Orychophragmus violaceus. Taxonomy (NCBI): domain Eukaryota; kingdom Viridiplantae; phylum Streptophyta; class Magnoliopsida; order Brassicales; family Brassicaceae; genus Orychophragmus; species Orychophragmus violaceus. The sequence goes on along the minus strand of CM058234.1, from coordinate 12,626,261 downwards.
TATAAGGATTTTTTTTCGTTTTTCTAATGTAAAGGAAAAAAATTACAAAAAATAAAACGGAAACAACAAAAGTAATGAAATCAAACAACCTAGTTTGATCCATGACTTTTAAAGCTCTGATACCAGAATGATATGAGCTTGGCTAAAAGTCTTGAGCCAAATAAGGGTTGAGCCGTTGACTAGTCTAAGGACTTCTGATACACGCACGAGGATGTCACAAGGCGTATATGAATTTGATGAACAAATTTTCAAGCAACGGATTGATAACAATGACGATGGGGGATCGAAGAGTACCACAAAGGCTGCGAATGGCCTTTGATACAACTCAAAACTTTCTTGAATAGGAGACACACTCAACTAGACAAAGAAAGAAACAAAGCATAAAGCTTCAAAGAGAAACATAAGTTTCAGTTTTTATTCAACTTCAATTCTCCATAGTACAAACGAGGAGAAGACTCTTTTATAGAGTCCCTAAACTTGGTGGACAAATAAATTCAAAATAATAATACAAATCTGCTAAATAATAAAAATATGAAATAAAGGAAATATTATCTTGGTAGTAAAGTCTCGGTATCACGTCCTTGACCAGATTTGGCTGAAATTAATCCAAGAGTGATTAGATGATTTCGGTGGATCCATGTCATAAATCTGATTGCCCATTCCACAAAGTAATGACCATAACAAATGAGGCTGATCACATGGGATTGATCTGATATTCCTTTGGTAGCTTCACTACAAGAAATTTGAGTATATATAGCGTCTGAAAAACGCTATTTATTACTATCATAGCGGTTTGTTAAACGCTCTATCTGCGGCCGTTATAATAGGTTGGACACTTTACATAGCGGTTTTTCATTATGCTATTATTGTAATATTTAAAACAGCGCTTATGTTAATGCAATAATAAATAATGTAATAGCGTTTTATTTCCGTCATTGTATATTTCATGTATATCTTTTATAGCGTTTTAAATCTGTTATGACTTAACACTACAGGAAAAAAAACAGGTATTAATAACATAAGAAAAACGCTATGGTATTACAAAAAAAAAATTAAAAAAATTATATAAATAATTAATTAAATTAAAATTGAATATACAACTACATTTTTCCAGAAAATACAATACAATTACATTATTTTAACTCAAATATTATCACTTGATTAAGTGTACAGATCATAAGGAGGAAGAATACTTAAACATTATTTTAACAAAATAATTAACTTTACAATTAAAAAATAAATAATTATACTTAACAAAGAAAAAAAAATTAGGAAGCCCCGACCATCTCGTGACCATCGCCGTGACCATCGCCGTCTTCACCGTGGCTGCTCCGGTGAGAAGGCCACGCAGCACCACCGTCTTCCTCTTCTCTCTCTCTCTCGTCGGTGACGAGCATGGACACTTGTTTCTTCCCCGTGACCATCGCCGTCTTCAACGGTGACAGCTCCGATGAGAAGGCCACGCAGCACCACCGTCTTCCTCTTCTCTCTCTCTCTCGTCGGTGACGAGCATGGTCACTTGTTTCTTCACCAGAAGGAGTGGTGAAGCCGAGAAGATCCGACGAAGGTCCGGTGTATATCGAAGCGCAGGCAGAGGAGTGGTGGTTCGAGCGTGGAGTATCGCCGGATTTAATGACGGAGACGTTCACCGGATCTTCGTCTTCGATTTTTACAGGAGAGCTTTCGCCGGATCCGGCGATTCACGAGTCAAGAGAGAGAGAGAGAGAAAACGAAGAGAAGAATTAGAAGAAGAATAGAAGATGAAGAGGAAGAGGGGAAGAGAGGAAGAGCACAAGATTGGAAGAGACAGAAGAAGACGAAGAGTTATTTGGGAGTGTTTATGATTACGGCTCAATCCTTTTGTTATTTGAGAGTTGTAAAGTTTAGGGTTTTCATTTAATCAAGGGTCAAGATTTAATGAAATGGATCTAACGGTGTGAAACAGATCTGGTTTGTGATCCATGTGAACCCAAATTAACCAATAGAATTCGTTTAGGAATATTAAATATATAATAAATAGAGTAATTATTTAAAATTAGTAAAAATGGTTAGATAATGATTTAGAGTTAAGGTTTTAGAGTTTAAAATATAGTGTTTATGATTAAAGATTAAATGTTTAGGGTTTAGGGTTTGTGTTTAGGGTATAGAGTTAAGATTTTAGAATTTTAAAATGTAGTGTTTATGATTAAAGATTAAAACTTTAGGGTTTAGGGTATAGAGTTAAGGTTTTAGAGTTTAAAATATAGTGTTTATGATTAAAGATTAAATGTTTAGGGTGTAGGGTTTGTGTTTAGGGTATAGAGTTAAGATTTTAGATTTTTAAAATGTAGTGTTTATGATTAAAGATTAAAACTTAAGGGTTTAGGGTATAGAGTTAAGGTTTTGGAGTTTAAAAATGTAGTGTTTATGATTAAAGAATAAAGATTTGGGTTTAGGGTTTGTGTTTAGGGTATAGAGTTAAGATTTTAGAGTTTTAAAATGTAGTGTTTATGATTAAAGATTAAAACTTTGGGGTTTAGGGTATAGATTTAAAGTTTAGAGTTTAAAATATAGTGTTTATGATATAAGATTAAATGTTTAGGGTTTAGGGTTTGTGTTTAGGGTATAGAGTTAATATTTTAGAGTTTTAAAATATAGTGTTTATGATTAAAGATTAAAAGTTTAGGGTTTAGGGTATAGAGTTAAGGTTTTAGAGTTTAAAATATAGTGTTTATGATATAAGATAAAATGTTTAGGGTTTAGGGTTTGTGTTTAGGGTATAGAGTTAATATTTTAGAGTTTTAAAATGTAGTGTTTATGATTAAAGATTAAAACTTTAGGGTTTAGGGTATAGAGTTAAGGTTTTAGAGTTTAAAATATAGTGTTTATGATTAAGATTAAAAGTTTATGGTTTAGGGTTTGTGTTTAGGGTATAGAGTTAAAGTTTTAGAGTTTAGGTTTAGATTAAGATTTAAAAAATAATTATAAATTTTTTCAATTTTTTTTTACATTTGTATATAATTAAACACTCATTAATTTATATAAAAATATTAAAAAAAATTTGTTAATATTAAAGGGAAAAACAAAAATCTTATTTTGTTAAAGAAAAAAAAAGTTGGAGGGAACAAAATAAAGAGAGGAAAACTAAAAAAAATTAGAGGGAACAAAAAGTAGAGAGAGGGAAGCTAAACAACAAGGGAGGGAAGTAGAACTTTTGGGCGCTCATTTTCCAGCGTCAGTTATACATAGCGTTTTATAAAATTTTATAGCGTTTTAAATCTATTATGTCTTAATTTGTACGCATCTTCTTTGTTATAGCATTTTATTTTCAACCGATGTGATTTTTGTTTCTTTGGGCGCTCATTTTTGTCTAAGTAGCGGGAAATTTTTAGTTTTCTCCGCCAAAAGAATGCATAACGTTTTCGAGGATAAAAGTGCTATGTAAACAAAGTTACCCAAAAGGATAAAGCGAAAAAAGAGAGCCAAAATTTGCCTAAGTAGCGGGCAATTTTTAGTTTTCTCCGCCAAAAGAATGCATAGCGTTTTCGAGGATAAAAGTGCTATGTAAACAAAGTTACCCAAAAGCGTAACCAAAATAAAAATTAAGAAAACCTATACATAGCGTTTTTTTTTTTAAAACGCTATAATAAAAAAGGTTCGTATTTACTATAGCAGACTATGTTGAAACGCTATATTCTATTGCTATATATACTCAAATTTCTTGTAGTGCTTTGATGGTGATTAATGAGATTGCGTCATTCTCTCCCTTTTCAAGTGGTTTTGTCCTCAAAACCGGATCATCGTATAGTCTTGATTTTTTCTCGCTATTTGCTAGAAACTCTTCTGGACCAGCTTCATGAATCAACATGTTGTTTCTGAATCCAATCGCATATTGATCTTGACTTTCCCTTGATATGAGCTTACTTTTTAGTGTAATGTTTTTAATTTGGAGGTGAACCTCGATTTGAATGGCATGTTGGAACAACTCCTCCAAATTATTGTAGGCACATCTTTGTAACTTGAACCGGATTAGATCACACAGTCCAAATGCAAAATGGTCCATGATATCCTCATCGCTCACTCTGGGATTAAGTCGATTGCGTAGATACATGAACTGCCTATGATACTCCATTATTGTCTCATCGCCTTGGTGAAGTGCACGAAACTGCCTTCGGATTCCTTGGTAGTGATCTCGTGGGATGTATCGCTTCCTCATATGATTTCTCATCTCTTCCCAAGTTGGATGTCGAGAATACCCACGATAATTCCACTTAGACGTTTCTTGGCTCCACCAATCTTCAGCTTGATTGATTAGTTGAGTTGGCGCAATAAACACCTTCTCAAATTCTGGACAATTACATAAAATGAAGAATTCATTCATTTTCTTCTCCCACTCAAAGTACTCATCATGGTCTGACGTTCCTGCAAAATAATCGTCCTTTAGCTTTAAAAGACTCCATAGTTGGCTTTTCATATCTTTCTCAAGACACTTGATCGACCTTTTGTAATCTGAATTTTTTTGGAGTTTTTTTTTCTTTTGTTTGTAGTAGCTTAGAAAAGACTGAAAAGAAAATGACGAAAAAAATTTCTGGAATTTTTTCTAGAGCGAAAAGAAAGGATAAAAGAATAACAAAACAAAACAAAAGAAAAGAAATAGAATTAAAAGATAGATGATAGGAGCTTTAGGCTCTGATACCAAATGATACACGCACGAGGATGTCACAAGGCATATATGAATTTGATGAACAGATTTTCAAGCAGCGGATTGATAACAATGACGATGGGGGATCGAAGAGTACCACAAAGGCTGCGGATGGCCTTTGATACAACTCAAAACTTTCTTGAATAGGAGACACACTCAACTAGATAAAGAAAGAAACAAAGCGTAAAGTTTCAAAGAGAAACATAAGTTTCAGTTTTTATTCAACTTCAATTCTCCATAGTACAAACGAGGAGAAGACTTTTTTATAGAGTCCCTAAACTTGGTGGACAAATAAATTCAAAATAATAATACAAAATCTGCTAAATAATAAAAATATGAAATAAAGGAAATATTATCTTGGTACTAAAGTCTCGGTATCACGTCCTTGAGTAGATTTGGCTGAAATTAATCCAAGAGTGATTAGATGATTTCGGTGGATCCATGTCATAAATCTGATTGCCCATTGCACAAAGTAATGACCATAACAAATGAGGTTGATCACATGGGATTGATCTGATATTCCTTTGGTAGCTTTGATGGTGATTAATGAGACTGCATCAGGCTTATTCCCTGCTTCATTCATCTTCTTGATCCTATCGTGGTTGGAAGGTCTACCCGGATTGCCATTTCTAATTGGCGGTGGAAGAACTCTTAATCTACCAGTTGTCGGCCACTCTAACATCCCATTTACCGGTTTTATTCCATAGCTATAGATCTCTCGCCATTTGGTAGTTAGATAGCATGGAGCAACAAATTCAGAAAACTTCTTTTCCATCCCAAGAATGACTTTAGCGGCATGAATACATGGGATACCATTCATCTGCCAAGCTCTACAGGCACATGTCTTTTGTTCAACATTGACCACATACCCATGTCCCTTGTGATTCACTTCAATGTTTGACCCAATAGCCCAGTAAAGTTCACATTCTTTGGACTTCTTCTCAACCTTATCCAACTCTCGGTGCGTTTTCTTGGTGATTACGTGCGTAACCGGTTAGCAACCGTAGCCCTCTTATAATTCCTAGTCATGCACTGCTGCCTAATGTCCTCCAGGAGGTCCAACAAAGGTTTCCTTCTAGCATTTCTTATTGTTCTGTTGAAGGACTCACAGAGGTTATTCATATTGTCGTTGCAAAACGAACCAATCTTGAAATAAGCTCGTGACCAAGTCTCCGGAAGAGTCTGCAGAAGAGAAGAATAAGCCAATGGATTATGCTTCTGAAGCTCTTCCATGTTGTGCTTGAAAGTTCCCTCTGTGTATGATCGGGAAATGTACCAAAAAAGCTTCTGCAGTTTCAAATCTTGACCTCCTTTCCTCCAATTATCCTAGATGTGTCTGCAGCATTGTCTGTGCTCGGCATCTGGGAGAACTTCCTTAATAGCTTTAACCAGTCCCTAAAATATTAGAGACAAATTAAATTCATTAAAAGAGTTTCATTGCTATCCGTATTCAACAATAAAACGTTGTTTACCTTCGGTTTATCCGACATAATGGTGAAGCCTCTGTCGTATACTAAGTCCAAGTATTTGGCTAAATGTTTGATGAACCATTCCCAATTCGTCTCATTTTCTATCTCAACTACTGCCCAAGCAATAGGAACGATCTTGTTATCTCCATCTCGGCCCACAGCAGCCAACAGTTGACCCTTAATATCCCATTTTAGGAATGCTCCATCTAATCCAAAAACAAGCCTACAAGTGCGTCTCCAAGCAAGCTTTTGTGCTTGATAGCACATGTACAGGCGGTAGAAACGTTGCTTACTCCCGATTGTAGGCCCAGGAATCGTCTCAATATCAAATGTGGACTCTGGATTCTGCAGAAGTACTTCAGCATAATAATCCCAAATTTTGTCAAAGTGCTCCTCGTGTGTTCTCTTCCTTTCATTCATCAGTTTGGTCTTAGCTTTGGAACATGAATTTTCACTAACCGTCATGGAATACTCACGCCTTATTTCCGCAGCAATCTCTTTTGCCTTCATCTTTGGATTTAGTCGAAGCCTCTCTGAAAATAGACTTGCAATTGCAGACCGTTTAAGGATCTTAGAATCACATGTTTCAACAACCAGAAAATCATAAGAAATCAACCATAAAATGCAAACTAGAACATCTTAAGAAAGCAACCACAAAATGCAAAAGACTAAGAATCTTACCGGTTCTCTCGCAGGTGTGAATGTTGTAGTAAGTCTTGATTTGCAGCTTCATTTTGTTCTTCTCAAGAGCACAATATATCTTCCACTCGCATGGAGGTTGATCCTTCTTAGGTGTAGCAGCACATTTGTCTCCAATCTTAAAGGCTCTTGAACGATAGTACTTTATGTTGTACCGTGACTTAAGTGTGTACCTCAAACAAGCATGCTTGAAGTCATCATCATCAGAGAAATACTTTCCCAATTTAAGAACGTCTTCCGTATCAACATGTTCTCTATAAGTCTTGCCACCAAACCCATGCTCTTCGTTTTCCTCATCTGAAGACAGAGGATACAGAAACATATCCTCATCATGAACATCATCTCCGCTGTCTTCGTCAATGTCGCAGTTATCTACCCTAGTTTCATCCCTGAAAAAGTGACAACTGCCTAGCATCTTGTTCTTCAAATCCAGCTTCATCTCCGACATCTTCTCCACCAACATCATCTCTAACCTGCACTTCATCAACTACATCTCTAGCTTCAGGAATAACTTCATCTCCATCCCTATTTTCTTCCACTCCATCCTCAGTAGCATAATCATCATCTTGTTGGGAATGTCCTGAAATCACACTTGTAATCACTCTAGAGATAGTTGTGTTGTCGAGATTAGACATTCATATGATACTGGGTGATCATGATGCTTTGTTAGAAGCCACTTATGATCTATGAGTTTAGAACTCATTGCTAGTATTATATGATCCTACAGGGTCACACACCTAAGCAAACTGGATGTTACATATGGGGTTGATCATTAGTGTAATGATCTGGTGAATGTATATTTGATATACATTCATTAACGATTTTCTAAGGTTGTGTCGATCGACACAGAAAGTGTGTCGATCGACACAGGTCGCGAACCAAAATACAGATTTTGGTTTATGACTTAATTAACTACGGTTTAATCTCGGGTTAATTAGGTGGTCGATATATATAAGATATATGGACGAATTTGACAGCAACCTAACCTAATTCACAGCCAACTTAGAGAAACTGAGAAACCTCTGAGAGATTGGATCTCTCACGGCACTAACATCCCGTCCGTTCTAGTTTGTGTGCGTGTGGATACCAGTAGAGGCGCAGCACTTGAGGCGCTCTAAGATCTCGATTACTTGCAAATCTTCCGCGGCTAATCTCCAGGTAATTCCGAGATCTGTAATGATTCAATACACATGAACCCTAGATCCTAGGCTTGGAATTTATACCTAGGGTTGCTAATCCTGATTACAACTGCTAGAAATTCCAATAGTGGTATCAGAGCCTTAGGGTTCTATTGAATCAGTAGCATGTTGATTAGATTAGTTGAATCTGAATATCTGTATAGTTGATACAAGCATGCTAAAACTCGTTTTAATCAAAGTAATCTAGTTTAGGTTTTTTGCTTGAAAAATGATTAGGGTTTATCGCACTGTGTCGATCGATGCCAATCCGGTGTCGATCGACACATAAGGATAACCCGAATATAATTTAGGTTTAACCTAACTGTGACGATCGACACAATAGTTGTGTCGGTCGACACAATAGTTGTGTCGGTCGACACAGACCTTACGGTCAAGTTAATTGGTCCAATTGGATTGGACCGGTTATCTAGCTTGGTTAAACCGCAAAATGGTTTATTGCGATTGAGTTGATAAGGTTAGCATCGACCGACACTAATGTAGTGTCGATCGACACAGACCGGTTATCATAAAACCGGATCAATTGGATTGATCGGTCATCGCAAAATTGGTTTTGGTTAATCGGCATCGATCGACACTAAAGTAGTGTCGGTCGACACAAGATCCGCTGATTTAAGTTATTGAACCTGAAATCACAGAACCACACCAAGATAAATCGATTTAATTAGAAGAATTAAAACATAATAAAACTGAACGTTTTAAAGGTTCCGTTCCTCAACCAAATATCAAGTAATCCTTGATGTCTTCCCGATCTTGTCAACTGTCAAGACTTGTTTCATTGTGCGATAGACTTGCAGTGCAAGGTGTCCACAATTACATAAGTAAGACAGGAAGTAATTGTGTTGATGGACTTGCAGTGCAAGACATCAACAATTACATGACTCAAAAGATTGGTTTACTTGAACGGGCCATCAAAATCGTTTTGGGCTCAGAGACATCAGGTGGTTTGGACATGAGATGTCAATCCACAACCAAGAGTTATATTGGATATAACTAGCAAAGTTGTTGCTTACCTATATAGCTAAAATTTGGGTGATAGCCAGTGGCTCACCCAAGTTTAGTGAAGTATGGGTCTTGGATCATTATATTCATTTGAGGAAACATTGTTTGAATATAATGCGAGTCTTCTTAATAGTTAAGATTTCTCATTTCTTGAACATCATAACTAAACCTCTTTTGTTTTCAGCTATGTCTAGTGATATACCATGGATTTTAGGGTTTCTAACCATGGTATATATCTTATTTATCGAGTCTATTACTATGTTTTAGAGTCATTTCAGGTATTTAACAGGTCTAAGTACTTTTGGAGCTGAATTAGAGATTTGGAGCATTTTGGAGTGTTTTGGCCGAGAGAAGGAAGTCACTGCCCATGTTTGACACTTGCAACGATCGACACACCATTGGCATCGATCGTTGCATAGCGTGACCAGGCAATCTCGCGAGCTTTAATGAAGATATTGGATATTGCAGAATTGCCCAGAAGTTCCTGACATTTACAAAGAAGCCCCAAAACGTGATTTAGCTTTATAATTAGGTTTTACAGCCAATTGTTAGGCAACGTTTTGATAACTAAGTTTTATTTTCAGAGAGAGTTTTAGGGGCTAGTTTTGTTCTCGAAAGAGACTTGATTTCGAACCCCTGTTCTTATTCTTTGATTATTCTATGATATCTATTTTGACTATGTTTTCTGTCATGATTGCTATGTCTGAGTAGATCTCTTGTTAGGTTAGGGATTCTCATTAGGATTTGAAAGAATGTTAGATTAACTGATTTATTTATATTCATCATCTAGTTCTTCATCTAATCTGTTCTTAAAGCTTGATCTGAACTGACCATTTAGATTACTGATTCTAGGTTGATTCTCGCAACGACAGTTGGTTTATTTAACTAGATCTGATTAGGTGAGCAATTTATCTATTCGCAAAGGAATTTGGTCTAGAGAAATTGTGAACGAACGAACTTGGAATTAATGCATGTTTAGAACTCTAGAATTCGCAAAGAAATTTGGTTTGCTAGGTTGTTAGTGTTGGGAATGTCCTGAAATCTATTGTACTTGCTCTTGAGTGAAAGTCGTACTGTCGAGATGAGACAATCATATGACACTGGGAAGTCGTAATGCTTTGCTAGAAGCCACTTATGATTAGTGAGTTGAGAACTCATTGCTAGTGTTATATGAACCTACAGGGTCACACACCTAAGCAAACTGGACGTAGTATATGAGGTTGATCATTAATGTAATGATCGGGTGAATGCATATTTGATATGCATTCAATACAAAGTTTCTGGACAGTGTCGATCGACACAATAAGTGTGTCGGTCGACACAGATCGACAGTGTCGATCAACACAGAGAGTGTGTCGGTCGACACAGATCGACAGTGTCGATCGACACAGAGAGTGTGTCGGTCGACACGATTCGCGGATTATCAGATTAATTCGGTTTAATCGTTGGTTAATTCCGTTGTGGTTTAAGTCGACATATATAATATATATGGTCGACCTAAACTCGATTCTAACCTGATTCACAGCCACCAGAACTAGAAAAGAAACCTCTCAAGAGATTAGATCTCTATAGGCACTAGCATCCCTCCTGTTCAGTTTGTGTGCGTGTGGATACCAGTAGAGGCGCAGCATTTGAGGCGCTCTAGATCTCGATTATCTACAAATCTTCCGCTGCTAATCACCAGATAATTCTGAGATCCTAATGATTCAATTACATGAACCCTAGATCCTAGGCTTGGAATTCAGACCAGGATTGCCTAATTGGATTAGGATCTGCTAGAAATTCCTTCAGTGGTATCAGAGCTTTAGGGTTCCATTGAATCTGTATCATGTTGATTAGATTAGTTGAATCTGAATCTGTGTATGGTTGATACAAACTTGCTAAAATTCGTTTTCATGAAAATCTAGTTTTTAGGTTTTTTTGCTTGAAAAACGATTAAGGTTTATCGCCCTGTGTCGATCGACACCAATCCGGTATCGGTCGACACAGAAGGATAACCCGATTAAAATTGTTTTCGCCTACTGTCGATCGACACAAGAGTTGTTGATAACAAGATTTTAGCCAATCTTTATGGGTATCAATTCCTCATGCTTATCGTGTAGCAATGAGGGATCAATCCATTTTTAGGACCGGACTAGACCAAAGTGAATACACCGAACCAAATTAGCCAAGTTAACCAATTTCAAGATTCAAATTCTAAGATTCTAAAGGTTCTAATGACAATAACAAAGTAGACAAAATCAAGCAAAGAGAACTAAACAAACAAGAACAAAGATAACTAGAAATCAATAATAAGAATAAGATCTATGAGCAAGGTCAATGGACTAGAAGACTCGGGATGATCACGGGATGCTATTCAAGCTTCAAACAAGCTAACCTCCTAGCAAGAACACAATAAGCTAATTAGCCTAATCTCTTAGAGCTAATCCCTTCACTTGATCCTAATTCAAGAACAAACTCTCATTTGTGAATTAAGGTCAAGCAAGCATTCAATCAAGTTCTTAATAGCTAATAATCACTCTAGACATTCATTCCCATGAGCTAGAATGTGAAAATCCTATCAAAGCTAAAACTGGAATTTCATCGAACACATGGTGGGCAAGAAATCCTAAACATCCTAGTCAACTTGATCAAGGTTAAATAGGCATTAAGATCACTAAGATAGAAGAGATTTAAGAAAGATTAACATTAGACATCCCTTAATCATCCCTAATCACACTAATCCTACCTAACCCATAAACCATATGGAAAACTACTCACTAATCATCATTTGATCAACAAAATCTATAGAGATAGTGTAAATCATTGAGGATTAGAGAAAGATGAAAGATTGAAACAAGAAATCTCAAAAGAAGTACTTAGATTAGCAAAAGATTAAACTTGTTCTTACAAAAGGGTTTCAAATCAAAAACAAGCTTAAGATCCCTAACAAAAATCAGGTTTTTTTGCTTAAATAGTAAAGGGGGTCGAACCGGGTCAACCCGGAACAAACCGGGTATTGACCCGGATCCAAGAGGAAAACTGGGAACCGTACCGGCTTGGTGCCCGATACGCAAGCCGGTACAAGTCCCTGCCTGATTTCGCTCATTTCATGCCGAGGGGGTGTATCGGGTTGGAGCCCGGTACACAAGCCGGTACAAATCCTTTGAATGTCTTCGTCACGTTGTGTATCGGGTTGGGCAGCCGATACACAACCCGGTACAAGTCCCTGCCCATTTTGCTCTTCTTTGGCCGAAGGTCGTACCGGCTTGTTGCCCGATATGCAAGCCGGTACGGTTCTTCGTTTTCTTCAGGGGAAGATGTACCGGCCTCCTGCCCGATATGCAAGCCGGTACAGACTTCCTGTACTTCTCCTCTTCATCCTTTGAGCTCCAATCTTGCACCTTAGCCAACCTAAACTCCATAGCACCTGAAAGAACACCAAGAACACTCCAAATGCAAGCCTAGATGCATGATCCTATGACTAGATGCAACTATACTCTAAGTTAAACAAAGAACAACAAAAGAATGAAGAATGAAAGGAAAAGAAATCAAAACATGAACAAAACAATGCTCAAAACACATGAAAACATAAGTATATCAATTCCCCCAAACTTGATCCTTGCTTGTCCACAAGCAAGCATAAGATCATTAAGGCAAGTTGGGAGAAAGGTTTGAAGGTGGGAACTCATATCCAAAGGTTCAATCAAGCTTCAACAAGTTTCAAGTCTATACAACCAAAGTAAAACCGAGAAAAGCCTACTCCAAGGATATAACCATACTCATCAAGACAAAACTTCTAGCTTAACCTTCAACATACACAAGCATTCAAATCCACCAGCCCCTTGACATTCATTAGATTTTTCAAGTGAATCCTTATTCAAAGCAATGTGATCAAACTCATTTGGCTTGAGGGACAAGGTCTTGAGACAAAAATGGTCTCAACTGAAAGAAAGGCTTCTCCACAATCATTTAGGTTCTCTCGGAGGAAATATGAACAAGCTGTAGTAAAATGCTAAGAGTTAGAGGCAATTGGTGCATACTAGGATAGATTCCCATCTACCCAAACCCCCAAGAACTTCAACTCCTAGTCTAAACCCTCCTAAATGAGTTCTACCCTTTTTCAAGGCTATTGTTGCCTTTTCTTTCTTTCACAATACCAAACTTCCCAAGAACCCCCAAAGGATCACTCAAAACACTTTGAAAACATTGGTAATTTTACTCTTTTCAAATCAGCTCAAACTTTTATTTTCTTTGGTCTCTTTTCACAAACTTTCTTTCTTTCTTTTTGGTGAGCACATTGGCTTCTTTTCGTACAAAACTTGAGACACTTTCTTTTTCAAAACACATAAGAGCTTTCATTCTTTTGTTTACCAATAAACCTTGATCCCATTCAAACTTCTTTCTTTTCTTTACCCTCTTTTTCCTTTCCCAAATCTCCCCCCAAACTTAAACTCTAGCCTATTGCAAAGCCAAAGATGATGAGCTTGCATCTAATATGGAAATTTCTCCTAGTCGCCTCATACTCAACACTTTTTACCGAGCTTGTTCCAAATAGGCCTACCACTCAAGATAGTGTTTGAGGTTTGAAATAAGGGTGGTGAAAGGTATGGAAATCTATTTGAGCAAGTAGAGAGGGGTAGAAAGGATAAGCTTGCTCAAATATTTTGGGGGTACCCATGAGTTTATCACACAAAGCATGAACAAGGATAATTAGATGATTCAATTATAGTTCTCACTTAGATGGAGCTAGCTTCAAATCACACAAGTTTCAGCATCAAATCAAGTTTCAAAGCAAGTTATCCAAGTATGGTTCGTTCTAGCTTTCAATGCGATTCTCGAGTTACAGCTTTAGTGTGGTCTATCTAGCTTAAAGCTAGCATGTGAAACAAGTTTAACTCAATTGAACCTTACAAGGAAATCAAATCATTGTTCCCAATGCATGAATCCTAAACTACTAACTAGACTCGATCCTACATGCTTCTTTTTGTGAAAATTTTTGAAATTTTTTCAATTTTTTTGGTTTTTTCTATGCCTTACATGAATGCATGAGACTCAAAGATAAAATCGAAAATAAGAAACAAAGCAAACTAAATTAGCGACTTGGTCTCTCCCCCAAACTTAAATCACACGGTCCCTTGTGTGATCTAGGCAAGGAGAAAGGACCGGAAACAAACAAAAAGCAAACAAAGAAAGAAAAAAAAAAAAAAAACTATGTACAAAGGTGGAGTGTAACCTGGCTAGAAGTCGAAGTGTGGAGGAGATGAATCCCCATGGAGTAAGTCGGGTTAGAGGAGGATCAAGAGGGTGTCCTCATAGCTCTCCTCTTCTTCCTTCTGGTCTCGCGGGCGGAGTGACGGGGTGGATCGTAGTATGGCTCCTCGGCCAGTCGCGGGAGCAGTGCTAGCTCGTGTCCTGACCGAGAAGAGCGTACCGGCTTGTTGCCCGATGTGCAAGCCGGTACGAGTCCCTGGAATTTTCGGTGCAAATTCGCGAAATGGGCATATCGGCTTAGTGCCCGATATGCTGCCCGATACAAGCCCTCGAAAATTTCGTCGCATGATCCGTATCGGCTTGACAAGCCGATACGTAGCCCGGTACATGCCCCTGGAAATTTCGACTATTTTCGCCAGAACTCGTATCGGCTTCATGCCCGATACGCTGCCCGATATTAGCCCCTGGACTTTTGTTTCCTTCATTTTCCATGGCTTTGCTTAACACCAATGAGTCCACAACCTCCCCTAAAGGTCAAAACCTGATAAAACTCAAGCAAAACATCAAAAATAACAAGAAAATCATCATATGTACAAGGATAAACATGGGAATGTCTCCCAAGTGCGCTTTTGTTTAAAGTCGGTAAGCTCGACTGTTCAAACCCGGTTTTTAGGCGGTTGAAGGGTGTGGCCTGCCCTCGAGATTGATGGTCAGGACCTGAGAGGTTAGCTCACTGAGATTGACTGAATCACCTTGAAACCTTGGACTGATTGAAGCTTTAGCACTTGCAAATGGCCTAGACTTTCCCTTGGTCGTGACCTTGTACTCAATGTAGTCACCCTTTAGACCCAATGGATGCAAGCTGAGATGGTTGAGAGAAGTAGGAGTGTTAACAGCTATTAGAGCTTCCATCTTATCCTTATATCCTTTTCCAGCTCTCTTAACTCCATCTAGTCCATTGTTTGGGTTATTTCCATTATGCCCATCAAACAAGGATTGTAGACTCTCACCATCTATTATCTCCTTTTCAAACTCCTGAGTCCTTGGAGGATTGTTGACAGCCTTATCCTTTCCAACTTTTGCCATTTTTGGAGCCCTCTTTGTCACCATATCCACAACCTTCTCCTTTGGGCCTTCAACCTCCTTGGTAGTCAGCTTCATTGAAGATATGGACCCAACATACTCAGTCCTTATGGGTATAGGAGGAGTTCCACCAGCTCTACCCACCTCCTCCATTTGAGCACGTCCCATGTGCTCACTCAATGATCCATAAGGAGTGGGTTTATGCCAAATTTGCTTCCCTACATTTGCAAAGAGCCTTGCCTCCTCTAACACATCATCCTCATTTGGAGATAGGATGACACCACAAGTGTGGAGAGTTGTGCTCCGCAAAGGATAGTAAACCTTGTTGTCAACATTATTCAGCACAGCACGTTTCTTTTTGAAGTCCATAGAAGCTCCAGTGGTATGGAGGAAAGAGGTACCAAGTAAGAGAGGTAGTTGGGTACTCTTCTTCATCTTCATGACAATAAAGTCAGTTGGGATTGTGCACTCACCAATCTTCAGTGGATAGTCCTTGATCATTCCCATTGGAGTTTTTGAGTAAGAGTCTCCAAATGTGATAGAAGATGGGTATCTTTCCATGCTCTTAATCCAAAGAGTTTCCACCATTTCAAGAGATATCACACTCACAGTAGAGCCGGAGTCACACAATGCATCATCAATCTCCAAGTCTCCCAAAGTACAACTGATGGTAAATTTACCCGGATTGCCAAGCTTTGGGAGTACCCGTGGTGTTGTTTGGACAGTAGGCACAATATCTTCAGCAGGAGTTTTAGTTGCACTTATCTTCTTAGCTGGTGCAATATAGGGAGGCTTAACTACAGTGGCCTTCATCTCCTTGAGAGGGACATGTGCAGCCGGAGGGAGTTCATAACCATAGAGAAGTGCTTCAAGTTCATCAACCTCTCTCTCATGGTCTGGTTTCTCATGATCAACAGTAGAGAAGATTGCATTGCATTAATCTTTCGGGTTCTTCTCCGGGTTTCCGGGCAATGTACCAGTAGGTCTAGAAGTGGAAGCGTGCGTGTTTTCAACATTGATCAAGCGTGAAGTCAAATGCTGCAGCTCATTCTTTAAGTTCTTTACTTCCAATGCCCCACTTGCTTGCCCTTGGATGATTTGCTGCATCATACCCTTTAACTCGTTGTCCAAACCTGAGGAAGAAGAGGCTTGTGTCTGTTGTTGGCCAAATCCGGGTGGAGGGTATTGTGGCTTAGGAGCATATCCTTGTTGACCTTGAAACTGAGCCTTATTTCCAAACCCTTGCTGGTTAGTATAAGGGACAAAAGGCTGTTGTTGCTGAGTTTGTGTGAAGCCATATTGCCCTTGTTGTTGAGCTTGAGCTTGGGGTTGAGCTTGGGGATAAACCTGATCTTGTGGGTTGGCAACATTGGGGTTTCTGTAAGAGAAGTTGGGGTGATTCCTGTAGTTTGGGTTGAAACCCCTGTTGAAACCTCCTTGGCCAGCAATGAAATTGATCTCTTCTTGGGTCATATCACCTTCAAGACTATAGAGGACGGGCTGAGAATCTTCGTAGTTGCCTACAAAGCTGATTTGCTTCTGACTAGAGCTGATCATCTTGTCTATCTTGTCATTTAGAAACTTGATTTCCTTCTCGTACTTCTCATCCGTAGAGGATGATCCTCTACTAGTCCGCTCATAGTCCTCATTGTAATTCCCATCACTTGTAGCAAGGTTTTCA
The DNA here is from genome assembly GCA_030180135.1 of Orychophragmus violaceus. Taxonomy (NCBI): domain Eukaryota; kingdom Viridiplantae; phylum Streptophyta; class Magnoliopsida; order Brassicales; family Brassicaceae; genus Orychophragmus; species Orychophragmus violaceus. The sequence goes on along the minus strand of CM058234.1, from coordinate 12,609,257 downwards.
ATCAATTCCATAGCCTCATCAACTCCCTTGCCTAGGAAGTGTCCATTGCTGCAAGAATCAAGCATTGCCCTCATTCTAGGAAGCACACCGCGGTAGAGGTTACTGAGTAGTGTCTCCTTGGTGAAACCGTGGTGTGGGCATTGAGTAGTGAGTTTATTGAACCTTTCCCAAGCTTCAGCGAAGGTCTCGTTGTTTCTTTGCACAAACCCGGATAACTCATTGCGGAAACGGGCAGTTCTCGTAGTTGAGAAGAATTTCTTCAAGAAGGCCTTCTTAAGGTCTGCCCATGTAGTGATGGAACCCGGTGGAATGGTGCTTTCCCAATCTTTGGCTCTGTCTGCCAAGGAGAAGAAAAAGAGGCGCATCTTGAGACCCTCATCCGTCACGCCATTTAGTCTTGTAGTGGCACAGATTTTATCGAAGGTATCCAAGTGTTGCAATGGGTCTTCTGAGGCAAGCCCATGGAATTGATTGTTCTGTACCATATTCATGACCATGGCCCTGATTTCAAAATTGTTGTTGTTCACTGGTGGAGGAATGATACCCCGCCGATTAGCGTTCGTGTCAGGTGTATCGCCATCGCCAATGGCTCGAGCTGGTCTCTCACGATGAACCGGGATCATGTTTCCCTGTCCATCTCTAGCATCCTCTTCCTGATGATACTGCTCTTGATTGCCCTGATGGCCTTGTTGGTCCTGTTGACCCTCTAGATCCATAACCGGCTGCTCTTGAGGTTCAAACTGAGGCTGAACTACTTCTTCCTGTTCCAACCCGAGTCTTTCCAAATGCACAGCTCGCTCTAAAGCTCGTCGCTCTCTTGCTAACTGTCTTTCAAGTGCTTTGATGTCTGAAACCCGTGCAACTAAGTTCGTTGGTCCTATGCTGCGTAGGTTCATACACATGTCATCAAAGCAAGACGAAGAAGCAAGGAGTAACCAAAACTTGATCTAAATAGGAAAGGAAATCTAATTGATCTATCCAAGTTCCCAAAATGGCAACGGCGCCAAATTGATAACAAGATTTTAGCCAATCTTTATGGGTATCAATTCCCCATGCTTATCGTGTAGCAATGAGGGATCAATCCATTTTTAGGACCGGACTAGACCAAAGTGAATACACTGAACCAAATTAGCCAAGTTAACCAATTTCAAGATTCAAATTCTAAGATTCTAAAGGTTCTAATGACAATAACAAAGTAGACAAAATCAAGCAAAGAGAACTAAACAAACAAGAACAAAGATAACTAGAAATCAATAATAAGAATAAGATCTATGAGCAAGGTCAATGGACTAGAAGACTCGGGATGATCACGGGATGCTAATCAAGCTTCAAACAAGCTAACCTCCTAGCAAGAACACAATAAGCTAATTAGCCTAATCTCTTAGAGCTAATCCCTTCACTTGATCCTAATTCAAGAACAAACTCTCATTTGTGAATTAAGGTCAAGCAAGCATTCAATCAAGTTCTTAATAGATAATAATCACTCTAGACATTCATTCCCATGAGCTAGAATGTGAAAATCCTATCAAAGCTAAAACTGGAATTTCATCGAACACATGGTGGGCAAGAAATCCTAAACATCCTAGTCAACTTGATCAAGGTTAAATAGGCATTAAGATCACTAAGATAGAAGAGATTTAAGAAAGATTAACATTAGACATCCCTTAATCATCCCTAATCACACTAATCCTACCTAACCCATAAACCCTATGGAAAACTACTCACTAATCATCATTTGATCAACAAAATCTATAGAGATAGTGTAAATCATTGAGGATTAGAGAAAGATGAAAGATTGAAACAAGAAATCTCAAAAGAAGTACTTAGATTAGCAAAAGATTAAACATGTTCTTACAAAAGGGTTTCAAATCAAAAACAAGCTTAAGATCCCTAACAAAAATCAGGGTTTTTTGCTTAAATAGTAAAGGGGGTCGAACCGGGTCAACCCGGAACAAACCGGGTATTGACCCGGATCCAAGAGGAAAACTGGGAACCGTACCGGCTTGGTGCCCGATACGCAAGCCGGTACAAGTCCCTGCCTGATTTCGCTCATTTCACGCCGAGGGGGTGTATCGGGTTGGAGCCCGGTACACAAGCCGGTACAAATCCTTCGAATGTCTTCGTCACGTTGTGTATCGGGTTGGGCAGCCGATACACAACCCGGTACAAGTCCCTGCCCATTTTGCTCTTCTTTGGCCGAAGGTCGTACCGGCTTGTTGCCCGATATGCAAGCCGGTACGGTTCTTCGTTTTCTTCAGGGGAAGATGTACCGGCCTCCTGCCCGATATGCAAGCCGGTACAGACTTCATGTACTTCTCCTCTTCATCCTTTGAGCTCCAATCTTGCACCTTAGCCAACCTAAACTCCATAGCACCTGAAAGAACACCAAGAACACTCCAAATGCAAGCCTAGATGCATGATCCTATGACTAGATGCAACTATACTCTAAGTTAAACAAAGAACAACAAAAGAATGAAGAATGAAAGGAAAAGAAATCAAAACATGAACAAAACAATGCTCAAAACACATGAAAACATAAGTATATCAGTTGTGTCGGTCGACACCAACCTCGCGAAATTGATAAATCGGTTCAATTGGATTGGACCGGTTATCGAGCTTGGTTAATGATGGTTGAAAACTGTGAATGATTTAATTGCGATTGGTTTGATAAGGTTGGTATCGACCGATGCTAGTGTAGCATCGATCGACACTGACCGGTATTCAAAACCGGATCAATTGGATTGATCGGTTATCGCGGATTGTTTTGGTTATTCTGCATCGATCGACACTAAAGTAGTGTCGGTCGACATGAGATTCGATGGTTTAGGTTATGGAACCTGAAATCACAGAACCAAAGCAAGATAAATCAATTAATTAGAAGAATTAAAACATAATAAAACTGAACGTTTTAAATGGTTCTGTTCCTCAATCAAATATCAAGTGATACTTGATGTCTTTCCAATCTTGTCAAATGTCAAGACTCGTTTCATTGTGTGATAGACTTGCAGTGCGAGATGTCCACAGTTACATGAGTAAGGCAGGAGGTAATCGTGTTGATGGACTTGCAGTGCAAGACATCAACAATTACATGACTGAAGAGATTGGTTGACTTGACTGGGCCATCAAAATCGTTTTGGGCTCAGAGACATCAGGTGGATTGGGCATGAGATGTCGATCCACAACCAAGAGTTATATTGGATATAACTAGCAAAGTTTTTGCTTACCTAGATAGCTAAATTTGGGTGATATCCAGTGGCTCACTCAAGTTTAGTGAAGTATGGGTCTTGGATCATTATATTCATCTGAGGAAACAATGTTTCAATATAATGCGAGTTTTCTTAATTGTTAAGACTTCTCATTTCTTGAACATCATAACTAAATCTCCCTTGTTTTTCCAGCTATGTCTAGCACAAACCATCGTAACAATTTCTCCCTGCGATCCGTCCTTGAGAAGGACAAGTTAAATGGATCCAACTTTCTTGAATGGTATCGGAGCTTGAGAATTGTTCTCAAACAAGAGAAAAAGGACTATGTCCTTGAGAAAGTTCTCCCCAAGAAGTACCGAGCCAATGCCTGGCAGTCAGATAAGGATGCTTGGGATAAGCATTCTAATGATGCGGTGGATGTGAGTTGTCTCATGTTGGCTACCATGAACTCGGAATTGCAGAAGCAATATGAGTACGTGGAGTCGCCAAAAGAGATGATCACTGGCCTGAAAAGTATGTTTCAAGAGCAGGCACGAACTCAGAGATACCAGACGGTAAGGTCTCTGATTGAGTGCAAGCTACCAAAGGGCGAACCAGTTAGTCCTCATGCCATTAAGATGATGGGTTATATAGATAACATGGGGAAACTGGATTGTCCCATTAGCCAAGAGTTGGCTACTGACATCATTCTGCAGTCTCTGCCGTCAAGCTATGATCAATTTGTTATGAACTATAACATGAACAACTTGACGAAGACGTTGACTGAATTGCATGGGATGCTTAAGACTGCTGAACCTAACATCAAGAAGGACACCCCAAATGTCCTTATGGTACAAAAGGGTAAAAAGTTTAAGAAACTTGGTAAGAACAAAGGTGATGGCAAGACGAGCTCGATTGTGAATCCAAGCGAGTCTGGCCATGCTACTAAGGTTAAAACCAGTCCTTCTGAAGATGTTAATTCGGAGGTTCGAATCCTTCCGTCCCAGAGTCTTGCCGTTATTGTAATGGTTATGAGCATTTGAAAAGAAACTGCAATAAATTCTTGGAAGATTATGAGAAGCTGAAGAAGACGTACGAGACTTCTTCTTTAGGTATTATGTTATAGTAGTAAATGTTACTTCTTATAGTCCTACTTATTGGATATTTGATACCAGCTGTGGTACTCATATTTTGTGAAAAATGTGCAGGGCCTGAGCAAAAGTAGGACTATGGAGAAAGGACAATTGGATCTATGCGTGGGAAATGGAGCAATAGTTGCTGCATTAGCCGTATGAGTATTTCATTTGTTTTCTTTATGGCATATTTTAGAACTTAAGAATTGCTACTATGTATCTGCTGTGAGCAGAAAGATTATTTCTATTCCTTGTTTGGATATGGAAGGATATCAGTTTTTAAATTAAGAATAAGTGTTATTCATTTGATTACAGTGATATATTTTATAGTAGCAATCCATTAGAGAATGGAGTTTATGTTCTGAACAAGAATGTGCCTAACTATAACATTAATACCAAGAGATTCAAGTCAAATGATACGAATCAAACTTCTCTCTGGCATTGTCGTTTTGGGCCACCTAAATGAGAAACAAATTCAGAAGCTCCATAGTGATGGGCTTTTGGGCTCATCTGATTATGAATCATAATGAGTAAAGTGAATCTTGTTTATTGGGTAAAATGACGAAGGCTCCTTTCAACAAAGGTAGTATCGATCGATACAAACGATGCGTCGGTCGATACAGGTTGCGAACAAACAAAAATGAAAGGGCCAGAGGCTTATTGGGCTTTATACATACGGATGTATATGGGTCGATGAACACTAGTGCTAGAGGAAAATTTCAGTACTTCATTACCTTTACTGATATTTTCAGTAGGTATGGTTATGTCTTATTTATAAGACATAAGTCAGAATCTTTGAAAAGTTCAAAGAGTTCCAAAAATGAAGTACAGAATCAACTTGGCAAAGGTATTAAACCTCTACGATGAGATCATGGAGGTGAATACTTAGGTCAAGAATTTAGTGATCAATTGAGAGATTGTGAAAGTGTTTCACAATTCACTCCTCCAGAATCGGACTTTATTAGATATGGTTCGATCAATGATGAGTCACTTAGATCTTCCATTATCCTTCTAAGAATACGCTCTAGAAATGTGTGAGTTTACATTAAATAGAGTTCCATCAAAATCAGTTACAGAGATACCACATGAGATGTGGAATGGAAATGTTTCTGATTTATCCATCATGGAGATTTGGAGTTGCGAGGCTTATATAAAACGTTTAATCTCTGATAAGCTCGCACCCAAATCTGATAAGTGCTACTTCATTGGTTGTCCTAACAAAACCAAGGCATGTTACTTTTACAACCAGTTCGAGAACAAATTGTTTGTTGCTCGGAACTATGTTTTCTTAAGAAAGACTTTCTTTCCAAGAAGAACAGTGGGAGTAAAAGTACAACTCGAAGAAATTCGAAAGTCACAGGAGACTGCTCAACCTGATGAGGAAGAGCAGCAGTTGGATCTACAAAGAGTTGTAGAACCTGCACCTGTGGTGCCTAAAGTTTATAAAGGATCTGGTGAATGTATATTCGATGTACATTCAAATGCGAGTTTCTGAAGAAGTGTCGATCGACACAAACGTTGTATCGATCGACACAGATCGCAAACCAAAATATTTTGGTTTATGACTCAATTAACTACGGTTTGAATCTTGGTTAATTAGGTCGTGGTAAAAGTATACATATGAGATATGTGCACGACTTTTACACAAAAAAAAAAAAAAACTGAAGCTCGCAGATCCGAAAGGATCCGTCACGAACCCGAGAAATGTGGATTTCTCGTAACCAATTGCCGTGATCCATTGATCATTGAAAGTGACGGGCCTGCGAATTTTGAAGAAGCAATTATGGGCCTTGACTCCGAAAGTGGCTGAAAGCCGCTGAATCCGAAATGGGATCCATGTCACAGAACCAAGTATGACTTGGGTTGATTTATCCGATGGTGTAGAAACCATTGTGAGTAAATGGATTTTCAAGAAGAAAAGTTGACATGGATAGTAGTATTCAAATGTACAAAGCTAGGTTGGTGGAAAAATGTTTCAAGTAAATTCATGGTATTGACTGTGAAGAAACATAATCCCAGACACCATGCTTATGTCCATCCGGATTCTCCTAGCAACCGCCACTCATAATAGTTATGAGATCTGGCAGATGGATGTGAAAACAGTTTTCCTTAATGGAATTCTGAAAAATGATGTGTACCTGACACAACCTGAAGTTTTCATTGATCCTAATGAAGCTAGGAAGATATGCAAGCTTCATCGATCTATTTATGGATTAAAGCAAGCATCTCGGAGTTGGAATATTCGTTTTGATGAAGTAGTCAAAAGGTTTGACTTTATCAGAAACGAAGAGGAACCGTGTGTTTACAAGAAGACTACTGGGAGCGCAGTTGCATTTCTAGTATTGTAACATACTACTTCTCGGAAATGAAGTTCCATTGTTTCAGTCTATTAAGACCTGACTCGAAAGTTGTTTTTCGATAAAAATATGGGAGAAACCGTGTACATTCAAGGAATAAGAATCTATGGAGATAGATTGGACAAGCTAATTGGATTGTGTCAAGACAATTATGGTGATAAGGTCTTGCACAGGTCCAGTATGCATGATTCCAAGAAGGGCCTCGTGCAAATGACTCTTGGTATTACTCTTAGCAAGACGCGGTGTCTTTCGACACACACTGAGTAAGGGCGAATGAGGGTCAGGCTACTGCTAAAGGCATTAAATATCTTAAGATGTGATCTTAATTTTAGTGGGAGTCGTTATTATTAATTTTAGTTATGATATGATGTTCGTATAAACATAAGGTCATCAAGTACGTGACTTGATCATGAAACCCTATAGATAATAATGGTTATTAAATAATAGTCCCAAAGTAATTTATGACATTTTATAGGTCATCAAGTATGTGACTTGATCATGAAACCCTATAGATAATAAATGACATAAATTATGTTGGTCCCTGGTCAATGTTGTTAAAGTGGGACATTAACAACCACGTGAGACTAGTATGTGAGGTGACTGATGACTAAGTTTCATGGAGTCATTAATAAGAGTATTAAAGTCAATCACATAGATATGTGTTGGAGAACACAGGATCGGACAGGACCCACTGATGAGAACTCTACGAGATAGTTATATAAGTGTCATGAGAGTTTTCATTACGACTATAGAGTATAGTCCTTAAACCTGAGTTCATCATGTTTTCTTACATGTGAATTAGTCCGCTTTAACCTTGTCAAACGTAAGCCGTAACTGGTGACTATAAAGGCATTGATTGGGCGTATCATGAAGCGTGTGAAGAAACAGGGATGAAACAAGATGGGATTTGTCCCTCCTATATAACAGGAGATAAATATCTCAGGGCCCATCGAGGATTTGATACTGAGAAATGTGTGGCCACACTCAAACGAGGTGATTGTCAGTCGTTTGTCTTGTCAGTATAAATCGGAGTTCGATGAACATGATCTTGGCTAAATAAGGGTGACACAGATCTTGCCTTATGCCAAATCGAGATATAGTGACGAAGGGATTATAGAATAGATGATTCCAGTACAAGTGGGAGATTTTTGGGAATGTCCTGAAATCTATTGTACTTGCTCTTGATTGAAAGTCGTACTGTCGAGATGAGACAATCATATGACACTGGGAAGTCGTAATGCTTTGCTAGAAGCCACTTATGATCAGTGAGTTGAGAACTCATTGCTAGTGTTATATGATCCTATAGGGTCACACACCTAAGCAAACTGGACGTAGTATATGAGGTTGATCATTAATGTAATGATCGGGTGAATGCATATTTGATATGCATTCAATACAAAGTTTCTGGACAGTGTCGATCGACACAATAAGTGTGTCGGTCGACACAGATCGACAGTGTCGATCGACACAGAGAGTGTGTCAGTCGACACGACTCGCGGATTACCAGATTAATTCGGTTTAATCGTTGGTTAATTCCGTTGTGGTTTAAGTCGACATATATAAGATATATGGTCGACATAAACTCGATTCTAACCTAATTCACAGCCACCAGAACTAGAAAAGAAACCTCTCAAGAGATTAGATCTCTATAGGCACTAGCATCCCTCCTGTTCAGTTTGTGTGCGTGTGAATACCAGTAGAGGCGCAGCATTTGAGGCGCTCTAGATCTCGATTATCTACAAATCTTCCGCTGCTAATCACCAGGTAATTCTGAGATCCCAATGATTCAATTACATGAACCCTAGATCCTAGGCTTGGAATTCAGACCAGGATTGCCTAATTGGATTAGGATCTGCTAGAAATTCCTTCAGTTAGACATAGATAATTATCGCAGCGACAGCTGGTTAGTTTTACCTTCGTGATTCTAGTTCAAGAACAATATAGATTGAATCTGATTGATTGCTTATCTGATTTCCTGATTTCCTGATTTACTGCTTTACAAAATCTGCTTCGCTTAGTTTAATTCGAATCACTTATAATCAATTGTGTGACCGGAGTCCTTGTGGATTCGATACCCTAAGTACTACATCTGCATCACTGTGCACTTGCAGTTAGAATAGGGATAATTCTTGACCTATCAAGTTTTTGGCGCCGTCGCCGGGGACTCTTAGGAGTCTTCGATAGATTTGAACTTAGGGTTTAGACTAGGTTTTTCGTTTTTCTTTTTTGTTACTAATTTTTTTCTTTTTCTGTTTTTGCGTTTCAGGTACGCCTGTAATCGCCCTGCAACGATCGACACGGTTCTGTGTGTCGATCGTCACATCTTCGAACTTGCATCGATCGACGCTCCCTTTGCATCGATCGACACAAGGCGAAATCAGAGATACCGAGAGCTTGAACACTTAACAGGTTTCAGTCTAATGGAGCCTGTGATTCTGATTCGCGGTAAAGACGGCGTTTTACGAGACCAAGAGGGTCATATATGCAACGCAAAGGGTCAGAAACTGGATGGGGAAGGAAACCCCATCATACCATACGCATTGGTGGAGCAGATAGCTGAGATGAGAAACAAGATTGATTCTATCCACAACATCCTACTTTGGAAGAGACAAATCCGAGCTGATGCAGAAGCTGAAAAGTTTGCAGAGGTGAATTATATAGCTGGAGCTGATTATTATGGGCAGACATGTGGAAATCAGCAGAGACAAAGTTCTAGTTATGCTCCGAGATCGAGAGATTATGGTTATTCATCTCACCAAGCACCTCATGCACCTACACATAAGAGCAGATTTGAAGTCATGATGGAGCCGTGTCTTGAAGGACAACAACAGATCAATGTGTCTTTCAACTCGAGGATTGAGAACTTGTACACTGATTTGAATAGTAAGTTTGAGTCCTTGAACACTCATATGAGGCTGCTGGATACACAAGTACATCAAATCTCAAATTGTGCCAAAGAGAAGAATGCTCAGAATGCTCATGTCAATGACATCTCAGTTCAGGTTGACCATAGGCTGAATCAGGGATCATATCTTGAAGTTAAGGCTATGGAAATTGTGGAAAACAGAGAAGAATCCGAGATTGAGATCCTTGAGTTTGAGAGTTTCGACGGACCAGACTCGACAGAGATAGACATTGATCTCTTGATAAAATCTTTCGGTGTCGATCGACACCCCCTTAGTGTCGGTCGACACGCAGTTCTGACGGCAATTTCGAGTTCTTACGACAAACAGAAATCGACCACGGTCGACACTGAAGGTCAACATCAATTCAATGTCGACCGACACCACTTCTGCGTCGGTCGATGCGACAGTCGGACAGACCCAATTTCGCCCAAATCTGATGTTTTTGCTAAGGAAAGGGTCTACAAACCTCCTATACCGTTCCCAAGAGTTCCTATAAGGTCTAAACATGAGCAGAGTGTAGAAAAGTGCATGGTAGTGGTGGATAAGAAGATGATCTCAGCTGATGATCATTTGAAAGAAGAAGTTCAGATTGGTGGAATTATAGTATCTGATAGTAGAGAGAAGAAGATGGCGGTTCCTCTTAAACCTGCTTTAACATCTTCAGTACCTGCAACTGCTCATAAGCAGAAAGCTCCAGACATCAGATCTGCACCAAAGGTAAGGTATAAATCACCTAAGATTAAACCTCCTGACCGCATTGCTTTGAATGCAGGAAAACACAGTATCCCACCCAAGCTTCGCTCCTGCCCTGATTCTGTTTACTCTTTCCTTGGGAGACCTCATGATCTGACAGCATACACACCACCCTGGATGAAGAGATATTCACAGAGACATTCAAAGTCTCTGTTGAAACCGCCATGAATCTGATATCTTCCCATAGTCAAGCTAATGACTCAAAACAAGCGCTGAGTGGGAGGCAACCCACTGTTAGGTTCGTTTTAGTTTTCGTTTTTCAATTTGATTTGGTGTTTTTAATTTTTCTGTTTTTGTGTGTTCAAAGGCTTGAGAAACAGGCAAAATCGCATTGCAGCGATCGACACACCTAGTGCATCGGTCGATGCAGTTGCGATTTATGGTTTACCGATTCAATTGTTGTCCAGACATCGGTTATTCACATAACCGCGAGCAAAATTCGCCTTGCATCGATCGACACCCTTGTGGCATCGATCGACACAGGGCGACGACAGGTACGTGTTCTGCAACTTTTCGGATTGTTTCGATTTGATTATTTATTCTCACCGACCCTAAGCTTGACACTACTGGGGTAAGTATGGGGGAGGAGCTACTGACGCACGCTTTTATTTTCTTAGTGTCAGTCCCGTTTTTCAAAATTTGTTTTATTGAGTCAAAACCAGTTTAAGTAGGAAACAATGATTTTTTGAGAAGATTAACAGCACTTGCAGGAATTTAAGTAACCATTGGGATGAAGTTGCAAGATGATCTCTGACTATTAGAAAACCCCATCCCAAATCAACCTACTGAGGACACCCACATCACTTCAGGTATCAGAGGATCCTTTTACTGACTTCAAACTTAATATTGACTTAATTTTCTCACCTAAGGGCTTGGAATACCTTGAGTCGGATTCCTTTGTTAGTTCTGACACAGCCTGTAAACTTGTCCTATTTGGTTCCCTTCTCCCCTTCCATAAAAAAAAGAAAGATAATAAACTGAGGATGAGTTAGTAACTCCGAAGTGGTCTCTGGGAGTGGTATCTACAACTATAATCTCCTGTGCATCCATGGAATGTGTCTAAAGTACACCCCTTAACGGGAAGAGCACTGATAAAAAAAAAATGATACCCAATGGGGAAAATCAGAATGCTAAGGAAAGGGAAAAGAGAAGAAAGGGACCAAAGAAAGATAGTATGGTGGTCTAGAGCTGGCAAGGTAAGAGTCCATGTGCCTTTGATCGATACTCCTTAGGTGAGACCGCACTTAAATACTTGCAGAAGTCAGTAGGGTGAATTTGAATGCGTGAATGTGATTGTGGAGTTTACTTAGGACAGTTGCTAAGTGTGGGGGAAGTATATGTTGGTCTTGATATCTTGTGATTGATTCTTTCAGTGGATTACTAAGGGGAATCTGAGTGTTGTTGCTTATAGGATGAAAAGAGTTTCTGAAAGTTTTCAAAACCTCTTGACTACATTTTAGTTCTTTGTTTTGCTTGAGGACAAGCAAAGGCTAAGTGTGGGGGAGTTGATATACCATGGATTTTAGGGTTTTTAACCATGGTATATATCTTATTTATCGAGTCTATTACTATGTTTTAGAGTCATTTCAGGTATTTAACAGGTCTAAGTACTTTTGGAGCTGAATTGGAGATTTTGGAGCATTTTGGAGTGTTTTGTCCGAGAGAAGGAAGTCACTGCCCATGTTTGACACTTGCAACGATCGACACACCATTGGAATCGATCGTTGCATAGCGTGACCAGGCAATCTCGCGAGCTTTAATGAAGATATTGGATATTGCAGAATTGCCCAGAAGTTCCTGACATTTACAAAGAAGCCCCAAAACGTGATTTAGCTTTATAATTAGGTTTTACAGCCAATTTTTAGGCAACGTTTTTATAACTAAGTTTTATTTTCAGAGAGAGTTTTAGGGGCTAGTTTTGTTCTCGAAAGAGACTTGATTTCGAACCCCTGTTCTTATTCTTTGATTATTCTATGATATCTATTTTGACTATGTTTTCTGTCATGATTGCTATGTCTGAGTAGATCTCTTGTTAGGTTAGGGATTCTCATTAGGGATTTGAAAGAATGTTAGATTAACTGATTTATTTAGATTCATCATCTAGTTCTTCATCTAATCTGTTCTTAAAGCTTGATCTGAGCTGACCATTTAGATTACTGATTCTAGGTTGATTCTCGCAACGACAGTTGGTTTATTTAACTAGATCTGATTAGGTGAGCAATTTATCTATTCGCAAAGGAATTTGGTCTAGAGAAATTGTGAACGAACGAACTTGGAATTAATGCATGTTTAGAACTCTAGAATTCGCAAAGAAATTTGGTTTGCTAGATTGTTAGACATAGATAATTATCGCAGTGACAGCTGGTTAGTTTTACCTTCGTGATTCTAGTTCAAGAACAATATAGATTGAATCTGATTGATTGCTTATCTGATTTCCTGATATCCTGAGAACTCCCGAAACCTGACGCCTTCGTTTGATTGCTTACATTCACCTCGCTCCATTTATTTACTTGCTATTTACTGCTTTACAAAATCTGCTTCGCTTAGTTTAATCCGAATCACTTATAATATATCGTGTGACCGGAGTCCTTGTGGATTCGATACCCTAAGTACTACATTTGCATCACTGTGCACTTGCAGTTAGAATAGGGATAATTCTTGACCTATCATCTAGCACAAACCATCATAACAATTTCTCCCTGCGATCCGTCCTTGAGAAAGACAAGTTAAATGGATCCAACTTTCTTGAATGGTATCGGAACTTGAGAATTGTTCTCAAACAGAAGAAGAAGGACTATGTCCTTGAGAAAGTTCTCCCTAAGAAGTACCGAGTCAATGCCTGGCAGTCAGAAAAGGATGCTTGGGATAAGCATTCCAATGATGTGGTCGATGTGTGTTGTCTCATGTTGGCTACCATGAACTCGGATTTGCAGAAGCAATTCAAAAACGTGGAGTCGCCAATAGAGATAATCACTAACCTGAAAAGTATGTTTCAGGAGCAGGCACGAACTCAGAGATACCAGACGGTTAAGTCTCTGATTGAGTGCAAGCTACCAAAGGACGAACCAGTTAGTCCTCATGTCATTAAGATGATGGGTTATATTGATAACTTAGGGAAACTGGATTGTCCCATTAGCCAAGAGTTGGCTACTGACATCATTCTGCAGTCACTGCCGTCAAGCTATGATCAGTTTGTTATGAACTATAACATGAACAACTTGACAAAGACTTTGACTGAGTTGCATGTGATGCTCAAAACTGCTGAACCTAACATCAAGAAGGACACCCCAAATGTCCTTATGGTACAAAAGGGTAAAAGGTTTAAGAAACTTGGTAAGACCAAAGGTGATGATAAGACGAGCTCGATTGTGAATCCAAGCGAGTCTAACCATGTTCCCAAGGTTAAGCCTGGTCCTTCTAAAGATGATAAGTGCCATTATTGTAATGGTCATGGGCATTTGAAAAGAAATTGCAAGAAATTTCTGGAAGATTATGAGAAGCTGAAGAAGACGTACGAGACTTCTTCTTCAGGTATTTATGTTATAAAAGTAAATGTTACTTCTTATGGTTCTACTTATTGGGTATTGGATACCAGCTGTAGTGCTCATATTTTGTGAAAATATGCAGGGCCTGAGCAACAGTAGGACTAAGGAGAAAGGACAAGTGGACCTACGCGTGGGAAATGGAGGAAGAGTTTCTGCATTAGCCGTGGGAGTATTTCAATTGTTTTCTTTTAATGGCATGTTTTTGGACTTAAGAACTGCTACTATGTACCTGCTATGAGCAGAAATATTATTTCTATTCCTTGTTTGGATATGGAAGGATATCAGTTTTTAAATTAAGAATAAGTGTTATTCATTTGATTACAATGATATATTTTATAGTAGCAATCCATTAGAGAATGGACCTTATGTTCTAAACCAAAACGTGTCTAACTATAACATTAGTACCAAGAGATTCAAATCAAATGATACGAATCAAGCTTTTTATGGCATTGTCGTTTGGGCCACATAAATGAGAACGGATTCAGAAGCTCCATAGTGATGGACTTTTGGGCTCAATTGATTATGAATCATGTGAGAAATGCAAACCTTGTTTATTGGGTAAAACGACAAAGGCCCCTTTCAACAAAGGTAGTGTCGATCGACACAAGATGTGTATCGATCGATACAGGTTGCGAACGAACAAAATGAAAGGGCCAGAGGCTTATTAGGCTTTATACATACGGATGTGCATGGCCCGAGATAAGCACTAATGCTAGAGGAAAATTTCAGTACTTCATTACCTTCACTGATATTTTCAGTAGGTACTGTTACGTCCAATTAATGAGACATAAGTCGGAATCTTTTGAAAAGTTCAAAGAGTCCCAGAATGAAGTGCAGAATCAACTTGGCAAAAGTATTAAAGCTCTACGATGAGATCATGGACGTGGATATTTAAGTCAAGAATTTAGTGATCATCTGAGAGATCGTGGAATTGTTTCACAACTCACTCCTCCTGAATCGGATTTTATTAAATAAGGTTTGATCAATGATGAGTCACTTAGATCTTCCAAAATACTTATAGGAATACGCTCTAGAAACGTCTATGTTTACATTAAATAGGGTTCTATCAAAATCAGTTACAAAGACACTACATGAAATGTGGACTGGAAATGTTCCTAATTTGTCTTTCATGAAGATTTGGGGTTGTGAGGTTTACATAAAACGTTTAATCTCTGATAAGCTCTCACCCAAATCCGAGAAGTGCTACTTCATTGGTTATCTAAGGAGACCAAGGCATGTTAATTTTACAACCGGTCCGAGAACAAAATGTTTGTTGCTCGGAACTGTGTTTTTCTTGAGAAAGATTTTCTTTCCAGGAAGAACAGTGGGAGTAAAAGAAATTCAAAAATCACAGGAGTCTGCTCAACCTGATGAGGAAGAACAACAGTTGGATCTACAAAGAGTTGTAGAACCTGCACCTATGGTGCCTGGAGTTTGCAAAGGATCTGGTGAATGTATATTCGATATACATTCAAATGACGAGTTTCTGAGGAAGTGTCGATCGACACAAAGGTGCATCGATCGACACAGATCGTGAACCAAAATATTGATTTTGGTTTATGACTTAATTAACTACGGTTTAAATCTTGGTTAATTAGGTCGTGGTAAAAGTCTATATATGAGATATATGCGCGACTTTTACACAAACCTGAAGCTCACAGATCCGAAAGGATCCGTCACGAACCCGAGAAATGTGGATTTCTCGTAACCAATTGCCATGATCTGTTGATCATTGAAAGTGACGGGCCTGCGAATTTTGAAGAAGCAATGATGAGCCCTGACTCCGAAAATGGAATTCTGAAAAGGATGTGTACATGACATAACCTGAAGGTTTCATTAATCCTAATACTGCTAGGAAGATATGCAAGCTTCATCGATCCATTTATGGATTGAAGCAAGCATCTCGGAGTTGGAGTCTTCGTTTTGATGAAGCGGTCAAAAGGTTTGATTTTATCAGGAACGAAGAGGAACCGTGTGTTTACAAGAAGACTAGTGGGAGCGCAGTTGCATTTCTCGTATTGTATGATGATAACATACTGCTTTTTGGAAATGAAGTTCCATTGTTTCAGTCTGTTAAGACTTGACTCGAAAGTTGTTTTTCGATCAATAACATGGTAGAAGCCGTATACATTCTTGGAATATGAATCTATAGAGATAAATTGGACAAGCTAATTGGATTGTGTCAAGATACTTATATGGATAAGGTCTTGCACATGCCCAGTATGCATGATTTCAAGAAGGGCTTCATGCCAATGACTCTTGGCATTACTCCTAGCAAGATGCAGTGTCTTTTGACGCATGCTGAGCGAGAGAGCATGAGGGTCAGACTACCGCTATAGGCATTGGATGTCTCAAGATGTGATCTTAAATTTAGTGGGAGCCGTTTTTATTGATTTTACATTATTCTTAGCAAGACGCAGTATCATTCGACACACGCTGAGCAAGAGCGAATGAGGTTCAGACAACTACTACAGGCATTAGATGTCTTAAGATGTGATTTTAATTTTAGTGGGAGTTGTTGTTGTTAATTTTAGTTATGAAATGATATTCATGAAGACATAATTTGATTATGTTAATGAATTCTGACATCAGTATTATTTAATTATGTTATTAAATAATAGTCCCAAAGTAATTTATGACATTTTATAGGTCATCAAGTATGTGACTTGATCATGAAACCATATAAGTGTTAAATGACATAAATTATGATAGTCCATGGTCAAGGTTGTTAAAGTGGGACAATAACAACCGTGTGAGACTAGTATGTGAGGTGACTGATGACTAAGTTTCATGGAGTCATTAATAAGAGTATTAAAGTCAATCACATAGATATGTGTTGGAGAACACAGGATCGGACATGACCCACTGATGAGAACTGTACGGGATTGTTATATAAGTGTCATGAGAGTTTTCATTACGACTATAGAGTATAGTCCTTAGACCTGAGTTCACAATGTTTTCTTACATATGAATTGGTCCGCTTTAACCTTGTCAAACGTCAGCCGTAACTGGTGACTATAAAGGCATTGATTGGGCGTATCATGAAGTGTGTGAAGAAACAGGGATGGAACAATATGGGATTTGTCCCTCCTATATAACAGGAGATAAGTATCTCAGGGCCCATCGAAGATTTGATACTGAGGAATGTGTGGCCACACTCAAACGAGGTGATTGTCAGTCGTTTGTCTTGTTAGTATAAATCAGAGTTCGATGAACATGATATTGGCTTAATAAGGATGACACGGATCTTGCCTTATGCCAGATCGAGATATAGAGACGAAGGGAATATGGGAATAGATGATTCCAGTACAAGTGGGAGATTGTTGGGAATGTCCTAAAATCACACTTGTAATCACTCTAAAGATAGTTGTGTTGTCGAGATTAGACATTCATATGATACTGGGTGATCATGATGATTTGCTAGAAGCCACTTATGATCTATGAGTTTAGAACTCATTGCTAGTATTATATGATCCTACAGGGTCACACACCTAAGCAAACTGGATGTTACATATGGGGTTGATCATTAGTGTAATGATCTGGTGAATGTTTATTTGATATACATTCATTAACGATTTTCTAAGGTTGTGTCGATCGACACAGAAAGTGTGTCGATCGACACAGGTCGCGAACCAAAATACAGATTTTGGTTTATGACTTAATTAACTACGGTTTAATCTCGGGTTAATTAGGTGGTCGATATATATAAGATATATGGACGAATTTGATAGCAACCTAACCTAATTCACAACCACCTTAGAGAAACTGAGAAACCTCTGAGAGATTGGATCTCTCACGGCACTAGCATTCTGTCCGTTCCAGTTTGTGTGTGTGTGGATACCAGTAGAGCCGCAGCACTTGAGGCGCTCTAAGATCTCGATTACTTGCAAATCTTCCGCTGCTAATCTCCAGGTAATTCTGAGATCTGTAATGATTCAATACACATGAACCCTAGATCCTAGGCTTGGAATTTATACCTAGGATTGCTAATCTGATTAGGAACTGCTAGAAATTCCTACACATCTCTCTCACCATCTCTACTTACATCCTCTTCATTATCATCAGACAACTCTTGTACAGGTAAATCCTTCCAATTACATACCTTGCTCTGGTTTTTTTATTTCGATTTCTGATGTTTCTTCGGTTCAGGCCCGTCATCCTCAAACAAGATTCTCTTCCTAGAAGTTCCGACATTTCTTTGTTGCATCATAGATTTCGACCCAGAAGCGGTCCCTTCTCCTCCTCCAACAGTCTTATTCTTCAGTCGTGGTGATCTCCGAACAACATCTCCGTCAGGCTTTTCTACACGACCGCGTTTAGACATCCTTAGGTTTGGCTCCGGCTCCGGCTCCGGTACATCTGAACGAAGTCGCGGTCTCCTCCTGCGAAAGGATCCTCCACCTCTTGTCCTCACCATCTCTTTGTTCGTCTTGCTCGATTTAGAGTTTAGGGTTTCTGTGTTCGATTTGAGGATTTTAATTGAACATACAAGTTTTAAGTGTTTAAGTAAATTTATTATTCATCGTTGTTCGATGAAATACCTTGGTATAGTGGCAAAATGCCACATTAATGCTTCGTAAGGACCTGAGTTCGAGCCTCGTGTTAGGCCAGGTTTTAATATTTTTCATAACTCATATTAGTATCCAAAACGACGTCGTATAGACTTAACGACACATACAAGTTTTAAGTGTTTAAGTAAATTTATTATTCATCGTAGTTCGATGAAATACCTTGGTACAGTGGCAAAATGCCACATTAATGCTTCGTAAGGACCTAAGTTTGAGCCTCGTGTTAGGCCAGGTTTTAATATTTTTCATAACTCATATTAGTATCCAAAACGACGTCGTATAGACTTAACGACACACTAAACGGAGAACTAAACGCCATCTAAGTAGTCTGTTAACTTAGATAACGGTGTGTCTAATTGGCAAAGTCAACTCTTAGTTCATATATATTTAGGAAGTCCAACCCAAATTTGGGTATTTTTAGTGAAGCATTGAAGTTGAGTATTTTATGGCCAGATTTTGAGAGTTCGGGTATTATATGATATTTTTTCCGATATATTATAGAAGACCATTTCAAGATTATAGATGACCATTTCAAGGTCTTGGCCAAAGTTTTGAGGGATACAAAAAGTTCAAGTCACATGAACAATATAAAAAGCCAACCTCAAGACCAAAACAACTTAGTCAAAAAGACCAACACCGAGACACTAAGGAAAACATCAAAAAGAGGAAGAGCTTCTTTTCACCAGCGAGGAATTCCCCTAGCCAAAAGAGATGTGTTTTTGTTGTTATTATTTTCTTTTTCATTATTGAGATTTTCTATATTTTTCTGTCAAAACAAATATATTAATATTATAAAAATATGCAAGACAAAAAAACATTGTCACATAATCATTAACGCAAAAAAATGAAAATAATTTCGATGAAAAATATAAATAACGATATTTTTCTTTCGAAAGCCTTATTAACTAACATAAAGAATATGTTATATCATTTTTCATCAAAATTTTGGGTTATCATCTTTGCCATGAAACTCCAAATTGATTTTCACATAACTTTAATTGAATGGTTTAACTGAACTGTTGTTGAAAATGTTTGTGAATAATGTATCCTTAAACTCGATAAAACATGTTATATCCGTCTAAATGCATCATTGTCCAGTCGGGTTGTGTCGATAGATTCCACTCTTAAAATTATTGATGTGTTGTTTAACCACCATCTCTAACCAAAACTAGTTGAAAGTTGTCGCCAAGACATGATGAGTTATGCATATAACAACCAAAACTTAGCCCAACTATATATGTTGATGGACTTAACCTCCACTATTAATTATGCCTATTCACGACTACTCGAAACATAATAAACCATTATCGCTTAATTTCTCCACCGAAATCACTTTGCCCCGGACCCCAAATCTATTGGAGATGAGCGATACATGTTTCAATGATGAAACAACAAACACCGTAGAGATAAAGAACGAAGTTGACACAAAAATTCATGGGTAGTGGCCAGATTATGGTCGGAAATATCCTCTCTTGGAATGAGAGATAGAGGATACATAAGCAAGAAGAAATCTTCAAATCCATTGCTTAGGAAAATATATCGGGTTGTCGACAGAGACTTTGATAACCACTCTTGGATCTGTTATCACAAGTAGCTACGAAGAAGACGAAATGAGAATATCTGATCTTATTGAGTAACAAACTTTACAGTGTTTCTTATATACAAGGAGGTAAATTAATCATAAGGTAATGCCAGTTCATATACATATTGTACTCATAATACGCCCCCTCAAGCCTTTAATCCTTAGTGTCATTAGGGGAATAAAGGCTTGACACAGACATTCAGGTAAGTAAGGAGTTGAACACTGCATGAGGTAAGGCTTTGGTGAGTATATCAGCGAGGTTGTTTGCTGAAGCGACATGAAGAGTATTCAGGAAACCAGCCTTCATCTGATCATGAACTGTATGACAGTCAATCTCCACGTGTTTGGTACGTTCATGAAAAACAGGGTTAGAGGCGATGTGTAATGCTGATTTACTGTCACAAAACATGGTTGCAGGAAGCTTGACATTGATCTTAAAGGCAGTGAGCAGTTGTTGAACCCAGAGAAGTTCTTTAGTTGTATTGGCCATGCTCCTATATTCAGCTTCAGTGCTGCTGCAGCTCACCACTTGCTGTTTCTTGGATTTCCAAGAAATCAGAGAATCACCGATGAAGATACAGAAGCCAGAGACAGAGCGTCTTGAATCCGGACATGCACCCCAATCTGCATCAGCAAATGCTTTCAAAGTCAAAGCAGAAGAAACAGAGTACATTAAGCCTTGGCCAGGATTTCCTTTGAGGTAGCGCAAGATCTTATGAGCAGCCTGCATATGCAAGTCCGTTGGTTTGGAGAGGAATTGGCTCAGCTTATTCACCGCAAAAGTGATATCGGGTCTAGTGATGGTGAGATACAATAGTCTACCAATCAGCTCACGATATGGAGTTGAGTTAACCAGAGGAGTACCATCTGTCATGCTAAGCTGTTGTGTTGGATCCATTGGAACAGAACTGGGTTTACAGCCAAGCAGACCACCGTCTTCAATAAGTGAAAGAGCATACTTGCGCTGACAGACGGAGATACCCTTTGCAGAACGTGCAATCTCGAGTCCAAGGAAGAACCGAGGCTGGCCCATGTCTTTGATTTTGAATGACTGATGAAGAACATTCTTAATCTGAGATACAGCGGAAGTATCATTGCTGGCAATTAAAATATCATCTACGTAAACTAACACAGCAATGAAAGCAGTATCTGTGAGCTTGACAAACAGTGTGTTGTCGGCATGAGCTTGGTCAAAGCCATCCATAAGAAGAACATGTGAGAAAGCCTTATACCATTGACGACTGGCCTGTTTAAGTCCGTAGATTGACTTCTTGAACTTGCAAACTGGATTATGAGGCAGGGTAATTCCTGGAGGAGGTGTATAGCCAAGAGGAAGACTCATGTATATTTCCTCATCTAAAGTACCATGAAGAAACGCATTTGTGACGTCCATTTGAGTCAAGCTCCAGTTGTGCACAGCTGCTAAGTTGAGAAGCAGTTTTACAGTAACAAGCTTTGCTACAGGAGAGAAAGTGTCGATATAATCAACACCTGGTTGTTGCGTGAACCCCTTGGCAACAAGCCGAGCTTTGTAACGCTCAATGGAACCATCTGCATTGTGTTTAATCTTATAAACCCATTTGCAGCCAACCACATTTTTACCTGGTGGAAGTGAAACAATATCCCAAGTATCCGTATCTTCAAAAGCAAGAAGTTCCACATCCATAGCTCCATTCCATTTAGAAGATTTCATGGCTTGTTGGAAAGTTTTTGGTTCAGTTTCAGAAGTAAAAGTAAGAATGATGTCTTTGTAATGTGGAGAAATGTGGTCATAGGTAAGAACAGAAGATAATGGATATGGGGTGGTGTGTTTGGGTGGTGTGGTGGTAAAATCGGGTGTTTGGGTAAGATAACAGTGGTACTCGGTTAGATAGCTGGGAGCTTTAGTCTGTCGCCGAGGCCTATTGTTATCCAGAGAAACTAGCTGTTGTTCCACACCAATAGGAGATAATGGAGGTACAGTGCTAGGTGATGAAGATGGATGATATGCAGATGGATTAGATGAAATATGTACAGGGTCAGATGAGCAAGATGAAGAATGTAATGCAGATGAAGATGATGCAAGTGTTGAAGTTGGTAAAGCAGATGTGTGGAGAGCAGTGTCAGGAGATGCATGTGAAGTAGATAAATGAACAGGTAATGGAAGAATAGAAGTGTGAAAGAAATCAGAATGATGCGCAGGTAAGTCACGAAATGGAAAAATCTGTTCATGAAAAACAACATCACGAGATATGAGTACCTGATTTGTATCTAAGTCCAGAACCTTGTATCCTTTGTATCCTGCAGGATAACCAAGAAACACACAAGCACGAGCACGAGGAGAAAACTTTGTGCGAAATTTTGGCAAGGTGGAAACATAGCATAGACAACCAAAAGTTCTAAGGAAAGAGTAATCTGGAGTTTTCAAAGTCAGCTTCTGATAAGGTGATTGATTCTGTAAAACATGAGAAGGCATGCGATTTATCAAGAATGCAGCAGTAGACACACAATCTGACCAGTAAACAAGAGGAACATTAGATTGGAACATCAAAGAGCGAGCAACATTCAAGAGATGTTGATGTTTGCGTTCGACAACTGAATTCTGTTGAGGACGATCTACACATGAAAAGAAATGAAGAATACCGTTTGTATGTAAGAGATCAGTAAATGATAGTTCAGGAGCATTGTCTGTACGAATAGATTTAATGGTGACATGATATTGAGTTTTAATAAGTGTAACAAAAGCAGGGAAAATAGTCTGAACATCACTTTTGTATTTCATCATGTAAATCCATGTAACCCGAGTACAATCATCGACAATGGTAAAAAAGAAACGAAAACCATCAACAGACTCTTGTTTGAAAGGACCCCAGACATCTAAATGAACTAGCTCAAAAGGACTAGTTGACATGTTATTATGAGAAACAAAAGGCAAACGTTTTTGCTTAGCTAATGGACAAATTGAACATGGTGTGTGAGAAGTAATACTTGACTTAGACAGAGATAACTGGGAAGATATTTGACTAAGCTTGTCCACTGAAGGATGGCCAAGTCGATAATGCCAGCAATTTCCATCAACAGTCAATGAAGCACAAAAAGCAGGAGATGTAGAATCCAATGCATGATGATCAAGAATATAAAGCTTGTGACGCAAAGTGCCTCTACCAATCATCAAGGCCTGAGTAAGGTCCTGAATCATGCAAAAATCAGGATAAAAATGAGCAGAAGCAATGCTATGATGAAGCAAAGTGCAAACACTTATGAGATTGAAACTGAAACATGGTACATATAAAACATCATGAAGGATAAGTGATGCAGATAAATGTACTGTGCCTAATATGTCTATATGCACCCTAGCACCGTTTGGTAAGGATATTGTGGTGTGAGAAACATGTCTAGTTTCGGAGAATAAAGACAGGTCTGAGCAAACATGACTAGTTGCTCCACTGTCTATGATCCAAGCACCAGTGGGTAATTTTATAGTAAGAGATGAAAGACATTGGTGCTGGAAAGTAAGGCGGTTGTTCTGAAAACGAAAACTAGAGGATAGGGGAGAGATGGTACCCGCAGTTGAGTCACAAGCCATGATACCATGGTTAGTAATGGAAGCAGAGGAGGATGGAGCTGATGGAGAAGGAACCGCATCCTTTTGAAGTTGGAATTGGGAACTGATTTGATGAATATGATGATCAGTAGATAAATGTGATTGATCTATTGGCTGATTAAGGTCCTGATTCTGAATGTGTTGCATCTGCTTGTAATCCTCTGTCATAACATTGGCAATTATCGGAGGTCTTTGAGAAGGAGTTGATGACGAGGGAAAACCAGAATAAGACTTTGATGCAGGCACATAAGGACGTGGTCCTGTAGATAATGACTGTCCCCTGTAGTTAGATTGTACAGGCTGTGGACGTTGTTGAGCATTGGAACCAGGATTAGGTCCAGAGATAGAACCAGGAGCAGGAGGAATACGGTATCCAGGTGGATATCCATAGATTTGGTAGCATTTGTTCACTGTGTGACCAAGGAGACCACAATGTGTGCACACAGGACGTTGCTTGCCTTTGTAAGTATGGTAAGCAGCAATGAAAGCAGGATCACTCTCTGGAGTCGCTTGATAATTGCCTTGAGGTTGATAATTGCCTTGTGGCTGATAATTGCCTTGAGAATAGAAGACTACAGAATCATTCTTGAGAGGCGGCTTGATAACTTTCTGGCATTCATCCTGTGCTACAATATGAAAGGCCTCTTCCATGGTGGGAAGTGGTTTAAGCATCAGAATGTGTCGTCTAGTCTGTTCAAAACCCTCATTAAGCCCCATCAAAAATTTGGTAACCTTGCTTCGTTCTTGAAACCTCTCCCATAAGACAGCAATTCCACATTCACAGCGACCACATGTGCATAAAGGCATCTCAACATAACTCTTGTATTCTTCCCAAAGAGTTACTAATTCAGTATAGTACTGAGTGATATCCATAGATCCTTGTTGAATAGTACCTAAACGTTGCTCTATCTCATAAGCACGAGGTGCATTACTCTGTTGATAACGACTCAATATGTTCTTCCAAATACCCTCAGCAGTAGGGATAAACAATAGACTCTGGCCTATCTTTTTGCAAACTGAGTTCATCAACCAAGTAGACACCATGTCGTTACACCTAGACCAAGAACCTGAATCGAGATGATCATCCGGAGGTTTCAAGATCGTACCGTTTATAAAGCCGAGTTTATTGCGGACATTGAGCGCCATTTGCACCGATCGTTTCCAGGAGTGAAAATCAGCTCCCGTCGTAAGCCTGTCCGTGACCAATTGAAGGCCAGCGTGATCATTGTTGTGAAGGTAATAGGGATTGTTGTACTGATCCGTTGACGAGCTGCGATTCCCGTCGGGATTAGCTTGATTCATAGGAAAAACGGGATTCACCGTAGAAGGAGGTGCCATTAAGATGAAATGGCGAAGATGATGAAAGCGAATCGATTCGAGATCAAATCAATCAAGAAATCGAGAAAAAGAAAAAGAAAATCGATTAAGCAGAGAAGCGGAAGACAATGAGAAGAAGAAAAAACGAAATCGATTCAAGGAAATGAAGAATGAATCGAAGAACAAGAGAAGCAAGATCAGCAATCGAAGCACTCATGACTGGATTGTGTTCGTGAGATCTGATACCATATCACAAGTAGCTACGAAGAAGACGAAATGAGAATATCTGATCTTATTGAGTAACAAACTTTACAGTGTTTCTTATATACAAGGAGGTAAATTAATCATAAGGTAATGCCAGCTCATATACATATTGTACTCATAATATCTGTATTTGCCATGTAGTAAGATGAAATATGTATGTTGTTAAAGAGATCCAGACCATAATTGAAGCAAGTCTCTGTTGTAAAAGCACTCATCGAAAAACTTGAGGATGGAGAAGAAGAAAAATTGGAAGCAAAAGCCAGGATATGAGATTCCCATTTCCAACAAGACACAAAGAGTCCCATCCCTTGGTACTAACCATGGTTGTCGTTTCTTCGGTCTAGAGCAAGGGCTCCATATGCGACGAAGAAAACAAAAATTAAACGACAAAACGATGGCCATAGCCATTCAATTTCTCTTCCCTTACCAGTGTATTATTAATACTAAATTAAAATTAAAAATGTCGGACTATATGGAAATTTTTTTTGTAGTTGCGCTCTTACAAAGAGAGAGATGGGGGGGGGAGACGAGATTTTCTATTCACATAGTGTGAATCGTATGGAAATTGGTTAGGCATTGTACGTACGGCTGATTTATGTGCAACACCTGAAAAATTAGAAATTATGCCAGAATTAGTCACTATAACTATTTAGTGTATTGAATTAAATTACCCTATTATAATTAACTACTTAAATATAATTTATTATTTAAAATTGTGTTGAATACATGAAACGAATATTTAAACCAAAAACATATGATTTTCTACAATTAGAAACATAAGTTAGAATTTTAAATTTTTAGATCCAAATGTTTTACAATCGGGTTACGTAGCCGGCTAAACGAAAATTAGGTTGTTTAGACGACCACAAAATTAGTCCGGCTATTTATTAATAATAACAATTGGATTATAAGTGTCCGGCTTGGAAATCAGGCTGCTTAAACAGCCACAAAATTAGTCTACTTATTTGTTTAGTCATTTTTGACAAAATCAGAACGAATAAGTATTGCATAGCGTTTAAGACGACGTCAGTGTATAAATCAGATGAAGTCATCCATTATTTTTGGGCCGAGGGTCCCTCGAAGTCAGAAATAGGAGGTTAAAACAGCTTTGAACATTAATGTGAAAGGCGGAGAAGGGAAATATTTGGGGCTGCCTGAGAGTTTCAGTGGCTCTAAACGTAAGCTCCTAAACTTCTTCTTTTTTTTTTTTTTTTTTTGTTGCATTTTTCTCTTAACTTAATCATAACCAAATTGTCAACATTTTTTTTTAATATATATATTTTATAAAAGTAAAGTTACATAACGAACTAGAACCGAAATTCTAATTAAAAGCATCGATAAAGATTAATAAAAATCGGATCTTCAGTTCCGATTGACTTTAAATATCAAAGAAAGAGTACTTAGCCACGTCCACCTCGGTTTCCACGTCCTCGGTTTCCATGTCCACGACCCGAAGACTGCAAGTGCATTTCCTTTGCCTTCACTGATGGCTTAACCGGTCTTTCTCGAAGGATTCGTTTTCCTAAAGGTGTCATAAGATCCATCGTATCCGAATCCTTGTCTGAATCTGTTGAATATTCTTCTTCTTCCAAAGAAATTAATGAACCAAACTTATTAGAACCAAAATCAAGCTCAACTATTTTACTACTTTTGTTTTCGACCATAGTGTTTGCTTGCGCAATAGAAATATCAGCGACTGATAGTGTAGACTCCGAGATCGTAGCTTCAACAGTTTAATTAATACAAATCATTGTTGGAGCAGGATGAGATGCCATATTCTCAAGTACCGAGATTGTAGCTAACGAAATGAGATCATCCATAGTAAAAATGTTTGAACCAATAGAGTTTGATTCATTACTTGCATCAAGAAGAATGTTAGGAGGCGATACCTCAAGCTCCTAAACTTCATTCAAGAGAAACTACAAGGCAGATTACAAGGTTGGTTTGCCAAGGCCTTATCACAAAGTGGAAAAGAAATATTATTGAAGTCGATAGCTCTAGCCCTCCATGTGTATGAGATGTCTTGCTTCCAACTCCCTAAAGACCTATGTGCTAAACTTACTAGTGCCATGACGGAATATTGGTGGAGTAGTGATAATAAACGAAAGAAAAGTCCATGGGTCATGGGTGGCGTGGAAGAAACTCTCTAGGAAAAAAAGGAGGGTTGGGTTTCCATGATATTGAACGTATGAACCAATCTTTTCTTGGAAACAGGCATGGCGGATCCTGGACAACCTGAACTCCTTATTAAGCCTTGTCTTAAAGAGTAGGGTATTTCAAGAATGGATCATTCCTAGAATGTGCAGTGGGATCTCGGTCTTCATATGTGTGGCGAAGTATTATTCATGGAAGAGACCTCCTTAAACAAGGCCTAGTGTCGGCATTGGAAATGGTAGAGATATGAATGTCTGGTCCGCAAATTAGATTATCGATCCTCTCCCAAGATCGCCGGAATATCACCCCAACAATCCTATTGACCTCACCCTAATGGTATCAGACTTATTAATTGATGGAACAAGTCTATGGGACGCTACCAAACTGGCCCGCACTTTCGCAGATGCAGAGGTACAACGTATTCTACACATCAAACCTAACATTGCTCGCAGAGTTTCATTAAGATGGGGCTTCTCAAAGTCTGGAGATTATACTTCACAATCAGGCTACAAAGTCTTGGATATCTTACGAGAGGTTAGTCAACAACAACCTTCATCCCTGAGTCCACTGGAAAGAAAACTATGGCAGAATCTCTGGCGGACTAAAACAGCACCAAAGATCAAGCATTTCATGTGGAGAGTTCTCTTTGGAGCTTTAGCAGTCAAGGACCACCTGCGATCACGAGGCATACAATCTGATCTTGCTTGCATGTCTTGCGGAAGAGCACCAGAAACAATTTTCCATACTTTGTTTAATTGCCCGATGGCTAAAGAGGATTGGACAACTTCTCAGTTTCCCTTACCTCCTGCAGGTTTTTCAGAAAACTAGGTTCTCCTTAATATGCATCATCTAATAGCACCCAGTCTTCGAGCCTCAAAGGATAACAAATTTGTCGCAACTTTCCTTGGATTTTTTGGAGTATTTGGAAGGCGGGAAATGGCTTAATCTTTGATAGAACACGATGCTCTGCGCAAAATATGTTGGAAGGTGCAATGGAGGATTCTGAGATTTGGTTTCATATCAATTGCCCCCCGGAGGTAGCCACCAATAACACTGAAACTCAACCTCGGGGTTTAAGATGTCATCCACCAAGGGGGCTGGTCAAGTGCAATGTAGGATCGTCCTGGAGTAATACATCTTTGAATAGCGGAGGATCTTGGATACTGCAACCAAGGGAAAGCGCTTCTTAATGGCCGAAGATCCTTCACGTTGATCAACTCGAGCATCCTTGCAGACCTACACAACTTGCGATGGGCGATCAAATGTATGAAGGATCTAAAATATAAGAATGTGATATTTGAAATCTCCTCTCTTGAAGCTCGTGGCTATATGCTGCAAACGGGCGTCTCCAATGTACATCATCATCTGATCAGCAACATCCGTCATCAGTTTATCAGCTTTGGACTCATGGAGTCTCAGCCATACAAGGAGAACTGGTAATAAGGTTGCATCACTCATGGCTGAGAGTGTAACC
Organism: Orychophragmus violaceus; assembly: GCA_030180135.1. Taxonomy (NCBI): domain Eukaryota; kingdom Viridiplantae; phylum Streptophyta; class Magnoliopsida; order Brassicales; family Brassicaceae; genus Orychophragmus; species Orychophragmus violaceus. The sequence continues at coordinate 12,580,436 of CM058234.1, read as the reverse complement.
TCATACCATTTCTACCAATCATATGTCGCGCGGAACGGACCAGTGTGGCTACAAACGCTTCTTGTCCGGGAAGCATCATCACCTTAAGAAACCTGTTTGATATGCAAGCCACACTCCTGTCGACAGTGGACTTTATTTCCAGGTCTTCTCTTGTTTGAGAATCTTGACTCCTACTGGATCAATGTGACATACTCATTACTCTGTTTTCTTGCCTCTTGCTCTGTCAGTTTTTATGGGGTTTCTCTGTTTTTCTTTTCATGTCTCTGATTTTGTTATGAACTTTTGTACAAGGCTTTCTTTAGCCGACGTCTAAACGACAGAGTTTTAGAACAAAACATGATCTATGATCTGATCCCACATATATATTTCACTACTGTTCTGATATGATCCCAAGATTTGAAACTTGAGCAATCCACTTGTTCTCAATGTTTACTATATTCCCATTTAGGGTAAAATCTCTACTTTCTCTACGATATAAAATATACATAACTTTACACTCGAGAGACTCCAATGTTTATTACAAACCACAAGACATATAAGCCTCCGGTTCCAAAAATCTATACCTTTTTCACTGATTCAAATAATATCTGAGGTTGTCGGCTTTGGGATGGTCCCTGAGTTTAGCCATTGCTCTCCGTTCGATCTTCCGAATCCATTCTTTGCTGACTCTAAGAAGCTTCCCAATCTCTTCCAATGACTTGGGCCTGTAGTCTTGAAGACCATAACGTAAAACCATCACTTGCTTCTCTCTTGGCTCTAGCCCTTCTAAAAGATATTGTACGTCTCTCCTTGCGCTCTGCCTCATTACAGCCTCCTCGGGACTCTCCATCGTCGTGTCTGGTGTAAATTCCTGCATACAAACGGCAAACAAACGTTGACTCTCACACAAGGAGTGTTGCAAGGAGCACCAAACTAAACGGCAAAACCGATTATCATCCACATATGAATGACTATGTATCCATAGTTTCTGTGGATGTTGGTCCAAAATGACATACCAGGAACTTTGACGTAAAGCAATCCCCAACTTTCTTGTCGATTGAACCAACCACTTTTAGGCATTGGTTAGCTGCTCGAATCTTCTTCAACGAGTGCCCTGTTAGTTTCGAAATCTCTTCATCAGCCGGATATTTTATTCCCTGGCTCGTTTTCAAGGTCTTACGAGCCTTTTGTATCTGACTCATTGTTCGGATTATTGATGACTGCCAAAAGAAACAACAATGATAAAAGAAAACAAGTGAGTTTCTTTGGCTTTGTTGAATATGAAACGAAATTTAGGTAGCTAAGAAAAATCGGTTGAAAATCAAAATGCACAAACAGGAATATGAACGCCTCTTGCATGCCGTGACACCATCGTGGACATCGATTTTCTTATCCAATACTGCACATATGTCGAAAACTTGTAACCCCTTGTGTGATCAAACCTCTCTGCTCCTTGCAACACTCCCACATACCCTGCCTGAAACCCTCAAGCAAGAACATTAGAAATAACCTACCAAGCAATTTCATGAAACTAAACTAGGAGCTTCCTGTTTGTTATTTCCGTTATCATAACTTAAGCTAAAAAGGTTTAGAATTTGCCAGACTCTTAATACAATTCTAGAGGAGAGACGAGGAACCTGAATTAAATCTTCGTGGGCGATCCCGAGTCCACGATAATTTCTTGCGAGGAAGAGAACCAAAGACCGGGTGCTTTTCAACAGTTCATCTCTACAGTACCAACCGAAATGTAGATTGCGCATCAAAAGTTTCTCGTTCATCCCTGCTGCTTCAGCCCAACAACTCATACTTGCTACCTTACCACTTTCTTCTTCCAATTTCATTCTGATCCTCTCCATGTCCGCCACTATCTTCAAAAGCCACATGAGAGTGTCATAAGAATTTCTTGTTAACTTGAAAAAAAGGATAAAAAACAGTTCCAGGAATATTTCACACTGAACCTTGACTCCTGCTGACAGTTCAGCCTCGTTTCTAGATATCCTCTCTCTTTTCTTTCTATATTTTGATGGTCTTTTAACTCTAGGTACACCAATATCATTCCATGTGGTTCTTAAACCAATTGTCGAAGAACCCTGATCACCATTTCCAGTCATCAAACAAGACCTTCTTGTTTTCTTTCTCAGTTTCCTTCTCGAAGATACGAAAGCTTGCTGCTCGGTTCCTGTGTCAGGTAAGCAGGACGTAGTTGACGAACCTCTGGACCTAGATAGACATGTATTGAATAACTCAGTAGCCCCCAACTTCCTCATATGCAGCATAATATCTCTTTCCATTCTTAACGAGTCCAAGGCAACAAAAGTTTCCTCTAGTGCTAAAAGGTTCTTCCCTAGTAAATTGTATTGCAACATGCTACGAGATAAATGCGCTCTCTCTGCTGAAGACATCTGTTCTCCAACGAAACCCACGCCAATATTTTCCTGGAAAAAATGAATACATGGCAACGAGTTCTGAAGATCACAACAAATGAAAGTGCGTGAAAATAATATTCCATCTGCAGTGAACTTGTATATACAGTACACACCTTTGGATCTTTGAGTTCTAAATAGACATTTTCTGCAGTGAAAGGAGCTGCAGATGCACAACCACATGCTTGAGGGTCTCTGTGGTAAAATCTGCTTTCCTCTTTAATTGAGGATAGGAACGACCACCTCGATGCGACCGGAATTCTAACTAAAGCATCAAGTAACCAAGAGGTCCTATTTAGTAAGAAGATCTATTTATGCGAAGTTGCTGAAACAATTGTTCATAATTCTGCTCAATTAGAGAGGAAAAAGTCTCTAAAACCGAAATTAAACAAGGTATAAACAGAAATTTCATTTCCAGCAACTTAGAGCATCTGATTTCTTCTCAGAAAAGAACACTGGGTCCATATGCATACACAGATGCAAAATTTAATCATAATCCGAGTGATTCTTTGTTAATTGAGAGTACTCACCGAAAATGGGGAAAGGAGTTTGCTCACATCTCAACAGAGAGAGCCAGTGTTTGATCAAAGGATGCGGAGGGACGAAGAACTGACCCAGAGGAAAATTCGCAGTCATATTTTCAGTTTCAAACTTAGAAGAGCAAATGCAATTCAAGGAAAGAGATGAAGACGGATTATACCAGCATCCTATTGGTCGAGGCCATACTCGATCGCGCCAAGATACGTGGTCGAGAAGCAGATGATGATGACGAAGAAGAAGAACCAACAATCTACAATTTCCAAAATTCAGAGAGAAGTCGAGAGTGGACGCGCGTATATACAGACATATGTACAAGACACAGCAAATATATACGCACCTTTTTGGGAATCGGGAACGAATTGAAGGACGCCATTGACGAAAGAGAGAGAGCAGATGATGGAGATATAGTGTTTCTGTATTGTATGGTCTATACGGCTTCTCCGATTGTAATTTTTGCCTAATTCCCTCTCTGTGTTTCCTTGCCACACTTTTTTTTCCCCTTTTTTTGTGTATGTGTATGTGTATGTGAATTGTGCTATTCCATTGGACTATACTAGATATTGAAATCTGTCGTCGTTATTTCTCGTCATTTTTATTTTACCATGATATCAAATAAATTTTTTTTTATTATAACCAAAATATCTCTAAGCTAAAATCCAGACTAATTTCTAGATTTTATAAAAACCCATTTATAGTAGCCTACCAAAAATATCTCGCAGTTTATAACTTACTGAGTAAAATTATACAAAATTAAACTTTAAAAGTTCTTGATTGTGTCATTATTAATTTTGACGTACAAACAAATTTGACTTTACATCGGTCTTGAAATAGTACTTCTAAGCAAAACCAATGCACGTCCAAAAAAAAAAGCAAACCCAATACATGTTACAAAACGAGATAAGAACACCACGGCTAACTAACGAGTTCGCATGAATGAAGAACCCAAGCTCGGTCTGACCTCACATCAAGCATATACAAAACTCATTGTTACAATCACGAGTGATCTTTCTCTAATATATCACAACTTGTACAAGAAATTAACAAGGAATAAGATGAACAAACACACTATTAAATTAGAATGCATAAAAATATTTACAAAATTACTTGAGTTTGACTCAAAAGCAAAAACAATACCAAGTTAATCGGCGATTTGTGTGCACAATTCTACCGAAACACCCTGGAACCAGAGGATTAAAGAACAAAAGTAAATGAAAGAAACAGACAGAGGGTGATTAAAACCTAAACTAAAAGGCAGTATGTCCTCCGTCGCAGCCGGCACAGCTAGCATCGTCATCGTTTTCCCGATCAGGTTTGGTGCTGATGCAACAACACACGAGAGCCACAAGCAAGATGAATCCCCAAACAAATGCAAATGATTGCGCCAACTTCCAGAATTTCTCCATATTGTGCTTATATATAGCATTCCTCTCCTTATGGTTATCACATCGCCAAACCCGAAAGCCTTGGAGATTTCATTTTAATTTCAGCAAACATTAAAAAGAAATGGAACATCCATAGATATGCACAGAGAGAAAGATGTGCAATGGTTTATATATATATAGAGAGAATATGGAATCAAAGACCAACATGATTGAGATTTGAGAGTATAAATGACCTGTGATTCTTTGTATTAAAGTTTTTGATGGGATGTGTTGTTTGAATGATCTGTGGGCATGTGGAATTTTTATGTGTGTTTAATGACCTTTTTGCTTTTTCGCCAGATCGAATAATTTTGTTGGTTGAGTTTTTTTTTTCATTGATGAAATTATATTAAACATAAGCTAAAAATTACAATAGAGCCGGATATACCGGAGACAAAACTCGAAAGATTACTGAGAGACAAAGACGGTAAGAACATACACTCCTTCCGTAGACTAAAGCCCAAACAAGGGAAACATATAGAAACCAAGAACAACAATTACAAACAAGAAATTCCGTAAAAAAATGAGAGAGAACCCCTGGTTATCTCCTCCTCCTCTTGTGACCTCCGGCCTGGCTCCTCTGCTGTCTCCGATGTCTGATGGTGTCCTGCCCAACCCTAAGCCTCTCCCTCCCCTTCCCCCTGACCCTCCTGATCCAAAATCTTCATTGGACCTTTCCTTCTTCCCCCCCCCCTTTCTCCCCTTCCTCCTCCTCGACGCTCAGCTTTATCAACCTCCTCCCTTGTTTTTCCTATCACTACTGCCTCCAAGCAGTCCTTATCCTCTGTTCCTACTTCCTCTAAATCTGTTTCTTGTGCAGAATCATCTTCGATCTCAAAAACTCAAAAATTTACTATTCATGAACAGTTAAACCCTACATATGAGTTCATGAAATCTCTTTTAAACTCATACACAATCCTCTCTAGTTTGGTCTCTTCTCTGGCCACTACTAAAGAGGTTTCATCTTCTGGAGTCCTTGCTCCCCCCTCTAAACCCTGCCTCATCCGCTGGACTGCCGTCTTCGACTTCCACAAATTTGAGCCCAACCAATTTATCTCCTTTGCTGCATACTCCTAACCCACATTCTAAGTCCCTGACCAATGTAGCCTTAAACCCGACTGCTCCTAGTCCTAAACTAAGCTCTGAAAAAGCAGTGACTAACGTTCCTCCAACTATCATCCAAAACCAACTTCTTGTTGAGAAACTTAGGAAATCTCATGACAAATCCTTAACTAGGATAGGTTCTTATACTGTCTCAGAATCTGGAAAAAGAAGAATAGAGGTTCCTGATGAAGTCTTTGCCCGTGGTGCTGCTGAACATAAGGATTTTTTGGTGGGTTTCTTCCTTGGAAAAGCCCCAACCTTTACGCAAATCAAGAACGTGCTTAACCACTTATGGGGGAAAGGTGCAAACCTGGAAATCCACTTTAATCCCCACATTAGATCCTTCCTGGTAAGAGTGACCAATGAGTTTATTCGCACCAAGATCCTGGAAAAAGGAATCTGGTATGTAGACACTTCTATGTTCAGAATTTATGAAATGGAATTCAAAACAAAAAGCAAATACCTCATCTCTTACCTCAATTCCATTGTGGGCTCACGTTACAAATATACCATTTGATCTTATGACTCCAGAGGGATGGAGTAGAATTGGAGGTGCCCTTGGTGAGCCAAAAGAAGTTGATGACTTCACAAGAAACCTTACTGTTGTCACTGAAGCTTATATAAAGGTTCTTGCCGATGTTACTGTCACTCTGCCAGCTTCTATTGAGATACTGAGAGAGGATGGATCAATTAGAGAATTATCTATCCACTACCCGTGGATTCCTCCCAAATGTGCCCACTGCCATGAGGTTGGCCATATCCAGAAAAATTGCTTGCTCACATCACAAGCTTGGTTGCCTAAGGAAACGAAGACTTCATCTTCAGATCAGACTGAAGATCTGAGTGTAAGGGAAATCAATGCCAATACTGTTGCTTCTGATGAGGTTGATACACTCCAAGTGGCAGTTGATGAGGTTGCAAAGACTGGTATAAATGAAAAGGATGCTCTGGCTAAAGTAGTTGACATGGCCGCAGTCATTACTATACCTTCTCACAAGACAGATTCTCAAAATGTTGATGTAGCCACTGCAAAACTAGACATACCATCAACCAGTTCCAGCCCAATCTCCTATCTATCTCCCCAGGATGAAATCATCCAAGTCCAATCCCTCTTCCTTAAATTTTGTCCTCCTATTCACCATTATCCAAATCAACCTTCTCATACACCATCCTCTCACCAAACCTTATCCAAATCCTCTCATTCTCCCCTCTCTCCATCCTCCTCTTCATCTAAACCTATCTCCCAAAGTTTACCCGTATCCTCCTCTAAACCCTTTCCCCTTTTTTTGTCACCTGATCCTACCTCTCTTGGTGGATCTCACCCTTCTTCTTAATGTGTACAAAGACCTTTTTTGGAATCTTTGTGGTCTAAATGACCCGGAGAAGCATCGACCGGTTAGTATTTGGTTAAATAATATAAAGCCCTCTTTTGGAGCCCTTTTAGAAACCCACATAAAACTCCACAACCTTTCTTCTGTTATGTCTAGTGTCTGCCCTGGTTGGAACTACTTCTCTAACCACTCTAAAGATGATGATGGAAGGATCATTATAATTTGGAATGCTGCTACCTCTGTCACAGTTCTCCACCAAACAAGATTCTCAATCACCTGTAATGTCAAGTTACCTGAGGCTCCTCTTTTCACTGTTACTGCCATCTACGCCTCAAATCTTGCTGAGGAGAGAACTAGCATGTATGTTGACCTGTTAAACACTCATCAGAACCTAAACCTTCAGAATTCTCCTTGGTTAGTTGCTGGTGACTTAAACCAGATTATCCATCCGGATGAAGACTCCAATGCTTCTATTAACTGTCTCACTTCTACAATGGTTGAACTAAGAGATACCCTTCACCAACTTGACCTGTCAGATCTGAGGTATCAGGGTGCGTGCTTCACATGGTCCAATAATCAACCAAACAACCCCTTATCCAAAAAACTAGACAGAGTTCTGGTTAACTCTCACTGGTCAACCCTCTTTCCACTTAGCTCAACCTCATTCCATCCCCCTGGCCTTATTTCTGACCATTGTCATGCCATTGTTGATCTAGCCTTGACCCTTCCCCAACCTGGCTCCCGTCCCTTCAAGTTTCTCAATTTCCTTTGTAAACACCCTGACTTCCATCGGACTGTTGAGACAGCATGGCTCCAGGCTGGAGCTCCAACGTCTAATCTTCGTTCTCTATGTTTCAAACTGAGGAAAATCAAGGGTTCTATCAAAAAGTTAAACATAGAGAATTTTTCAGATATTCAAAAGAGAGTAAACACAACTAACCAGCTTCTTTTAGATGTGCAGGGACGAGCGTTACTTGATCCTTCAACCTACTACATTCAACTCCAAAGGGACCTCTAGGATAAACTTTCAAATATAAGAAGTGTGGAAGCTAGCTTCTTCAGGCAGAAAGCTCATATCAATTGGCTGAAAAATGGGGATGCTAACACACCCTTCTTCTTCAGGTCTTGTCTGAGCAGAGCTTCTTTCAACGCCATCAGGTTATTCATCCTTACCTCTGGAGCCATCATTACGGACCCCCAACAAATGGCATATGCGGCAGTCAATCACTTCCAGAACATTCTGGCTCTTCTGGAGCTCCCAACCTGCTCTATAGCATCATGATGGGTAGGGGATCTTATAGACTTCAGGTGCTCAGACTCTCACAAGGCCTCCTTCTGTTCCAGATCTTCACCTGAAATAATAGCAAAAACTTTGTTAAAGATGAACCCAACCAAGACTCCCGGTCCAGATGGTTTTGCTTCAGGATTCTACAAGGCTAGTTGGTCTATAATGGGTGATGAGATCACTCAAGCGATTGGAGAATTCTTTGTTTCAGGATTCCTCCCTACAAGCACAAACTCAACAATTCTAGCAATGATCCCTAAAAAGCCAGGAGCTTCCATGCTCACAGACTTCAGACCTATTTTCTGTTGCAACTCACTATATAAAACTATCTCGAAGATACTGGTCTCAAAACTAAAACCGATACTCCCTACCCTTATTCTCCCAAACCAAACGGCATTCGTTCAAGGAAGGCTTCTGGTGGAAAACACCTTGTTAGCAGCAGACATTCTAAATGGATACCACAAGGATTCAGGCACGAAACGAATAGCTTTAAAGGTTGATGTGGCCAAGGCATTTGACACTATTAGATGGGAGTTCATTATGCATACAGGATTTACAAATGCATCTCTACCCCTACTTATTCTGTTCGATGTAATTGTTGGAATTGTGTCCAGTAATCTCGGTACTGTCTCTAGAAAGTAAGAGTATGTCGAGATCAGACATAAGTCATATAATACTGGGGATCATGATGGCTTGCTAGAGTCCGCTCATGATCTATAAGTCTTGGACTTATTGCCTTTATTATATGATCCCATATGGGTCACACGCCTAAGCTAACAGGAAAATGTGTTGGAACGGCTTAGCAGAAGTACGACAAAAGTGCTAGGCATTTGTCGTACTAAGAGAGAAAGATTAATGGGTCTGATTAAATGGGATTTAATCAGATTGGGCCCAAAAGCCCAAAAGGGAAAGAGAAGGCTTTTAATGACTAAAAGCCAAGTCTTTTCTCCCCAACCCTAACACCCAGCCGCGGCTACTCCTCTCTCTCTGCGCCTCTGTTCCTCGTGGTCTAGCAGCCATTTCCTTGTGAAGCGTGTGTGAACCTCTGGAGGATTCATCCCTCGGTGCATCTATCTGATCTCTGACCTGTTCTAATCCTTCCGCTGCAACAAACAGGTAAAAGGTGAGATCATGTTATGATTCTAAATAAGAACACCTAGATCTGATGCATGTTTAGGTTGATATCAATATGAGAATTGAATCAGGATCAACTGAACTATCCAACAGTGGTATCAGAGCCATTGGTTCTTAGGATTTCTTGTTTAGATTCATTGTTTAGGTTGTTTAATCTGTTTAGAAGTGTTTTGAATCCATTACTGATAAGAAAAACACTTAAGAAACTGATTTGAATCCTGAACAAACACTTGAATCACAAGACCGAGCTATATGACTCGATTTTTGTGATTGGCCGACGAGTTAGATGCATGGGTCGATCCATGATCGATCGCATGATCGACCGAGAGCGAGCGATCGAGCGGAACGGTTGGACCGAGCCACGATCGTCTCGTGATGGTCTCGGCATCGTCCCGGACGATCGCGTGAAGAAGGGCGACCGACGATCGCATGGGTCGAGCAACAGCCGACCGCATGGATCGCCTCTCCTCTCGCCAGCATCGTCCCACGTCCCGTCCAGCCTTTCCCCGTCCCGATCACGCACCAAACCGTCCGGTCATGTCTCGGCCAAGCATGATGCTTGCGGCTTGGACAATTTTCGACCGGTTAGGGTTTTGGGTGTAATTGGACCGGTTCGATTTCGGTTAGGTGGTTCGGTTCAAAAACTTGATTAAAATCTTCGTTCTGGTTTAATAAACAGATTTTAATAATTTTATTAAATCTGGTTAAACCGGGATAAGAAATCCAATGTCGAAAGAAATATTGGATTTAGTGCCTAAACCAGGAATTTCTAATTTGATTTGGTTGGACCAAATAAATTGAGAAGTTCCGGTTTAGTAAATAACCGGTTGACAATTGTGGTCATCGTAGTAATTAAAACTTGGTTAGACCAGTTTTAATGAACCAGACCGGTTATGTCAATTAATTGGACAATTGGGTCATGTCTTGGACATGGACCAATTCTTGGGCCTCGGGCCAAGAAGTTAAAACAATTGGGCCAGTTAATTGAGTCTTTCTTCAGATTAATTTAAAATCTATTTTATATAATTATAAAGTCGTTTTTAAATTAAAGTTTCCGAAATTTTGAAATTAGAAAGTTTCTTAAAATAGAATTTTCTGAATTTGCGGGTTTTGGATTTTAAAGAAATTTCTAAAGTTAGAAAGTTTCCGGTTTTAGAAAGTTTCCAATTTTAGAAAGTTTCCAAAAATAGTAGGTTTCCATAAATAGAAAGTTTCCCGAAATAGTAATCTTCTATTTTGGGAATGAATTTTAATAAACCTACGAACCTCAAATAATATCAAGCGTTGGATGTCTTGTCCAGACTATGTCAGCTGTCAAAGCCCATTCAATTGCATTCATGGCCTTACAGTGTGAGGATGTCTGTTTTTGCGTGGGTAAGACGGTTTGTGATTCATAAATGTCATTGGGAGTCCCAGACATTAATGATTACATGACTGTATAGTCCGGTTTTCTTGACTAGGCCATCGGGAGTCCCGGGCCTTGAGACATCAGTGTGGATTGGGCCTCGGGCCCAGATTCACAACCAAGAATTATATCACGGATATAATTAGCCGATATAGGGCTTACCGATATAAGCTAAGGTTGGGTGACGGCCAGTGGCCCACTTTAATCTTAGTTATATGTGGATCTTGGAATCATTATATTCTATTGAGGGTAACTGATGTTATTGAATATAATGCGTGATTAATCATATTAATTTTAATACGAGATTAATCATATTGAACATATTAACTAAAATCCTTTTATCTTAAATTTCAGTTATGACTAGCACAAACAATCAAAACACTTTCTCGATCCGGTCTATCCTTGGGATGGACAAGCTGAACGGATCAAATTTCTTGACTTGGTCGCGGAACCTGAGACTAGCCCTCAGACAGGAGAGAAAGGACTATGTCCTTGAGAGAGCTCTCCCCGTGAGGATCGGGTCCAATGCTTCTCATGCAGTATATGATGCTTGGAATAAGCATTATAATGATGCGGTAGATGTGCGTGGTCTGATATTGGCTACCATGGACTCAGACTTGCAGAAGCAATATGAGAACATGGAGTCGCCAATAGAAATGATCAGCAGCCTGAAATTGAAATTTCAGGAGCAGATAAGAGTGGAGAGATACCAGTTGGTTAAATCTTTCACTAGCTGCAAGCTACCAAATGATCATCCAGTAAGTCCTCATGTCAGTAAAATGATGGGTTACATTGATAACCTGAGGAAACTGGATTATCCAGTTAGCCAGGAATTGGCAACTGAGATCATTCTGCAGTCACTGCCGTCAAGCTATGATAAGTTCGTAAGGAACTATATCAAGAAAGACTTAACGAAGACGCTGACTGAACTGCATGATATGCTCAAGACAGTTGAGCCAAACGTGAAGAGTACCCTGTACAATCTCATAAATGAGAAGGGTAGGTTTACTAAACCTAATGCTGACAAGGGTGAAGACAAAGTTGTCCAGATTTTGAATCATGGCAAGCGTGTGTCTTCTGAGCCCGAGTCAGATACCTCCTACGTTGGTAAGTGCTGCTACTGTAAGGAGACTGGGCATTGGAAGAGAGATTGCATTAAATTCATGGAAGATAATGAGGAGTTAAAGTCGATGTATGCGACTACTTCCTCAGGTATTCATGTTATTACTTCAAGTTCTACCTTAATGGTATTGGATACTGATTGTGGCACTGATATTTGTGATAATATGCAGAGCTTAAGCAACAGTAGAACGTTGAAGGAAGGGCAAGTGAAACTACATGTCTGGAAGGAGCTTGGGATGCTGCCTCAGTCGTAGGGTTTTTCACTTATAGATCCCTTTGAGGCTTGGTTTTGTATTAAGTAATTGCTACAATGTACCTGCTTTAAGCAGAGTTGTCTTTCATTTCTTGTAAGAATTTGAATGTTTTTCATTTTGATAAAAGACAAGTTTTGTTCTTTTGATCTTAATGAAATATTAATTGTAGCACCCTATTCATGGAATGGGTTTTATATCTTAAACCAAAGAGTGCCTAAATGTAACATAAATACCGAATTGGTTTAAATCTGATGAATTAAACCTGATTTTTCTTGGCATAAAGTATTGGTCACATAGAGTAAGTCGGATTCAGAAATCCCATAGTCATGGACTATTGGGCTCATTTGATAAAATATCTTATGAGACTTGAATTCTGTTTACTAGACCAAAAGGTAAAGGGCCTATCTTAGCCGAGCTAGAGAAAAGCCCAAAGGCTTATTGGACCTGGAACATACTCATGTATGTGGCCCAATGAGCAGTAATGCCAGAGAAAATCTCCGGTACTTCATTGTCTCTACTGATTACTTCAGTAAGTGTGACTGTGTTCATTTGATGAGACACAAGTCGGAATTCTTTGACATGGTCGAAAGAGTTCCAGAATGAAGTATAGGATCTGAATGACAAAAGTATTAAGACTCTGGATTAAATCACGAGTGAGAATACTTAAGTCATTGATTGTGTGATCATCTTAACGAGTGTGAAATCGTTTCACAGCTCATTTCTCCTGAAAACCTGAAGGTGTTTCTGTGAAAAGAATCAGATCTTATTAGAAATGATTAAAGATGAGTCATACGAATCTTCCATGATATTATTTAAGAATAACGCTCTAAAATATCTAAGTTTACGCTGAAATAGTTCCACAAATATCAGTTGAAAGACACCACGTTAATGTGGATTGGAATCGATCCAAATTTGTCTTTACTGAGTATTTGTAGTTGTGCTACTTCGCTGGTTGTCCTAGAGAAACTAAGACTTGTTATTTTTACGTCCAATCTGTTTTCTAAGAAGGGAAGTTATTTTCCAAGAAGAACAGTGGGAGTAAAAGCATAACTCGAAGTTTTCTTAGGGAAACCAAGGCTCGGTACTTTTACGACCATTATGTTTTCTAAGAAGGAAAATTACTTTCCAAGAAGAACAGTGGGAGTAAAAAGTATTTTTACGACCATTCTGTTTTCTAAGAAGGGAAGTTACTTTCCAAGAAGAACAGTGGGAGTAAAAGTACAACTCGAAGAAATTCGAGAAATACAGGAGCCTGAAGTTCGCAGATATGAAAGAATCGGTCACTAATCCGAGAGTGAATTCTCGTCATTAGTTCAGCCTGATGATCATTGAATGTTCGCATGATCTGATGATCATTGAAAGCGACGAATCTGCGAAATTCAAAGAAGCGAAAGTGAGCCCGGACTCCGAAAAATTACATTTTATGTAAGTTAGCTTCATCGATCCATTCATGGATGGAAGCAAACATATCGGAGTTGGAATCTTCGTTCTGTTGAAGTAGTCAAGGTTTTGACTTGAACAGGAACGAAGCGGAACTGTGTGTTTACTAATAGATTAGTGGGAGCGATATTGCATTTCTCAAAGTGTATGTCGATGACATACTGATTCTCGGATATAACGTCCCAACGCTGTAGTCGGTAAAGGACTAGCTTGGGAGTTGGTTTAATGATTGACATGGGTAAAGCCACGTAGTTCTTGGATTTTGGATCTAAAGATAGAGATCCAAAAGAGCTGGTAGGACAAAGTCAGGATTCTTAAATTGACAAAGTCCTACACATTTTGAGCAATCCAAGAAGGGTTTTATGCCAATGTCACATGGCATTAAGTTAAGCAAGATACAGTATCCTACGATAACTGCTGAGCTTGAATGCATGGATGAGATTCCATATGCGTCGGCAATTGGATCTATCATGTATGCCATGAAACGTACTTGTTTGATGTTGCTTTAATGTTAAGCAAGACAAGTAAAGACCAGTCAAATCCAGCAAAGAATCAAGTTTCCTAAAGTATGTCCTAAATTATTTGAGGAATACTAAGGATAAGTTCTTGATTTACGGAGAAAGTAAGGTGCTATAAGTCGATAGAGTCTGAAAGGCAAGTTTCCAATAGACAAAGATGATTTCCGATCACAGTCCGGTAATATCTTGTGTCTATCTGGCGGTGCAAGGCACTGTTGCTGACTCAATGACTTAAGCTGAACATTTCGCAGCTTGGGAAGTGGCGAAAGAAGTTGTTTGGAAAGAAGAGTTCGTCACTGAACTTGATGTGATTCCAGCATAGATGAAACTAGCTGCACATCAGAGGTCCAAACACCTTGAGGATAGGTATAACCTATTCCGTGAGATAAATGACAGAGATGTTAAGTAGATCAGCAAGTTTCAACGAATGAGAACGTTGCTAATCTATTAACGAAGCCACTCCTTAGCCCTAAGCACGAGTCACGGACTGTAGCTGTAGGATAAGTGAAGTTAAGATATAGTCTTAATTTCAGTGGGAGTTTTGTGAGCTTTATTTTAGTTATTTGATATGTTCTTGTAAAACATTATTTTATGTTTTAATGAAATTATTATTTCTAGATTATTTTTAACTGTGATGAAATAATCGTTCCAAAATGATATAAACCATTTTATAGGTCATCGAAGTAAATGATTTGATCTTGAGTCATCGAAATCATTTAGCTTGATCATGAGACCCTATATTTGATAGATGTTATATATCATCCCGTCCCCAGTCGAAGGTTGTTGAAATTGGAACATCAACAACCGTGTGAGACTGGATTGGTACGTGACTTATGACAAAGTCTCGGTGTGTCATAGATGCGCGGCATCAAAGTCAGTACATAGGTGTATGTTGGGAACATACGACCGGACAAGACCCGAATCTAAGAACTCTTCAGGATATTTATATCTGTGTCATAAGAGATTCTTACTACGACTATAGAGTATAGTCCTTAGACCTGAGTTCACATGCATGTGACTGCACATGGACTGATGTACTTTGATCATTGTCTAACGCTATCGTTCTGTGATAGCTATAAGGACCTTGTTTGGGTACATCATGAAATGAGTGGTTTACAGTGATGGAACAAGATGGGATTTGTCCCTCCAATATAAATGGAGTGAATATCTCTAGGCCAATCGGAGATTTGAATACTGGAAAACGCATGGCCATGCTCAAACGGACTTTCCCGAGTCGTTTGGATTGTCAGTATCAAATCAGAGTCCGATGAACAAGATTAGGCTTTATAAGGATGACACCAATCTTGCCTTATGACTAATCGAGATATTGAGACAAAAGGATTATGAATACAGAGATTCCAGTACAAGTGGGAGATTGTTGGAATTGTGTCCAGTAATCTCGGTACTGTCTCTAGAAAGTAAGAGTATGTCGAGATCAGACATAAGTCATATAATACTGGGGATCATGATGGCTTGCTAGAGTCCGCTCATGATCTATAAGTCTTGGACTTATTGCCTTTATTATATGATCCCATATGGGTCACACGCCTAAGCTAACAGGAAAATGTGTTGGAACGGCTTAGCAGAAGTACGACAAAAGTGCTAGGCATTTGTCGTACTAAGAGAGAAAGATTAATGGGTCTGATTAAATGGGATTTAATCAGATTGGGCCCAAAAGCCCAAAAGGGAAAGAGAAGGCTTTTAATGACTAAAAGCCAAGTCTTTTCTCCCCAACCCTAACACCCAGCCGCGGCTACTCCTCTCTCTCTGCGCCTCTGTTCCTCGTGGTCTAGCAGCCATTTCCTTGTGAAGCGTGTGTGAACCTCTGGAGGATTCATCCCTCGGTGCATCTATCTGATCTCTGACCTGTTCTAATCCTTCCGCTGCAACAAACAGGTAAAAGGTGAGATCATGTTATGATTCTAAATAAGAACACCTAGATCTGATGCATGTTTAGGTTGATATCAATATGAGAATTGAATCAGGATCAACTGAACTATCCAACAGTAATGGCTCGGTTCAGGGTTATTTTAAAGGAAAGAGGGGCATCAGGCAGGGAGATCCTTTATCTCCCTACCTTTTTGTTATAGCAATGAATTGTTTATCAGTCATGCTTAACAATGCAGCAGAGATGGGTCGAATTAAGTATCTTAAAGACTGTAAAAGGGCAAAGCTTACCCAGTTATGTTTTGCTGATGATCTGTTGATTTTTATGGATAGCTATCTTAGCTCTGTGCAGAACACCATTGAGGTTCTAAAGGAGTTTGAAATCAGATCAGGGCTAGCCATGAGTGTGACAAAGACAGAGTTCTTCTCATGTGGACTGTCTGAACCTGAAACAGAAGTGATAACATCAATTACAGGGCTGTCAAAAGGAGATCTCCCTATCAGGTACCTTGGAGTTCCTCTAACTACTAAGAAGCTGTCAAAGTTAAACTGGCTCAACTTACTCAATCTATTCGAGGCAAAGTCTCCACTTGGGCAGCTAGGTCTCTCTCCTTTGCGGGTTGTTTGCTGATGATTATCTCGGTAGTATCTGGGATCACACAGTTCTGGTGCTCAACATTTGTGCTGCCGAAAGAGATAATTAGAGAAATAAACTCCATCTGCAACAGTTTTCTATGGAGTGGTCAGATAGGAGAAAAATACTCGGCTAGAGTGTCATGGACAACTATCACAAAGCCAAAAAGAGGGTGGTTTGGGAATAAAAGACGTGTGCATCTGGAACTTGGCAACAACTTATAAATTGATTTGGCTGCTATTCTTCCGTTGTGGTTCATTCTGGGTGGGATGGTTCAAAAAGGAGATTCTGGCAGATAACCTCTGTAACTTCTGGACGATTAAGGAAAAGCAAAAACACCCTTGGTTAGTAAACAAATTGATAAGGCTAAGTGGCTCAGCTTACAATTGGATTTTGGTTAAACTGGGAAATGGAGCTTCTACAAGATTCTGGACTGATAACTGGTGTCCATTTGGCCGGTTAGACACTTACTTTGCTGATGATCTTCCTTTTCTCAGAACCATTCGCAAAAATTCAACAATCAGTGAGCTTCAGATTGATGGTGTTTGGAACCTCCCCCCTGCTAGATCGGAAAAACAGGTCACTCTTTACGCTTTTCTATCAACTATTTCCCTGAATCAGGAACAATACTCGTACATATGGGACGTTGAGAGATCGGGATCAAAAGGTTTTCATACCGGCAGTGTTTATGATAGTCTCCGTAATCCGTCTCCGGCTGTCTTCTGGCACAAAGTTATATGGAACTCAGCTAAAATCCCGAAGCATAACTTCATTGCTTGGCTGTTTCAACTTGATCGTTGCCCAACGAGAGCTCGTCTTCTGTCATGGGGGCTCATAAACGAATCCAAGTGCCTCCTCTGTCAGAGAAGCGTAGAGGATAGAGACCATCTCTTTTTTGCATGCGACTTCACCTTCAATCTCTGGACTCGAGTTGCCAACCGATGTGGAATCAATCTGTCAAGAACATGGATCGAAACAGTTGGTGTGTTAGAGAGACTAGCAGGGGAAAAGAATCATAAACGAGTAATAATCATGGCTTGGAAAGCGATTATCTACCTTATCTGGAATGAAAGAAACGCTCGCCTGCATCGTAATCACTACCGATCAAAGGATTCACTGATTGTTCTTCACAACTCACTGGTAAAGAATAAGATTTCATCATTCAGGGAAGACGATTCGGCCAAGTCGTCGGAGATGATGCAATTCTGGTTGGCGACATCACCACAATCTCGATCATCTGCGAGCTCTTCAACGACCATTACCACTTAACACCCTCGATCGAAGCAGCGACACATTAACTCTCTGAATCGCCATTACTCTCGCCATCTACCATTTTCATCTTCCTATTTTCCAACCGTTCGACTCTTAAATGGGCCTCTACTATTTTATTTGGGTTCTGTGGTTTGTGGGTTTCTATTGGGTCTTTAAACTTCCTAGGATTTTAATTCTAGGCAAAAATTTTATTTTGGGCTGTATTATTTTGTTTCCCTTTTTTTTTAAAAAAATGAATGAATATCCTTTAAAAAAAAACAATTACAAACTAAACAAAGGTTGATTGAACGAAGAGCTTATAATACTATCAATCAAACTGAAACACTGAACTTCAACGCCATCAAAAATGCTCCCTTAGTTACCATTTAAAGTCGAAGAAGGGCTGAGGATCATGAGCACCAGAAGAACCAAACACATAAGAAGCTTCTGCGAGCCCATCCAGCCAAACATCGAGCATATAAAAAGACGATTGCGAAAAGCCAGAGCAGAAACTAACCTCCACGACCAAAACAAAGAACCAGTACCGTCGCCAGACCAGTCACCAGGAAACACCTAGAACTCCGACAGGGTAAACCGCAACCTAAGACCTCCAGCCCTTACACGCGGACACTCGTGAACCCGATCTCGGCCATCTAACGACCAAAGAACGGTCACCTCCTCGCAAGAGAAAAACTGAAAGACGAAATCACTGCGACACTATAACTAACCCCAGAGACCGAGAGGCAGCAGGAAGAAGCAAGTAGATGCTTCCGCAACAATAACACATCCAAAAAAATAGACCCTTGAACGAACCTGGCCAAACACCAACCACCGAGACCTCAATAAAGCGAGCAGACGAGCCAATCGATAGACTATAATCAAGCCACAACCATAAGCAGAAGCAAGGAAACCACTAAAGCCGGCGTCATGACCCTGTCAAAAACTCGTAGCTAAGGACAAACCTCAAACTTCAGAAACGACTGGTCATACCACACCACAGAACCAACCAATCCATAACTCGCTCTTACTAAGGATGAAACGAGAAACTTGAACCTAAACCAAGCGCAACCAAACACAAACCGAAAAATATATACAAACTAACCCGCAGAAAACACAAAACCAGCACTGAGCCAAAACACATCCTAACAATTGCAGAGCAGAAGCGAAGAATCGAAAGTGCAGAAGTTCAAAGGACAAACCCCAAACTATAACACACCCACACTTCAAATTTAGAGCACCATAACAATCGCAAACCACCACAGCATGGATCTACCGAGCTCGAACCGGACTTGGGACGAAGGTAAATTCACGCGCCTCCATTGAACATCAGGTTAAGACAAATCTCAAGAAACCACTCCACACGGGAGCATACCACCAAGGGCGACGAATACTGACACGCATGACCTGAGACTAACCCCGCTTTCACCACTGGAGACGACGTGAGCAAACCACCGCCTGTGATACCCCGATCTCGGAAACTTGATAAAAATATTATTATTAAATGTAATGGTATTTTATCACTAATAAAATGAATTATATTTCCAAGAAATTCATTGGAATCATTTTTGGAAATTCTTGAGAATTTTCATTAAAAACCGATTTTATCGAGAAACCGATAAAATGTTCGGGCAAGCGAGAGAACCCTTTAAAGTCCACCAAATATTATGAAATTGTAACCACAGCTCCAATAAAATATGTAGAAGCTATGTTTAAAAGTATTTGACAAGATTTGATCCCTAGATTAAGTTATGAATTTTAGGTCATTAATGGGTAATTAAGGACTAAAAATTCAAAATAAAATCAAGGGAGAATGGGTTTGGTTTAGGCTGATCAGAGATGATAGATAAAGTCATTATGGACCTGATTCAAGCCCATTAATAAGATTGTGCCACGAAAATCATGCAAAAGGAAATAAGAGGCCTTATGAGTTTTTGGTTCAATGAACCTACAAGAAGTTTTTGGCCCAAACCCAAGGGGCTTCTAAATGGGCTTTACAGATGTGAAATGGATGCTAAAAAGAGGTGTTTCTGGCCAACACCTGGACCAAAGTCATGGCACAAGATGGGAAGGGAGAGAAGATAAATGGAGGGTGGAGATTACACCATTTTTGTTATAAAAGGAGACCTCCACCCCTCTCATTCTTCACACAAAACATTCTCAAAGCAAAAAGAGGTAAAGAAGGGAGAAAGGAGGAGAAGGAGGCGGAGGGAAGAAGAAGGAGGAGAAGGAGCCAAGTGGAGGAGAAGAAGCCGGAGGAAGAAGAGAAGAAGGAGGAGCCGGATGGGAGAGAGAGAGAGAGAGAGAGAGAGAGAGAGAGAGAGAGAGAGAGAGAGAGAGAGAGAGAGAGAGAGAGAGAGAGAGAGAGAGAGAGAGAGAGAGAGAGAGATAGAGAGAGAGAGAGAGAGAGAGAGAGAGAGAGAGAGAGAGAGAGAGAGAGAGAGAGAGAGAGAGAGAGAGAGAGAGAGAGAGAGAGGGAGGAGAGATAGAAAATAGTGAAGAGTTGGGATGGTGACGGAAGAGCGAGAAAATATTTCCTAAGCGGAGATTTTCAACGTTCATCCCAAGTACCGACATTCTCTTCCGTCTTAAGCGGCTTTAGTACGGTCCGGAGGTTCGAGTAGTAAGGCTATACGGGGTCAACCGCGACAAAGTGTTGGTGAGTTGGGGTTAATTGGTTGATTAATATGTTACTCCGCAGGTTCCCGACACTAAGTTACGATCCGTTGAGATGATTATGATTAGTGTCAGTTTGATTATTAACTTGTTATAATATATGATTATATATGGTTGCTTGATTGGTTAATGTTGATGGTATGGATATTGTTGTTATGATATAGCATGCTGTGATTAAGAACCAAGTAATGAACGAAAGATTAAAATACGGAACACTATGTGATAATAATATGACGATCGATTCATGAATGATTGATTTATGGGATGTTTTGTGAATGATGGTTGTGATTGTTGTGATATGGTATGTTTAATGGTTTGCTTGATGTGTTAGTGACATGATGTTATAGTGGGCATATCGACTTCCCTACCCGATAGATCCTCGAGAGCATACCGGTCGGTTCATGTACCTTCGGGACGTGTTATCGGCAGGTGTTAACCTACTGAGTGACGCCGGTAGGTGTGTGGTCCGGAGAATATGGGGTCATGTCCTAGGGCCGGACTGCATGGAAGCTCAGGCTATCTAGGGGTAGCCCGAGTCGCTGCGTATCGATGGACGGAGAACGGTGTCTTACTTTTAGTACTTCGTGTCTATGAGTAAGAGTCGAGGGAATCACTACCGTAGGCCTATATGGTGACGGGACAAGTATTCTGAGGGAATGAAGATATTGCCATGGCCCATAGCGTGCATATAGTATAATTAATGTTTTCGTGCTTCGGCTATTTATTATTGCTCGTGTAACTTTCCATCATTGCTTGTGTTTGGGGTTGGGTTGGATAGACGGGAAGTTACTTTATTAGTTGGGGAATCCCAACTCACTGGGTCGATAATAGATTGATCACCCCTCTCTTTTATCTTTTTCAGGTAACCCATAAGAATAGTGGATCGCAGGACGTTAGGCCAGCCGGTGTAGCGTCAACGTCTCTTTCGTAACGTTAAATTTCAAGTAATATTATTTTAAATAAATAACGTCCATGGACCTATTGTACTTCTGCACTTTAAAAGCAATGTTTTATAATCGCAAAAGCATGTTGATTATATTAGATTACTCTGGTCTAATATAACTACCAAATTTTATTACGGTTGCAAAGCTATAATTAAAATTTGGAAAACGTGTAATTGAATAATTTGGATCAGTTTAATGACGAAAGTTGTTAAGCCGAGCCGAATTAATCAAACACGGTAAAATTTGTGACGACTCTGGTCCCGATTAAGGAAAACCGGTGATCATGTTCTTGTTTGATTATTGGTCAATGGTTGACTAAGGTCAGAGCGGAACATGGGCGTTACACCGCCGATATGAAAAACACAAAAGCCCACACTGCACACAACTAAAAACGCAGGAGGGAAGCCGCAAAGAAGAAGAGGAAAGAACAGAGGCCCTCCCCGACGGTGGCGATGAGCGCCGTTCGCCTAAGAGGCGACAGAAAAATTGTTGGCGGCTGTCTTGGGAAGTGGAACAGGGAGCAATTTATCTAGGGCGAACTTTGGACTTTTTGTGTTTTTTGTTGGTTGAGTTTATAATTTGTCATTTTTCAAATTACAATTTAGATGCATATTAAATCTTTTCTAGTAGTTGGTTAAGTTTATAACATCATATA
The DNA here is from genome assembly GCA_030180135.1 of Orychophragmus violaceus. Taxonomy (NCBI): domain Eukaryota; kingdom Viridiplantae; phylum Streptophyta; class Magnoliopsida; order Brassicales; family Brassicaceae; genus Orychophragmus; species Orychophragmus violaceus. The sequence continues at coordinate 12,558,436 of CM058234.1, read as the reverse complement.
TCAACCTTTCTGTTAATTGCATCCAGTGTATCTTTTAAAAAAATTAATAGTATAATTATATCTTTAGAAAAGTTTATGCATTTTTGTATCTTTTTATGTTTTCTAGGCGTCAGAAAGTCCATTTTGCCCTCAGAGGCATGAAATCTCTGTGGATGGATAAGGATTTCATGGCTATCCCTTTTATCCATTCATTTTCTTCTTCTTTGTTTTCTCCTTTCACTCCCTTTCCTATACCTTTATTTTTACCCCATATTTTTTTTGACGGTGGATAGGATGGTGGAGTTGAAGTTTCCGGCCATATAGACCGCCAGAATGGAGATTAAATCGGTCGAGGTACCAAAATTCAAAAAAAAAAAAAATCGGACTTAATACGTAAATTGCGAATGGACAGTTTAGACTAGATGTCCACAATATCTGCTATTCGTGGATACTACCACGATCATATCACATGCAAGATTCTTACCATGGGTAGGAAGTGGTCAATCGAAAATATTTAAAAGTGTTTACTATGTATCGACTATTCGTGGACACTACCACGATTAAAAGTGTTTATGTACATGCCCTTACTACCACGATTATATCACATGCTAAACGCTTCTGATGAACAGAAGGTGCTCAAGAGTTCTACTATGTATCGATTATTCGTGACACTACCATGATTAAAAGTGTTTATTATGTATCGACTATTCGTGGACACTACCACGCTTATATCACATGCTAGACGCTTCTGATGAACAGAAGGTGGTCAAGAGTTCTACTATGTATCGATGGTTTTTATGAACAGAAGGTGGTAAAGATGGTTTTTATGTTCTACATAACATTTGATCATCATCTGGTTTATGTCCAACTACTCTTAACTTATTCCTTGCTACTGATGATAATGTTGTGTGGCATGCTAGACTAGGACATCCTCATTCAAGAGCTTTAAGCCGGTTATTTCCAAATGTTTCATTTACAAATGATGATTATGAAACTTGCATATTTGGTAAACATTGCAAGTCTGTTTTTCCTAAGTCTTCAACCATTTTATGCAAATTGTTTTGATTTTGTTTATTATGATATATGGACTGCTCCTTGCATGTCTAGAGAGAGCCATAATTAAGGTGGTCAAGATTTCTATTATGCATCAACTATTCGTGGACACTACCACGATTATATCACATGATTGTGAATATATGGACACAAAGTACGATCAAAAGAATTTAAAACACATGCTAGACGCTTCCGATGAACAGAAGGTGGTCAAGAGTTCTACTATGTATCGACCATTCGTGGACACTACCACGATTATATCACATGCTAGACACTTCTGATGAACATAAGGTGGTTAAGAGTTCAAATGATTGTGAATATGTGGCCACATAATACGTTTGGACCACTATCCATCCAAAAACAACATTTCGATTTGCTACTTCCTATCCATGGTAAGCGTCTAGTATGTGATGTGATCGTGGTAGTGTCCACGAATAGCCGATATTGTTGACACCTAGTCAAGACTGTCCACTTGAAACTTCCGTATTAAGCCCGAATTTTTTTTTTGAATTCTGGTACATCGATCGATTATATCTCCATTCCGGCGGTCTATATGGACGGAAACCTCACCTCCGGCATTCTATCAACCGTCCAAAAAATGAGGGGTTAAAGAAATGTAAAAGTAATAAAGAGAATGAAAAGGAAAAAAGAATAAAAATAATAAAAAATGGATAGTTTTGATAGAGTGTGACACCTATCCATCGAGAGAGTGTCTTGATCATTTTCTCTCTTTTCCCTTGTCTGTGAAGGATAAAATAATTTTTTTAATATCGGGATCTATAAAAAAAGATACAAAATTACACAAAGTTTTCAAAAGATACAAAAATGCAACGAAAAAGAAAAAATATACAACTGGTGCAAACCACCCACCTTTCTTGGGCCAAAATATTAAGAGTAAGGCTGCCCAATTTACAAAGAGAATTCATATATACATGGTTTTAGATAGGGGTGTCAAATTGGGCCCTTGTCGCTGGCCCAGCCCAAATAAAATTGAAATGGGATGGGCGGGTCAATAAAATTTTGGTCCAAAAAATTGGCAGGACGCGCGGACATGACCTATGTAGTTTGCAAATTTAGCGGGTTGACCCAACACAAGTCTGCGGGTGTTGGGGGTCGTCGATAAACCGTTAAACGCCTGCAAATTTGATTTCTTGTCGGTATTCTCACGAATTTGATCATTCAATTGATAAATTTCTTCAATTGAGTTTTCAAGATTGTTAGAATTTTTTGGATTGAAACTAAGCAACTTTGGACTTTTCTAAACTCAGCAGATCGCTTTTGAGTGCGCATATTTAATAGCAAAAGAGCCTCACAAAATCATAGTTTCAAACATAATCTAAACTGTTTTAAATAGTACACTACCTTGTTTTTTCTCTGCTCATTTTTACACTTGTTTCTATGAGAATTGAGAATAGATGGAAGGATCTTGTGTGATGTGTGTTTATAAATATGTATGATCAAACATTTTTGGTAAAGGAGAGATTAAGATAGAATTAATTGGTATGGTTAAGTAAATGATTACATGAGGTTAAGCCTGCAGTACGACCGCTTAAAAAATATAGCGGGACGGGAGTAAACACAGAAATTCAGACCCCCGCCTACGACTGGCCAGACTACAATGTACATAAGGAAGAAATAGACAGCCACAACAGGGCCGGCCATTTGGTCGCGGTCCGCTCGATTTGACATCCCTAAGACGAAGATTGAATATTTTAGTTTTTTCAATTTGAACCTAAAATTGTGAATGATGTCATTTATGCGGGACCAGAACTAAAAAGATAAATATGGAATTTGTTTTGTATCATCAATCCTATAAAATTTATTATATAACTAAATAATTAGTTTTTTCATTTAAGATGTTTTTATTTGAATAATCTTTTAAAATATTCACATAAGCAAATTAAACAATCTTAACATTAAATTTATTTAATTATAATCATTTAATACATCTCTCTATATATAGTCTATATATTATTGCATTTATTAAACATGAGTTGTATATAACTGAAATAAAATAATTCACTAAAAGAAAAAAAAGAGAGAACAATATAAAAGTTAAAAAAAGAGAAATATGCAATAGTTGTAATTTGAATAATTCACCAATAATATTAAACATATGAACATAAAATGATTTACATGTTAATAAAATCTTTAATTTTCATTAGTTATTTCAAGCTCAAATGATAGATAAGAACGACCTATTTAAAATATTAGACTGTTTATGAATTTTAAAAATTTAATATATTTTTAATTTTTCTCAATGTCTATTTTTAATCACCATGGTGACAGCAAAATTATATAAGTGTATTTGTATAACATTAAACAAAATAAAGCCTGTTTTCATATTTAAAATTAAGATATACAGTATATTACGAAATTTGACTTATTTTATTATAAGATGTCTACCAAATCTAATATAAGAATATCATAAAACCTAACATAAAATCTAATTTACCATATAAATTTATTAACAAAACAATCATATCTATTAATAAAATAAGTGTGAATAATTCTACATTCCCTCCGTTTCATAAATAGTGTCATTTTAGGATTTGATTTTTATTATATAAAAAGTGTCGTTTTGTAGTAGACTTCGTTACCCCCCTTCCCGAAATCTACAATTAATTTTGATTTTTTTGTCAACTTCAAAACTAGATCCTAATAGATTTTTGAGGGAAGTCTAATCGGGTCGACTTTGCATAGATGTCTACTTTTTGGTTTTTCATTTGCAAAACTAAACCTTGTTATAGTAGACTTTCCAGGTAGACTGCCCACGAAGTCCACTTGATCCGACGAAGTCTACTTCTAAAAAGTCAAAGTTTGGTCAAATGCAAAATTAGACCTTTCACTTTTTGCAGACTTCTCTACGAAGTTTACAACTTGATTTAATTCCAAAACTAGACCCTTAGCAGACTTCGCGAACAAATCCCCAAGGTAGATTTTTTCATGAAGTCTCCAAGAATAAGTACTTCTTCGAAAAGTCTACTCTTGACACATCATGCTGACATCATTTTTAGGTCACTAATTTATTAAAAAATATTTTCATACAATATATAATGAATTTATATTTTTTATGTTTGGTTTAGGTAATATACTCGCTTGTGGAAGAGTTTATCATCTTTATTCCATATAAATATGTATAGTTATTTGTTATAGTGAAATTGTAAAACTAGCTTATTTATGGTAGATTTCGTGGAGAAGTCTATTATTTTTTTTTTTTTTTTTTTGCAAATGCAATTTAGTGCATATTGTTTGATGATTTTTTTTTTTCAATTTTTCATTCATTGTTTATGTATTGTTGGTATTTATGTATAAGTTTCACAAGATTATATGTTATTTAGTTTAAAATGAATTTATGATTTTAGCATTTTTGGCATATTTCAGTTGGAAATCGACCAGGTAGACTTCGCGGAGAAGTCTACTGCCAACACATCATACTGACATCATTTTCACGTCACTATCTTATAAAAAAATCTTTTGTATACAATATATAATGAATTTAGTAGTTATTTTTAATGTCTGGTTTAGGTAATAAACTTGCTTCTGAATAAGTTTGGCATGTTTATTCCATATACATATGCCTGGATTTTTTTCTAGTGAAATTGAGAAACTAGCTTATTTAGGGTAGATTTCTTGTAGAAGTCTATTTTTACATTTTTGTTTGCAAATGCATTTTAGTGCATATTTTTATGATTTTTTTTTTTAATTTTTAAAAATTTGGTTAAATATTGTTGGTATTTATGTATAAGTTTCAGAAGATTATTTTTTATAATTTATATTTAATTGATTTTATAATTTTATCATTTTTTGGTAAACATGTTATGTTGACATCATTTTGACGGCATAAATTTATAAAAAAATGATTTTGTATACAATATATAATGAATTTGAATATGTTTTTTTTAGGTTTGGTTTAGGTAATATACTTGTTTATAAATGAGTTTGACATGTTTACTTCATATACATATGCATAAATCATTTTTATAGTGAAATTGAGAAATTAGCTCATTAATAGTAGATTTCGTGGTGAAGTCTACTGCCGACACTTCATGTTGACATTTTGACGTTATGAATTTATAGAAAAGACTTTATATACAAAAAATTTAGAAGTTTGAAGATTTTCTGTGTATGTTTTGTTTAGGTAATATATTTGATTGTGAATGAGTTTGACATGTTTATTTAACATACATTTTCATGAATTATTTAATTATAAAATTAGTTTATTAATATTAGACTTCATGACGAAGTCTAATTCTAATGTGTTGGCTTTGTTTTGTTTTACAGGAAATGACTAATTTGTCTAAGGAAATTGGATGTTGAAAAACTTATCATCACATTTTGATGTGGATAATCATAAATCTTATATATAATAAGAAACCATCTCTCCTCTTATGATGCCACGTGTCATATCCTCTCTAAATAAAAATGGGCCTCTGACCACAGTTTATTATAAATAAGCCCATTATATGTTTCTATTTTCTCTCTTTTCAGTCGACAACAGCCTTCGCTGATATCATAAGGCTGCTGTCTCCGGTAACGGACAGACGTTACTTCCCACTTCCCATGTTCTTCATTCCCCCATTTAATTCCCCTTACTCACCTCTCGACCTCATTAAATCTCAATCAATTCCACAAGCTCTTCGCATCCCAGCCATTACATAGCCGGATCGATGTCCTCTTAGTAATCCCCAACCATTTTCCCAAAAACCCACAAAAGCCACCAGCACAGATATCCTTCATAAACTCACCTCCTGATTTTCAAATTCTCCCATGGCTACGCATGACGTTTCGCCATTCTAGCTTTGGCTACCTATGTCACCTTCGACGACCTACACCTCCGACGTTCGTCGCAACAATTTGTGGGCAGCCTCCACTGCTTCTGGAATGCACGGAACATCAAAAAAAGAAGGTAAGCTTATAGGGATTGTCTCTGGCTCTGCTTATCAATATTTCAGAAACTAATTACCAACGATTTCAATAATTACAAGAACAGAGTCCGTGAAACCTGCCGGAGGCGGAGAAGAGGAGAGCGAGGAAAAAACCGGCGAAAAAGGGAAATTCGAATTCTTTTTCTGTAAATCAATGATTCACTTCTGCTTATAGGTCATCATTCATCGGAAACAATCTCTCAGTCCCTAATATCTTATCGATTGGAAATTCGAATCATTATCAACTGTGTATTTTTGGTTTTGCAGAGCTTTTACTCTGTCGAAGATCGAATATCTCAGATCTCTATTTGCCTCTCTCGCTTCCCAGTGTTAGAGCAATAACCTATACGTATGGTTCCCCGTTTTCCAGGTTTGTCTATTTCTTCTGTGTTCTTCCTTCTCATCGGGTATGGTCAACAATTTGAATGAGCCTCATAAGATGTGTAATGGATTCGATTCACAGGCGTATTTTTGTCCAAGTGGTTCATTGGGAGAAAGGATGTTTGATATGGTCACACCTTAGAGAGACACAGGAGCTGAGCGTATCTAAAGTTTCTACGAACAAATCTGATCCAGTTACAGTTGCAAACAACATGAAAAGGACTATTCAAACTCCAAGCAAACCGAAACTAAGTCAACCTATTCAGCTCAAGTATGTCCACATGCAGTTATTAAATAGAACCTATGCATCTCATAACGTTTTTTCCCTTCTAACGTTTCACTTCAGCAAATGCCTTTGGGGCATCTTCTTATATATTGCTACATGATTGCATTACCTTGGTTATTTCTTCTGATACGACAGATAATTCTCAGAGGAGCTCAGGATCTGTAATCTTCTCTAAAAGCACTTCAGACACCAAGAGTTAAACAAGATCTAGCCTGGCGAGCAAAAGTTCAATTCACAAGCCCTCTCTTAAGCAGTCTAGAAGAAATGTGGTAAAGATTGCTGCCAAACCAATATAGCAATTAGATTATGTAGAGTTGGAAACACGCAGTCCGCAGTTTATAGACTGGTAAAGCCATCAGGCTTAAGACTGCCACTACCTTCAATTGGATATTTCGATCAGGTACATTATTTAATATATTGATTGTACCTGCATGACGGTGAGTAGATGGGCCTGTCTTAACTTTTCACGCAGTGTTCAACAAAATGTCGCTCATGGGTTTTGTAATGAACTTGGTCAGATGTGCTAAGCTCCAACATAGTAATAATATTCATCTTTCTTTCATGTTAGTCTTTGGTGACTTTGGAGACTCCAAAACCGTGAGCTTTCCCTCTGACAGTGAAAAGTAAACAACGAAGACGAATTTACAGACACTTAGCTGCAATGGTCTCTAACTTTGTTTATTCGATGAATGTGTTTGCCTTTTTTTGCAGCGATTTTGTATCTCATGGAGGGAAATAAGAGATGCCCAGAGATGGATAGTCAACCACTGTTGAAATATTTCACCTCTCTAAGTAAAACTATTCGAGACGACGAACATGGCGAAGAAGAAATGGCGACAAAGAGATGCAATTGATATGCAGTTGCTGAAAAGAGAAGACCATGTGAAGGAGAAGAAGTTTCAGCTGTGGAGAGAAAATGAGCACATATCTAATGGGACTCTCAGACACAAGGAGCAAGACCAAGAAACTAGAGATTGAGGTAAAAGTTCTGAATTTGAGATAACATTCTTGATGACTACAAACATGTTTTAGATGAGAACCAAGACAAGGATTGAGTTCGAGAGTGATTTAATTCATATTATTGTTGCAGAGTAATGGAGAGAAATCTTTAGATGGCTTATCTATGTTGTTTAATCCTGCCATGAAGACTCCAAAGTGGAAACGGGTTCATGCCTCGGTTTAACTTCGAGCTCGATGGTTAATGGAAAAAGAAAAGGCATTGCCGTATAAGAATTGGAAGACGACGATCTTCTAAGCAGTTTAATCACGTATAAGAATTGGAAGAAGCTGGCCAGTTCTCCACGAAGGTCAAGCGCATAGGACAGTTGGACTTGTGGCAATATTGCTTTCATTTCGTGGTATAATCTGTAGTTAATCAAGTATAATTTTTCAGTCATTTGGTGACTCCTCTTATTAGCAGTAGTCCAAAGAAAACATGGGAAGGAGCTGTTGCAGGATTTTTTTGTTGTATTACCTTTTTACTCTATAAATCTTTGTCATGGCCTCAAGCTCTTGCCAGGTCTGATCGAATTCCCTAACTCTACTAAATGCCGCAGAAACATTATTCGCTTTTGGAGCATTCACTGTCTTAAAAAAACAATTTCTACCACGTCCATTCTCAAAAAAATATATGTTGCAAACTTTTCCATGGAAGAGCAACAAGTTCAAGTATCAGGCCAACAATACAAACACGTATGTGAGCAGAGCCAGAAATAAAAGGCTTCCAACAACATATAAGTCACAAGAACTAAAAACTTGGAGATGCAAATCATGCTTTGATTGGTTTAGGTTTTTCATTCAAGGCGTCCAACTCCACCCTATTTGGTAGAACAAAAAAATAGAGAGTCGAAGACAAAAAAATTGGAAAACTTAGTAAACTTAATGAGCTCATATGAATAGAAAAAAAAAAAAAAAAGACAGAAAACCTTCTTAGTAAAAACAAGCATATAAGTAAATAATAAAATACAAAAGCCAGATTTATGGAATAAAAAAAGAAACGAAGTTAAAATGTGGAATAAATAAATATAAAACATTTCATGACACAAATAAATGATTATAAGTCTACTAAGTAGACCAACAAAAAATGGCTCAAATAGAAGAAAACAAAATTCCAAAAAAGAACCAAACTCAAATACGAAAAAAGAATTCTCAAAAGAAAAATTTACTTAAACTACTCCCTCAGTTTCACAAAGATACAATTTTTAGAGTTTTCACATATATTAAGAAAACAATTAATACTTAATCATAAATGCATCGATTTTTGTTATTCTACAGTTTCCAATATCTCTAAACCAATAATAATTTAATAAATTTAATTAATTTTCTTAAAATTTTCAAAATATCATCATTAATTAATAAAGTGTGCATAGAAAAGCTAAAAATATATCTTTGTCAAACAATTTTTTTTTCTAAAACATGCATCTTTGTGAAACGGAGGGAGTATATAAAAGAGGACCACACAAAATCTAAAATATGTAACTTTATATAAAAACATAAATATATACAAATAAAATAGTAAAAAATTTGTCGACAAAATGAGAAAAATACCAAAAAAAACAATATTATATTACTGAGAAAAAAACATAGAATATATATTCTATAAATGAAAAACGTTTCCTAAAAATATATAAAACTCAAAATACATAACAAACAACAACAAAAATATATATATTTAAGATATATTAACAAGAAATATCATGTACGAACTAGCCACCAAAAAATCTCTAATGTGTAATTTTATACAAAAAATAGACACGGATACAAAAAAGTTAAGTGTTTTCCAATAAAATAGTAAAAACAACGGAAAAAACTAACAAACAAAATACTAGAACAAATAACACAAAGAATATTGTATAAAATGAAGTAAATAAAAATAAAAATACGATACTAAGAAATACAATACAAATAAAAAATCAACATTTACTTTAATATTAACAACAAATATCATATACATTTAGCCCAAAAAACATGAAATATGTAAATTTAAATGAATATAAAATATATGAATAAAATAATTTAGAGTTTTTCGATTAAAAATGAATGTTATAATATTATACTACTAAAGAAAACACACTAAAATATAATTAGTATTAAATAAAAATAAAGAAATACAAAACAAATCTCCGCACATGCACGATGGTGATTTATTTAAAGTAAAGCAAAATGATTGATTCACAATTTCAAATATCGTTTAATACAACAAAAACAAACCCAACATGACCTCCGCGCGTGCGCGGAGGTGGTCAATCAACTAGTGAGATATAATTTTCTTCTTGAGAGATAATTTTTGCTGCTATATGAAATTAACATGTTTACGTATAGAATTGAAATTTTATAGGTTACTAGAATTTTATCTCATATAAATTAGAGTTTAAAAGAAGCCTTACAAACTTCATTTGTCTCATAATATGTATGAGAAAATCACTTGTTTTCTCTTAGTTTAATTTATTTAAGATATTTATATGAACATATCATTTGATTTGTATGAGCAAATCACTAGTTTTCTATATGAGAAAATTATAATTAAATCAAATTTTAGATAGATATAACAAATTCTATTGACAAAGTTAATATATAAAAACCACAAGATACATATAACAAATTCAAATTAAGAAATTAAAATTTTATTAAGAAATAGACTTCATATCAAAGACTTTTCTTAATTCTAATTAAAATTCGATACAATAGACTTCACTAGAAGACTTCTCTTAGAAAATTCTATAGTAGACTTATAATTTCAACTTTTTCCCGCCTAATTTTTCATGCCTAATAATTTTAGTTCCCGTCATTTTCAATTTAGGTCTAGTTGAAGACTTATGAAGAGTAAACTTCCTCTTCAGACTTCTAAAGTAGACTTCTCACTTCCTCTTCTCTTGTGTTTGATAAATTTCATATGAAAAATCCCTGGAAAAAAATCACTATGGTAACATTTAAATAGATAAATTTTGGTAAACACATAATAAAAAAAACAAGCTTGAACTCACCATTTTAAATAGATAAATATTGAATATCATTAAAATTAAATTATTTACTAACACAACAATAACAATACAAATTCTTCATTATTTTCCGATATTTTTAGTTTTAGATATTAAAGGTTGAAACATTTAGGAACAAAAGACTAATATCATCACGATTGAGTCTTTGGACTAAAAAAATAGCCAACTAAAACAATATTTTAAAACAAGAAAGTTAACGAAAATCATATCTAACAAAAATTCATCAAGAGACAGAAAAATATGAAAAGAGTGAAGGTTTACAACAACAATAAAACGCCAACCGCAAAAAGTCAATTGCAAAACTAACACAAAGTTGAACCAACATAAGATATACTTTTCAATGAAGTCTATTATCGCAAGACAAATTTGAAAATCAAAAGAAAACTAAACGGAGGTGATTTTTGCGTTCTTCAACCTCCCATAACTTCAAGTACCATTGATTGTAGACGATCTTGACAGATTCATGTACTTCAGATATGCATATCTACAATTGAAGATGACATTCAGAGATGAGAATAGAGAAAAGTAAATAAATAAGAAAAAATAAAGAAAAATTAGTCATATCTAATTAAAATAATCAAAATAGAAAGAAATGTGAAGAAACATGAAATAAATCATAACAACAATGGCGACAATGGAAGGGAAATGTACGGAAGAAGCTTAGAGATGTCAAAATGGGTAAACCAATCCAAACATATCCAAATGGTTTTAAGGTTATATGGGTTATGGGTTAATGGTTTTAATGGTTAATCCATTTAATAATACTTATTTGGTAGTGTAGGTTGGTTAGATTTTTTATGTATTATAATAATTAAATTAATTAATTATTAATCTATAAATAAAATAATCATGTGGATGACAGAGAGGGGGAAATTCAATAAAGCATGCGCCAGTTCGACTTTCAAGAGAGGGGAGCGAGCTACACACAGTGATGTTTTTGGTTTTAGCTTTAATCTCATATTACAAATTTGACAGAAATACGGTTTTCGCCGGAAAAAATGGTTTTATGTTTGGACGGAAAAACATGATTTTAGACCATCTCCAACCCCACTCTAAATTTCACTCTAAAATAGAGTAAAATGGAAAATTCTCTCAAATCCCACTCTATATTTCATTATATAATAAAGTAATAAATGAGTTTACTTCAAATATAAAGTAACAAATAGGTTTACTCTATTTTTTTAGTCATCACTCTAGTATAGTAAAAAATAGAATATGGTTGGAGTAAAACTCAACTCTATTTTGAAGTCACTCTATTTTAGAGTAAAAAATAGAGTTTTACATTGGAGATGCCTTTACCCATTTACCCATTTTATCCACTAATCCATTTATATCCAATTTTTTTTTATCTATTAGAGCCAATGGTTTGGATTGGATTGGGTTAATCCATTAATTTTTATCCATTTTGACACCCTAAAGAAGCTATTAGCAAAAAATGAGAGATGAGAGAGAGAGCCATTTTAGAGAGAGAGGTTTTTTATAACAAAATTAGTGTTTTCAAATTGTCTCTCTTTATATAAAGGGTAATTTTTCATGTTAAAAAGCTAATGGAGTAGACTTCACTTGATAACTTCCCCTACAAACTTCTATGGTAGACTAGTATTTCTATTTTTTTCCACCTAATTTTTCCCGCCTAATTTTTTTTCCGGCCCAAAAATCTCGCCAATTTTCATTTTAGGTATGAGTTGAGAAGATAGACTTTTACCGCAAAATTCTACACAAGACTTCCACGTAGACTTTTTCTTTAGAATCTAGAATTTTCTATTTAGACATGTTTGTTAAATATGGCTTATTTGTATCAAATTTTATTTTTCATATATGACATTTGATTATTCAAAAAGTGGTTTGATACACCATAATTCAAATAAATAATATCGAAAATATAGTTATCTGCTTAAATAAAATGTTTTAAACCAATAGATAATACTTAACTATAAATAGGTTATAAAATAGTAGTTTTTAGTATGAGATGTTACAAAAATTTGGGAAATAATGACATTTTTTTCCTAAAAAAGACTGTTTATGAAATTATTAAATCATGTAATTTTTATAAAAAATTGTTGATCTAAAAATTGTATGAAATTATCCTTTTGCATATGAGATACAATATTGTTATTAACCAAAATGATATGATATTAATTTAGTCAATATAATTTATAAAATTATAGTATAGTAAAATCTACATGTACCAAAAAGACATGTACAACAAAAAATTGAAAGAAAAAAACGAAATGGTAAACAAGTCTGATCTTAATAACGTTAGTCTCAGTACAGAACGACAATTACAAACAGCTAAGCTTGTTGTAACTTGTAAGAGCTTGTTGTAACTTGTAAGAGCTTGTTGATATTCGAGCTTGGTAATTTAGATTTTAGGCCAATTATTTATTTTGGGCGGCACAAAATAAAATAAAATTTAAAAAACAAACTGTTATAAATTATTATTATAATATATGATATATGAGTGTATATGTATGTATAATTATATCATATATATATTATTGAAAGAAAGAGGGAGTGGTCGCATTTTAAACATCAATATTGACAATAAATGGTGTCAAAGATAAAAGCTCTCAGACCCGAAACCCGAGAGATCTATTATCCAGCAGATAAAAGCTAAAAGGAGAAAAGCCCACTGCTTTATCCGGCCCGTTTTTGAATCTCAACCATTTTTAACTACACAAAAAAGGAAAGAAAGAAGGTCAACGGCTTAACGCCGACCGGCGGAGGCCTTAACGCGGCAAAGGCGCTTCACCGGGGTCGGTCAATCAACTCGGGCGAACATCCAAACACCAAAAACACCTCAAGGATAACGGAAAGATTAGGAGCAAGAAGAAAGGGTGGATCTACTCAGATAACAAGGAAGAAGAACTAGGGAGAAATCGAAACACTGTTAGCGAGAGAAGCAACGCCGGAAGAGTGTTTGAAAGCGGAAACAAAGATGAACAGAAGGTTTTCAGCCTTGGAAAAAGGGAAAGGAATAACAAATGGGAGGGAAGAAAGGAGAAGAGTGCGAGTAAGAGCTCCAGAAATGGACACGGAGGATCTCATCCGTGACAATAGGAAGACTCTCATAGGGAGAATGACTAATCCACAGATCCAGAGAGTTTGGGCTTTCATTCCATTCATCACGAGAAGGTGGAATCTCAAAGGAAGAGCAGATGGAGCCGAGCTGGGAAACGGATGCTTTCAATTTCGATTTGAAAGAGAAGACGATATGCTCCATGTGCTCCAGAACAGGCCATATCAATTCGACCACTGGATGGTGATAATCCAGCAGTGGGAACCGATAATATCGAGTACTTTTCCCTCAAAGATTCCTTTCTGGATAAGGATAAAAGGGCTACCTTTGCACTACTGGAAAAAGGAGATGGTAGAGAACATTGTACAAGAAATAGGGGAGATTGAGAACATCGAGATAACTCAGGGTTTAATGAGAGCGAGGGTGATGTTAGACGGGCTGAAACCTATTACCAAAGAAACAGTGGTGGAGTTTTCCACAGGAGAAGAGACTGTGGTGGAGCTAGATTATGAAAGACTGGAAAATTACTGTAGCTTTTGCCTCTGCCTAACTCATGAGGCTAGGTTGTGTCCAGAGAAAGCGGTAACTGAAAGAGAAGTCAGGAGAGAAGAGATACGTGATAGGGAAACCCACTCAAGGCTTAACAAAGAGAGGGAAAGACGTCAGAACTGGGATGAACCTTGTGTTTACTGCAAGAGTGTGTACCACAGAACCCATGAATGTAAGGAGAAAGGCATGGACTACAGAACGGAAAGAAGAGGAACGCCTGAAGGAAGGGAGGAAAACAAAAGAAGAAGTAGACCGGGGAGGGAGGAAGAGAGAGTTACCCGAGAGGAGAAAAGACACCATTCCCAAAGATATGATGAAGGAACAAGCAGGATTAGAATGGGTGTGGGGACAGGAAGAGATGAAGGAAGGAGAGAGTGCAGTAAGGATGAGTCTCTGAGGAGAAGTATAAACTTGAGTAAGGAAATGGAGTACCGAAGAGCGAGTAAAGAAAGGGGGAGGGAACAAAAAATCTGGAGAGTGAGAAGAGAATCATCAAGGAACCTGGGAAACTCACTTGTGAGAGAACAAACCCTGAGAAGAGAGAGGGAAGCAGAGACAATCCCAGAAACACATTCCAAATCTGGAAAGATCGTAGAAGGGGATAAACCAAGAGAGAACGATGAGCCACAACATAGGAGGAAGGAAGATTTGTTGAGAAGCAATGGATGGTTAGAGCGGACCCCAGTAAACACAGGAACAGCTCCAAGAGAACCAATAGAAAGGGAAATTGATAGGGAACAAGAAGTAAGCTCTGAATATAGGAGAATGCCACTGGGAAGAGTACTATGCTATGAGGAGGAACCACTAGCTAGCCTAAATCAACAGAGAGAGGAAATCTTGGAGGAGCTACGGATGGTGACCCATAGATACGTCAACGTAGAGGACCCTTTGGAGAGAGCGGCTAGGCAAATCAGAGTAAACCAAGAGGACCAAAACCTTCTGGAATTAACAGCAAACAATATTTTGTTGGCTAACCAGAATAGAGAGCTATTAGCAATGGAACATCAGGAAAGGGAGAGAATGGATGCTGTTCAAAACTCACCTCAGGAGGTATATATACCGGAAAGGGAAGTCATCCAAAGTGAGCAGGGGAGAAGAGAAAGAAGACCTGCATTGAATCAACGGAGACAAGGCTTTAGTCCAGGGGTTTTTGCTGGAGCAAATTCAAGGAGCTTATTATGGAACCAATGCCAGACCCCAGGGAGAAGAAGAGCAAATAACAGGGCACTGAACACAGAAGCTCTACGAGCAGAGTTAAATGTGAATCTGAATTCAAGAAGTGGTGGAGAGATTGAAGAGCAGAGAAGCTTGAGAACCCGAGAAGGAGAAGGAGAGATCAGAGGGGAGCAAAGTGAAGCAGAACAGAGAGAAAGGGAGGATTTTCGGCTTCCTTTCAGCCTGGTTCCTTAACCATGGCGAGCTGGAACTGTTGTGGCATAAACAACACAGCAACAGTTCAAAGAGTGAAGGACATCAGGAGGGAGCTGAAGCCTGAAATCATGTTCCTGATGGAAACAAAAAACCAGGACGACATTGTAAAGGAGAAAGTGAAAGACTTAAACTATGAGAATGTTTGTCTGGTGTCGCCCCATGGAGTAGGAGGAGGAGGACTGGCTCTATTGTGGGAACAAGCGGTTGACCTGGAGATCATAGAAAAAAACCAAAACTATATTGACACCAGGATCAAACACAAGAACAAGACTTTCTATGCGACCTTTGTGTATGGGGAACCAGAACGTGCAAAGAGAAAGAGGATTTGGGACCTGCTGACGGAAAAGAATGGGGTGAGGGAAGAACCTTGGTTTCTGACTGGAGATTTTAATGACATTACAGGAGAAGAAGAGAAAAGGGGTGGACCAGCAAGAGGAGAAGGAACCTTCACGGATTTTAGGGCTTTCATGGCAGAAAACGATTTGTATGATCTCAGACACTCTGGGGAAATGCTGTCATGGAGAGGAAAAAGGCACTCGCATCTGGTGTTCTGCAGATTAGATAGAGCAATGGCCAATGGAGCTTGGGCTGGAAAATTCCCCCAGAGCAGAAGTAGATATTTAAACTTTGAAGCTTCTGATCACAGGCCCATTATAACATACTTGGGACTTTCAAAGAGGAGGAAAGGGAGACTATTCAGGTATGACAGAGCTTGGAGAAGAAGTAAAGCTGCGACTGAGATTATTAAACTGGCTTGGAGGGAAAGAAATTTTCGCACAGTAAAAGAGAAGCTGGGAAATTGCAGAAGACAGCTAATAGACTGGAACAAGAGAAAACACAAAAACCATCAAAAAGAGATCAAAAAGCTAAAGGAGAAAATAGAGGAGGCAATGGCAAAGCAAGATGGGAGTGATGAGGACATTAGACTATTAAATGAGGAACTAAAGAAGGAGTACAAGGAGGAGGAGGAATTCTGGAAACAAAGGAGTAGGCAGATATGGCTAGTGCTAGGAAACAGAAACACTGGTTTTTTCCACTCCTACACAAGAGGAAGAAGGGCTGTCAATAAGTTTTCAGTGATAGAGGATGGAGATGGAAATGAAGTTTTTGAAGAAGATCAAATCTCACAGGTGTTTGAGAAGTACTTCAAGGAGTTGTTCCAGACTAAGGCCATAAATCCAAAGACCACAGTGGAAAAAGCTCTAAAGAAGAAAGTGACTGACAAGATGAATGAAGAACTGGTCAGGATTCCATCTGAGGAAGAGATAAGAGAAGCAGTTTTCTCAATCCACCCTGACAAAGCTGCGGGCCCCGACGGTTTCTCGTCCAGCTTCTACCAAACTCATTGGGAACTGATCAAACAAGAAGTTATGGAAGAAGTGAAAGTTTTCTTCTTGCGAGGGAGACTCCCACAGCATATAAATGAGACGCACATAAGGCTCATTCCGAAGATAGCTCACCCAAAGAGTGTCAAGGATTACAGGCCCTTAGCCTTATGCAATGTTCAGTACAAAATCTGCTCCAAGATTATAACACGAAGACTGAAGCCGATGTTAAATGAGATTGTGGGGGAAACTCAGTCAGCTTTTGTGTCGGAAAGAGCTATAACCGACAATGTCCTGATAACACATGAAGTGCTACACTTCTTGAAAGCATCAAAAGCCACAAAACATTGCACCATGGCGGTAAAGACAGACATGTCTAAAGCCTACGATAGGTTGGAATGGAGGATGATAGAGGCGGTACTGAAACAACTGGGTTTTGCAGAAAAGTTCATTGAGTGGGTGATGCAATGCGTGTCTA
Organism: Orychophragmus violaceus; assembly: GCA_030180135.1. Classification (NCBI taxonomy): domain Eukaryota; kingdom Viridiplantae; phylum Streptophyta; class Magnoliopsida; order Brassicales; family Brassicaceae; genus Orychophragmus; species Orychophragmus violaceus. The sequence continues at coordinate 12,541,009 of CM058234.1, read as the reverse complement.
CAGTGAGCTTCTCAATACTGATTAATGGAGGAGCAAAGGGAAAGGTGAAACCAGAGCGTGGAATTAGACAGGGAGATCCACTCTCACCTTTCCTGTTCATATTGTGCAGTGAGGTTTTAACAGGGCTCTGTACAAAGGCGCAAGAGGAAGGAAGCCTAACTGGTATAAGAGTAACACGAGGAGGATTGAGAATCAATCATCTGCTTTTTGCAGATGATACGATGTTCTTCATGAAAACAGATGTGAGAAGCTGTGAAAAGTTGAAACAAATTCTTGTGGAATATGAAGAAGCCTCTGGACAGGAAATCAACAAAACCAAATCAGCAGTAACCTTCTCGGGTAAGACACCATTGGAAGTCAGAAACAGAGTTAAAGAGAAGATTGGAATTGAAAAGGAAGGTGGGGCGGGAAAGTATTTAGGATTACCTGAGCTCTTTGGCAGAAAAAAGAAGGATTTGTTCACAGGAATTGTAGACAGAATCAAGCAACGAGGACTAAGCTGGTCAACAAAGAAGTTATCAAGTGCAGGGAAATTAGTTATGCTAAAATCAGTGTTGTCTGCAATACCAAACTACACCATGTCGTGTTTCAAGCTCCCACTGAGTCTATGCAAGAGAATACAGTCAGCTTTGACCAGATATTGGTGGGACTCTAATCCAGAGAAAAAAGGGATGTGTTGGATCTCATGGAAGACAATGACCTTGTCAAAACGTGATGGAGGACTAGGACTGAGAAATGTTGAAGCTCTAAACACTGCAATGCTAGCAAAGGTGAGCTGGAGGATAATCAAAAAACCGAGAAGCCTGTTGGCGAGACTCTTATTGGGAAAGTATTGCAAAAAAGAGGACTTCTTAAATGTGGAAACAGCAGCTACGGCTTCACACGGCTGGAGGGGGATACTACTAGGCAGAGACCTGATAAAACAAAGGATGGGAAGACTGATAGGAGGAGGAGGAGAAACAGGATTGTGGTATGCACCATGGCTATCAACAGAAACCCCAAAAGCTATCATGGGACCAGCGACAAAAGAGACCATGGACTGGAAAGTGTGCAACATTATAAAAGCAGGGACGAACGAGTGGGACTTAGAGAAAATCAGACTACTATTCCCTGAGATGGAAGAAGAGATCAGGAAAATCCAACCAAGCCACACAGGAATTGAGGATGAGTGGAGTTGGACACCAGAGGCGTATGGGGAGTATAGTGTGAAGTCTGGGTACTATGAAAAGCTGAAAGAGTTTAATGACGAAGGACAAGCGAGCCAAGAACAAGGTTTTAACTGGGAAAAAGAGAGCTGGAAAAGGAAGATGGATCCAAAGGTGCAGTTATTCCTGTGGAAGACAATGCGCAAAGCTCTACCGGTGGCTGCGAACCTGAAGATAAGGAAAGTTATAGACACGGAGGAATGTGTGTGGTGCAATGAAAAGGAGACTGAAACTCATGCTCTGTTCCACTGCAGTCAAGCTAAGGAAGTATGGAGCAAGGCACCATTCACTGCCCAAATAATCTCAGAAAACTGGACAGGGATGAGACAAGCTCTAGAAGGAGCTGGAAAACTAATCTGTCTACCACCAGTAGGAGTAAAGGGAGAAACACTGTTTGTGAATACTTGCTGGGAAATATGGAACAGAAGAAACAAAAAATGCTTTGAGAACAGGAGAGTATCAGTGGAGGATTCAGTAACAAACGCAATCTCAGCAAGCAGAGAATGGAGCTTGGCTCAAGAGACACAAAGGAAAGAAGAGCAAACACCAAAGGACCGAGAATGGAAGAGAGACTCTGAACAAGTGACAACCATAGGCTTTACGGATGCGGCTTGGGACAAGGAGAAACAAAGAGCGGGACTAGGATGGTATCTAGAGGAACCAGGAGGGAGAAGAATAACCAGGAACACCAAGACAAGAAGCTTCGTTATCTCACCATTGATGGCTGAGACACAAGCTATGTATGAAGCCTTGAAACAAGCCAAGGATTTGCAAAGGAGCAAGATAAGGATGTTCTCGGACTCGCTTATTCTGATCCGAGCATTGAACACGAAGAAATACCCGAAGGAGATGTATGGAATCATGAAGGATATTAAGAATCTAGTAGATGGGTTCGAGGTTGTTTCGTTTTCGTTTATTGCAAGGAAAAACAATAGCGTAGCAGATGGTTTGGCTAAAGAAGCACTAGGCTCTTGGGACCAAACAGACTCTGTTTTAAACTTTTAAGTTGAAATGCAAAATTTCCAGTCCAAAAAAAAAAAAAAAAAAGAAAGAAAGAGGGAGAGAGGCGTCAGGAGAATAAGCGAGAGAGAGGCTTCATAAGGGCATCTCCAACCCTACTCCATTTCTCACTCCAAAATGGGATTTGGAGTAAAATCATCTCCAACCCCACTCCATTTTCCACTCCAAAATGGAGTAATGGGTGAGATTACTCCATATTTGGAGTAACTCCATTTTCCACTCCATTTTGGAGTGAAACTTTTTTATTTACAAAGTAGTCCTTTTGAGTATTAAATCTTTTAAAATTCTAACTTTTATAAATATAATAATAATTACTATTTAAAAATATATGTTTTTATTTTTTAATAACAGTTATAAATATTTTTTCAATATTATAAAATAAAAATTTATCATTTTTAATACTATTTTATTATTTATAAAAATTATAAAGTGAAATTATTTTATAAGTTATGAAAATTTTACAAAAATAAAATATATAGGGTCAATTTGTAAATTTTATAACTAAAATGGACAAAAAAAAATAAAATAGAAAAGAATCTATATAGAATATTCCATTTATGGAGTAAAAAATGGAGTAATACATTGGAGTAAAACACTACTCCATTTTGGAGTTACTCCATTTTGGAGTGAAAAATGGAGTTATACATTGGAGATGGTCTAAGCGTTTATTATTGTGTTGTTGCAAGTGTACATTGATACAAGGGAGGGGGAGAAGTATATTATATAGTCGGTTTATATATAATATAATATATTTATTTATTATTTTAACACTCCTCCTTAAATATTTATTTTATATTACGTACTGCCTCGTTAAAAACTTTATCATGGAAAAACCCAGTGGGATAAAAACCATGATAAAGAAAAGAGTACAGCGACGTAAACTCTCCCTGATAGATATAGATGATCTTTTCTTCACAAATCTCGCAAATAGCGCATTCCAATGCTTTGAATATGTTTTACTGAATGTTGTAGTGGAAGCACCTTCGTGAAGAAATCTGTTGCATTGTCGTTTGAGCAGATATATTGGATGTCCACTTCTTGATTTTTCTCGAGCTCTTGAATGTAGTAGAAAAATCATGCAGAATATGCTTTGTTCAATAGCTCTTGATATAACCTCCCTTGGGTTGGAGGACACATGCACCATTATCTTCGAACACATTTATTGGCTCTTTTCTTGGTGTCCAGTCCGCCAACTTCTAATAATGAGTCATGGATCTAGCCCATACTCATTCTCGATATGCCTCATGAAGCGCAATTATCTCAGCATAATTCGAAGAAGTGGCAACTAGAGTTTGTTTTTGAGAAAGCCACGAGATCGCAGTTCCTCTCATTGTAAACACATATCCGGTTTGCGATCGAGCTTTATGCGGATCAGATAACTATTCTGCATCTGCAAAACCAACAAGACCAAGCGCAGAATTTTGAGGATAATATAATCTTAAGTCAATCGTACCTCGGAAATATCGAAGGATATGTTTTATCCCGGTCCAATGTCTCTACGCAGGAGATGAATTGTATCTTGCAAGCAGATTAGTAGGAAAATCTATATCTGGTCTGGTACACTGTGCGAGATACATGAATGCACATATAGTGCTTATATAAGGTATTTCTGGACCTATTATTTTCTCGTTATCCTCACAAGGTCGAAATGGATCCTTGTCAATATTAAGCGATCTATTGACCGTTGGAGTACTCAAAGGATTTGCTTTGTCCATATTAAAGCGTTTTAACACCCTTATGGTGTAATTTGATTGATGCACAAATATACCATCTTGGAAATGCTCTATTTGGAGCCCAAGACAAAATTTTGTCTTTCCAAGATATTTCATTTCAAACTCTTATTTCATATGAGTTCTTGCATCATCAACTTCCTTTTGAGTTCCAATAATGTCCAGGTCATCAACATAAACAACAATGATCACAAATCCTGAATAGGATTTCCTTATAAATACGCAAGGGCATCTCACATTATTTATAAATCTTTTCTTCAACAAAAATTCACTTAAGCGATTATACCACATGCGTTTGGATTGTTTTAATCCGTAAAGTGATCGTTGTAATTTGACCGAACAAATGTTCTCAGATTCTTCTGGAATCTTTGATCCTTCTGGGATCTTAAATCCTTTTGGGATTTTCATATATATGTCACTGTCTAGTGATCCATATAGATATGCAGTCACAACATCCATAAGGTACTTATCTAAATTTTTCGATGCCGTTAGGCTCATTAAGTACCTGAAAGTGATTGCATCCATTATCGGGGAATATATTTCATCATAATCAATTCCCGGTCTTTGAGAAAACCCTTGTGTCACAAGTCGTGCTTCATATCTTGTGACTTCGTTTTTCTCATTTATTTTTCGCACAAAGATCCATTTACACCGACATGTATTACATCATTTAGGTGTAATAACCACAGGTCCAAACACATTTCTTTTATTGAGAGAGAGTAGTTCATTCTTGATGGCTATTCGCCATTTCTCCCAATCGGACCTTTTATGGCACTCCGATACGGACCTTGGTTATGGATCATTTTCATTTTCCAGTTCTTTGGATACAGAAAAGGAGAACATTCCATCATTATCTTATATTTCATTTCTAGCCCATAAATTTTCACGTTGGGCGAAGTTAATGGAATTCTCATACTTTTCTGCATTATATTCGTCTTCAAAACGAATTCTTTTTATTTAAAATAAGTCCCCTTTCACGAGGTTTATAATTTGGGATGCTATATTTAAAATAACTTACCTTTCACGAGGTTTATAACTTCGGATGCTTGAGGACAATCTTGTCTCGTCAGCCTTTTCTCCCCCTAATTATCTTTATTAACTTGCGACAACTTTTCATAAGTTTCGCTCTCATAGAGTTTCCGGAAACATATTTCATTTGGCCAATATTTTTGTCTCTACACTCATCCTCGGAGCGGAGATTCATAATATTCATTGTCTCTCTACACTCATCTCGGAGCGGAGACTCGTGATCCTTATTTTCTCTCTACGCTTAACTGCAGAGCGGAGGTTCATGCGCGCTATATCATTCATTTTGTCGACAATCATATCTGTCTTTGGTCCATATTTTTCCCGTAATGACATGGTTAATCGAGATCTCTTTATCAATATCATTGATTTTCATTCAGGTACCTGATCTTATTATTAACCAATGCCAACAGTCTCATCACTCCTCCTTTTAGGGAGTTTAATCCTCTTTTCAATAATCATTTGCTCCTTTTTATTATGAGGATTTATTTTACCTTTGGAACCAAAGAGGTCTATCACGTTTCTCACGTACCATAGACATACTATTATTGGAGCATTTTCAGCTGGAATATGAGATTTCTTTGAACTTTAAGTTCATTATTCATTTATGCAAGGATCACAATGAAATCTCATTCATCAGCTTTCGCATTAGATTTGCAATATATATGAATAATGATCCTTTCAAACTTTGAACCTCAAGTTCATATTCATTTGGTCAAGGATTCCAATTATTCACGATTCTTTTTATAATGATGGGAGAAAATTCTCACCACAATGATAATATGCAAATCTTACAATGAGCACATCACCGAGTGATAGCTCAACATTATTAGAGCGAGATTCATCTCCAGCTCTTACGTTTCATCCTCTTTTGATGTTACTTATATTCGGTGTGGGAATCATATATCTTACATCCATGCTAAAACATGGAGATTAAATTTCACCATAACTGGTCATTGCAATCCCTTGGATTTGCTTATAAATAAGCTCATTTTGAGAGTGAACATAATCATATGTATGCATAAATTTATCTCATCGATAATAAGTGACTAATTGCATAACATGAACTCACCAGAGTGATCAAATCTAGGATTTCAAGTTACCAAAATTATCAACTTACTGTCGATGTGGGATTCTTTAATTCTCCCCCTCGAGATGATATCTCTTCCAGAATATCCATCTCGAATGAATCCCATTCTAGGATCAACAACATAACCAACTTTGGTCATGCATTACTTTCTTGGATCCTTTTTGAACTTTCACCTCGCGTGATTGGTAGGAGGATCAAGATAAGCCAAAGAGTGTATACACTAGGTGTTATCATTTGGTGATTCTCTCAATCCTCCCCCTAACGCGGGGAATTCACTTTCATCAAACCATCATACAAAATGAGCTATTTCAACCAAAATAGTGATTTGGCCATGAACCATATGATTCAATCATATTTATAATTCGGAGGACATCATCGGCACTCTTCCAATGTATGTTTCCTCTCCGATGTAATGCAAATATTTTCAATGTCATTTTATCTCTCTTTCGATATATCTCCGGTACTTAACAAAAGTCCGCGAGATTTTAGGAGAATATAACATTTGGTTCCCCTCGGCATTGAAAATTGGCTCATTGATGCCTTTCATAATCTTTGCATTACCGATAGGATACTCACGCTTTCGGCGGATTCCTTTATTTTTAAGACAAGAGAAATATCGTCTACAATGCGTACTGTAACATTGTTTGCCAGACCGATTCTTCATCATGAATCCCAATTCATGATATCATGTCATGTCAACCTAAGTTCTATGTTGATCCCATAAACAAGAAACTTGTGACATCAAAAAAATAAATTTAATCGAGATGAAATCGGTTTAATATCGTTTCTCTTGTCTTATGTACTTTTCCGTACAGATTGGCTAAATATTTTTGGCATACGACATGTACATATCCAATTTCATATTATGCCAAACACGTAACAAACAATCTCGTTTGTGTTTTTGTTACATAATTTTTCATTTAATTTATGAGACTGGAATCTCTTTCCATGTCCATGTCTACCACTTTATTTATAAGTGATCACGGTCTCTACCGTGTCTGTATTCTCGTCATAAAAAATTATCACAATTACTGGTTGCTACGACATTCATTTTTGATAATAAAACTTTTGAGAATGGAGCCAATCCAGTTGGACGAGCATGATGGTCCATTATCTTTCAAGCCATCATGTAAGTGGTGACGTAAAATATCATTTCATTCGATGTTGTTTTAGAGGAGGCATAGCCTACGACTCGATTCAGGAGGAAGCAAAACCTTCTACTCCAGAAATAATTCAACATAAAAAAAAATCATCTCAGGACGACAACATCCATGTGATTTTTTTTTTCTCAAGAAATGATAAATTTAAATGCATAAATTGAAATGCATAAATTTAAACGCATAAATATAAATGCGAAATTTAAATGCATAAATATAAATGCAGAAGTTAAAAGCATAAATTGAAGTGCATAAATATAAATGCGGAATTTAAATGCATAAATTGAAAAGTTAGATTAGTAATCGAGGAGGCAACACCTACCATAAATTCAAGGAGGAGGCATAATCTCTCACTCCATAAATATGATCGGAGGTGACATAGTCTACCATATGATCAATTCGTGTAGGCATAGCCTACCATAATTATAAGGAGGAGGTTTAACCTACCACTCCATAAATATGATCTGAGGTGACATAGTCTACCATTGATCATGATCGTGAAGGCATAACCTAACATAACGATCGGTTCGGAGAAGGCAGTGCCTATCTTTCCGAAAATAATACATGAACAGAATAATAAATTGGTCATAATCAAACCTCACCTTTTCGGTATATGAGCAGATCGAGAGACGATCGTGCTGATAACGTGTTATAAATTATTATTATAATATATGATATATGAGTGTATATGTATGTATAATTATATCATATATATATTATTGAAAGAAAGAGGGAGAGAGGCGTCAGGAGAATAAGCGAGAGAGAGAGGCTTCATAAGCGTTTATTATTGTGTTGTTGCAAGTGTACATTGATACAAGGGAGGGGGAGAAGTATTTATAGGCACAATCGACCGACTTAGTATAGTCGGTTTATATATAATATAATATATTTATTTATTATTTTAACACAAACAAAAATCCGACATTTTTCCTTCCACATGGCGTATCGTCTTCCTACTTTTTTTTTTTTCCTTGAATATGTATCGTCTTACTTATATAGTGTATCTTATTCATCACTAGGGTTTTCAAAGGGAGAGAAGGAGGAGAAAATGCTAGTCATTAAAAAAGACTGTGAAGTGGAAGTCTCTTACGACAAGGATGGATTCAAAGGCGCTTGGTACAGAGCCATCATTGAAAAATGTCCAACGAAATCACAACACAAATTGCTCCGAGTCCGTTACACAACGCTGCTGAAAGAAGACGGTTCGTCTCCTCTGACCGAAACTGTGGATCAGAGCTTAATCTGACCTGTCCCACCGGAGGATATGAACGACGACTCTCTGTTTGAAGAAGGCTCGACGGTCAACGCTGATTACAAAGATGGTTGGTGGAGGGGTCTGGTTGTGAAAAGGAAGGAGGATGGTACATATCTTGTTTCTTTCGATTCACCACCAGACATCAATCAGTTTGAGAGAAAGCAATTAAGGGTTCATTTTGACTGGACTGGTTCGAAATGGGTTCGACCAAAAATCAAGGTATGTTTGTGTTGCATGTCAAAGTTTTGGACTTTGGTTTTGTGTTAAGACTTGTTGCATGTCAAAGTTTTGTACTTTGGTTTTGTGTTAAGACTTGTTGCATGTCAAAGTTTTGGACTTTGGTTTTGTGTTAAGACTTGTATATTTAATGTCATTGAAGGAATTGAGCAAGTCCGTTTTTAGTCCCGGGACCATGGTGGAAATCGTCGAAAGGAGACGGTGCTTTGATTGGTTTCCGGCAATAATCATTAAAGAGATAGAGAATGGCAATAGATTCATTTTCAAGTACTGTAATAAAAAATCAAGAATCAAAGTCGTTGATTCTGGATTAGTCAGGCCTAGGCCGCCTCTTTGTTCTGTTGAAGAGTATGAATTGTTGGATCATGTAGAAGCGTTTGATGGTTCGGTTTGGCGTAAAGGTGTTGTGAGGGGAATTCTATTTAAGGGGCGATACATGGTAAGTTTTGGGAAAACAAAGGTGGCCTCTGCGCAATTCAGTTACTCAGATCTTAGGCCTCCAATGGAGTGGAAAGATGGTATCTGGCACAAAGGACCAAAGGTGACTGGATTGTGTTATATGATATAACATTCTGTCAGTTTGGTTTTTTATTAATGCAGAAATCTTTGGGATTGATTGCATTGAAATATAATGTTCTTTACATTTTCAGGCCAAATCCAAATTCGTTGACAAATGTTACATTCGTAAGAGGAAAAGAGGAGAAGCAGAACACATTTCAGACCTAAATGAGACAGGTATATCTTAACGTTCATTGTTTTAAACGCTAAGATCTTTGAAACAAGTTATATAACTGGTAGATATATAGTAGAAATTCTATAAATTAATGTATTTGATAAATTAATATACACGATAAATTAATAATTTTCTCAGTTTCAATATATTCTTAACTTAATCTGTATTTTTATAAATTAATAACTCTCTAAACCAATAAAATATTATTATTTCAATATTATTAATTTATAAAGTTTTCATTGTATATGCTGAGGAAATGTCTTTCTTTTTCATTTGTTTTGGGTTTGCATTAGGTATGATTGCGAGTTTCTCGGGGTTAGTGGAGAAACTGAAAGATCTGGACACCAATGTTACCGTAAGCCAGCTAGATAGCTTCAAATGCTCCTTTGCCAATCTGGAGAAGCATGGATTTGATGTTAGAAGACCTTTATTACGGATCGACAAGCTGTTGGCTCTCAAGGATATACAACTGAATATATTGGAGAAACGAAAAGGTCTCGACAAAAAGAAGTTGGATGAATCTAGCAAAATGCGCAAGGCTGAACTAGAGTTTGGCGAGATGGAACACAAGCTGTTTAAGGTGAAACATAAGATTCTCGAGCTGCAGAGGCAAGAAGCGGCTTTGGAGGAGCATATGGCGGTGGCAGAAGAACAGAAAGATGAAGCCTACAGAAATATATTGCATATGGAATCATGTGCAACAGATCTTGGTGTTGAGCTTGAAGATGTCGAGTTTGATTTTGAGACAATGTTGTCGGCTCCTTTGGAAAGTTAAAGAAAAAACAGAAGTATATAAGATCAGCTCTCGTCTGATTGACTCAAAGATTTGTCTGAGATTGTTGTCCCTAGTTAATGGATTTATGGTTGTTCTTAGTTTTTGTTTTGTGGATCTTGTGTTCCTAAAGAGTCAAATGTCTATTGGAGTCACGGAAACTGATGTGCAGAGAAAAATGATGGACGAAGCTAACTAACTAGTAAATAAAAAAAGAATTTGTAGGCATAAGTAATTTGATCTTAACAATGTTACTGAATTGTATTTTGTTAATCTTACGTTTAACTTGAAAATGTTCATATCAAGTAGGCCTAGTTTTATTAAGTGAAGCGTTTTTATCCAATAACTCACTCGAAAAATAAAGTTGTTTGTTCTCATCAGCTACAAACGGAAAGCGAGAGTTCTCCCTAGAGAGAGTTTCTCTCTAGCACGTTAACCCAGGCACCGCACATCTCCAATCAACCATGGAGTCCTGACGTCAAGTTTCCTCCGGTGGTTATGCTATATGTGAAGACATGCTTCTCATTATCGGTACGTACTCCTTCTGGGTTTAACCGAATATCTGTCTCGCCGTTTGGTGTTGAGTTTGTTCAAGTTCAAAGGTGGTGGCGCTCTTCTCTATCTCCTCCTCTGTTGTCTCAAGCCACACTGCCGTCTCCGTATCTTCTCCCCCATCGAACCATAGAAGCTCTTGCGGCCGTTGAAGCCAACAGATCTGTGACCGGTGTCCTCGCCTAAACCTGCTTTGACGACGAGGGGCAAGCAGTGGTTGATTCCTTTGATACCGCCGGATCCTCCTGACCCGCCAGATACCCACGACTCACCAGCTCTGCATCAGATCTCGACCATTGTCTCTCATTCCATTTGGCCACCACCTTTACTCTGTGCTCGAGACAAAGTCTCAGGTTTTGTTAACTCCTCGTCTCACGGCAAGCTTTTCACGAAATTCCTCCGGCAACAAGGCGTCAGTCTCGATGTCGTCGATATCACCAGACGCCGGCTTGCCGCCAGACCGGATCTCCTCTCGGGTTTCCCTCGAAGATCGCTTTCACCATCTCATGGGTTGTGTTTATGCTTCCTCCGCCTTATCGATCTAAACTCTGCACCTCTGAGCTTCATCTCCGCCGGATTTTCTCCAAACAAACTGTGAAGTCTCCGTCTACGGAAGCTCCCAGTTCTCCTTCTTATTAGCAGATCTCATCCCAAGCGTTTTAACCCCACCGACAATTTACCCGGTGTCTCTCCAATGACTCTTCCGGGATGACTCATTCTCACACGGTCAAATCTATTCCCCTTCCCGGTCAACTAAACATCATGGGCCAGATCCAAAATTATTCTCCAACGGGCCCTACCCCCAATTCAAGCCCAATATTTCTGATTCCTAACGAATCTATCCGAACCATTGAGGGTTCTCAACATAACCACAAGGCGCTATCAAATTCCTCCTTCGCCTGGGAGAGATCACTTCCACTTTGTATGAGAGAGATCACCTCAAGTTTCATTTCCTTGGGAAAGATTGCTTCCATCTTCCTCTCAGCATTGGGAGAGAACCTATCCACCATATCTCTTATCCTATAGAGAACTACTTTTTCCGATTCCAACACCGGAAATACATTTCAACTCCTTATCCTTATTGATATATTGTGTACCGGCTTGTACGAAAACAAAAGAGGTAACCGGACTTGTCTCAATGGCGAGTTTCAGAGGGAAGGATTGTACTTCAAAGTCACAAATTAAGTTGACTATCTTCATCAATTCCGGTTTTACCGTGATTATCATCTCGACGCATTTGAACGGTGTCTCATCTTCACTTTCATACTCCTTAGTGAGTTTATCTTCTGCTTTGATTTCAGTTTCTAATTGTTGTAATCAAAGAGGATGTAATATTCTCTCCATCTCTTGTATTCATGTTTTTTTTAATTATGAAATGAAAGTTTCTTGACAAAAAAGAATTCTTATCAGCTCCATAAATAACACACTTTATGAATTCTATATCAATTATGATGTGGGTGCAGTTTTTTTCTTTTTGAGTTAATAAACTGTATAATACCCCCTCTATTTTTTTGTTGTTGAAAAAATGATGTATTAAAATTTAGACACAAATTAATAAATAACTAATATTTACTTATAAATGTATATTTATACGTTCCACCGCTCACGACTCACCGGTCCTTTGTGCCCATTCACGTGGATCAACACGCCTTGTCCGACAACCGGTTCACGATCTTGGCCCTTGGCCGATCGTGATTTCTAAGGAAACATAGCCGATTCTAAGCCATGACCATATCCTATCTTCCGGTTCTATTCTTTAGAAAGTTATTGAGTAAGCGGAGAGTTCCTGTTTGATTGAACAATCAGCCCGCCGACCAAGCAGCTTGGCCGCGGCCACGGTCTGTCATATAACCGTTTACTAACCTTAGATGTAGTGGTGGATTTTACATGGTCCTTGGCTGTTTCTCCAGCCATGATGAAAGCCCCTACTCGCCTTACGCCACCAGCCACACACCCTTGCACTCGCCGGTTATCTCCTTGAAGAATCCGGCCACAAAACCCTCTCTCTCTCTCACTCTCTATCTCTCTCTCTCTCTCTCTCTCTCTCTCTCTCTCTCTCTCTCTCTCTCTCTCTCTCTCTCTCTCTCTCTCTCTCTCTCTCTCTCTCTCTCTCTCTCTCTCTCCTCTCTCCTCTCTCTCTCTCTCTCTCTCTCTCTCCTCTCTCTCTCTCTCTCTCTCTCTCTCTCTCTCTCTCTCTCTCTCTCTCTCTCTCTCTCTCTCGTCATTTTGCCTTAGGAGTTTGTGGGAATTTTCCCTTGTATGTGTGTGTGCGTAAATGGCCTCCCAATGGTGTATTTATAGGCTTCAATCTCGCCCATAACTTCCCTTGACGAATGTGTGCTTTTAGTTGGCCGAAAGGGTGCCAACCAATGGTGATTCTTCGGCCCAACCGCCTCTTAGGCCAGCTAGTGTCAATAGCTGACCAGCTGACCTAGTATGTCATCACTTCATCCAGCTGAGTTAAGTTGATTGCCAGCTGACCCAGCTTACCAGCTGGACTGTTTAGCTCGTTTGAGCTGAACATTCCTTTCTCAGCTCCTTTCCTCTTAGCTAAGCTTCCATCCAGCTGAGCTTAGCTTCTTTCTGACTTTGGAACATTCCTATCCACCGGGGGAAGGATCCTAAGGCTAAAAACCCCCTAATGGACTGACGGGAAGGAATATCTCGGCCATACTGACTGATGGGATGGATTATCATGACCGGATGAACCGCCAGAAAGGATCCTAAGGCCAAAAACCACCCTAAATGACGTAAGGTGTGGAATCCCTCGGCCACAACAACAATGGACTAGCATTCTCGCGGCCAGAATGACTGACGGGATGGAAACAAACTGACGGAAAGGACTATCTCGGCCATAATGACTGACGGGATGGAAACAAAATGACGGGAAGGACTATCTCGGCCATACTGACTGACGGGATGGATTATCCTGACCGGATGCACCGACGGGAGGGATCCTAA